>OX382186.1:8016519-9216519 GCA_947507545.1 Clistopyga incitator
GGGTTAACCGAAAATCGAACTCATTTAAGCAAGTGGATTACCGTAAATCACTTTGCTCAGTTTTGCCAACTACTTCAATTTTTTTCTATTTAATTCTAATTCCAATTTCACTTAACCGTGTAAATATGAGCATGACCCACTTGGTATTCCCTCATTTGCTCCCAATACTGCCAATATCTCTCACACAAATTAAATCTCTCAAGCAACAAATAAAAAATAAATGAAAAAGTGAAAAAAAAAAAATCGTAAGCTGCAGTTGAAGTCTTCCAAGCGAGGTTAAAATGAGAGAATAATTCGAAACAGTGAGTAACACAGCTCGTCGGGAGGGTTAAGGTGAGCCTGGCGAGTAGTGACAGAATAATTGCTCAGACTCTCACTCGCATCTCGTTCCTGACAGCATAATTGTTTTTTTCATCAGCGATAAGAAAAGCGGGAGAAAAAAAAACGAGCCATGGGCATCTTGATACAGAAATCACGACCCAGAGAAGCGATAAAAGCACAAAAAAAAAAAACGAACGACAACAAAAATTAATCGAAATCTACGAGGCGAAAGAAAAATGTTAATGGGGTAGTGAACATTTTTTTTTTAATACAAAAAAATGCACAGGGATCCAGCGATAAAAAAAGCGGGAGAAAAAAAAAACAACCCAGAGGAACGATAAAAGCACAAAAGCTCCAAAAAATGAACGACAACAAAAATTAATCGAAATCTACAAGGCGAAAGAAAAATGTTAATGGGGTCGCCAAAAAAAAAAACAAAAAAAAAGCACAGGGATCCAGCGATAAGGGAAAAGGGGCGAGGGGCAGGGAGGCGAAAAGCTCGCGATACGACAGCACGTCGGTTCCATTAAATTCGTTCTATTGAAAAGAGCTTGAGAGAGGAGGGCAGATTTCGCGCGAGCTTGAGCCTCGACGACGGCCCGCTGACCGAGCGATCGAGTTAACGAGCCCAGAGTGCCATCCTCCATGGGAATATGGGGAACGCGTGGGTGTGCTCGAGTACTACACGCACTAACGGGGGCCGAGGGTAGCTTCGATCCTCCCTCGAAGCTGTGGCTCCGATGAAAACGTTGAAATAATGGAAAAGCTCCAAGATTTAATCTATTCAATATTAAATCACCTATATATATATGGGTTCCCGCGGCTTCCCTGATATCCACGAACCCTTTTTTCCATTTTTTTTCCAAAATTCTTCAAAATTCACAGAGAAAGCTTCGCCTTCACTGGACATATTTTTTTCGTGCTTCTCCTGTAAATGCAATTACCATGGTTAAAAAAAAAATTGACAAAATGGGTTGGAAGAAATTTCGACACTTTTTTTTTATTTTTATGGGAATGGAATCAATGCATTCTATGGGAATTTCGTTTTAGTTTTGGTGATTATTGAATTTTTGTATTTTTATATTGATTTTCTAATTGATTTTATCTTCGATCATTTTTTTGGCGATTTTCTGATTTGCGATAAGGTGAAAAATAAGGGGTTTTTTTTTTTGGGATTTGCAGTTTAATTTGGGAAATTTTTTTTTTTTTACAATTTTCGTTTGGTTGGTTTTTTTTCTCTGTGCTTGCATGGAGCTTTTGTGTTTACGATTAGCTGATAAATCGGGCGTCCGATAGAACGTCATTGAGGATCGAATTGAAATGATTTATCGTGACGATGCCCTCGATCCATCATAAAAAGGGTTTTACTCCATATCGCGTCAAACTGAAATGACTGTTCTGGGATATGGTCGGGGAAAAAGCAAAATGGATGGACGAAATTCGTGGGGAAAGCTTGTACGACAAATATTTTCGCCGGGCATTAGATTTGTTCGTCGTGAAGGAAATAAAACTCAGGGCTTCGTGACCGAGCGGGTTATAAAGATCGAGTGGAAACCTTATCGAATCGATAATAAATCAATTTCACAGAAGCTCCTCCCGCACAAAGCACGTACTTTCCGTATATCCTCGTGGCGATGGACCTTCCAAGCATTCTCCACTGAATGGCTCATTTTTTTTACCCGTCCGATCTGCTCCATGATTGTCCGTATGGTCGTACTACTTAAAAGTTGTATTTTCTATTTTTTATTTAGATTTTCTAAATTCTATTCCATTTAATTTTTTCTTCAGGTTCTCTAAATTCTTGGAAGTTTTGGAATGGGTCATTTTTTTACGCGTCGATATGTGCCATATTTGACCATATGGTCGTACTACTTAAAAGTGTTTTTCAAAAATTTTTCTCTCGAAAGTGGATTAAATTTTTTAGTTAACATTATTTTACAATTATTGCAGGTTATCGTTAATAAACAACGCTTGAAAAACTGACTGTGCTGCAAGAAATAAAAAAGTAACAAAAAAAAGGCTTTCCAATTTAGCATAGAGATAGCTTATGGTAAAAGGGAAAAATAATAAGGAAGTGAGGAAGGTTCCCCTTTTCATCCCTTTTTTGTTTATGTATTTTCCGTGTACCAATGAATACCTCTTCGGGGTATGACGAACCATCCGACCTTTCCTCCTATCGCGGCCGAACTTCGCCTAGCCGAGCTAACTTCCGGTGCCTCAGCGGAGGACTTATTCCCCATGGGCATGGGAAAACTTGGGAAACCCCATACCGGTGCAAACATCCCAAAATTCCGCCGGTACCTCGGTGTATATTTATTCAGGAAATATCTTGAAGCCCAAAAAAAAAAAATAAAAAAATAGTAATTCAAATTGGTTAACCCAAAATCTTTATTGGTAATAAAAACCAATTGATTAAGTGGGTTAAGCATGTAATTAATGGGGTTAAACGAAACCCCAAAAAAAAAAAAATAATAATTCAAATTGATTAGCACAGAAATCGTTATTGGTAATTAAAAACAATTTATTAAGTGGGTTAAGCATGTAATTGATGGGGTTAAACGATATTTTGGTGGTTTAGAGCCTTAAAAAACATTCGTCGTTGCTTAAACCACTTTTTTTTTCGTCCCGGAAAAAAAGGGTTTGGTATATCTGAGATTTCTTGGCAAAAGCTTAGAGTCGTGTCGTCTTCGCCACGAGATTCTGCTGGTTTAGTCGAGGAAGAGTCGCACAACCGGGATCCATGCGCGCTGAAATGGAAGGGTTTCTTTGGCCCATTGTTGGCCCGACAAGGTACGGTTTCTTACATCGACTTTCTTACATGTATCGGTTGCATTTGACGCTCATGCGCCAGTAAAGAGAAAGCACAGCGAGAATAAATCGAGCTCTGTGGTTTACGTGCTGCGGAACTACTAGAGCGTATATGACAACTGAATCGCTTATGTCGTGTGTGTTTCTGAAGGCCAGTCTACGACATCTGTGCTCTGTATATAGTGCATCCCCTATTTTCATCCCCTGTGAAAGTAGGAAAAATGAAAATATATATTAACGATAAAGTTTGCTAAAATATTTCTTTCTAACCCAGCACAATTTTTTTTTGAAATCATTAAACCGATGGAAATAAAATATAAAAATGAAAAATAATAAAATCGTACGTCCCCTATTAAAATAGGAGAAATAAAAATATATATTAATAATAAAATTTGCAAAAAAACATTTTTATTAACCCAATACAATTATTTTTTTCAAAAACCGAAAATCTCATTTCCGAAACCCAATTTATTATATAAAATGCATAAAATTTTTGAAAAATTCATTTTTTATTTTTCCATTACAAGAATTATTACGTGATACGTAAAATCATATATATATATATATATTTAATTACAAGAATTATTGCATAATGCATGGAATGTTTGGATTTCTTTCTTTTTTTTTTCATTGCAAGAAATATTAATAATTAATGGCAGACGCTTTTGTGGGCGGGTTTCTGTATCGAAGAGACTTTTTTTTCTTCGATCTTGGCTTTTATCCCCGTCGGCGGAGGTTAACTGAGAATTATGATAAATACTCGGTCCGAAGTGAGGCGTAACGTCTTGGCCGCATAAACTCGAGTCAAGTTCGTGAAATAACCCGAGGACGATGGTCGGGCGCCCATAGTCACGGTCCAGGCGAAATATAGAGGAAAATCTCCTGGGTGCGTGCCGTCCTTTATTCCAAATCCTCAGACAGAGATATATTGGCGAGGGTAGGCCAATGCCAGCGAGAAATGAAGAGGAAGGTCGTCGGATGCATAAGCTCGAGTATCACGTCCCCCGCAGCTATTTCGCCTAATGCCACACCCCATTTATTTTACTCATAAAGTGATAATAATCGAGCCTCCTTTTTTTTTTTTTTTTCACCAACCCCCATAACATTGCTACGCATTACACCATACAGTCATTCGAATTGGAAGATATTTTGGAAGCTAGATTTTCCCAAAACTTCTTCGATCAGTCATTTCAATATTTAGCTAATGAAAACAACAATTTTTTTTAATTAAAAAAATTTTTTTTGCCAAATTTTATGACAAATAATTATAAAAAATAAAAGATTGATAAAAAATGTAAAGAGGAATTTTAAAAAAAATTGTAATTATGTTCAGAGGGAAAAAGTGATGAGAAATAATTAAATTTATTATTAATGGTGAATTGGACTCGATGGTTTTTTGGAACTCGTGGTAATTGATGAATTTGAGGGAGGAGGGGGGACAAAGTAGACTCAACCGGAAACGGTCCAACTGTCGAACTATTTTGAAAAGCAACAGCGACCAAGTTGTTGCAATGCGCGCAGACGATATGGCGCGTATAATATGGGGATGTGCTGCGCGAGGAGGAAGGACGAGGAGCAGCTGATAAAGCTATGTTCTCCGACAGTCTCGACAGCTTCAATCTAACTGTTACCTTTGCTGTATCAGTGTGTGTGCCGCCGCCAAGATACGCCGAGCGATTGATGCTCCTTTTCCTCCCCGCGAACTGAAACAGCCCTGTTTCTTATCTGTTTCCCTTTTATTTTTTATTTTATTTTTTCTCTCGAAAATAAATAGCCTATTACTGTCGATATTATTATTATAAAAAACAATGAACCAAAAATAAAAAATAAATGAAGTAAAGTTACCCGAATAAAATTATTTTATTATATTTATATCGAAACGAAAAAAAAAATTATTAAAAAAAATGTTAATTTTGTGAGAAATATTTTTGAAAATGTGTACACTTTTTTTAATGTAATACGGACCACGAGAATTTTTTAATTTTCTTTCATTCATCATGTGGAAAAAAAGTAGAGGAGTAAAAAAATTAATCCTCGTTTTTGCACCGTTTTGCCTACGGAATCGAGGGAAATTTGTTAGCGGGGTCGTTTTGACCAAGCGGAAACAATCTTTCGACCCGACAGTTCGAATGACGTTTAGAAATTTAATACCGGTCCGCTAACTGGAATACTTCCCTCGAAATTGGGCTAAGGGTGGCAATACTAAAGGCCCCGGATGCTCACTCGGAGACTCGGTCCGGCGCGACAGCTCGAATAACGATTAGAAATTTAATACTGGTCTGTTATCTGGAATGCCGCCTCGTAACTCGGCTTAGGGTCGCAATACTAAAACGCCCACTTCCCACCCCAAGATTTCAAATATAAGAAATATCATTTTTTTAAATGGACTGAAAAATTCAAATATTTTTAAAAACCGATAAAAAATATAAATAAAAATTATTATTACAATACGATCCTGCAGACCAATTTATTTATTTATTTATTTTTCGCAATTGAATATAAATTGTACTTTCATATAAATGATTAAAAAATAAAATAAAAATCTATTGGTATCCCTTAAGTACCTTAGGACATTAAGAAAGAAAAAAAAATCATTAAGGGCCCTTTAACGAGGAAGCAAAATCCATTGGATTTTGGAAAATCGCCTGGTGACCGTGTGTCACATTACAATCTCGAGATAAAGCCTCAGATCTCTATGGAGAAACACCTCGATAATGGGCAGCGGTGTGAGCGAGAAGGGACACGAGGTCCTAACTCGTGACAAAGCCTGCGAAATTATAGTCCCTGCAGTATCAGCTACCGAACGAGGTGGCACGATAAGCTGCACCAGGAGCTTTCAATGATGACCATAATAGCCTGTTCATTTTGCCCACCCCCTCCCCCTGGATGATGGGGGTCCACGCACACGCGATACTTACCTTATAACGACCATCCACCCTACAACGAGAGCCCATGGCCCTTCCCCCCACATGACAACTTTTAATTATATTATCATATAATTTCCTCCTGTAAATCACTTTTCATCCGCAGTTGAAATTGGAAGCTGTCTTCCTTGCCCTTGGAACACAATAATTCCACCAATCGTCGTTATAATTTATTTAAAAATCCTTATCACTATTATTTTACGATAAAATTATCATATTCATTCCTGGAGCTGATAACGTAATTTTTTTTCATTTTGCGTCACAAAATTTACGATTTTTTTAACATAATTATAATTAAAATAGTGATAATTAATAAATAGAATAAAATTTGGTTATTTGAAAAATGGATTCTGATTTTCCAATTATTTAACGACTCGAATATAATTAATTTTTTTAAATGATAATAATATAAAAATAGTGATAATTAATAAATAAAATGAAATTTCGTAATTTGAAAAAATGGATCCTGATTTTTCAATTATTTTAAGACTCGAATAAAAGTAAAAAAATGTATAATTAATTTTTTTTTTTTGCAGATTCTGCTGCAAGCAGCTACGGATACGTTGAACCTGACGAGGAGCACGACGAGCACCGCGAGCTCGACGAGTTGGCAGCTCGACAAAGTGGACTATGCAAACCGGACGATCGACGAGGTGGACGACGAGGATCAGTACATCCCGTACGTCGACCGACCGGAAACGTATATCGTGCCCATAGTCTTTCTCCTGATTCTTCTGGTTGGTGTCACAGGCAATGGGATTCTCGTGCTGACACTTCTTCGTCATTCTAACATGAGAAACGTGCCCAACACTTACGTCCTCTCTCTGGCCCTCGGCGATTTACTGGTGCACAAACATTTCCACCACCATTTCCAATTTCAATTTATTTCTCCATTACTATTACGTCGTTCATTTTTAAAATTTCGTTTTTTTTTTTTTTGAATACCGAAGGTACCTATAATTTACCATTGCAGGTACCTTCGATTTTTCATAATTAGATAATCAATCGATAAAATGCAATGGCGAAAAATTTGGAATTTTTTTTTATTAAAAAAATGTTTTAATTACAATTTTAAAAAAATTGAAATTCAAATAAATGCAATTAAGCTAATGAACGATAATTTTTTTTTAGTTGAATGCAACTTTTTTTTTCGACGCCCGAATGTAAAATGTGTTATTTTTTTTTTAAGCTATAATTTGAATGATTATAGATGATTTTTTTTTTGAAAGTCATTTTATCAATCGACAGGTAATAGTGACTTGCGTTCCATTTACCTCGATTCTCTACACAATCGAATCGTGGCCTTGGGGTCTGGCAGTGTGCAAATTGTCGGAATGCGCGAAGGACATTTCCATTGGCGTGTCCGTGTTCACGCTGACAGCCCTTTCCGCCGAGAGGTAGATATTGGTTCCGCTATTAATTATTTTAGTGCAATATTAAATACTAATTTGCTGGATAATAATAATAATAATTTATTGAGTAGATATTGCGCAATAGTGAATCCAATAAGACGACATGTGGCAGGCCTGAGCGCAAAACCACTCACTATTCTAACAGCTTCGCTCATCTGGCTCCTCGCGGTCGTCCTTTCAATGCCGGACGCCCTCTTCTCTCACGTGCCGACCATTCCACTCAAGGGAAATCACACGATTCTTATATGCAGCCCTTTTCCCGCTGAATTTGGTAATAAGTTACGCCGCCATCTTGTTTTTCCAAAATTTTCGGGCACTTTTTCACTTTTCGTTCAACTTACGGAGGCCGCCATCTTGTTTTTCCAAAATTTCCAAGCGCTTTTTGACTTTGCGTTCGACTTATGCAGGCCGCCATATTGTTTTTTTGAGATTTTTTTGCAAATTCATTCATTTTTGGCTTATAGTCGGCCATTTTAACTGCGCCATTTTGTTTTTGAATATTTATGCAACGATTTGACGCATCGCATTATTTTAAAAAATTTTTTTTTTTTTTTGGCTTCGCTCAGGATGCCCACAGGCCTTTTTCACTTTATTACGCCGCCATTTTTATTGTTAAATTTTTTGTTCAAAAATCTGTGTAGCATAGTTTTAAAAAAAAAAAATTGAATATTCGCAGGTGAGAGGTATCAAAAGGGAATGGTACTTTTCAAATTCCTCGCGTACTACGCGATTCCTCTTTGCATAATAGCGGGTTTTTATCTTGGAATGGCACGTCATCTCGAGCTTTCGACGAGAAATATGCCGGGCGAGGTTCCGGGTGCTGCGGCACATCATGGGGAGCAGATACGTGCTCGAAAGAAGGTGCATACCTCGAGGATACTTTGTAGTTCTTATCGCCTTAGGAAGATCCTGTTTAATCCACCCCGACTTGTCCGCCCTTAGCATAAATTTGAAAAAAAAACGAAAAAATGAATTTCTATCCCATTCTCAGGTTGGAAAAATGGTGATCGCTTTCGTCGTGATATTTATCGTGTGCTTTCTGCCCTATCACACCTTCATGCTGTGGTTTCACTTCTACCCCTTTGCGGAACAGGAGTACGACGATTTTTGGCACGCCTTCAGAATCGTCGGCTTTTGTCTCAGCTTCATCAATAGCTGCGTCAACCCTATCGCCCTTTACTGCGTCAGCGGAGCTTTTCGTAAAAGGTCAGCATCCTACAGTCAATTATGCAATTTCTATTCTTAAAAAAAAAATTTTTTTTAAATTAAAGCCAAGTCAAGAAAAAAAAAAAGATAGTCTAATTAAATAGGAAATGTCATTTAAGTTCTTCAAGTTCGATTTCATTAAAATGTTCAGTATTACATTTTTTTATATTTCCTTTACACTCAAATTTTAGTTATTTTTCAATTGATAAGAAAATCACGAACATTATTGAACATTTGTTAATTCGAGATATGAATTCCCGAAAAATTGTAGACACCATTTTTTTTTTTCATAAATCGCAATTTCGCGAAATACAAAAAAGCTCGCGCAGTTAATGATTTTTCTTTGCAAAATAACGAGCTTAATAGTCGAACCGCTAATCCAAATATCAAACATCGTGTAGAATTTGTCAATTTGAGGTAGAAAAAAAATTGCCCAAAAATCTATAGATCCCTTTTTCCCCATAAATCGCAATTTCGCAGAATTAAAAAAAAGTTCACACAGACCTCGTAATTTCGCTGTGTGCATCAAGTGAAGAAATGCACGCTGTTGTATCAAAAAATCTTGGGAGGACCTGCCGAATGCGATTCTATTAATCAGAGATCTCACTTAATTGCCAATTACGCAGGTTCAACGAGTACCTGTGCTGCTGCGTACCTGGAGCTTCCAGGGCGGACACTTTCCAAGGAAGCTTCCCTCGAAACCGTCCCGGAAACGCGAGCACCCTCTACGAGACGAGTTTCAATTCGACGTACCGGCGGCACACACAAGAATTTAATTCCACTGTTCTTCAGACAAATTGTTCGCCCGCCCACGGCAAATGAGATTGTAACGAATAATTAGTTGTACAACAAAAAGCTTTCATCCAGTCCGAAACATTTCCAAGACGCGATAAGTATTCCGTTTAATTGGTTGGAACATTTGTTTGCGAAATTGTGTATCTATATGTATATCAAATATAAAATGTAATAGTTATGTAAATAATAATAATAATAATAATAATAGTAATTACGCGCAATTAAGCGACTTAAAAATTATGTATACGATGTATAAAACATTCCGATGTTATCAAAGCCAAAAAAAAAAAGAAAAGAAGAAGAAATTAAAAAAGAAGAAAACTTAATGGACATTCCAGGCGAATTAATAATTCATCAACCTCCAATGATTGACGAGAACACACGACGAGAGAGTGGGTACTTAGCAGTAATTGCCATGTCACACGGTGCCGCCCGCTTCGGAGTGATAAATTGAATCGGAGAATTAAATTGAATAAAAAAAGAAAGAAAAAAAAAAGAGAGAGAAATAAACGGAGCGTCATACCCGAAGTGCATAGTTCGCATTACCGTGCAACCCAGAGAAGCGATGCATTGGGTTGCAGTATCGATGTCTATCACTTTGACGGAGATGTTTGCCCATTCTCACGACGACGTCTTCACGAGGTCCCGTGGCTTTGAGGATTTCACGGGGCGGAAGACAATTCCGCGGCGAAGGGAGGCGAGGGGCTAATTTTACTTATTTTTTTGGGTGCAATAAAAAAATCTTGACAAATTGATTATTAAAAAGTGGGGGTGGAAATATAATTGCAGAGGACTGTGATGAATTTGGTGATTTTCTATTTTTTTCATATCTACGAAAATATCAATCGGATGATTTTTCATGGTGCACCAAAAAAAAGTGTTGCAAAATTTATAAAAAAAAAAAAGTTCGATGAGACGATCGACATTTTCCGGCGAGTATAAACAATTTACCATTTTCTGTAGGAGAAACACTTTGAATTAAAAAATTTTTTTAATTAAAATTAATTTGACAATGAATAAAAAAAATGTTCATATTGGTAATCAACGTTTCAATGTAAGTATAAATAATTAACAATTTTTTAAATATTTTTTTATCAGCAAAATGATATGATTTTGTGGGCAGTGGATAAATAATGGACAGATGTGTGTACAGGGCACCGAGGGTTGATTGGGTGGTGTGTAGATTGAAAGGGTGGCGGGGGGGAGGAAAGTGAATGATTTCAGCCTCGCAGTTGCTGCTGCTACTAAACTGCGCAGCTGTGCATTAACGGGCACGAGAGAACGTTGGGGCCCGGTGCGAAGGGGGCCCGAAGTGGGGTTCCATGGCACGCGCCGTCACCCCCATAGGATTCCCCCTCCACCTCCGCCTCGCAGCCGCACCGAAAATTATTCCGGCAACGGTTCGCTAGGCCGTAGCATTTAGTCGAAATCCGGACGCGAGTTTATTCGCTTCGCTATCTGTGCTTTGTATTTATTATTAAAAAATTTTACAACAAAAATATATTAATTGACATTTCGGATAATGAAAAGATCGTCGTCGGTGAGTACCTTAATTTTTCTCTCGATTTTCAATTGTATTGAACAATTCAATTTTTAATAAACGCATTTATACAATTGTCAATTTTTATTTTCATCGGAATATATATATATATATTTTTTTTTAATAATAATTTTTTAATGCGAAAATGTGTTATTTAAATAAAGGGACTAGAAGAAAAAAAGTTTGATGAATAATTTTCATAGTGCAAAATAAAAACCTTTTTTTTTCACGGGAACGAATTTTTTTTTATTAATGGGATTTTGTTAATTAACATTTTTTTTATATTTTTTTTAAAGGCACCCTGTTTGGCTGAGGATGAACTGGAGAATCAAAGGAAAAGGGTTAAGGGCTGCAGCGAAGAAAAGGTAAATAAATAATTATTCAATTGTATTTGATGGACAGTAAAAAAAAAAAAAATTTTAATGTATAATTTTAATGATGCATTAGGAGGTAGAATTATGATTCTCATTGAATGTTCAGGGAGGACCGGATACTCGAGAGTACCTGCAACTCGCCCTCGCAAGGGTCCTCGAGCTCCAGCGCTCGCTCAACGACGACACGTACTTCAACGATGACACGAGTGATTTGGGTAATTTAATATCATTTAATTTATCGGAAAACAAATTACCGATCGGGGTCATCTAAAATGCATCGAAACACCCATTAAAATCCGAAGAAAAAAAAAACCATTATTAATATAAAATGAAAAATAATGTTTTTAATAATCACTAAAAATTTATGAAATAAAAATTTGCCAATAATATCTTCCTCAAAATTAAATTCCCATCGACAAATTATTTAAACAATTTTTAAAAAATTCTGTTATAAAATATCTTGGATCATTATTTATTTAAAAAATCTGAAAATCGAGAAAGGATTTTAAAAATGAGTGAACTCACATTTTCAAGATTTCTGTTGATTAGAAAAAAAAAAAAATTATTTCCGACGAATGTGAATCGATTACAAATTTTTTAAAAATTACTAGGTGATTCGGATAATGAGGACGATTTAATGAGACACGTGCTGACAAAGGTATTCCGAGATCTTCCGGGTTCCTCGAGTCCCAAAGTCACACGAATAATCGAGCGAGCAACGCGGATGAGATACACCGCGGAAATGGAAAAAATTCGTGGCAAAAGCGTCCAACTATCCGGTTACGACACCTGCCGCAAGGTTGCGGTTGATTTCATGAAGAGAGCCGCGAGGATCGCCCAAGATCCACCGATATCGATCGAAAGACGTCGATCGATCGGCAGCGATTTGGCAGCGATCGGTGGCGACTCTCGTCACCAAAAAATCGCCAATTGCGACTACGATTTACGTGCGAGAATGCTCTCGAGCCTGGATCTCCACCTGGCGGCGAAGCAGCGAGACTACACAGCTCGTTTAATGCGACACTGATCGGCTTCACGACTATTTTTGATCTAACTCACTCTAGTCCCCATCTAATCTCCTCTACGTCACATTTCTAGTCAAACATATTTATTTATTCAACAATTAACATTATTTATATTAACCCCCCACCCCTGGAAGGTGGTTTTATTAATTTAAGAAAATAAAAGGGCGTTTTTACAACGTTTAAAAAATACTGTATCAAAATCGACACGAAAAAATCCTGAAAAAAAAAATTATACAAAAAATTGTGAAATTAATTTGTACAAAGGCAAAAAGAAATTGGAAATTGGATACAAAAAGGTATCGAAAAATTATACGGTTTTTTAACAAACAATGCTTGATTATTGCGTAAAAAATTCCTTTATGTTCCTTTACATACAATAGAGTTGTACAATTGTATAGAATTAAAAAAAAAAACAGCATTCTGTTTTCTAAGCGCTAAATGATTAATGGATCTACGTACTAAGCTATGCGTAGATAATCGCTACGTACAATTGGAGCTTGCTAAATAACAATAATAATAATAATCTGTAAACAGACCGCGCATTTTGTAATCCATTGTCTTCACTTTGAGTGGGAGATAAGGTACATTTTATATAAAATATGAATCCCAACTAAGCAGTGCCACTAACTTGTGCGGGATAAATAAAATGCAGTGTTTAATGAAGAAACGCGTGTGTGTGTTTTTTTTTCTTTTTTCTCTGATTATGCTTAGATATCGAAAAAAAACGTACGATCAATAATTATCGACTGTCTCGAATCTTCGTTTCCTCGTGTAAACCAATCGAAAAATCTTATTTATTCCCAAGCGATGATTGCAAAAAAAAAAAAAAAGAAAAACAAGCCTAAGTTCCAAGCTCTCATTTTCCTCTGCCTCAATCCGGGCGGCAGTTTCATTTTCCTCTCAAATTTCCCGATTCTTGTCAAAAACGAGTAAAACGTAAAACTCTTCCTTCGCGAAAGACTTTCACGCAAATAGAAGAAGCCAACGTAGCAAAAACGTTGTCATTGTTATCGCGCATCAATGTAAAAAATTGATGAACCGAAAAAAAAAAAAAAAAACAAAAAAAAAAACAAAACGTCCGGAAAAATAAAATCGCATAATTGGAGCAACAATTTCGATAAAATCCAGCGTCAATCGATGAAAATCCCACCGACTGTTCGACAAAATCAGTCAATTTTTTTGTTTCATCAGGACAATCAATCCGGAAGCTCGTGGTGCTTCAATTTCGTCGTAATTCCCGCGCATTGTTGTATAAAAATTGAATTTCACGTTGCGGAAAAAGCGAAAGGGGGTGAAATCGAAATCAGTGCTGCTGAACGAGGGCAGGAACGCTCGGAGGTTTTCGCCAGGGATCGGGAATATCGTAATGCGGCGGAACCGTCGTTAGTGCGTCGTCGGCGGTCCTGTTGGGGTTGCAATTTTTGGGCTTCGTTCTCGTGGTGTTGACGCACTCGACCGGCAGTTTAATGAGATCGAGGCGATAATCGAAGCCGTGGCTCGTGACCCGGAGGATCGTGTGCAGAGGGACTTCCATGTAGGTGAGCTCCTCGGGCGTTTTGTCCAGGAAGAAGCCGACGAGGCACCGGAGAACGGCTTGATGAGCGACCACGAGGACGTTGTTCGACTGCTGAAGTTCCGCGATCACCGGCTCGACGCGTCGCATCACGTCCATGTAACTTTCGCCCCACGGATACCGATACCGCAGCTTGTCCTGATCGCGCCACGCGAATTCCTGTGGACAAATAAACGAGCCATCGATTACCGCGTCGTTCGATTTCCGCCGCGTTTCTTCCGCTTTATGGAAAAATTCGGACGGTCATTATACTCGGTAAACCGGTGAGCAATCGCGGAAAAACCGCTCATCGGAAAAACGTTCGGATACTACGACGTCCGCATCAGCTATATTTAGATTTTCTCGGATCAGCGTCGCTAAATGGAAAATTAGCGCCTCGCGTCGCTCGACAAACAGAGCAGCCACTGGGGCGCGAGAAAATGCCTCGGTCATCACGACGAGTCTCGATTTTCCTTTGGCAATCCGTAGCTCTTTGTTTTCCGCGTTTCTTTGGATCTCAAGGATTTTTTTTTTTTTTTTTCATTGAGTATTTATTCCACTTTTAGATCGTCTCCGAGACCAAAGATTCTCACGAGTCAAATTGCTGATAATGGACGAATAGGAAATCATTTTTTTGTGTACGGACAAAAATATTTATAGAATTTTTGCCACGAGCAGGAAATTACATGGATAAAGCAAAGAAACATTGCACTTAGAATTTTTGTAAATGAAATTTCCCACATTTTCGTTAATTATCAATCTTCCAAATTGCAAATAGCGGTAAGAAAAAAAAGTGTTCGAAGCCAAAAAAAACAAAAAACCTTCGTAATTTTTTCCTTCTTTCTTTTTTTTTTTTTAAGTAAAATATGCAACCTGCGGATAATCGGCCTGGATCTCCTCGTAGGAAAGTCCCTCGCAGACTCCGGCGTCGAGTTCGTTGAGTTCGGCGAGATGTTCCCTGTCGATGGCGTCGATGCCGCGAGCGGTTGCGATGGTGCGCCTCAATCGGCTGGTCAGGATCCGGAGATCGGTAATGTGCATGGCGTTGATGCGGGAGGCGAGGGCCTGGGCGTATTTTTCGCCGCGCGGACTGAGCGCCGCGTCGCCGCCGATTTTTCCAATGACGTTGTACTCGCTTTCGCCGTGACGGGAAAAGTAGAGGGTCCGAGGTTCGGCCCTTATCGAGCCCAGATAACCGAGCACCGCCGATTCCACGTGTCCCCTTATGTTTTGCGCCTCGATTTTCAGGCTCACCGTGTCCACGCGTATCCTCGAGTACTGATTCTCGTCCAGAGGCTCGTAAACCCGCAGATAGTGCGAAACCCGAAGCCGCAGGTCCTCCGCAGCTACCGCGCCGTCCATGCCCGCATAATCGGCGCTGTTCCGAATTATTTCCTCGTAATTACGCTCCAGGGATCTCGCGTCCTCGCAAACGCACTCGACGAAGAGGACACGGTAGCCCAGCTGGGATGACAAATAGTCGAAGACTTCCGCCCGCTGATCACGAGTCACCAAACACCCGTCGAGTATCTGCAGCGGAAAATAATCATCGTTAATTGAGATAATCGATTTTTCGTGATTAAAGCCGTTTGGAAAAAATTATAAAACACTAATTTTTTTTTTGCAGTAGATATTTAAATTTAATTAAAGAGATTTAGGAAAATCGGGCGAATTACTGTCGCGAAATGTTAGGATTTTACATTGTGTGTAATTTTTTATCGCATTGTTGTGAATTTTTTAATTATTATCCATATTTATATTGAATATGAGGTAATCGGTGATTCATAAGATTTTTGGGATTTTTAGAATCTTGGAAATTATCGCGATAATCGGTAATTGAATTATTTACTCACAGCCACTGTATTTCCGGATCCGAGCCACAGAACGCAATCCTCCATGGCCTCGCGCATGGCCAATGATCTCAGACTTAAATTGGCTGCGATATCGGAGCGAAAGAATTCGTGGCTTCCGTACATCTCCAATTTTTTTCTTCGGTAATCGCTGACGCGCAGCACTGCAAAAAAAATATTTTTTTCAATTAAAATTTTGTTGATAAAAAATACATTTTATCATAGAGATGATGAACAATTTTTCAAAGTAAACTTGTCTTATTTTTTTTATTATTATTATTTTGGAGTGAAATTACAAAATTTTGAGCGAAATTTCATTAATGCATTCCTGAAGACAACGAACAAATTGCTTTTCTATTCGAATTGTTTTGCTGATTAATTGTTAATTAAGGACGTCGCAACTGCGGGAAGCACCTTTTGCTGACTCGCCGTTCCAATTGAGTCTTCGGCAAAGACTCTGCGCAACTTGGGACTTTCCACGACCCGGAAGTCCGCAAGTCGCTATCACAATACCGCCGAATTTCCTCGATGATTTTCGTACCGCCGGATTTCGGGATCCGCAGACCTCCAGTCCCGCATCTAAAATTAGAATCAAGAGAAACATGATTAAAACACGATGTAAAATAGAGTGCAAATTTAAAAAAAATATTCAACAAACTAATGAACATGCAGTCATTTAATTTCTAGTGACAAGGTCTTCAAGATAATGCAAAAAAATGATTGATTACGAAATAATTAAGAAATATCAACATCAACGCTAATGAATAATAATAAAAATAATAACGCCTGCGTACACAGCGTTTTGTTATTATTATTCATTAGTGTTGGGACATTTAAATGACACGAGTTCATTAATGCTCGTGACGACAAAAACGTATACGTAATGATCCGTCTATAGTAAACATCGTATACGCGTTTTCCACGTAGAGAATAGTGGCGAGGTTGCGGACGAGCCAGTCTCAAAGTTCTTGCCAATGAAAATTCAATGTTACGCAAGTGGAATTTATTTTTGAATATTCTTCGGGAGGACCGCGACGAGAATTGCGATTGGTCGATATTGGGGGCGCGGCCAATGTCCCTGACGTAAATATACAATATGCATAATGCAATTAATTTTTATTTTTCTATGCATAATATTGTTAATAAAAAATTTCAGGCAGATTAATTTTCTTTTTCTATGCACTTTTAGAAAAAAAATTTCAGATTTTAATGCACAAGCTGCTCAATTAAATTTATTCACTAATTATAATGTAAAGAGAGATTATTAATTTTTTAAATATTTTTTAAATTAATTTTTAACTTTATTATTAATATTACTATGATGATATTTAATTTTACATGGTCTTTGTGCATAAAATTGTTTATAAAAAATTTCAGGACCGTCGAATTTCAGGCAGATTTGTTTTAATCAATGCATATGAATATTTGCACACGTGTATCGATGTATGTGCAAAGTACTCTCAAGACCCAAGCTATTTTTGTACCGGACAGCCCGTTCATGCACCTGCTGTGCCTCTCGCTGAGCAACACGAGACGACCCACTTTAAATACAGCGCTTGCAAAAGCCTCGGGCCCCGAAGCTTTCTATGCACGAGCCTGACTCGTATCAAAGTCCAAACGAGCGAGCCAACAGCACGTTTCGCCGTTCATAGGCTAATAGCGCATGAAGAGAGGCTTCTTTTTCATGCTCGTATACAAAAGTCACCGACAACCTTTAATTACGACGTTTTAAATATTTAAAAAAATATTTGCTGAATTTTTTTTCAAGATTTTTGGCAAAAGGCAATTTAAACAGCGCTTTAATGTCTGGTTCTATTTTTTTTTTTTTTACTTAATTTTTAAGCCAGAATTTAAATTTTATTTTTAATTTACTTTTCCAATTTGCTTTTAAGTATAATTTAATTTGTATTGCAATTATTAAACATGCGAATATTAAATTGATTAGGCAATTTTATTTTTTCGATCATTTTTTTTATTATTGAATTTACATCAATTTTTTTCAGGAAATTTTGCAGAAAATTTGGAAAATTTATTTATTATGCTCATTAAATTTAATTAAATTTTTTGTGTAATGAGATTTAATTAATTTTTTTCTGTATTGCAGAAAAATTAATTTCTCTGCGTTTTTATTTCAATGGATTTTGGAAAACTTTTGGACGTTTGTTTTCATAGTTTCGTAGACTATTTTCCGGGATTCTGATAGACCGATTAATTCGAGTCCAAGTGCGATAGACGATACGTAAGAGGTCGCACGCGCGATCCTCACTGACCCTGTATAAAATGTGCCAGAGATCATTGAGATCACCACAGCAACTAACAAACCGCTTCCTCCGATTATTGCATCAACAGATTCCACGAAACCGCGAAAACTGACAAAAATAATCGAGAAAACTGTAAAAAAATAAGTACTCTTCATCACAATCCAAAGAAAAAAAAATTTCAAAATTTTCCTCGCAAGCACAAGGAGCTTTTTTCGATCGCCCTCCGGAAAAAAAAAAAAAAAAAATCTTCCCCGCCCTCGTTTCTTTTTGGTCCTCGTCGAAAAACCCCGCATTTCAGCCTCGGGCATGAAAAAATCAATTTTCCACCTCCACAATTTCCTTTTCGCATTGCAAATGTGCATTTTTTCTGCACTATGACAAAAAAAAAGAATGCTCATAAAAAAGATATATTTTTAGAAAATATGTTTACCAACAAAAAGTGCGAAAAACATCCCCCCCCCCCCAATAACTATGAGCAATGGTTTAAAAAAAAGTGCATTCATTATAAATATAAACCAAACGCACCTTTGACCTTCTCCTCGGCGCAGGGCGGCATGATTTTTTTCACTTCGGTGGATTTGCTGGCACAGTTTTTTCTTGAATCAGGGATTTTAACGGGTGAACCTGAATTGGCTGCAGCTGCGGCTGACGGACCAGCCGTTCGCCCAATAGCAGCCTGTAAAACGAGCTTTCGCAGTGCGATGCAGTATCCGAGAAGCGGTCCAGACAACAAATCGAGACAAGCGGCGAGCCAACAGGGCATAACCGCCTTCCGTCGCAACTTTTCTATTTTATATATATATCTATATATATGATATATGATAAACGATATATATACGTCAATATATATATAATTATCTTATTTTCTTAATTCTTTCGAATTCCCAGAAAGAAACGAAGAAAAAGCTTCGAATCGTTCGCTCCTCGTTGTCGTTGTTCGTTTGTATATCGATCGAGCAATGATCTATCGATCAAAGTGAAAGTCCCAAATCCTCCAGGAGCCCTGACGGCAGCAGCGACACCAACAGCTGGTCATCGATGACCGTGAAATGGATCCTCGATCGATCCTCGATCTCCCGGTTGCTCCTTGTGATTATAGATCCCGAAGAATCCCCGTAGATCATGCGACGAAATGAGGCGAAAACAAAATAAGGCGCACACACATACACACACAAACACACACACACACGCGCGCGCAACGAAGGGAGGAAAAGAGGGCGGCTAAAGTTGCTGCTCTTCGGAGAAGTGATCGCTGCTCGTGTGTCGTATGATCGAGAGCAGATCCTCCCGCATTCCAATTTGCTTGATCCTCACCTCCGGAGCCAGTTTGCGGACTTGATAGATCACCGAGTACAGCGAAATCGATCGGCGATCGCCAATGATCGAGCGAGCTTATCGGAGCTTTTCAAAATTACCGATCTTTCCCGTTTTACTTCGATTTTTAAGGTACTTATGATCCTCTTTTATTCACATCATTTGTTCGTATCGCGAAGAAAATCAAAGTTCCTATGCGGGATTGAAAAAAATCGGTATTTGGGACTTATCGATCTATCGATCTTGGGCGTTTGGTTTACATAACTTGGGGTTTAGTGGTATCTCAATGATTATCGCCTCGCCGATGATCTTCTCGACGCCTCTATTCACATGCTTAATTTAGCCCCGCTATCCTCGACGAAATATACCACTTTTCTCCCCGCCCCCGCAGCCGCTATTATCACAAATCGCTGCCGATTGGCGCTATCTCGCTAAGCGTTTATCAGGTCGGAATTCGTCTCCTCCACGCAATCGAGATCAATTATCGCACAGCCACGAATTGTGAGCTTGCAGCTTGCGCGTCTTCGATGCAAAAGCTCCCTTCGACTGGCCTCGAGCAAGTATGCGCACTCACTGAGCGGATTTTCCCTCGGTGCGCGCACTGACGCTTCGCGGACGCGATCGCCACGCCACCTACGACACGGCCTCGTTTTTCCTCTCCTCCCTCGTCCCACCACCCGAAATAAGCATGCTACTCGAATACTGTTAATTGTTTTTGGTGGAAAACCGAGGAAAATTGTCAATTTTCTTCTGACGTTGGGTTCTTGATTTAGTAGCTACGCTCCTGAATCCGCAAAACCAAATTTCCCGTCACTCTCCAGATTCAAATGTGCTTTTTTTTTGTTGAAATTATTTCCGTGGTTGAAAAATTGCGTTTTTGCGATTTAGGCACTTTTGAGCTTTTGAGAGACAATGGATTTTGGAAAATCGACACGTCGGAATCCCGAATTACGCCCCTGGCTCTTTTTTTTTTTTCAACCACTAAATTTTCACTCTTATCTAATCATTTTGGTTTTAAATTGTCATTTTGCTTTTTTGTTTTTGTTTTTGTTTTTCTACCCTTGGAAAAAAAAAAAACGCTTGTGGCTCAGTTCGCAGGGTTTAGTGACGCGAGGAGTGCGCACTAACGACTGAACGTGGGTTTGGTGGAGGTGAACGTTTTTAGTATCGACCAGGAGCGTATATCCCTACCAGAAATGCGCGCGTCGCGACGCCGCGCGCGACGGGGGCGCGACCCGCTGGCCAATTGGGACGCGCGATGACAGCTGAAAGTTGGAATTACGAAAATTCAATTCGCAGATTTTTTTTTGGTGCATTTGATGTTTTTTTGCGGGGAATTGTGTATTTTTCGTGATTTTTGTTTTAAGGGAGCGGAGAAGTTTGAAACTCGGAGGTATTACGTAAATTATTTTGTCGGCTCTTATTGCGTAAGCTTAAGTGCACATGTGGTTAAGACGATGTGAAACATATTCTTAGTCTCACTCTCTCTCTCTGTTTGATTACATCGTTTTTCTCTCTCTCTCTCTCTCTGTTGCACTTATCGGGTTTCATATCACCTTAATGATACCTTAATGATAAATGGCGCATACACTTTGACATTTTCCAACAGCGATTTCAAAATTCCAGCGCGAAGGTCTATATTTTCTTGGCTGTTGCGAAGGGCGATTATGAGAAATATATTCTTATGTACAGTGCATTTCATGTCAATACCGATATTTTATTTTATTTTGAGAAAATTTGTATTTGACATTTTGATATTGAATGGTTGTAACGATGCGAAAGATTAAAAAATGGACAACAATGAGTTAATGATTTTTTTTTTGAGATCTTGGACGATCCAAAGATCTACGCGAAAATTTGGGAATCGAAATTTTGTGGATTGCAGATGAATTTTTTAATAACGAGATTAAATTTATCATTATTTAAAGGCACAGTGTGCGTTTGTTTCCATTTTTATTCTCAAAAATAATGGTATTCATTTTACACGGAATGCACTATACAAACACGACGGTCAATGAATGTGGGAGAAATTGCATAACATCAGGTTTTATCTGCCAGCATTCTCAAGGTCTTATACATAGGCAAACGCCTTGGAAAATTTAATCGTCGTTGAGAAAATGTCGTGCAGTATTTTATTATCATAATTAAAAATAACACTTGTTAGTTGTTATTAATTGGCATGTTGTCACATACTTAAAATAAATTTCTCAGCAGGAAATAAGATATTGGGTTTTTTAGAAACGATTTCATATCGCATTCCAAGTGTCTCCTTCCGGTCCATGATCTTCTTGTCAATTTCTTATCATATTTACCGATAGCTTTATGTACAAATCGCAAAAAAAAATTTTATTGATGGTAACATCACGTTTGTATATTATCGCTAATCCTGTCCGGAATTTCGTCATAAATAAATTTCATAATATTTCCTTATCGTAATTGAACTATTTTTCAAGTAGCAACAAATGTTATCAATATTCACTTATCATTTGCAAAAGTTTATTTCTCGGGTCAAGCTCATTATGATTTTGAATAATCAATTCTGCTAATTACGCGATTTTTAATAATCAATTTTCTGGATGGGATCATTATCGTCAAAATTTATAATAACCTTATGGAAAACAAAATTTTTTTTTTTCATTTTAAGAAATCATCATCATGATGTGCGGTATTGAGATAAATGATGACTTGCACGAAAACTAATATACCAAATGTCACAATATTCTCGGTGTTATCGAAGAAATGTTTGCGTCATGCATAAACACTAAAATGATTAGCTTGGCTGCGTATCGAGAATAAATAATTCATGGAAATTTATGTTTTCCTTGTGGATCATTAATTTAACGAACCCAAGTATAATTAGGAATTTTCAAACATCGCAATTAAATCTTTTTAACACACACATTTTTAATTAATTGCTTTTCTTCGCAAAGAAATTAAATGCAGCGAGAATCTCAAATAATTTTTTTTTATTTCTTAATAATGATAAATAAGAATGAAAATTCATAATTATGTAATAATGATTTTTTATGTAGGGAAATAAATTAATTTTTAAAAAACAATTTTTCATGGGGAAAATGTAGCAAATGCTGCTGATATTATGAATATCGACAACGGAAATTACTGCAGACCAACGAAGTGTTGAATCACTCGCGGTAAGATGCCGACAGATCTCTATCAATGCTGAATCATTCTCGCGCCGTTAAGCGTGGACCTAGCGGCAGCAGAACGGCAACAACGGCGCCACTTCTCCATCCCATTTATAATGACACGGGAGTCACAATGTTACACCAGTCGACGATTGTTCGTGACAACAAAGTGATCTCTCATTTTTCATTGTGATTATTACGAGGTAAATCATTACGTCAACCGTCAGAATTTCGTCGCAGTAGAGTCTCAACCCTTTACTGCATTTGGTCTCCTCAATTTGATGTAATCGCTCGGATCCTCCAATCCGCGAGCAAAGCATTTTCAATGCATTTCTTGCACTCAGTGAAATCGTAATAAAGTGATAACAATTCAATTGCGGTCTATGCAATTACTTCATAATTACAGTGAATTTATTTATACTTGGCAAAGAAAAAAAAAAAAAATTATTTAGACGCTAGAATTAATAGTTATCACTTTAATCGCTATTGCAATAATTTTCTCTAAGTGTGGGTGTCAAATTACCTTTAAAAATTACATTTTATGTCCCTCGATGCGAGAAGCGTGATTTTACGCACGCTTCGTCCAAATTCCCGTCGGAGTAAATTTTTATCGCACTAGTGTCGTAAAGACCTTGACACTTTATCGATGAATGATCGTATTTACATTTTTTTCTTTTCTAAAATGCACATTTGTTTTTTTCAGATATGTGAGTGAATAAGCGGACGAAGAAAAGAAGAAAATAAAAAGCAGCGGAAATGTTGGTTTTTCTTGCGTGGGTGTCAGTGGCCGCAGGTTTATTAGGGGCCCTGTACACTTACCTAGTATCGAATTACGATTATTGGGAATCTCGAGGAGTTAAAGGGCCAAAGCCCGTCGTTTTATTCGGCACGATAAAGGACATCCTGTTGAACAAATGTTCCATGGGTCAGTACGTGACGAACGTTTACAATGCTTACAAAAACGAGCCTTACGTCGGTATTTATCTCCGCCGAACTCCAATGCTCATCGTCAACGACCTGGACCTCGCAAAGGACATTCTCATAAAGGACTTCAGCAAGTTCTCGAGCCGCGGAGTGACTATACACGAGAAGGTGGAGCCGCTGGGCGCGCATCTGTTTAATCTCGAGCCCGCTAGGTGGCGACCGATGAGATTGCGTCTCTCGCCAGTGTTCACGTCCGGCAAACTCAAGGAAATGTTTTACCTTCTATCCGAATGCGCCGATCACCTGGACTCGTTTCTGGAGGAGCGATTAAGCAACTCCAAGGACGGTGAATTAATGACAGAGGTTCGCGAGTTCACCGCGAAATTTACCACCGATGTAATTGGGGTTTGCGCCTTTGGTTTGCAAATGAACGCCATGGCCACCGAAGACAGTCCCTTCCGCGCTATGGGCAGGCGTATTTTCAAGCCGACCTTCCGACGACTCCTCAACTTTCGTCTTCGGGTTCTCGCTCCTAAATTGTACGAGTACGTGGGAAGGTTTCTCGCTGATCGAGAGCTGAACGATTTCTTCGTCGGCTTGACTCGGGACACGATGGACTACAGAAAGAAAAATAACATAGTCAAGCACGACTTCGTGGATCTCCTCATGGACATCAGGGATCATCCTGAAAAAATGGCGGAAATTGGTGAGAATGTCGAACAATTATTAAGGAAGATCAATGGAGCTGGAGACACACGATCAATGATTTTGGAGGCGATCGATGCTGGGATTGTATTGACAATCGTTTTTTATCGTTGCAGAATTAAGCGACTCCATTCTTGCGGCTCAACTCTTCGTATTCTTCATCGCGGGCTTCGAAACCTCGTCGACGACGATGAGCAACGCCCTCTACGAACTCGCTCTCAATCAAGAAATTCAGGACAAACTGAGGGAGGAAATAACGGAGGAGATTAAGAGAACCGGTGGAATTCTCGAGTACGAGGGTATCAGAGACCTGAAGTATCTGGATATGGTGTTTCAAGGTGAAGATACTCACATTTTTTAAATCGATGTTCCCCGGTCCCGTTGTTCAATTATTCGATCAAACAAAAACTGTCCATTGAAGTCCTGGCGAAAAATTCACGATTATTAGTTTTAAAAATGTGTTGTCAATTAATTTTTTTTATCCTGACCCGCAGAAACACTCAGGAAATATCCACCGGTGCTATTTCTGATGAGACAGGCCACTGAACCTTACACCTTCACAACAGCAACAGGAAACAAATTATTGACTATCGATAAAGATCAAAAACTTTGGATACCGAATTACGGAATTCAGCTGAATCCGGAATATTATCCAGAGCCGGAAGTCTTCGATCCCGAGCGGTTTACGCCTGAGGCTGTAAAATCCAGGAACCCCATGACCTATTTGTCGTTTGGAGATGGTCCCAGAAATTGCATAGGTGCTTATATGTTGATTTTTGCATTTTTTTTCACTTTATAATTATGTTTTGTTGCTGTTGTCAGTTAATTAATGTGTTAAAAAATTCTCAACAGGCAAAAGGTTCGGAATGATGCAGACGAAAGTTGGCCTCGTCAAAATTCTGCATCGTTACAGAGTCGAACGCTGCGAAAAAACTCAAGTTCCTTACATCGTCGATCCAAAGTCTTTTCTGCTCGCGCCCAAAGACGGAATTTGGCTGAAGATCGTGAAACACAATCGTGCCACCACTGAAATTTAATAGACTATCGTTATTCAGAGTATTTAATTAATATTTAACGTCTTAGGAGTATTAAATTAATGTTAAGTATTTTATAGCTGAAAAAAAAATTGAAGTGTTCTTTTTTATAAACAAAGACAAACATTGTTTTGTATTGGTTGAATTGTTTGTTGAAAATGACCCGTCACGACGTTATCGTTGCGAAAAACGTTAAGAATATCTTATCAAGAGTCGCTAATTGTTTGAGTTTCTATTTTCCAACAATTTTATTTGATAAAAGCTTGTATTTCTTATCAAGCTGCGGAAAAAATTGAAGGACTTCGCAGTGACTGCGCTTTAAACAATTGATTCAAGATACTAAATCCGATTAGCAAGCGACAAATTTTCGCTTAGTGGGAATTTTTTACATTTTTTTAATCTCGATTATTAAAACGAATGAAAAATCGATTGTAATGATGAGGGTCACTATAATTCGGAATTGCATTAATGGGGTCAATAATTCGGTTAATTCAACCCCGAAGGAATTGCAAGCTGAAAAATTCTAAATTCGAATACTAATGATGACAAAGTCAAAGATAAGATAACAATTCATTTCTTTGCGCAGTCTGATCAAACAAAAACAAGGCTTAAAAACGTGTTTCATTGTAGGGCATCGAAGATATCGGTGTGTCATTAAGCAACGATAGAGATAATGACGATGTACTTTTTATGTAAACATACAATTATCGTTGTGTTTACGACAGTCAGAGATCTCACAGTTAAATTACATTCTTCTTCATTTTATGTTCATTACCCTGCTAATTATTTTCCTTCATTTAATATACACTATAATTATTCCATGTATAAACTATTTTAAAAATTAATTTAAAAAAAATGTAGAGTACCTTTTCCCTACGTTAAATTAACTCAAATAATTCCTGTCTCATTTAAGTGACCCTAAAATTGACAACAAGATAAACCGAAAAAAATTCTGTGAATTTAGAATAAAGAAACCAAAAAAAAATCGGCATCAATCCGAGAGACAAGAACCGGTTACAAAATAAATTATCCTGGATTTTGCGAGTCCGACTTTTTCCTCTTTTCTTTTTTTTTCTCACACACATTACCTTAAGGACCTTATTTTTCGGACGTTGCCACACACTTTACGTCCAAATTTATGCAAAGCATAAAACGAGAGGAAAAAAAAAAGAAGTTTATGGTTCAAAACCAAGTGCGAAACTCCTCGATGATTCTTACCCAACTTCCTCCTCTTAACCGGCTAATCGCTTCTTAACGAGCGGCCGTTTTTTAACGTCGGTTGAGCACTGCTGGCTCGAAAGGCTTAGTATAGACGCAGACAAATTCCAACACTGCGTTTCAGGCTGTGGATGACGTTCTCGGCTCGGAGGTTCAACTCATTCCAGTGAAAAAGCAGCTAGATAACCGATCGGCTCTGCAAGTCACGATTTCGCTGCGCGACCGATTCGCTTCTAAACTGCGATGACTTACAAGTTCTTCGCCACGTGGTGCGCCCAGAGAGCGAATTAATAGGACGCGATAATAAGCCGAGAGGAATTATATTCCGAGGCGCAGTAGTTACCTCCGATATTTCGCAGCGTTGGGATCGTGTTGACGGAAGTCTCTCTCGTTGGTCCCGATGGTTACAGCATCGGTAATCGGTGAATCTGTAATTAAATAATAACAATAAGTGTGAGTGCCTCGAGTGAATTTTCCTTTGCAATTATAAGCAGCGAAAAAAAAAAAATTTGTAAGTTTGCTTTATAAATAATTATGTAAATGAAAAAAAAAAAAAAAAAGGGTTGCTGAGATTTTATGGCTATAAATATGATAGAACGAATCACTCACTCGTGTCTATTATCTTGGGAATCTTGATAGTGAATAAATCGTTGTGCAAACTCACTAACGAGTTATATAGGCAGACGAAAAGTGAGTTAAGCACTCTTTGGGCGTGATCAACGAGTCTTTGTTCCGGATATTGTTGGTGTAATTTTTATAATTGGATTGCAACGTTTCGACGCCGAATTAATACTTAATTTTGTCTGTGAATCAATTATCTCAATTGATTGAGATTTTTAATGATTCAAAAATGACACAGTTTAATTATTGACAAGTTTGGATATTATTTTTCAATAAATTCTTAAGAAATAATGAATATCCGTGTAAAATTACTCCGATAAAACAAAAAAGGTTCATTTTTTTTAAATGCTCCAAAAATTTACCTTCTTATGAATGACTAGTATTTTTGGAAATCGTTATCAATATCTATAATAATTAAGTTGAGTAACATTTACAAATAAATCTAAGTAAATAAAAAAATTAAAAAACGATCATTTTTCGTATTCCAGGTACAAATAGATCGTCAAGGAAGCGAATCGAGATAATGGAGTGGACGGAAATCGTGATCGGTATTTCGGCGCTGCTGCTTGGGTTGTATTACTGGTCGACGTTGACCTTCGATTTCTGGACGTCGCGGGGGGTCAAAGGACCCGCGCCGCTGCCGTTGATCGGTAGTTTGGGCAGCGTGTATATCGGGAAATCGTCGTTCGGCCAATATTGCCGAGAGATTTACAACGTTTATCGTGATGACGTTGGAATGATCGGTATGTTCATGAACCGGACGCCGACGTTGATGTTGATGGATCTCGACCTTGTGAAGGACGTGTTGATCAAGGATTTTTCGACCTTCTCCGATCGTGGCTTTCACACCTTCGACAAGGCGGAACCGCTTTCCCAACATTTGGTGAATCTAGAGCCCGCAAGGTGGCGCCCACTGAGACACAAACTTTCGCCGGTATTCACATCCGGTAAATTGCGAAAGATGTTTTATCTTCTCCTCGAATGCGGAGCTCATTTGGAGGAGTATCTGGAACAAACGGTGTTGAAAAATGAGACAGTGGAGTGCCGGGAATTAACGGCGAAATACACGACCGACGTAATCGGTAATTGCGCTTTCGGCCTGCAGATGAACGCACTGGCCGATGAGGACAGCGAATTTCGAAATATGGGCCGGGAAATATTCGCCAGTAACTGGAGAAAGGTCATTAAATTTCGAATCCGAGATTCCGCTCCGCGACTCTATTCGCTGCTCGGACCGATCATTACCGATTGGAAGATGACCAATTTTTTCCTCGACATTATGAGGGACACCATCGCTTACAGAAAGGACAACAATATCGTAAAGCACGATTTTATTGACCTTCTTCGCGAGCTCAGGGACAATCCCGATAAAATTGGGGACATAGGTGAGATTATCCATCGATTTCATCTGAAAATGATCAGTACGCGAGTGATTTATCGCTTCAAATCGCGAATTCTAGTTTGTATTTATATGGGGGATTCAATTGGTCGTCGCAGTGCGATCGTCAGAGTTAAGCTGCATTTTTCCGGCCATAGCTTCGGTCGACGGCCGCTTGGCGGCGCGCCAATCGCTGACGGCCAAAGGCGGGCTTTTTGAATTTCCCACTCGTTTTCGTACGGTAGAAAGGCTGTAAAAAAAAATTGTTGAATTATTATTGGCTCGGTGACGTTGTCTTTCATTGGATTAGATATTTATAAGAACGAGGAGTGCACAAAGGTTTAAAAAAATAAAATAAAAGGCATGCGGTCGGCATGAGGAAAGAGGAAGCAAATTAATATTGGCTTCTGACGTAAATTGCAGAATTAACGGATACCCTGCTGACCGCACAACTCTTCGTATTTTTCCTGGCCGGTTTCGAGACCTCGTCGACGACCATGAGCCACGCGCTCTACGAACTCGCCCAGCATCAGGACATTCAGGACCGGCTTCGTGACGAAATAAACAACCATTTGGCAAAAAATAACGGGGAACTGACGTACGACGGGATCAAATCCATGAAGTACCTTCACATGATTTTCCTGGGTAATTATTATTTTTTTTTTCAAGGTATTTGAGCAATTATTTGTCAATTATATCCATTACATTTAATGAAAAATCCTCAAGTGCCCAGTGAAATTTATTCTCCCATAAAATGTCCATTAAATTACTGAGTTCATAGAATATCAGGAACTTGTACCGAAATTTTCAGATAAACAAAATATTGCGTCCCAGAAAAATGTCCCGATAATTTATTGCATTTTACATAAATGGGTTTACTAAAAGATGTTTAAATGAATTTTCGTAGAAACCTTGAGGAAATATCCACCGGCGACTTTACTGATCCGCAAGGCAATCGAACCTTACACCTTCGCCGGTACGAAATTAAATATACCAATGGGCACGAGGGTCGTCATCCCGGTGCTCGCAATCCATCGAGATCCACGAATTTATCCGAAACCGGATGTATTCGATCCTGAAAGATTTACCGATGAGAACGTCGCCTCGAGGCATCCCATGAGCTTTTTGGCTTTCGGCGATGGCCCAAGAAATTGCATCGGTAATTTTGCCTTCTTTTCTCTGTAAAACATAATTAAGAAAACTATAGACACATTTCCAAAAGTAAATTTAATCCGAGAATTTTAATTCCTGGCAAAACAATAATTAGAAGGAAACTCAAAATTTTCCTCACTTAAGATAC
The DNA here is from genome assembly GCA_947507545.1 of Clistopyga incitator. Taxonomy (NCBI): domain Eukaryota; kingdom Metazoa; phylum Arthropoda; class Insecta; order Hymenoptera; family Ichneumonidae; genus Clistopyga; species Clistopyga incitator. The sequence continues at coordinate 8,046,228 of OX382186.1, forward strand.
CAAAAATAATTATTTAAAATAATAGTAGTGCAGAAAAGTTGTTACAATATTATGAAAAAAACTCTTTTCTTATAGAATTAATTTTTTCCTTCTCAAATTATGAATTGTTTTTAAAAATCCTTCATTAGATTCAACTCTTGTACTGCAATGTACGTGTCATTTTTAATTCTGGCTTGAGCGAAAAATTTAATTAGTAAGAAAACCTCAGCTGTTACGTCGACGCTCTTAACGATCCTCTTTTTGCGTTTCAGGCGCGCGATTCGCTAATTATCAATCGAAGGTCGGCCTCATCAAGATACTGCAACACTACAAAGTCGAAGTTTGCGACAAAACGCAAATTCCATACGTCCCCGATCCCAGGAGTTTCCTTTTAGCACCGACCCAGGGAATTCACGTGAAAATTAGCAGAGTTGCTTAGAGTTATTATCACCAGCGGTATTTTTATTGACCTGCGAACTCGTGGAATTATTTTTTTAGCATATTATGAGCCTAGCGTAATTTAATTAATACCTATTTAAGAAGGATCATTGAACAAGAACATCATTCGCCAAGTAAATTAATTAAAACGATGATCCAAAGATGTAATTAATGGGAAAATAAATTCTCCCCATTTTCCTATTACTTGAGTCTGTCTCAAAAAAAAGGACCCTTTAAATACATCCCATTTACTTGTGATAAAATAAATTCACAGAAAATTTACCCTGTTCTAATTCGAAAAATCTTTTGCCTCTTTAATCCATCCCAAAAAAAATCCAAAACAGAAAAAAAAATTGAACAAATTTAAAAAATGTAACATTTAACAATAAAACTTTTTACAAATAATTGCATGCATTGCATGCACTCTAATCAATGTTCACTTATTAATAAAATTGCACCCAAATATTAAAAAAAAAAAAAAACGCTTCTGAATTTTCACAAGCAAATGCGATTGAGCTTATCTTATATAAACATTTGCAAACAGCGGAGGAGGTCAGCACCGTACAGAAGCCGGGAATTCGATTCTTCAGCGTCAACATGGGAATCGAGTGGCGCGTGTGAATTGCGTGAGCTCGCAGCATTTGCGCGAAGGCTAGACAAGTGGTTGGGTCACGTGACGTTTAACTACGTCGGCTGACCCAACTCAGTTGCCGCATCGTGCCTCCGCTCAAGTCGAGACCTCGCGTTTCCTCCTATTTTTTGACGCTCTTTATCGCGGCAATGGAGGAAGATAAAATGGACAAATCGGCCGGGCCCCTTTTCACTGGAGACCTCGAGTTCTGGATGACTCAGCTCCCGCCAATCTTGAAAAGACTTCCCATAATCCACCTCGCGATACCCGGTGAGTTTTATCGCATCGATAACAAATATATGCAGCTAAGTCAATAATATATATATATATGTATATGATGCATTTGTGTTTTGAGCCTGAAGTCATTTATCGCAGGAATCGCTGAGCTGAAAATTCATAGAAATTATTAAACATTAATTATGTGATTCAAGATAATTGAATAATTGAGTATATTGACACATAAATTAATGAAAAATCTATGATTATTCAAGCAAATCAATAGAGAAATTTAGATTTAAAAAAAATGTGATACTAGGTTTATTTTTTTATTTTCTGAATGCGATATTCAATTCTTGGAGAAATTTTGAAATTTTCTTTTTTTTTGGTTTTGATTGGGCTAAAGGTTCTCACAATGCGATGACGTACACGATCCATCGTTTTAACGACGTTGGGCCCGACGAGCCTGCGTATCTCCGTTGGTTCGGCCGCTTCTGCTCGCTGGTCTCGAAGCCCCTCATTTATAACTGGTCGGTGACTCAGTACGAGGACGTCGGGGAACAATTGAACGGTGGGATCAGGTACACAGCTATTAATTTCTGCACTTACCTCGAGGGAGTCATGTTCATTTTATTTCTGAGCTATTCCATAAGTTGGATCGATTTTCTTATAATATTTCTTTTCCTTTTCTTCTCATTTTTTGTAAAGAAAATCCAGTTCTCAATATCATCTTAATCGCCTTTTTCTTTTAATTAAAAAATAAGTCCCTTATATTCACTGAATTTTATCTTCATTTTTTTTTTTTCCAATAAAAATAAACATAATTCCAACCAAGGAAAAAATTGTTTTAATTTGACAAACACTTTAAAAAATAAAAAAAAAATTCAAACAGATTTTGGTAGATAATGCAGTTTACCCATTACAATTTTTTTCTTTTTTTAATTGAATTCGCGATAAGAATTTGAGAAATGACTGTAGGTACCTGGATCTAAGATTAGCGACAAAACCAAACAGCGAAGCGGTCTACTTTCTCCACGGTCTCTACGGTTCGGAGGTGACCGATCCCCTGAGCGACGTGGCCTCCTGGTTGTCGTCGCATCCTTCGGAGATCGTCATTCTCGACTGCCAGCACTTTTACGCCTTCACTGAAACCCACCACCGAAATTTCGTCAGCAAAATAAAATCGATATTCGGCGATAAATTGTGTCCAACTGGAAATTTATCGCAGATCAGTGTGCAGTGGTTGGCCGATCGAAGATACCAGATAATCGTGATCTACAGGAACGAGATCGCGAGGATCGACAACGCGGTTTGGCCGAGCGGCCTCTGGCCGACTCCCTGGCCTAACACCGTCGATCCGCACGATTTGGTTCGATTTCTCGATCTCCGATTGCGAAACCGAATCCCCGAAATCGGTTTCGTATCGCAGTGCCTTTTAACGCCCGATACTCGTTACGTCGTACGTCATTTGTGCGGTTCATTGCATCGCGATCTCGCGACTCTCTGTCGAAACGTAAGTTTCCCATGGATTCGTAAACAAAAACCCGGAAACGCGGGTCTCAACATCGTTATCACGGATTTCGTGTCCTACGAAAAGTTCCTTTTTTCCCGAATCGTCGTTCAACGTAATCACGAGCTGCTCCGAGTTCCCGAAATCGCGGCACCGTTTCAGAAATATTAATTCATATTCGCGCTATTTTCATCGTTGTTATTATTATTATTGTTTATATTATTAAGAGCCGTGGGCCTTGGATGTATACTTTGTAAAATTGTCGTCTTATGTACAATAAATGATACATTTTCTTTGCTTTTTTTTCTTTTTTCTTTTTTTTACGTTTTCGTTATGACCGCACACACACACGCACGCACACGAGGAAAAAGAATTTATGATTGTGACGAATACGACGTAAACGCGCCGACTAATCGAGGATTTACAGTTTTCGGGAAATTTGGAATTGCGGTAATTATTACATGATTTTTTTTCCCCTTTAATTCGTGATTAAAAAAATGCGAATTTCGGATAAATTCGCGAAAAAAATGCTGCGTTTGATCGGTCGGCGCGTTTTTTTCTTACAAATTTCATTGTTTCGTGAAAATAAGATGATCGTGTTCGCAGATTTTCGATGAATGCACGAGAAATTCATTGAAACTCGTGTACGTAAGTAACAACCTGTTTTTTTTTTGCTGTTGAACAGCGAGATATATATATATATATATATGTATTTATATTGATAGACGTCACACAGACACACACGTACACACGGCCGATCTCACGCGAAATTGAGAATCGGTTCAGTCGAAATAATCGTTCGTGAGTTCGGTACGATCTTCCGGTGATCACAGGGCCTTCACTTTGAGCTGCTTCATGCGAGGCGCTCGCTTTTTCGCGAGTCTACGCTGCTCCTTCTCCTCCCACTTCCGCTGCTTGTCCGGGTCTTCCTCCTGCAGAATTCTCTCCTTCTCCGCTCGGCGCCGATCCTCCCGACGCTGCGCCGCGGCCTCGGCTCTCGCCGCGTGCGTGGTTTTCAAAAATGCTTCCTCGACTCTCAAACGATTCTTGTCAGCTTTGGCTTTTCCCTGTAGAAATGACAATAATTAATAAAGCAACGAATATCTTTATTTATGAATGCGAGTGAGGAAATTCGAAAAACTCCGTCGGGAATCGAAAATCGACTTTCCCATTAAGTTTGCTGTACAAAAATCGTAAAATAATGGAAAAAAAATAAATAAAACGTTGAGAAAAATTCTACTGAGCATTCTCATTTTTACAATTAAACAATGTGATTAATTTACCTCCTTGGACAATTTGAAGCGACGCAATTTATCGAGAATATAGAAAATGAGTTGAAGCAGCGGTCGCATTTTTTCGTTGCTGTCGTGAAGCATTCTTCCCTTGATGCTTATGTTGATGCCAACGAGGAGTACTCTCTTGACTTCGGGCATCGTTAATGCGGCAGAATCCCTGAAAAAAAAAAAAAATAAAAAAAAAAATAATAATCCCCGTAATATACCCAAAAAAAAAAAACGCCTTAAAAATCGAATACTGACTCTTGCTGCTTGCATCCACTGTACTGGTCGCTGATGTGAATGTAGTCGATGTACTGTGAGTATTTCGTGAACGCCTGAATGAGCCGATTGTCCAGAATGGCCGAAGCGGCCTCGGCGATTTCGGACATTACCATGAAACCCGGTGGGAGTCCGAATTTTTCGCTGGGTCTTTTTTCCGGGCAGTAAGTGGCCACGTCGGCGATATCGCGGGTTAAATGGATCGCGGTTTTTTTGGTAGCCACGGCCAAGACGAAATTGTCGCTCTCGTCCTTGGATATTTCGATTTTGAAGTGGGCCACGTCGTTGTGCGGCCTTCCCAGCTGCGCTATAACAGCGACGAGGTCTTGTCGCTTAATGAGCTTAAGTTCCACGAGCATAGAGTCGCAACCGACGCGACCGGAGCAGTACAAACTGTACTGGGATTCGCTTTCCTTCACCAAATCGCTCTCGTTCGCTTCCTCCCTCGATTTTCCCGTGTCCCCGACGAGCGAAAAATTTTCCATCAGCAGCGGAGCACTTTCCGCGAGCCAGGCCTCCGCGATTCGCGCATTTTTCGAACGACCCGCGATGTAATTAATGAGATAGACGAAGAGACCCGCTACCATGAGAATCTCGAGGTAAAAGCTGTCCCAGCGAGCGCGAAGATGAAGGGGAACCTTGGTGATCGTCAGAGTCGAAGGCTCTTCCTGTTTGGCGCCTGCGTTGCGTCCGTTGTTCTCCAGACCCTCGAATTCTTCCTCGTCCTGAAAGTGGTCGAATTCCCCATCGCCATCCTCCACCAGCGCGCCGTCCTCGTCCTCCTCTTCCTCCTCCTCTTCGGACATCGATCCTGCCGCAGGAAAATTACTCTCCGAAGGCGCCTCCTTGAATTGATCCGACAAACGGTCGCCGGAGAGCGAGGCCTTCGGCTTTATCTCCTCGAAATCCTCAAACTCGGCGAATTCATTGTCCTCCGCGAGCTCCTCGTGGAAATGCGCGCCCACCCACAGATTCGTACCCACCAGCGCTATGTGCACCGCCACCAACCACAGCTTCATTCTTCAACTGAAACGACAAGGGTTTTTTTTTTCGAGTTAATTATCGATCGGAATAATTAGCGGCGAGTGGAAGACTTTACGTTCGTTTTTTTAATGGTAATTACGGACTTTTACGTCCCGATATCTTATATCTTTTTGGACAATATAGGACAATGAAAGCGAATACAATATAGGACAATGTATAGGACAATGAAAGCGAATACAAGTTTCTCACACTCGGTTTAAAAAATACATTATTAAAAAAGAAACGATCGTAAAACATAAAAATTGGTTATTCATTTATCCATCAAAGGCGAATAAAAAATCTATCGCCGATTTGATAATTTACATGAATCGTAACTATATAAAATAACAAAATTATAACTCTCGACGTTGCAGTATTCCAAAATAAATTAGATAACAGAAACGATACGATAAAACATAATTTTGATAATCTTCGGGTCGTGAACTCTTAATTTTTCTAATTAGTAAATGAAATTTCAATCGTAACTTGAAATATCCAAATTTTCGCCTATTTCCTAAATTCGTTATCCAATGGCAAAATCCAAAAAAAGGAAAAAAAACCAAAATCCTATTAAAAAGCTAAAATAACCTTTTGAGCTTAATTTATGAATGAAAACCTTAAGAAATCGTCGATAGTCCGTACTCACCGAGTTTGCGCACTTGTGGAAGGAAAAAAAAAAAAAACTCGATAAATCGTACCAATTTTTACCTATTGTCTCTCTACATGTAATCAACTTAATTAGGCCAAGTAATTAAACGAAAATCCCGTGTACTCGGTGCGAGGAAGTGGTGACTTGCACACCCACTGAACGTGGCATCGAAACCCACGTTACGTAGCAGCGAACGAATATTGAATGTGCGGCGACGGTGGCGCCGCCACCAAAAACGACCTCAAACGGCATTTTATAAATCATTCCACAAAAATATGAAATTAATGTAATATTACCAGACAATAATTATACGAGTAACGCATTCAATTAAAAAAAAAACCACTTGAATGCCCTTTTATTTTCACTAATAAAATTAATTTACAAATTATAAGTCATTGAATGACAGCCACTGGACAACCAAAGACAACTTCACGCTGTAAATTTCCTATTCTACATTTTTTCAAAAAACGTAACATGTCCCAATAAAAAATCGTGAATATCAAAGCGGAAATACAATTCAGCGATGATTTAGTCATCACAAGCTGTCATTTTGTGTTTCAATTGATAAAAAAATGTTTTTTTGGACAGAAATGCGTTGCGGCGCCAACTTCACGCGGAACATTTCCTATTCAAAATAATCAAAAAAACGTAACATAAATCGCGCCGATAAAAAATCGTGAATATCGAAGCGAAAATGCAATTCGACGATTATGTGATCATCGTAAGTTGTCATTTTCTGTTTCGATTGATTGAAAAAAAGTGTTTTTAGGTGAGAAATGAGTACGACTGTCGTTGCGGTGCCAACTTCACGCCGCAGAATCGGGCCAGTGTCAAACCGGTCGAAAGCTTCGCTCGGTGCGCTCGTTTAGCGTGAAAATACGAGATGTCAGAGTCTCGACGCGATTTGCGTGTCGTTTGCGAGAAAACGCAGTGATAAAGCGGCTGTCGTACGCGCTTCTCTTTGACGGATGCACTGTTATGAACGTTGGAAAGTTGGGCTAAGTTTAATCGATAGCGTCGAGTGGAAAGGCGCGGGGGGCGGGGCCATGAGTCAAACAATGGATCAATACACGTGTAGAAACTGCGTTTATTGAATTTCGAGACTTCTGGACCCACTTTTCAATCCTCGTTCCCCGATTCGCGCGAACCAAAATATTTACACTCGTGACAGTTGCTTCCGGTAAGTAAACACCGATTAAACCATAAAACTGTGAAAAAAAAACAAAAATTTACATATCTGGAATCTTGTGATGATTTTTTCGAGGTTGTCAATCATTAATAACATTGAATTTTGACGATTGGTGATTTACAAAAAAAAAACAATTTATTCATCAATTTATAAAATGTATTTTCGTCATTGGCGACTGATTTTCCTGCGTTATCACAAATCATTCTAAAATACACCCTTGTAATTCCTCCGATTGCGATTGGAAACACAATTATCAGAGATTCATGATAATCGGCAAGGATTTTGAGGCGAAATTCGGAATGGCAATAAATCGGAGCGCCGATTTGTGGTCGAGTGCGAATATGGAGAAATTGGTGAGGTGATTTTTGGAAAATGTGCGACAATGCCAGTGAAAATACATTTTTTTTCATTGAACGGATTGGATGAAATACAATTTTAGAAATAATTCTATTATAAATTTCACTGTTCGTACAGCGTTACACGTTTGCCGATGCAAGATGAATTTCTTTGGACCGCACGACAATTGCGGGATTAATTTCTGATGCGTATTCTGTATCCGCAGGTGGTTTTCGATAAGAAATGGAGAAATCCGATATGCAGACGAGCCAAGCGCAGCGTTCCTCGAAGCGCAGAGGCGCAGGTAGAGGAGCGTCTGCGATATCGATAGCGTCAGGGGAGGTGGGAACGCAGTGCGTTCAGGTGGTGGTGCGTTGTCGTCCGATGGACGAGAAGGAGACGGCGCGAAATTATTCGCGAGTGGTGGAGGTAGTTCCTGGCCGGGGAGTCGTGGAGATAAGGAATCCGCGGGAGGATCCGACCCGGGACAACGTCAAGGTCTTCACGTTCGACGCGGTCTACGATTGGAATTCAAACCAGGCGGAGCTGTACGAGGAAACGGTGCGACCATTGGTCTCCTCGGTCCTCGACGGTTTCAACGGCACGATTTTCGCGTACGGTCAAACGGGCACCGGGAAAACGTACACGATGGAGGGCACGAAAAACGATCCCGAGCGCCGAGGAATAATTCCCCGAAGTTTCGAGCACATATTCAGTCACATCGGCCGCTCGGAGAACATGCAGTACCTGGTGCGCGCCAGTTACCTGGAAATCTATCAGGAGGAAATACGCGATCTTCTTCATCCGGACCAGAGTCTTCGTTTCGAATTGAAAGAGAAACCGGAGAGCGGAGTTTTCGTGAAGGATTTGTCGTCGGCGGTATGCAAAAACGCTCAGGAAATTCAGGAGCTCATGAGAACCGGTAATCAAAATCGCACAATCGGAGCGACGAACATGAACGAGCACAGCTCGAGATCTCACGCGATATTCTTGATAACCATCGAAATGAGTTCGATGGGCGACGAAGCTGGGGGTATCAGAGTAGGGCGATTAAATTTGGTTGATTTGGCGGGTAGCGAGAGGCAGAGCAAAACTGGCTCGTCGGGAGAGCGGCTCAAAGAGGCGAGCAAGATTAATTTGAGTTTGTCGGCCCTTGGGAACGTTATTTCCGCTCTGGTCGACGGTAAAACTTCTCACGTGCCTTACAGAGACTCCAAACTAACGCGGCTCCTTCAGGATTCTCTGGGGGGTAATTCCAAGACGATAATGGTCGCGAACATCGGCCCGGCTTCGTACAATTACGACGAAACACTCACGACCCTGAGATACGCGAACAGGGCGAAGAATATAAAGAACAAGCCGCGAATAAACGAGGACCCGAAGGACGCGCTTCTGCGCCAATATCAGGAGGAGATCAGCAGGCTGAAAGAGAAATTGGCGCTGAAGGGACCGAGCGCGCCGAAAAAAAGGGGCAAGCAGAGAGGAAGGAAGGCGATAGAAGTGGAGGACTGCGTAGAATCGGAATCCGAGGCCGAGGACAGCCGCGACGACAACAGAATCTCCGAAACCGACAAGAAACTCATCGTCGAGCAGCTCAAAGCCGAGAAACAAGAGACGGAGACTCTCGTTTTGCGAATCAAGGACCTCGAGTCGAAGATGCTCTGCGGTGGAAAAAATATCGTCGATCACACGAACGAACAGCAGCGGGCGCTCGAGCAACGCGCCGCCGAAATCGCTGAGAGAAAGAAGCGGGAAGTTGAGATGCAGCAGAAATTGGAAGACGAGGAGATGACCACTATAGGTAAAATACCTTTTTTTTTGCCCTACTTACCCAAATTCGTCGGAAGATTACAGTCCACCAAAAATTTGAGGAAATTCGCTAAAGGAAACCACTGAAGGAAAAACTTATTGATAAAACGCAGTCGATAAATTCAGTAAAAAAAAGTTTCTCTTTATTAAACTGTTTTTTTGAAATACAAGGTTCATTAACTTAACGAAAACATTTCCTTTTATCTGGACTTTTGAAATAACAAAATTATCAGCAAAGACATTTTAACTTCGTACCTCAAAAAAAAAAAAATTCGTTTATCGTATAATATATTAAATCGCCCACATCTACATAATCGCTATTCACATTGCCAAATACATGTAAAAACGTGGCATTAATTTTTCTGCCCAGGTGTGCGAGAGACTTACACGACTTTGCAGCAAGAGGTGGACGTGAAATCGCGAAAATTGCGAAAGTGTTACAGCAAGCTTCAGGTGCTGAAGCAGGAGCTCGAGGACGTGAGCGGGGAGTTCAACAGGGACCGTCGGGAGCTCGAGCAGACGCAGCACGAGCTGATGAAGGAGCTCAAGCTCAAATACCTCATAATCGATAATTTCATTCCCGTCGAGGACAAGCACAAGATATTGTCGCGGGTGAGATTCGACGAGGACGAGGATTGTTGGATCGTGAAGGAGCCGAGCCCGGCGAACGTCGAGGCGATCAAGAGGCCGACTTCCGTTCCCGGTGCCCGACGTCCCGTTTCCGAGTACGCGAAAATCGCCTTGGCAATGGGACGAGGATACCGATACGCCGGCGAAAATATTCTCAATTTGGAGCTCGATATGCCCGCGAGAACGACGATGGACTATCAGGGACCCGCGATCGCCCCTACGATTCAAGCGGTCCTCGAGGAAGCGCTCAGAGACGAAGGAGACATCGACGTCGACGCATCGAACGCGAGGCTGCGAATCAAGCAGCGAATCCCCTCGGCGAGGCCGGCGGTCAGGCCCAAAAGCGTCGGCAAAATTCCCCAGATACCAGCGCCCGTTTATCCAAAGACTCGGGGCCTCGTGCCCAAGTAGAAAATTCGAGGAGCTCCAGGAATCCGATAGACGTTATTGTACATATTAACGCGTACGTACGTACCTCCGACCGCTTCTATTTATTTCGAAAATTGTATTTTATCGTCGCGATCAGTAATCCCTCGTTTACGTTTTTGTAATTTCATCGTCTAGTCAATGTTTCCCCCAACGAATGTGAATCTCAAGACACGAATAAACGAATTTTTTGCCTTTTGAAAGAAATAACCGCAGCGCTTTTTTTGTTGTATCGTCCTCGAACTTTTGCTCAAATTTTTCCGAGTTCTTACTTACCGTGGAAAATGAGACTCATCGCTCTTCGTGATTTTCGGTAAACGTTCATTATTCTGTCGTACTAAGATTTATTTTTTAATTGTCGTAAACAGTTATTGTTGATCGACAATTTTCTGCTGCTCTCAGAGATTTTTCAATTTTTTTTATTGTGCGTATAAAAACCTATCTAATTTCACAGGATTCTCCATTTTTTAATGGGGACATGTACATAATTTGGTGAAAATTAAATGGCCAATCTCCATTTAAAACTCCATATGGTTTTCACATTTTTCTGTGGAATTCTATTGATAATTCATTTTTCTCACTGATAATTCAGAGTGTAACTTTTTTTAAAAAATCTACTGGAGATTCTCAATGAACTGATAAAATTACTGCCACTTCACGAAGCAACGAAGGCTTCGAACTCTGCGCTTCAGCTCCGAAATAAAGTTCAAATTTCTCTTGGAATTCTTCAAAGATCTTTCATATATTTACTCCATTTCGTTCTCTCTCGTTCCAGCATACAATTATACACGAGCCAGTGCAACATTTACAAGTAACCATTAATGTATCCGTAGGACGAAACTAAAGATAATCGCGTCCTAATGATTATGTATAAATCGTACGGTCGTGACCACATAATAAAATCCTCAAATTAGCGACGTTGGCGCGAAAAGAGGGAATGAATCGTTTAAAAAAGTGTTTTTTTTTTCTCTTCTCATTGTGCAAAAAAAAAAAAAAGAAAAAATAAATTAATCACTGTCGACGCACGAATTCTCATCAGCCTCGTGTCAGTAGAATCTCTGTTGCTGATAATTTCCGTACTGTTGTTGGGGATAACCGATCGCAGAACCGGGAGCGCCGCCGTATTGTTGCGGCATTGCGTACGATTGTTGTTGTTGTTGTTGTTGTGGCGGTTGTTGTTGTTGGTGGCCATACTGATTGTTTTGCATAGAAGCGGGACCGTATTGCGTCTGATTATTGGGCATCATGTTGCAATAGCCCTGATTGTAATTATATCCATTATTGATGTAATTAGAATTAGGATTGAAATTTTGTTGTTGATAATTGGGAAATTGTTGATAAGGCATGGAGGAGGTTTGCTGTGGGGTTGGCATATTTTGTTGTTGTTGTTGCTGAGGATAATTGGTGCCGTAGAGATTTTGTTGCGGGACCGGAAGCAGGGGAATCGCGGAAATCGGTGCGCTGTTATCGGGGCCGTGATCGTTATTCGTTGGATTATTAGCGGCGTGCGATTTAACGACATATTTGTTGGGCAAATCGCCCATAATATTGGCGATAAGACGTTTTGTTTCGTTCAAAATGGCATTGGGATCGCTGCCCTCGGAGGCAGCGCCGTCCCGTGATTTTTCCGAGGGGGACAATCGGGATCGAGATCGTGATCGCGATCGAGATCGCGACCACGACCTCGAGGAGGAGCCCGCGCGCGGCGACTTCTTCCTTCTCGCCTTTTCGCTTTCGTTCACGTTCTTGTCCGCCGCTTTGTAAATATCCTCGAATGTGTAATCGTCGTCGTCGTCGGACAGGTCGATTTTCGTTTTCCCCCTCTTTCCGGCCTCCTGCTGAAGCGCCTGTTTCTTCTGGATCTCCTCGTCGTCGGCGAACATGTCGAGCTTCGGTTTCCACTTGTTATCGTCGTCCGGGGGATTCTGATTGCCCTTCCGGGTCGAGAATGGCGAGGTACTGCGCCCGGTGCTCTTCGAGATCGGCAGGCGACTCGGCGGTCGTTCCCTCGGCGGAGTGGCCGCTTTGGTCGTGTTCACCGCGTGCGGCGCCGGAGTCCCGAGATTAACGAAACCTCGGAGTTTCTCGACTCTCGGGGGATCGGTTGCCTCCAATTTTTTCAAAAAGTTTATCAAGCCGTGCTGTTCCTCGGTGCCGAGGTCCTTGAAATTTTGCAGCAGGGTCTTTAGATCGTTATCGGAGAGGCTCTCCATACGCGTGGATTTAGCGGCTTCCGGTGGGGCCTCTCTCTTCGTAGGCGCTAATTCGCGTTCTTCGTGAATCTTTGGAACTACGGAGGGAGATGGCGCTTTTGTGGTTTGCGGATTCGAAGCGAGGGGCGCAGGCGCACAGGAAATAGGGACGGGATTGACGGCGGGTAGCGCAGATGGCGCGGCGGTCGTCGCGCCGGAAATAGGAACCGCGGGAACAGCGGCGAGGGCAGGTGGCGCTGCTGTTTGCGCAGCCGCGGTGAGTCCCTGCACGAAACTCGCGGCGGTAATCGGTTTGTCGCTGTGCTGCGAGGCCTCGGCCATTCCGACGACCGCGTTTATCAGAGTCTCGAGCTCGTCCTGCGAGACGTTGGTTCGTCCTTGAGCGATGAGCGCGGCGGCGATTTGCTGGGCGATCGCGACCTTGTCGACGGCCCCGACGCCCGGAACGCTCACCGGCTCCGATTTCAGAGGCGCCGCTTGCATAGCTCGCTGATAAATGGCTCGCCCGGTATTGGCGAACGAGGCCATCAACGGCCTCGCCAATTCCATTTCCTGCTTCTTCCTCCTCTCCTCCTCTTCCTGCTTCAGCAGCGCCACCTGCTGCTCCCGCTTTTTCTTGTCCTCCGCCGCTTTGTGCAGCAGCTGCGCGATATTCTGTATCGCCGATTTCGTCGCGGCTATCGCCATTTTTTCGATCATACCCGCGAACAATTGGCCCTTAAGTTTCTCCTTCACGGTCTCGAAGAGAACGCTCACCTCCTCGTCGTAGAGCAACTCGTCCGCGGAATTGGGCTTTGCCTTTTCGGCGGCCAAGGCTCGCGAGAGAAGGGACACGACCTTGGGTCCCAGGGACCCCAATTGGCCCTCCAGCGCTGTTAACAGTCGCAGGAGGCCGACGATCTCCAGATCCTCGCGCAGAGGCTCTTCCTTATCGGGACTCGGGGACTTGTCTTTGTGATAAGGAGAACCGTAATGTCGCGGTCGCGGAGGCGGCAAAACTCGCGGCGGTGGATAGTACGAGGCGGTTCTGTAAATCGCTGCTCTGCCGCGCGAGTAAGCGTAACCGTAATCGCGTTCCCTGAGCGGATCGTGACGCTCGTGGTAGTCCGTTTTAACGGTTTTCGTGCCCACGTACTCGACGTCGTCGTCGCTGTCCGTGTGATGACGTGGTCGCTTTGCCGCGGGCGAAATCTCGCGCTTTTCGCGCGAAGAAGCGCGCCCTGCCGGCCATTTTTCAGGCCTCTCCGTTTTGCCGTCCGCTCTTTCGGATCTCTCGTTTCTCTCCGATCTCTCGATCCTCTCGGATCTCTCCGATCTCTCGGCTCTGTCCGATCGATCGGATCTCTCCGGGCGTTCGGCTCTGTCGATTCTCTTCGGAGGACGATCCTCGGGAAGCTCGAGGCGCTTTCTTATCTCCTCCTTTCGCTGCTGAAGCTGCTCGTTGTGAATCTCACGCATACGCTTGTTCCAGAATTCAATCCACTCCGGCTTGAAATCGTGTTTGCTCGGATCCTTACCTTCCGCCTGTAGCTCCTTGTAACGACGATTCCAGAATTTCTTCCACTCGTCGGGATACGAGGGATGCTTCTCCGGGTTCTTCTCGTGGAACTTGAGAGCGCGATCGAGCGTCTCCTCGGCGCGTCTTATCTGCTCCCGATACTTTTCCCATTTGTCGCGCTCGCGCACCGGTTCCGGGGAACGCGAACGCGACCGATTGTAACGGGAACGGTGACGACTTTTGTGGGAGGATATGCGATCGGAAAGCGAGGCGTTCGAGGGCGGAGCTCGACGGCCGTGACTACGGGAACGCGAACGCGAACGCGAACGCGAGGGCGTAGGGCTGCTCGATATACTCGAGAGGGACGAGAGGGACTTGGTGTCGTCCGACGGACGAATCGCTGACGATCCGGACTTTGATTTGTCCTCGATTTTCTCCGGCTTTCGCATCGCGTTCAATTTGTCCTTTGTCAGAATTCGGATCTTCAGGCCCCTGGAAAATTATTCACAGATGGAAGATAATTGATTTCGTTTTTTTTTCGAGGACCTCCTGAGTATAAGTACAGAGATATGGGCACTTTTTAATTTTAATTCGGTTTTTCTATCCTATGTAATCATTTATTATTATTATTTTTTTTAAGCCGAGAGACAACTAAAATTGTACACTAATAGCTAATCTATTGTGAAGCGAATTCGGCGAATTTTTACAACAACGAAAATGTCTATTTACGTGTAGTTGCCCATGTCCGATTTTAAAAAATGATGTTCTTTGGTACTTACGATTTTTCCTTCTCCTTCGGCTCGAACTTTTTCGGGAACCGATCTTTCTCCGCCGATTTCTGTTCTTCTTTCTTCGGATTTTCGTCAATCGTCACTTCCGTGTTATCTTGGTACTCAAACTGATTTCCGAACTTATTGTACCGCCTCGTTGGAGCAGCCACCACTGAATAAATCATATTGCTTTGATAATTGTTAATTCGATACGAAGAGGCTGGAGAAACGGTTGAGCTTCGGCGGGAAAATAACGAGGGTAACATATATTCGAGACCGGAGTTAATAGAAAAGGCATCGTATCTCTTACTCACCTTTTTTCGTGGCCGCTCTCATTTCTGCCATCTTTTCGTCAAAGTTAGTCACCCATCGCACATCGTAAACTTCCATAAACGTTAAATCTGGCGTTTCCCTGTACGGTTGGAAACACATCCACTTTCAATACAATGAAAACACACAAATTTTCAGCCACAATAAACAGTTAAGGTAAACGGTATGTCGTTAAGCACTAGTTAAATCAATGCTAAGTGTGCTTCATCGTTCGCTAACTCGGTAATACATTTTCGATGCATTATTGTTTACCAATCTCGACGATTTTTAAGCGATGCTCCATGTGCTGACCCCTTAAATATTTAATAACATTAACAGTTCAACGATTACAGTTATTTTATCGAGTAAAAATAGTGAGCTGCAATAACGAACCCATTAATGCGATGAAATACACGGGCCAATGCACAGCAATTCGACCTGGTCTAATTTTCGATTTCGTCGGAATTGCGTGTCGCAAAAAAAAAAAACCCCCCGGTGTCTTGCATGAAAATCGGTAATTGTATTTAGAAACTCAACAAAAACGTACCTCTTGGAAAAGTAACGTTCTTATCAGTCTTAGATTAAGGACACGTGCTGCGAGAAAAATCCCCTTCCCCGTTTATTCGACACAAACGATCACAAAAAAACTAGCACTGATTTAACTATCGGTAAAAAAAGCATCCTAAAGATCGTAACGAAATCTCCGCTCCGGTAAAACGAGTCGATCGGTACAGTCCCGTAAAGGTATCGTGAAAAAATTCTCGTTATCTCAAATTTCTCAAGCGGCAATTCTTACCAAAAATCATTTTCGATCGTAAGAAGAAGAAGAAAAAAAAGAAAAAAAAAATCGAAAAGTCCCTAAGATAGTCACGCGTGAAGAGCGATGATATCCGTGCAAATAGCAAACGAGCCCTCGAGTAAATTTCCCAAGACCGGAAAGATCCTCCGACCGAAAAAACTAAAATTCCACCCTCTGCGATCGCCGATTGGTCGAGCGAAATTTCGAGGCCCCTTCGATTCGACACCCGTGAATAAAAAATCCTCCGATAAAAAACCAACCGAAAGGCGGGCCTGAAAAGTAGCTCGACGAAAAAGCGGCGCAGACGACGCGGAGCGCCCAAAAAAACGTTCCTCCTTACAACAACGTGTACCGGAAATAACGTAAAATCCCGATAGAAGATAATTGTCGCGGTCGCGTGAGGAAAAACGACCTACCGGAAGTGATAGTCCTGGTAAACTCGCTTGATGTACTGCATCTTGTTCTTCTCGAATTGATTCTTGTCGACGAGCTGCGGCTGCAGTCTCCCGAATCTCGCCTCGATGGCCTTGGCCACGAGGACGGAAATCTCGTTAGCGCCGCGTTTGTAGTTCGCGGTGCGCGGCAGATCGGTAATCGCTCGTGATATCGTGGGAAAGTGACGATTCAGGTAAGTGATCCGGTGATTGTAGCTCGTTATGTGGGCCATTACTGTGCGAGGGTCGCCGCGTTTGTCGCAGAGAACGCAAGTGTAGCTGGGCTCGCAGGCCTCGTTGTCGACGATTTCGAGGAGATATTCCAGGCCGACGAGCGGTGAAGTTCGGTGCCGATCGAGGCTCACGCGAATGGACGTCGACCTGGTCAATTGGTCCTCCATTCCGGGTGGCACCGGTTCTCCAGGTGCCAGAGAATCCGACAGAGGCACCGGACACTCGGTTGGGCTTCGGTTCTTCGTTTTCGAGGCGTTGCTGTCGGCGAGACTCGACCACAACGAAACCGGATACGGGCACTCGTCCAACTTCATTTTGTGACGATTTCCCGAATTGTGGCTCAACAATTTGTGCGCACCGAACAACGAGATATTGCATATGTGACACCAAATGTCCTCGTCGTCGGTGAGCGAGTAAACCGGGCGAAGAGTTCCATCCTCGGCTGTGACGCTGCTGCGCATCAGCCGCTTGCGATCGTGCTCTTCCTGTCGAACACACAGACAGAGGAGAACGCATAAGAGCGTCTTTAGTCACTTTTTTTTGCATAAAGGTAAAAGGTAAAGCCGGTGGTTTCGCCCCCCGCCATCGACGGGCAGCGAAAACTCTATCTTCCGTGAAGTTTTTCGACAGCCCGCTTTTCGGTTCGCTCTCGGGGCCTTTTTCTTTTACCTTCTCGCGATCCTCTTCGGACAGGTGAGAAGGATTGCGACCCTCGATATCAAGATCGTCGAAGTTCTGCATCTTCGCCGGGACCTCCGCAAGCTTTGCTCTGATTTATGTGCTCTGAAAGTGATATACGCTCGATTAATCGATGCGATTTAGCTCGTGGATTTGTTCTTAGAAGTGGATTAGCAATGTTTTATTACTACGATACAACCGTTTTTACTTACCATCTTTATCTCATTTACCAGCTGTTATACTAATTACTAAGTGAGAGGATCAAATGCATTAGGAGTACTTTCTTTTTTTTACAGCTTTGTTTTTTTTTTTCTTTTTTTTAATGTTATTTTGTAGGATGAGATTTTACTCACAATCTTTTTTGTAAGAGAGGGCGGAAAGTCGACAATTTTTATTAGTGTTCAATATTGTTGCGAGTAATCGCTACGTTAATTCATATATTAAACAAAAATATTGGAACAAAGTTATTAAAAAATTCCCTTGAAATATCGGCGAACTTTCCGTCCTCTCCGACGATTGTCGCAAGTGAAACTAATGCTATAGTAATATATGCTGGAGTTGTCACAGTTGCCAGCTACTTACCGAGTGACAACGGTACGCGTAAGTTGATTTTGTTTTGCATTCGACGTACCCTCTCGCAAGCGCACGTTCCAACTTTTAATCCACAATACAAACAAGCCTCTTAGCCCATTGCGCTTTGTACACAAGGAGAGTAACTTTAACAATCACATATTACGATAACCGATCGGACGTCGCACGCTCGTGTCGTAATTCGTTTCGACTGCTTTTCTACAAACCGATATAAACGCCTTGCGCCCTTCGCTCTCAATAAAAAAAAAATCCAATTCCAAAACAAAAAAAAAACCCAATGAAACCAAAAATCAAATTAGAGAAAATGCAAAATGCATAAAAAAAAATTGTGTGCTCCGACAAGAAAATTCGCGCTCAGAGCGAAGGGCAGGAACGGAAAAAAAATGGACAAATCGTTATGGTAAACCGGAAGTCGGAGGCCGCGTAAAACGCGAAACGATTCGATGAGATGAAAAGCACCTCGAGCTTTTGCGGGAGGGAATAAAGGGTCACCGACGCTCTTATCGAACCGCTGAATCCCTTAAATGATTATTTACTTGGATTCCAAGCTACGCGAAAATCCTTCGTTCCGTAAAAACGTGATCTACTGTTATTTTGTTATTTTTCTTTTGTTACGCCGATAACATACCGTAACGGCGTTACACAGAAGGAGATTCGACGACACCTTTTCACTTTCCTTGTCAAGAGAATGCACATTAAGGTAGTAACGTAGCGTCGTGACTTACCCTGAAGAGTTGACGCGCGGGTTTCGCGACGACCACTTCCGGTTTTCGATTTTTCTCCTCCTCGGAGCTCGTAAAAATAATTATTGTACTTGTCAGTGGTTCACGTTGAATAACAAACGTGATTAACACTCAAAAGCTCCTCTATCGCGGCCCTAAATATCAGCTAAGCCGCCATCTTGCCGACGGTCTATCGACGATGGGGCTTCCCCCTCTCCCGCGCAATCCGATTGGCCGAACGCAAATGAAACTGGGAAACGACGAATGATCGAAACTGCGCGCGCAGCCGCGGGATTTTCAAAAACGAATTATTCTCGTGACGTTTTCGGCAAGAATTTCGATCTTTTTCATAAGCCATTTTCATTTAACAATGCATTTGAATTTTTTTCGCAGTCTTTTTTGATTTTTCGTCGATTATCATTAGAGGTAAACTTTGAAAAAATGTGAAAACAGTGTTTAAATAAAAAAATGAAAATGAAAATTTGAATTTTTACCTTCGAACACCGCCAGGTGATCCTGTTGGTTGTTGACCTTGAAATATCGCCGAATGATGTGTGATATATATATATATATGTATATATATGTATACATGTATGTGACAATTTTTCGCGTTGGCACATTAAGTCAATAACGATTTATTCGATACAACGTTTACACCGACGAAGCACATGCATTATTGAAAATACGTTATTTAATCGTGGTGGAAAATGGTGTGTCGATGGTCCGGCGGCGCTGCTGTCGCAGGGGATTCCCCGTAATGTGTAAATTTCAATATTGCAAATATATATATTAAAAATCGTTGCGGTGATGATGCGTTGACGACGACGACGGCGATGGGATATATAATAGTAGACAGTGAATGGCAGCAGCCGTTATATAACTGGTATTAAAGTCTTTATTATTATCTCTGATTTTGAGCGGGTTCACTTAATATTTTTTTTTCACTTACGTTTTTTTTTTTTTTTTTTTTTCCGTCACACACGCACACATATACACACCGGCCATCCACACGTGCCCTTTCATCCTCATCCTTTTCGTCCCACCCAATGATTTTTTTTTTTTTTTTTCAAGTATTTGTCAATTTCCTTGCGGCTGGCCCATTTTGGCCGGAACACTTTGTACATTCGCGTTTATCATCCTCGTATTTTCCGATTAAACGCAGTCCAAATATCAACAAAAAAAAAAATTGACTCGAGTATTATTAATTTTAGAAAAAAAATGAATTATCTCCAAAATACAATTATAATTTTCTACAGGTTATAATTTAAAAAAAATATCAAAAAAATTCATCGAGATTTGACATTAAAAAAAAAAAAAAATTGATAAATAAATCAATTGATAGAATTACCGATAAATCAATAATATTGGAATTTATGAGTCGAGTCAATTTTCATTTCTTCACAGCACTCAATCATCTTTCCATCCTCATGTCTTCTTTTATTAAATTATTTTTTCAGTATTATGTTCTCGTTTTATCTTTCATTTTTTTTATAAACCGTATATATATATATATGTTTTTTTTTAATGCTGGCATGCAGACGAGGTATACGATACAAATATCCACGTAGTATTGTTTTTTTTTTCTTCTCTTCTTCATTTCTTCTCTAACTTAATTGTGTGTATGCGTGTACGTGTTTTGGTAATATTATTATTATATATATATATATATTTGTTTTTTTTTTCTTAAAGAACAACAACGATTCGATAAAACTTTACGAACGAAACTTTCACTCTCAGTCGTTTCGCGTTTCTCTATTATGTCTGTGGTACCTGCATTGTGTATTTATATATATATATAGTATAACATAATTTATTTACGTGTATACGTATATATATATACGTCTCCCGTATCTCGTTTTTTACGATGCAATAAAAACTATCAATTATAACAACAACTATTGCTTAAAACAGTCTCTCATTTTTTTAAAATCGTTTCATTCATTCATTCGTGCAATCTCTTCAGCATTCGACCAAAATATCCAATCCGATTTTACGGATTCTCTATACAATATAATTTATATATATATATATATCTATAATATGTTTTTAATATACAGGGCGATGCATCGTTATCCACGTGTTCGATAAAATGACTTATTTCTTTTTTTGATAAAAAGAATTTATACGTTTTACCTTTTTGTTTTTGCTTCTTTTGTTATTAATGATTATAGACAATCGGCGAAAACCATGATTTGTAGTCTAAGATAAAAACTCGATAAAAATTTGCGTATCAATTCGTTCGTGTTGCGATTATTTGGTTTTTTTTTTTTTTTTTTTTTCTTTAATCGATGCTCCGATGACAAATCGCCGAGCTGTATATATAGTTTTATTATTTTTATGTTTATCCGCTTGTTTATTTAACAATCGTGACGTCATTGGGATCATTGGCGACGATTATTGGAAGTGGGATGAAAAATAAATGAAAAAATAAAATAAATAGTGTACGTCGATTTGGTTTTGTGTTTAATTATCGTAAAAATTGGTGAACAATAAATAAATAGGGAGGCGGTCGGGATCGAGGGCGGATTTTGGTGCGCCCCTCGGAGGTGATCCACCGACGATCCTGAATAATAATTGGCCCGGAAGTGGAGGAAAGTGCGGGGGAGGATTTACTGAGCTAATCGATGGGTTGTCGCTGCTTCGTTAAATCTTCGTTTCTAGGCTCAACTCGGGGACGTCAACCAACTTTGATCCATCGATCGATCGAGTATTCGAGCGCCGCGAGCCATCTGAAATATTTTATTTACGAATTAACATTTTTCGTGCAGTGACAATCGAAAAAAAAAAAATTTTAATGACCATAAATCAATTTATTATCAAAATTAATTGCCATTTTTTACATTATTCAATGTTAATTACGATTAATTTATAATTTCACATTATTCGGTGATTATCTTTGGCAATTTTCTCCCTAAAAATTTTCCACTTTTGTGGGCAATACATTTTTTTTTATATAAATAATTTCCAAATTATATGAATAATTTGTTACTCTTGTTCTAAAAAATGGAATTCTATAAAAATTAATTGCACAATTATTTTCTAGACCATTAATTAATCAATCTTTATTATTAAAAATAAAAATCTTTGCCCTCATTTTAAGTTTGCTTGATTTAAAAAATTATTTTTATTATTCAATGATCCTACGTTTTTGTAGATAAATTTGTTACCTCTTCTTGTCCATTTCGGATTCGGTGGCGAAGGTGTAGCTTCTCTGGGTCGGATCGGGCGGCTGCAGCTCAAAAGCGTGCTTCCTTCCGCCGGAATTGGGCGCACTGCCGTGAACCCTGAACCCGTGGAGGCACGCCACGCCAAAGGCCTTCTCGGCGTTCGCGTCGTCGTAGAAATAGAGCGCGGCGTCTTTTAGAACGCAATAGCGTCGCGACCAGCCGGTTGGCGACGATGTTTTTCGCGCGCGGTTCTGTTGCTTCGACAGATAGCCGAAACAATCGGGCCTCTGAATAGCGCACGCCGCCACTTCTTGCATTCTCAATGAAGCGTCCAGCCACGTGTCAGCCTGTCAAAAAAAAAAAAAAAAAAAATCAATTCCTC
Source organism: Clistopyga incitator (assembly GCA_947507545.1). Taxonomy (NCBI): domain Eukaryota; kingdom Metazoa; phylum Arthropoda; class Insecta; order Hymenoptera; family Ichneumonidae; genus Clistopyga; species Clistopyga incitator. Next base: position 8,068,417 of record OX382186.1, read on the forward strand.
AAATAATTTCCATAAATACTGAATAATTAAATTAATTATTAAAAAACAATATTCAGCTTAAGGTCTTAAAAATGTTCATTATTTGTTAAGAAATTTTTATTATTTCTTCTGCAGGAATAATTGTTTAATAAAAATAAAAATCGCGTAATTAAAAAAAAATAGTTTTTCATGTTTCGATATGAGAAAATTGAGATAAGAAAAAAAATTGTATTTTGGGGGTTTTCTGTTTTTTTTTTTTAAATTTTCGAACCTGATTATTTCTCTCGACAGCTTCACGAATTACTGTGCTCCATCTCGCGGCGGCTTCCTCGCTATCGGCTGCCAGGTGATGACTCGGTGCACCTTGTTTTCTGATTGCAAAGCTGAAGGGCCTGCTGGCTTCCGGTGTCGGCTCCACTTCGTATTTGAGAAGCATTACTGCCCCTACCGGCTGTGAATCCTGTTTCGAATATGCAACAATTTTATTAGTAAATATTCCCAAAATCAAATCCTAAAAAAAAAAAAAATCTCCAAATTCATAAAAATATTTTCAAAGACATCGCCATTAAAAAAAAACCTTAATTAAAAATGTTATTAAATTCATCGATAAATAAAAACAAAATTTCTCAAACTAAATGCTACTTTAATCGTTAATAATTTCATTTATAAAAGAAAATTGCTATTTGAAAAAAAAAATAATTAAACAAAAATATAATGCAAAAAAAAAAAAAAATTGGGCAATAAAATTGGACTAACCGTGTCAGTCTTGTAGTAATAAAGGCAATTGTCACGACGCAGAGCGAACCATCTTCGAACCCATTTGTCTGACCCTGAAGAGGCAGCGCTGGTAGCTTTTCGCCACAGATAACCGGAGCAAAGGGCGGTTTCTTTGGCGGTCCCTTTGGCGTTTGTCGTGCCGGTGTTGAGGCCGACGCCGTTTCCGGTTGGGCCCGAGACCTTCGGGGCGAGAACGTTGCACGTCCGGGCGACCTCGAGCTCGAGGACATCCGGTCCGGAGTGCGCGAGCCGCACCACTTCCGAGTGCGTCGCGTCCATGACGCTCCTTCCGTTCACCGACATTATTATGTCACCGACCTCCAGACCGGAACTCTCCGCCGGCGTGTCGGGCTCGATGGCCGACACGACCACCGGTTTCGAGCCATGAATTCGGAAACCAAATTCCCCCCCGGCTTCTCGTCTGACCACAACACGTTTGTCGCTCTCTGGAACATAAACAACATTTTTTTTTTAATAATAATAAAGTGAATTGAATTTTTACGGCAGATTACAGAGCCACTTAAAATCGAAGAGGGTTAAAAGTGGGTTATTTTATTTTTTAGCGTTTCGATGATTTTTCAAAAATTGTGGGAAAAAAAAAATGTGATTGAAATTTAATGTTAATGCGGTGGAAATTTTTATTTGACAATTGGTATATTAAATTTGCTGTAGGCAATGCAAAATTTAATTTGTTTTTAATAGTTTGGAGTGATTTAAGTGTGGAAGTATTTTTTTCTTTTTTTTTTTTGTTGGATTTGACTGTGAGAGTATTTTTATTTTTGAAGCTGATTTTAAATATATTATTTTTCTTGATTCTATAAATAATAGTTTGAATTTAAAAAAAAGGGGGAAAAAATGTGAGTGGGTTTGGAACAAAAATATAACGCCGAGCTGATCAACAACGCGGCCTTGAAAATAACGTATGCACCGCTCCCATTTTTCTACCCCTTTCACTTTATGCATCGGCAACGACGGGGCTCAAAGTGATGAAAAATAGATATCCGATAAAACGAAGAACAATATTTTATAAAGAGGCGATCGTGCCACGCGTATTTTAGATCACGGCGCTTTTGTTGTTGTTATTATTATTCTTATTATTACATTTTTTGTCCGAAGGCCACGAAAAGCACTAGGAAATTAGGAATTAGGAATTAGTGTACAACAAATAAGATTATAATTTTAATCATTAAAAAAAAAATACTTCCACCCCTTTTACATTCAACATCCCCTACATTTTTCCCTCCTATCCAAAAACCCAATCCACCAAAAATAACCATCTCCCATTCTCCAATAACCATTTAAAAAATAATTTAAAAAAATAAAAAATAAAAATTGGCCCTACTTGCGGAAGCCCCGAATTATTTACCGGTAGTGGATGAGCCAAGTTTGTTGAGAGCCTGTCCCTCTCGGCACCAGACCCTGAGCATGCATTTGAGTAATTCCTCGAGTGCGCTTTTTATCGAGACGTCTTCACCGAGATCGGGTGGACACGAGGTCCCCGCGGAGTCGCACACCATTATTTTCTCCCAAGCTTTCACTTTCACCACTTGAAACACGCCTCCAAAAAAAAAAAAAAAAAAAATTTCTACTCGACTACCGGAAGTCCGCCCGAATTCGATCGAGTCACTCGATTATTTTGCACACTCTACTTCCTTGGTCATTAATTAACGAGGGTCGCTCAAAAAATGGCTTCTTTCGAGACTTTTGGAGAAACGGGAGAGAAAATCGCGCACGATCGGCGAAAAGTGAAAATACTTGTCAGCAGACGGGAAGGATCGAGGCGCGGAACGGCCTCGCGGAATGCGACTCGGCGCCCTGACCCACTGACTGCAAGCCAAAAAGCTCTCTTCCTCCCGTGTGAGCTTTGCGCGTGGACCGAGAGAGAGAGAGAGAGAGGAGAGAGGCGGACGCGTCGAGAGCGGTCCGCGTTGCTGAAGAGGAGACCGCGGGTGGTGGCCGCTCGAGAACCGGCGACCAATTGTATATTTAGACCACCGCGTGTGTTGCGCGAAGCTTATTTAAAGAAAATTTTGAAGAAGCGCATTCCGCCGTCCCTTCCGTTCATCGCCGATATATTTATATGTGTGTATTTATAAAAAAAAGAAACGAGAGAAGAAGAAAAAAAAAACGTTCTGTTACGTCGTTCGCGAGGAATTCGGGATTTTTTTTCTGGTCCCAATAGTACGAAAGCGCGAAAAAGAGGTCGGCCAGCCACAAAAAGCTCCGGCGACCATCGCCGACGAATGCCCCGAGCGCTGACTCATCGACTCATCGGTAAAAGCTTCTTCTTCTTTGGGCGAATTCGTGTGGCCCAATTGGTTGTTGCGATTCGCTTGGTCCACGGGGAAAAATGTATTTGGGATATTGGTTGAAAGAAAAAAAGAAAAAAAATAAGTGGTTAGGTGGGTTTGTAAGAGGCGAATAATGGTCAATGGGTTTTTATTTTCATTTTTAATGAGGATAAAGTCAAATGAATAAGAAAAAAAATTTTTTTGCGTGGTTTCGAGCACAAGTCTGGTTCTGGTAGGGCCCTGGTCAGGCCCTGTCAGGGCCCTGTCAGGGCCTGACCAGGGCCTGGTCCGGACGTGAAATTTCGACACAAATTTACTTTTTTTTTCTTATTTCAATTTTCGGTGATTCAATTTTGTATCGGGAGAATAATCCGTGAGAATTCTCCACTCTGCAAACAAAATTGCCAACGACTACCGGTATTCAACGTGTAAATAAAATCCCGTGCCAACTCGGTAAGTCGTAGCGCACAATCCAAACATTTTCGCAGTGAAATCGTCAATATTTTCATGCGAATTCTTCGACAACTCTGAACTCGAAAAATCGAAATTTACAATTTCTGCAATTATTTTCATTGCTACCGAACAATTTCCATAAATATTGGCAACTGTAATTTAAAAAAATATATTATTAAAATTAAAATGGAGTAAAAATAAAGAGTTTTCACTGAGCGATACCACAATTATCTCCCAGTTTAGCTGGGGAATATTAATAAAAGAGCTTTTAGGATCGTAAATGGTATCGGAGCTTTCGGCGACTGGCGACGGGCTCTTCAATGTGCCACGCTCCGCTTGACTACTCGTTTCTGCCACATAAGCCGCGTGTGTGAGACAGAAGCCGCGAGGTTCCACTTTCGCGGCCAAATCGATCAATCTTGGTGAGGAACGTCGCGAACGAAGTGACGAAGGTCGAGAGCAAATGCGTAACGACTACACGATGATTCCTCGTGGAATAAGCTCTTGCCCGCCTACTTAATGAATCGGCTACACCTTGGCTTTCGACCTTGTTGAGAATAATGCCAGCGGTACCATTTAGGAAATGGTCTCGAACTCTAAAACAGTCGCGCCACGGACACCGCGAAATAGGGAAAAAAGCTCACGCGGTTCGAGAAGCGCTTCGATTAAAAATAAAACGACCTTCGCACTATTGCGGCAGAAACGAGGAGAAGTTTCTCTCTCTCTCGCTTTTTTCCTCGCGCGTTCACTCTCTTCAGCATCGAACTAATCGACACGTTTGAATTTGCTTGCGTCACACAACTCACTCTACTGTGAGCTTTCCAGGCTTTCGTTTAACACTTAACTGCGCTCTCTTTTATTATAACTGCTTCCCTCTGCGACCTACTTACACCGCGGGGAGCAACAAGTTGCCGACGCTTGCGGTGGACTGAATTTAATAATCCATCGTATGGGCGAATTATTGGATATTATTTTTGCTGGGTTAACAGAATTAATTTTTCTTTTAGATAAGTTATTTTGGATTTCTTGTGATAATGATGATGGTGTTTAATTGCTTCTGATAATATAGTAGTTATTGTGGATGATAATGAATTTAATAATGTATTGATATTATTTTTTCTGGGTTAATAGGATTCAATATATATTTTTTTTTGAGCTTACCGAAACTTTTCGTTTGAATTCTCTTGTACATTTCGCCGCTGCTCTTTCTGTGCACCATTCTGTGGGTCGCCGCTTGATATTTTTTTCTGAACGATTTTTCGCTCTCCGTTGATCCCTGGGATCCTCGTCGGCTCTGGTCCTTGATCGCAGCGTCCGAGGACTCGTCGTCGCCGTCTCTGCTGTCGGGACGTCTCCACACGTGGCTCTCTTCAGCTTCCCCGATATAAATCCACTCGCAGCCCGTGTAAGGCTCTACGTACGTGTCTTCGTCTTCTCGCCCTGTCCAGTCAACAAAATACACCACAGTAACCACGAAAATTCAACATTTAAAAAAAATTCAAATCTTCAATTTTAACATTTAAAGCAAAATACTATCATTGACAATATTTTTTTAAATCACCTTAACAAAAAAAAAAAAATTATGTAAAAATTTGGGTCGAGATTTCACGCCTGAATCCGGCCCTGTTTAGGCCCGACCAGGGCCTTATCAGGACCCTGTCAGGGCCCTACCAGAACCAGAATTGTGCCCACGATAACGAAAAAAAATTTGTTCTAAAAAAAAACTCATTTGACTTTATCCTCATTAAAAAAATAATAATAAAACAAATATTTACTGTACCTGTAAGGACTTCCATACTGGCATCGGTGCTCCTGGCGTGAAGTCTTCTCCTGGAGCCATCATCTATCGATCCTCGGCTGCTGGATCTTCCACCGCGTTCCTCGGACTTGGCCCGAACGTCCGAACGTCCGGCTCCGTTGCTCCTGCTGTGATATCTTCGCTCTCCCCGTTCCTCGGACCTGTAGCGTTTGTCGAATTTTTTGTAAAGTCGATGGCTCACGTGTTTGCTGGAGGATGTGCTTGAAGCTGCACGTGGGCCTTCCGGAGAATCTGCGAATCCGGCTGGAGGCTGTACAATTTCTTCGGCGACCTTGAAAAAAAAAAAAAAAAAATGGAAACAGGTTTTTTTTTTTTGGGAAAAATGGTTTTGTGGATTCTCTTACTTCTCTGCCGCAATTTTGACAGTGCGGGGCATCGACGAGGGCGGTGAGACCAGCCCCAGAGAGATCGGCAGTCTCGCTGTAGAAAACACTGTCGCTTCCGGGACTGACCGATCTCAGAGACTCGGCGGAAAGAGCCTTGAGCCTCGCCTCCGGACTCGGGGATTTCACGATTATGGCAGCGGTCGTGTGACCGTTGTGGGGACTGCGCTGGTAACGACCGCCGGGACTCAGACGACACGTCGTCACGTCCTCGATCGCACGGGATCTTCGCCTCGGCAAGCTTCCCGTCAACGCCGCGTTCTTGTCCTGCGACCGAAAGTCCACGATCAGCGGAGACGAGCAAAAAATTCACAAGTTCAAAATTTTCAAATCCGAAATCTAAACTAAAAGATTGAAAATCCAGCATCTAAAAATAAATAACGAAAACCTAAAACCTAGAATAAAAAATCGAAAATCTAAACTGAAAAATTGAAAAGCGAAATTGAAATTGACACCTAGAAAAAAAAAAAAATCTAAAATAAAAAAATCCAAAGTCCAAAATGTAAAATAATGGGACCTCGTTGCTGCGACGTCTTCCGGAAATGGCATGACTACTTCCGCCAGTTTTGCGTCTGGGGCTCTCCCTGGTCCGTCGATGACGAACGCTCTCCTGTTGGCCGTGCACGTGATGATGATGATGATGCATGTGATAGTGATGACTGCAGCTGGAGTCGTCGGAGGTCGGGACCTGGACCGTGTCGTCGATTGGGTTTATCCACTCGTCCTTCTGCGCGACCGTTCCTCCGGGACTCCTTCCGACGAGCTGAAGCTGCGCGGAGTCTCGTCGCGATTTGTTGCTCCGGTGCGGACTCCGGGCCGCGCTCATTTTTCCCCGGGTCGGGCGATGACGATGACTCGGCGTCGGACTCACGTCCACCGTATCCGTCGGTGGCTGTTGCTGAACAATCGCACGCTGATCTACCTCCTTGTCGTCGGCCTCGAGTCCTCCCGGAAAATCCAACGTGAACGTTTTTTTTCTCCGACGCCTTTCCTCCTCGGTCCACGTGTGAGGATCCGGCGGCGATTCGGCGTAACCGCCGGACGATGAATGATGACCATCCTAATTTATTTATTGTTTAGGCAATACCCAAAATTGATTGTCACATTTTTTTGTCAATCAATTATCAATTTTTTAAATAATTTGATGTTAACTCATTGAAAAAAAAAATCAAAAAAATTAAAAGTATGTGATTAATTACCATTAAATTATTGTTTTTCAAATGGTTGAACATTTGATTGTGTAAAAATGATTTTCAATAAAATTAATTGTGTCTTATTGTACGAGGATGCCGTGATAAATAGAAATTAAATTAAATGGGGACTTTTTTTTAAAAATAATTAATTACCTTAATTTCTTCATTTAATAATTAATTTAATTAATTGGGGTTGGACCAATATTATGGTCAGATATGCCATACTCACGTCGTGATCGAGCTCCAGGTCGGATCCGTGACGACTGAGGGTCGCGGTTGCCGAGTAAGCTTCCGGTTGGCTCGTCACTGGTTCCGGCATAGCGTCGTCGAGATCGTAGCTTCCGGAACTGCTGCTACTCGTCGAGCCGGCCGGTGAAGGAGCTCGCGGTTCCTTATCACGTGGAACCTCGTCCCCGAGGGTGGGTATCTCCTCGATAATCGGAGGTGGACTACAGGGTTCTTCGACGACAGCCTAAAACGGGATAAATGATATTTCACAAATGGTCCATTCGACAAGAAAGCTCATAATGGAGGTTCATTAATTGTCCATTGTGACACTGACAATAATCTACGTTATCAAAAAAAAAAAAAAGTTAACAATAAAAAATACAGTCCAACAAATTAAAGAAAAAAATTTCAAAACGAAAAAAAGCTTATGACTAGAATTTACATGCGGCGACGAGTCCTCTAAAAGCTTCAAGGCCCAGCACAAAAGAGAGTGGTGTTGAAAAAAGAAAAAGAAAAAATCATCAGTCCAGATAGAAACCATGTGCGACATGGGCAAAGTAAAATGAGCACAAGTGTACCTCGCTTCTGGCCAGGCTGTAAATTGAGCTGGTGCTATAGTGCACATGCTGCGCGGAGTCCTCAAGGAGCTTAAATATCAACCAAAAAAAAAAAAAGAGAAGAAGAAACGTTCCAAGGTTAAAAGTCGTGGTTTCCAAGCTGCAGGGGACGAAAAATGGACTTTTCGACACGAGCGAAAGACACGAAGAAAAATGAGTACCTCGCTTCGGGCCAGGCTGTAAATGGAGCTTGCGCTCAAAAGTACATGCTGAGTCGAGTCCTCTAAAAGCTTCACGGGCAAACGTAAAAGCGGCATTAAAAATTCCAAGTCAAAGTTGAAGAAGAGGCTGAGGGGTTACGAGGAAGGAAGGGAAGAAAAAGAAGGGCTCGTCCGTACCTCGCTTCTGGCGAGGCTGTAGATGGAGCTTGCGCTTTCGAAGGAGCTTCCATCGGCGGCTGTGGCAGTGGTCGATGCTGGTCCCGAAGGAGCAGCGCTCGATGGCAGATAAGCTGGCCTGGACCATGAGCTGGTTGTGGCCGATGTGCCAGTTGTGGTCCCGGTGCCCGTCGACGTATTGGCAGTGACGTAGTCCTCGGTTGTCGAGGCTTCCGAGAGATCGGTGTTTGTTCTGCCGCCGGAATCGGTCCGCGCGAGGCTGAGACCGAGCTCGCTCGACGACTGGGACAATGGTTGTGATATGGAGGACGGACTTGGTCGTCGGAGACCGCTTCGTCCTCGCAATGATCCGTTCGCCATGTGACCCGGTAACAGCGTGCCCTCGATGCTGCAATTCAATTTTTCCACGACATGCCAAACGCGATTGGGCAATATCATTTGACCCTAGTTCGAGTTGAACGAATATTTGACTCGAGGGCTAATTTTGTTGGAGTCAAACTTGAGTCAGACTTGAGTAAAAATTGAGTCAAACTAGAGTCAAACTAGAGTAAAAATTGAGTCAGAGTTGAGTCAAACTTGAGTAAAAATTGAGTCAAACTAGAGTCAAAGTTGAGTCAGAGTCGAGTCAAACTAGAGTCAAAATTGAGTCAGACTTGAGTCAAACTAGAGTGAAAATTGAGTCAGAGTCGAGTCAAACTAGAGTCAAAATTGAGTCAGACTTGAGTCAAACTAGAGTCAAAATTGAGTCAGACTAGTCAGACTTGAGTCAAATGTGAATGAAACGAGAATAATAATAATAATAATATAACGAAGAAAAATTTTTTTCGTACCTGGTTGGTGCCAGAATAACGGGACTCGCTGGTTCGAATCGTATTCGAGGACTGGCCGGTGGGCATATATCAACGTCCTCCTCGTCCTCAGCGTCCAGAGCTTCGGTGTCCATAGAGGAGCGTTGCTGATGTTGGAGAAGAAGGAGATGTCGTCGGCGCGAAGACGGGGTCAAGAGACCCAGCGAATCGACCTGAAGTACCGTCGCCTGAGACTCGTTCCAAATACCGTCGCTGTGATCTTTCGTCACGTCGTTCGTCAGGGAATCGCTCGAGGCGAAAGGAGATGCACCCGTGCCCACTATAATTGCTCCCGTTCGCAAGAAACTCGGTCTTCGCCTCTCGTACTTTGGCGACATGTGGACGATACTTATCTGACCTGCTGGCCAATTTGGCGTCATCAACGTCTCACCATAAATGGCTCTTTATTTTTATTTTTTAAAAGTGACTCTCCACAGGAGGAAAAACAATTGTCCACCGGAACCAATTCGCACGACTAAAGAAAAATTAAATTCCAATCGACGGTTTTTTTTTCGTCGCACCCGATTCATTTATTGGCTCACCCAATATCATCCCCGGAGCCTATTTCACCAATTATTTTTCTTCAGCTTCGTAAAACCATGCAAACTAAAATAAAACGACCCTGAAATCAGGTGAACTTCGCCCTTCCCCGAGTGAACACCTCGCAAGCCCTTGATTGCGTTTGTAACGAACCTGGCGACGATGTTGGTGAGGTCGGTGACGTTGGCAACGAGCGCGGTAGGATGAATTCGCTGCTGGGCAGTTCCTGAACGCCGTCCTCGAGTGAAACGCTCCGTTTTCTGAACAACCCACGGCGAATGATGTTCTCGTGGAACTCCTGGAGACGAAGAAGCGGTTATACAGTGGGAAGTGGGCTCTTCAGCATCGTCAACCAATACCAAGGACGTTTTCCTTGTCATCGGACCTCCGAATCACCGATGACAAGGTAAACCCTGTACCTTGACAAGCAACCAATGCGAACCTCTTCGTGGTGGTCCCGCTGTCGATGCTCCTTCCGGTCCCGGTGGTCCCGCTGCGGTGGCGTCGCCCGCGCCCCCAACATCGACAGGTTTTCGGGGGTCGAGGAAAATTGGACGGGTGGTTTAACGGCGACTCCTCTACCCCAACAAGGATCCTCGTAGTTTCTCTTGCAGCTGTGAGGGTAACTGGGCTCCCCGGTCTCGCCCACGAGCTCCCGACGTTCCACACGAATTTCCCCGTCGGACAGGGTCTTGTGAAGGTGATTCATGGGTCGCCGGGGTTGGGGCTCGTTGTCGAGGGTCGCCAGAATGGCTCGTTTCGCGTCCGGCGAAATGGGCGCGGGCTTGAAGTCAATGAGAATCTCCTCGTCGTCCATGGGTTCGGATTCCCGTGACCTCTTCGCGTGACCCGGTGACCTCCAAGGACCGGGGAATCCAGCTCGTCCATCGACTTCACCGTTGAACATGGTCTTCGGGCTTCCGGTTGCGCAACGCGGTGTCGTCTTCGGCGAGGTCTCCTGAGGAGGAGTGTCGACGATGAAAGGTGACCTTGGGGGCTCCTCGCTCTGCGTTCTCTGCAGGGGCTCGTGGTCCACGACTCCAGTTTCGGTCCCCGCGAGCGGAACTCCGTCCCCGTGAATCGCCGAACCACTTCCGGCCCCCAATGGCGTTCCCAATTGGCCCGCCTCCGAGTAACTCTTCGTCAGCTTACGCCCGTTGAGGAAGCCGTTGGTCTGCGCACCCTGCGACACCATCTTCACCCGCTGAATCGTTCGCGGGCTCAACGTCACCGGGGCCACCCGCCGCAAACTCGCTCCCACCTCCGTTTGCGTCGCCTGCGTCTTCATACCTCCTCGCTTTGGCACTTTTTCTGGGTGACAAGAGAAGAGGATGCTGAAGAGACGGATTTTGTGAACTAACGACTACGACGATTTACGATAACATTTTTGGGTTCTTTCAAACTTTTTTTTTTCTGGGAGGAGGTCATTCTCTTAAGTAAAAATATTGGAGGCTGATGTTTGGATTCCAGGATTTCGGTATTCTGTTAATCATCTTATTCTCAACAAACTCAAAATAATCGCATCCGGCAAAAAATCCGATTATTCTTCGGAAAAAAAAAAAAAACCAATAACCTTTAAAAACCTTGAAAACAATAATAAAAAAAAACATTGCTCAAGGGTTTCCCTCATAGCATAACTTCACAAACTTTTCCATGATCCAAAAAAAAAAATCCCCCATCCCTGTCCCTATTTTTGGTTGCCCAGCTGGAAAACATCCGGAAGTACCAAAGGATTGGAAAGCTGCCTAGCCGGACTATCAAGGGAAGTCATAAAGATAAGGGAGGGGGGCGGGGGGAGGGAAGGCATTGAATGTTATTTACGTACCAAGAACGAGAACACGAGGCTCTGGCGGTGGAAGGACGGGATAAGGATGAACGCCACTCGCGGGAAAAAAGCTGGGCATCGTGGCCTGAACGGTGGGTTGAGAGTCGATGAGGCGTTCCTGATTGTGGCTGGATCTCGGGGGGCTCTTGCTGAGGGGCACGTCGAAGGAGGTCAGAGTGTGCGACCTGGCGAAGCTCACGTGCTTCGGTCCCTTGTGTCCAGCGCCGGGTTGCTGGTCGCAATGGACAGCCGAGGGCAGTACGGGCCTCGGTCCCTCGAGCTTCGTCGGTTCCTCGTCCTCGGGGAGCCAATTGTACCTGTCCGTGCGATCGATGAGCTCTCCTTATTTACCAGGATAATTCCTCCACCCCCACCCACCCATCTCCTCCACATTAACATGAATATGGATATGAATTCTCGGACTTTGCTGCGACGAATGCGCACGTGGCTCCGCTCGATGCGTCACCCGTGGCCTCGAGAGGCTTCACGTAAAGTGCGCCCCGATTTATAGAACACCCCATGGCTTTCCTTGGCTGAGATTATTTTTCAAATTCAATGAGCCACGTTAAATTAGTTGGCAATGGTGACAATACCAAACTTCATTTTTCTACAATTTTTCGTCAATGGTACTTTTTAATTCAATCGTCCCAATTATTTTATTATTTTTCTTCTAATTAATCGTTCTAATATAATTAACTGCAGATTTTATTTTGCCAGATGAAAAAAAAAGAAAAATTAACTTTGAATATGTAATTGGTAAAATTGGACCACAATTCACCATCGATTGATTTCTCGATGACAATCGAGGGTGCAATGGGGTCAGATGAAAATTTCGCTGGGTTATTAATTGCTTTAATTAATCGGGCAATTAGGCCCGGTGAAAATAACTAAGGCGGCTCTCGACTGACCTCTTTGGATCGGATGCAATGCAAAAGGAGGTGGGCCTTCGGCGGAAGTAGGAACTGTCGACCCAGTCATCGTCGTCGTCGTCGTCGTTGTCGACGACGTCCCCGGCCTCGTGGACCACCACTCCACCCCGGGAGGAATTGATTCTTCTCACTCCGTGAGTGGAGTAAGGCTGCCTGTGCAATATCTGGAGGTGCTTGCGCGGGTAGGGCGCGTCGCAAATATTTTCGTCGCTCGATGCGCTCCGCACGCAAGCCGAGAGGATAGAGACCTTGCTGGTGACCGCGCATGGCGATGCTCCCCTCGTCGACAGGCACCCAAATATCCCACCGGAAGACCGTTCAACCGCGTCCAATTGCCGACTCGTTATGCAATACTGCTCCTTTATGTCCTCCCGCGAGTACAGAGGCGTCGCCACCCTCTCCCACTCCGAATGGACCGTGTTCCCCACGTGGAGATCCACTTGGGTCGATACGTCCACCTTCGCAAATGACATTGACACGTTAGTGCGCTTAAAAAAAAATTAAAAACACATTTTGTCGATTGCATTTTTCAACTGGCAATTCGATACCCCATTTCTCGAATTGCAATGTCAAATTTTCATTTCCGGTACCCTTTTTGTATTCATATTTTGTCTTAATTGTAACGGTAAATTATGGTTTTTTTTTTAAATTCAATAGAAATGTGTTTTCACAATTGGTCAATTTAATTTAGGATTTTGATTTTGCATCTGAAGGATTGTACATTTAATTGGAGCGAAAAAAAAATTTTTTTTAGACTCTATATTGTAATTTAAAAAAAGGGGGTGGAAAAGATTGAATATTTTTGAATATAAAAAAAAATTGGTTCAAGATTTTTTGAATAAATTTCCTTGGTTCAATTAAATATTTTCACATGCAAAAAAAATTATTGAATTACAAAATAATTTATAGTGTTGTATATTATTAAAAAAACTTGGTCGAAAATATTTTGGCCTTTTGGTAAGTGAAACAAAAGACTTTTTATTATAAGGGATGCAAAAAAAAAAAATTTTCTTTTAGGAAGTGTCGCCCGGAGAATTGGCAAGATTGTGGACATTTGTAAAAGCGCGTGGAGGATAAATGAAAGCTCGGCGCGTGGGTTGTCGAGTGAAGCATAGTTGTGCTTCCGGAAGTTCAGGGAATCGCTGGCATAGCTGCAATGGAATGGATGTGGAACGAGCCTCGAGGCTTTGAGAATAATACGCTATGTAATAAAGGAGTGAACGGGAATGCCTATAAGTTGCCTGGACGTTTCAGGAAGAATAGCCGGGGGGTTGCGTAGGGATCAGGGGGATGATGGAGGTGGGGTGCCCGGTACTTTTGCCCGGAGGGTTGAAAGAAGCAGAGGAAATTGTATAGAAACAAATCTGATCGTACCAGAATCCATTGAAAATTATTTGAACATTGTGAGCCACGTTACGTAACAGAAACAACCCAGGAATTAAATATTCAATTATAATAAATTCTTCCATTGATCAGCCCGTCACGTTAATTAAATCAATATTAATTATCAATATTTAGATAAAAGCCTTGCATCGTAGATCAGGTCAACAACCCTTACCGCCCACCCTCCCACCCTCCCCCCAAAAAAAAAAAAAAAATATGGTGAGGGTAATCACAAAAAAAATTCGCGACCCTGAGGAAAATTGTTTCATGGAATTTTCAGTGTCCAAAAAAAAATTGGATGACAAAAGATTGTTAATTCGCAACCCTGAAGAAAAGCTGTTGTGCTAAATTTCATCTTGCCTCATCCTCGATTTTCGGACGTCAACAAATAAATGAAAAGGTAACATGAAAAAGCATTTCAACCCCCGAACCCGAGGGAAACCGTCATCCAAAATTCATACCCGGTGCACCCTTATTTTTCTGTGTCGAAAAATCAAACAGGCAAATAAAAAACGAGCATCAAAATCCATACCATACCATACCATACCATACAAAATTCCCACCCTCTGCACCCCAATTCTCCAGTCCCAAAAAAAAAGAAAAAAAAAAACAACCCCATAAAAAACATCCACCAAAGCCATGGCCAAAAAAAAAATCCTATAAATCATCAAACCTGAGGAGAAGAGTTCGGCCACGGAAAGTTGGACTCGGTGCGTCGGATACCCGGAGTTTTGGGTGGTCCAAAGGTGACGAGAGGAGCGGATGGATCGAGTTTCCTCGGATCCATGGCGATTTCAGCGCCGGGTGACCGGCTCGAGGTAAACTGTGCTTTCCCATGAGGCGGCCTGGTGTTGATCGGTGTGCCAGCCATGCCAAAAAAGAGCGTGCTTACAGGGGGCCTTTAACCAGGGGGGGGGGGGGGGGGGTAGGGGGCGTGGGAGGGAGCTTTAAGTGGGTCCAAGTAGTATGAGCAGTAGTAACAGTAGTACGAGTGTCGTACGCTCCCGTCGGCCGCACCCGACCGCCTCTCTTCTCGTCCTAGTCCTCGTCGGCTTATCGATTTGCCCTTAAACACCGCTCCAAGGGCCAGAGCACCCTCGCCATCCACCGTTCATTTTCGCTGGAAGCCAATGGGCGATTAAGAGTGACGATCCGAGCCCAGATCATCCTGACCATCGCTGGATATGGTCCCCACGTCCTCACCTCGTCATGACACCTCCAACACCACACACACCCACACACACACACCACTAACCATCCACGAAGGGCCACACGAGCTTTGGACAATTGTCCATGATGGACAGGTGAATAGACGGACGGATGGGCAGATCGTTGCCCCCTTAAACAACACACGCACACAAACCACAGCGCGCGAAGGGCTTTTTTTTTTGTCGTCGTCGTCAAAGGGTCGACGACTTCCGTAATTGGGACAGGGAGATAAACAGATGGATCTTCGGGCTTGTGGGTCTCTTCAGGGTCGAAGAAAGGCCGACTTTTGAGTCTAGGAACTGGCGAGTATCGATTTTTTCGTGTGATTTATGATCCGGTGGGTGTGCGTTGGGTGGGCGTGGGGGTGGTTTTCGTTATTTCGTCTTCGGGGGATGTTTTGGCTGCGCGGTTTTCACAGAGCTGAAGAGATCGGGCGAGGCATCCTCACCGCCGCGATGCCTACTCGTCCTCTACCGGATGAACGCGCGTTACCCTCCTCGTCGTGTCGACGGGTGGCGCCCGCGTGAGAAGGGGTGCCTTTTCATCCCTCCCCCGCGGGATAACCGAGGCCCGGTGGGGGTCATCTCGCGCAGGCGTCTCCGGGTCGCTGGTCCAGACGTCGCCATGACTACTGGAACGTGGCGCGTGGTCCCCACTACGAAATCCTCGGGGGTATTACTACTTTGACGGTCCCTACGTTTTCCCGGATTGGGAGGTCGATTAGGAGGGTCTCTTCAGGGTCGTCCGCTCCTGGTTGCCTTCCATGGGTCTGGAAGGCATTCGCACACTCCGCTGGTCTTTCGTTATCGGTCATGGAAAAAGAAAATTTTTCGTACCGGATTGTCTGCACTTTTTTTTTTCTTCAACTATTCGCTTCAGTCGTCAAATGGTTTACATTTGCTGAAGAAGAAAGATATTTTTTACTATGATTCTGATTTTTATTTCTGATCAATGGTCATCGAAACTTCAATTTCCAATGAAAAATAGTCTGTAAATTTAAATTGCATTTTTTTTTTCTTCAGTGATATTATAAATATTGATTTATTATTAATATTTTTGCAGAGCCAATAATAAAAATAAAAAAATACATTTGGGAAGGTCTCAAAATCCGCACTCTCCTCGTTTACACCCACTTCATCCGGAGACGCGGAGAGCTTTTGGAAAGGGGTAAAAAGCGTTTATGCGTTTGACTGGAGCATAAAAATTGACGAGTACTTTTGGCATCGTTGGCTGTTCGTGTTGAAATTCCTCACGTCCAGGGAGATAATTTTCTTCTCAATGGCCCCCTTTAAAAAAAAGGCCCTCCCGATTGCAAGCTCAATGGCTAAATGGAATAATACTCGACGGAATAACATATATCTTCGAAAATTCCATTATCCCTCGGGAGGATTACTTTTGGCTATTGAAAAGAATGTTAACAGTGCACGAGAACATGACTCGAGGGTACGTGCGCCATCTGCGCTTTGCTCATAAATAAACAGCGTTGGAAATTTATAGAAGCGAGGAAAAGCTCGTGGGCCTGTCTCGCTCAAGCCTCGTTGTTGGAAGCTCGTTCGAGGATCGCCTGTGCTAATCCGTACAACGATCGGTATCGCTAGTCAAATCTTTGTGCTATCTCGCCAACCATGAAGAGAGTCTTGAATTATTTTTTCAATTTTTTTTTCTCTCTCTCTTTCATTTCGCGTTAAGTAATAATAATTTAAAAAATTGAAAAACGAAAGAAAAAATGCATTCTGACAATCGAGTTGTGCTTAATGTGGGTGGTGTACGTCACGAGACTTACAAAGCGACTTTGAAGAAGATACCGGCAACGCGACTCTCGAGACTCACAGAAGCACTCGTGAATTACGACCCGATACTCAACGAGTACTTCTTCGACAGGCACCCCGGTGTCTTCGCTCAGGTCCTTAATTACTATCGCACCGGAAAGCTTCATTATCCGACTGACGTCTGCGGTCCTCTCTTCGAGGAAGAGCTCGACTTCTGGGGTCTCGACTCCAATCAGGTTCGTTAAATATTAAAGACCGCCTGCTCTCTCTCTCTCGCTTCGAGGCTCCGAGCTTTTAATATGGATACCAATATCAGAGCTTTCGACCCCTTAACAATCCCGTCTCGTATTCACGAAATCATTTCTCAATCAATTTTCGCACCGCAAAACACTAACAGTCGCGGAATACCTGTACTTGAAGAGGTGGGAAAAAAATCAAAAGTATTGGAGCAAAAAAAAATGCTGGGAGTTAAAAAATTATTTTTAATCATTTTTTAATAATTTACCGAGCCAAAATGTACTTGGCAATTTTTTTAGGATTAAGGGGACCAAAAACTGAGCCAAACGTAAAGCAATTATTGCAATGCTCTTTTGGTATTGATGACAATTAATTTCTATAATAACAAATATCCTGGAGAATATTTTTTTTGAGATTGCCATTGATCAGTTAAGGGGTACAAAAAATTAATGTCAGAATATGACGAAAAATGAGCGGAACGTGAAGAAATTGTTGCAAGGCTCTTTCGGAATGGATGAACTTTGTGCTGTTACAGTGAGAAAATAAATTTTAAGCAGAAGGTCTATTTCGATCACGGGCGGTTCTCCGCGTAACCAGCTAACGCCCAACCGCACGATAACATTCGCCTGGCTCGTATACCACCGTGGACTCGACATTAATGCTTTAACGTGCCCATAAACGTGGTTGCATCTCCAGCAGCATCAACCGATGTATTTTCGAGCGCTTTGAGAAACTGCGTCGCTGCTTTTACCTTAAATACTAACGCTAAGTACATCGTTGCATTGCGATCAGAGTTAACCGAACCAAAAAAAAAAGAAACTTCCCTCGAATCAAAGAAATCTCATCGAAATCCCTCTTCAACCTCAATCCTCGACGGCACTGAAATTATTTATTGGAGCCAATATCTTTTATTCAATCGATCCCAAAATCAATAAATACCAGTGACATTGATTGATTCAAACATTCTTTTCATCTTAACACATTAAAAAAATACTGAACCCACAAAAATAATTTTTTCCGGAAAAAAAAAAATCACAGCAGCAATTTTTTTTTTAATTTCCAGTATTTCGCAACAATAAATTCCAAAATTGACTACCTTGAAGTACGAAATTCAGCTGATCAATAAATAAATTCATCTCAACACACTAAAAAAAAACTGAACCCACAAAAAATAATTATCCACGAAAAAATAAATAAAAAAAATCACATCAGCAATTATTAAACAAAAATGTTCCAGTATTTCGTAATTGAAATTTTTTTGATCCTAGAATATTTTCCAAATTTCTCCCGAAGTATGTGAATTAAAAAAAAATGATAAAAAAATTATCCAAGACAATATTTGGGTGTCCTTTCCCATCCAATTCCCTGGAGGCTTCGTTTTTCGTCCTCGGCGAAACGAGGACGAGACAAAAGGCGACACACGAGCCATTATCATTAGCCCCTGAATTATGCGAGGTGGAGCCATGCTGCTGGAGCACGTACAGCATCCACAGGGACACTCAGACGACATTGGCGATTCTGGACAAGTTGGACGTGGACGGTGAGGCGCTGGGAGAGGAGGAAGTGGCTCGGCTCTTCGGGTTCGAGGAGGCTTACGCCCGAGGAAGTCTCACGCGGTGGCAGCGGTTGCGTCCTCGTATTTGGGCGGTATTCGACGAGCCGTACTCTTCAGCATTGGCCAAGTCGGTGGCCTCGCTGTCGGTCCTCTTCATCTGCTTGTCGGTCTTGTCATTTTGCCTGAAGACCAATCACGCCACGAGAGCGGACCCCCAGACGACGATAAAGGACATCGGGGTTGTCCCTCTTCGTTCCACGACGTCCCCGCGCCCTGAAGAGCACCGGGACAGTAACGCGGACAGAGACAGGGACGGTATCGAAGCCCATCGGGTATTCTTTTATCTGGAACACGCGTGCAATGCCTGGTTCACTTTGGAGATAACGATTCGTTGCTTGGTGAGTTGACGTTCACTCTTCAGCAACGATTCACTTCGATTTAAAATCAATTCCTCAGAAATTTCGATAAATATTCGAACGAACGTTCAAGTAATGCAATTACAAAATTTTCAAGCCCATTAAAAAAAAAAAAAAACGCATATTTCACTTTAGAAAAAAAAATCTAAGAAGACGAAGAAAAAAAAAATGTAAAAAAGGGAGAAAAGCGATAACCGGTGTTCGGTTATTGAGGGTACAAATGTTGAAGAGGCTTATTTCGCTGATACACGAATGGGGCATAAAACAAGCCGTTCCGAACAATGGATTATACGCGATCCTGAGATAACGTCACAGTTTACAGGTGAGCCCGAGCCTGAAGAGATTCGTCGTGTCGCCGATAAACATGATCGATATGGCGGCGATACTGAGCTTCTACGTCGAGCTGATCGCCGTCTCGAGCCTCTTCCTCGAGGTATTCTCGATCGTTCGAGTGCTTCGTCTATTCAAGCTCACGAGACACTCGCCGGGTCTGAGGATCCTCATCCACACGTTCAAGGCCTCGGCCAAGGAACTCGGGCTCCTCGTCTTCTTTCTTCTCCTCGGCATCGTCCTCTTCGCCTCCCTCGTATTCTACGCCGAGAAACTACAGGTAAGTATCGCCGTCTGCTTCTCCGGCTCGCGTGTTTCGTGTTTCTCGCTTTTTATGGCCCAAAGACTATCGGCAGTGCGGCCATTGGCACCGGGACAGTTATTGGCAAGGTACGTAATCGCGTTTAAAGTCACTCTACGTCAGAGAATTTTTTATTTCTCAAACGTTAGGATTTTGACAAGTGAAAAAATTAATTGATGACATTTGAGATTAAGATTTTGAAAAAAAAAAAAATGTCCCGAGTAGTTAGGAAGATATTGGACCAATTGCACCTCTTGTCCCGGAAGTGAGAGCAATCGGATGATTAATTATTGTCGGAAAATTAATTTTATGATTTACGATTAGTAATCAAGTCAATTAGAGACAGAATGTTCATTTATTTTGATTGGAAATATCGATTGATCGTGGCAGCATTTGTTCATTTTTTATTTATTCAATTTTTAAATTCTAAAACATTAGGATTTTGTCGAATAATCGTGTACACTTTCCTCTGTGAATGACATAATTTGGATCCCAACGAGCTTACACCAAGATTTTAGTTTCGAGGCGTATCGAACACGAAGACCAGGAATAAGTGGTGCTGACGGTAAAGTTCGTCAAAGAGTCGATGTCGTGGATCCTCGTGCGCTTAAAACTTAAGCCTGGGCTCCGACAAGTGAGTGTGTCTCACGTGCCAGAAATTAATTTGCAATATGGAGAACGTCAAAGGACACGTGACAGTCAATAGCTGACGACGAAATCCTGGTTAACCATGTCAAATTGGACGTGGTATCCAACTCGACGAGTAAGCGATACGTGCTGGAAATAAGCTTGCATCGGGAAACAGAAGCTCCGAGGCTCTTCAGCTTCGCTGGTACCACTTATTGTCACAGTGCCAATGACTGTACGTGCTCGGATTTGAGGGTACCAGTTGCGTGCGTGGTTGCGTCCTTGCGTGATGCAATGCGCTTAGTTTCACCCACAGCCCCGGCCCGTACCACTAGTTAGGGCTAACTATAATATTGAGTTTGAGGGTGCGTGTTACGTGCTTCCAGGAGAACCCGAAAAACGACTTCCACAGTATACCCCGCGGACTTTGGTGGGCCCTCGTAACCATGACGACCGTAGGATATGGTGATATGACACCAAAGACCTTTCCAGGAATGCTCGTGGGTGGTCTTTGTGCTCTGGCCGGTGTTCTCACTATCGCACTTCCGGTTCCCGTTATCGTCAGCAACTTCTCAATGTTCTATTCGCACACCCAGGCAAGTTGGAATGTTTTGTTGGTTTTTTTTTTTTTTTGTTTTTGTTTTGTTGAGGAATTGCCGAAATGCTGAAGAGGAGTCTTCATCATCTTCATTCAACTTTCGTTGGCTTTTTTTTTCTTTTTTTTTTCATTGTCAAACTTTTAGAGCCAACATTGTTGACTTTTTGGGCGTAAATTATATTGTCCAAGTAAAAGAGAAAAGTGTTGGCTTCATCTTCTTTCTCGTTTTTGGACTTTTCAGGCACGAAGCAAATTGCCCAAGCAGAGAAGAAAAGTCTTACCCGCTGGCACGAGACACGCCAGGAGACTGAAGCAACAACATCACTACTGTCCCAACAACGTTGACAATCAAACCCAAAACCAGCAGAACCCATTGACCCCCGTAGGATCCCATAGATCGGTCGCACCGCTGATGCCACGACCTGCCACTATCGGCTTGGATACTGTACTTCAGTTGCAGGTTTGTTCACAGCTCCTCAACTTGTCACTGAAATTGGCAACCATTAAAGCCAAAGAAAAAGCTTTCCTCAAGATCCATCTAACGAATTAACGCCCATTAAAGCCAAAAAAGAAAAAAGCTTTCCTCAAGATCCATCTAACGAATTAACACCTATTAAAGCCAAAAAAGAAAAGCTTTCCTCAAGATCCATCTACCAAATTAACGCCCATTAAAGCCAAAAAAGAAAAGCTTTCCTCAAGATCCATCTAACGAATTAACGCCCATTAAAGCCAAAAAAGAAAAGCTTTCCTCAAGATCCATCTAACGAATTAACACCCATTAAAGCCAAAAAAGAAAAAAGCTTTCCTCAGGATCCATCTACCGAATTAACACCCATTTCGTCGTATCTTTACAGCCTCGGATCGTGATAGGCCTACCGGAAGTGCGCGAGGACTCTTCCCGCACGACATCCGAAAATCCAGCGACGATTTCAATCGACGAAGCTTCCTGCGCCGATATTCGTGACATTGACGATGATAATGACTAAAAAAAAGGACATTTTAGGGATCCAAAAAAAAAAAGTGTTTTAATAAATTTTTCGTTTTTCTTTTCTCAATTAACGAATTTTATTTTGCACGTGCTTTTTTTTCTCGCTCTCTCTCTCTCTTTCAGACGCTGGACAATCTCGGTGAAGGAGGAAAGCTCGTGGCAAGGATTTTATCCTTGGAGGAGGATGCTGACATGAAAGTTTGAATAATCTCGAGCGTCTGCAGCGACGGCGAGAGCAAAGAATAATTGAGACGTTGGAAAGGTGAAAGGACAGAGCTTGAAAAGCTCGAGGGAGAGAGAGAGAGAAGGCCGAAGAGAGCTTGCGGGAGGACGAGGAAACCGAGGGCCGCCTGGTTTGTTTTCCAAAGGCGCAGGCGTCTCATCGACCAGAAGGACCGTCCCCGAGTGACGCTAGTCCGAGAGTCCGTGCGGTCCTCGCACGATTCCTTTTCTCCTCGTTCACACAGAAACACGATTGCCACTAAAATCCTCCGCTACGACAGCCCTTCACGGCTGTTAATACGCGCATAATAAAAAAATAAGGCGGAGGGTAAAAAATGTGTACCAGGCATTTTTCTTCAATCCAGCAACGTAAAATTTTTTTTTTCAATTGTATTTGACGTCAACCATAATCAGGAAGATGCTGTGCTACCATTTGGGTCCATCTCTCATGAATTATGCACCGGCTTTATTGTCCCTCAAAATTTAGGGGTTGAAATTCGTTTCGGAACTATTCGAGGCGAGGGATGAAACTTGCGGTTCCTTGACGTAATTTGAGAGGAGAAAATACCACGACAAGTGGTCGCGGAATAAATCATCACGAGGAAGAAATTTCAGACCAACGAAAAATCTCAAAAAAAAAGCTCGCAACAACAAATGGTCGAAAAACGACTTATAGCCACAAAAAACTAAACACAAATACACTAAATGCTTATTTTTCTTCCACCTTCGGTTCCTCAAGCTCGGAAGAAAAAAAAAAAAAAAAGCTCCGGAAAAATGGAAATCCCGGATATTGAAGAAACATCTGGCTGTAGTTGTAACATCTGGCTTATTGTAAGGAACGCGAGAGAGGGAAAGAGAGAGAGAGAGAGAGAGAGATTCAGGCGGAGAGGAACGACTGTCGGGGAATCCGGACTCGTGTGTGCTATGAACTCTGGAACTAGCCCGAGTGAAAATTGTTTGCGGACTCTGAAAGCCCGCCAATCACTCGTGTGTTTGCTTCGACATCCTAATGTCGCGAAGCTCTCGTGCATATCCGGCGCCGAAAGCTCTCACAAAAATCACCCTTATCAATTGAACAATTTTTAAGAAAAACTATCCTTATCGATAATTGAACAAAAATAATAATAATGATAATTATTGGCCTTCTGACAGATGGAAAAAAAAAAATTATAATACATTTTTTTTTTTTTATCAAGAAGCAAAGTTGACACGGTCGATGGAGGGGTCAATGTATATCGTGTTCGCAGGGGCGAAGGACTCTTGTCTGCTACATGCCGCGAGTCAGTTTCGAGATTGATTACACCAAGGCTGCCGTCCATTGTGTGTACAAGCCGCAGCGTTTACGGAGACACGGAGACTCTTATGACTCGTACGAAGCTGTACGAGCTGGGCGATACGTCACATGCTTGCCATCGGTAAACCGGCGCGTGCCAATAACTCCACTCACTCGCCGTTATTCGAAGCTGCTTGTCGAAAATACAGCCAATATTTGTGCATTGGCATTTCGAGTAACGGGAAAGAAAGTCTGACGTATAAAAACACCCGTATTTCAATATTGGCTAATGGAAATTGGGTGTTGGATTGGCCCTTCAAAATATTGGCTGTCGGATTATTGACACTCCTCAATATCAAACCGTCGAGACGTTAACATAGCGTGTTGTGAACCGGTATCAGCTGTATTGGCAAAAATTGGCATTGCGTACATGGACATTGGCTGCATTGGCATTTTTGGTGCCTCGAGTTATCGGCACTTTGATTCGTTATCGTCGATCGAACGCACCCCAATAGCTATATTGGCTGATGGAACTTATTGTCCATAACGATTGATGGAAATTGGCGATTGGTGTATCGCCAATTTCGGTGCTGATATGTTATCCCAAGTTTGAACGTTTAATCAGTGAGACGTCTTCCAGGTCCAATTATTGGCAAGACTGTTTGCTCGCGCTGTCCATTACGGTTGATAGATCAATTATTGGCGGGCTGCCAATACAAAGTACATCGTCTTCCCCACTCGAGCCCCGACTTAACGCGTCACTTACACCCTGTTGAACGCCACGCATAAAGCCGGGGTGCCAATTTCTCATATCGGCATATGTGCAGAGCCATTAAAGGCACTGTACTACAACGGAAAAGGAGTTCCAGGTTGTATTTATCCAGGATACGGGGATGAAGTTGATGAGGGAACGAAAGGGATGAATCCACGAGAGGGGTTGGAGGGGGGAGGAGGGGGAGCACGATAAAAAGGCTCCTTGATTAGTTCGCGGGCGACGAGAAGCCCGGCCACATTTGCGGGATTATCCTTGGCTCGGGCTTCATTTCTTCTTTTCTTTTTTCTTCTTTTTTGTTTTTTCTTTTTATATATTGGCCACGAGGCTTTTTCCACCCCTTTTACAGATAGTAGAGATTCACCGGATTTTCCGGCTATTTTAACACGCCACACAGTGATCTACCACCAGTGGATTTACCACGTCAATGTCAGCCATTTATTTAAGCCCGGTCCACTTCACACAAAAAATTTCCGTCATTTTCTTCCTCCTTTTTTTTCGCTACGTCTGTACTACGGAGAAGAAAAAATGAAAACCACCCTCGGCTCACCCGTTCATCGACGTTCTTCCGCCATGATCCACTCCACCACCAAAATGAATAAATCAGTTATTACACTTTTTTCGACATTTCCGAAGAAAATTTTCATGCATTTTCCAATACATAAAAAAATATTGACACATTTTTCTCGATAATTATTTTTTAAAAATTCGTAAATATTTTCCTTCGTATTTCGCAATTGGAAAAATTCGATTTTTCGAGGGCCGACGTTTGGGCGGAATTAATTGCTGTGACCCTTTTAAGGCTGTGATCAATAACTCGGCTATTTATTTTGGAGGGGAGGGTTCTTTGCGAAAAAAATGGGGAAAGGTTACGTCAATCTGACACGCTAATTAACAGGTATCATACATACTCGTCTATTCTCATTTTATTTAAAAAATAAAAAATCAACAAATCACATTGGAATTTTTTTTTTTTTTGTCAATTATGAACAGGCCATCTAGATCTCGGTTGAAGAAGAGAAGAAGAGCTGGTGTATGGTGCTTTTGATGTAGCTCATCCATAGAAGCAACGACTGGAAAGAAAAAAAAAAAAATTTCGGGGGGAGAGGTCGACTGAAAGGTACTTGAGGAAGACTCAGCGTGGAGCTATTCATCACTCGGTCGCCAAGAACGTTGTGTAGTCTCCGGTGAAAAAGCAAACCACCCTCGTCGCCGACGTCGTTGATCGAGCTCTCGGTAAGAAGTACGAGTATAAAAATAAACTGCACCGAACCAAGGGCCCGATTGTTTGTTGAAAAAAAAAAAAAGCATTCAGCTCGAGCCTATAAGCGTTCGGTGATGTGTCTTCAGGTTATTAATACTTCAGCCCCTAATTAGGCATTTATCTAACCGGTTCGAAAATTTACCCTCGAAAAAAATCGAAACATGACACATTTTCTTTGGAGACCAAAAAAAAGAAAACCTGCACTTTCCACACTGAAAAAATTTTTTTTTTATAAGTCGTTAATTAACCAAGAATTTAATTGAGAAAATTAAAAAAAATTCAAGTACTTTTACTGAATGAAGGGAATTATTAATTCATAAATTATCTGCAGAATTACAGGATTTATTTTTAATGGAAGTAATAATTAAGAAAATTAATGGAAAAATTATTGGAAAAATTTCGGTGCACGTGAATAACCCGAAAAATTTTTGTCGGCCGGAAAAGTTGGTCGTGAAAATTTTTGTAGATTGTCTTTTAATTATTTTTCCCTTTTTTCGCGAAAAGGGAGGAAGTATGTCAATTGATTTTTGTTTTCGGGGGGAAAAAAAAATTGTAAATGTCACGAAATGAAGGGTCCTTCAGCGAGGAAGCAAAATAATTGAGACAAAAGTTTCGAGTGCGAGCGAATCGGCGAGGAGGACTTTCAATTTGGCGATAGAGGCATCGAAAATAGATTGGACGTCATTCCTCGATTGGCTCTTAGTTCACTTCATTGAGAAGCAAAGTGCGCCTGATCGATGTGTATGACGTTATACCGCCGATCGGAAAATGTAATCGGTAGGGGGAGGGTATTTTTAGCGGGTTATTGCCAGGTAACCGATATTTTCCGAACAAGAAGTACCACTAGGAAAATGGTATTCTCCGGGCGGCACTGCAGGTATAAAGGAGCCATTATCGAAATTTTATTCCGCCCCATTCCAACATTATTCCGCGCGAGTTATTACTTCTGAAATTTCGTAAGAATATCAGCGCGTTATTTTTTATATGAATTTTCCATTAAAAATACCCAAAAAAAAATTACAAAATAAATATTTTTGGTAAAATTAAAATTTTTACTCCCTTACAGAAAAAATAAATAATAATATTGGCGACGTAAAAATATTATTCAGAGCAAATAGCGACTATCGGTGTTTTATATTTTCTATTATTAAAAATTAATGGCAACTTTTTGGTGCCAATAATATTTTCTCGAGGCCAATAGTTACGCCAATAGTATTTTTTCGTGAGAAGTTAACAGTGGAAATTTTTTTTTTCCAGGATAGCGTCGAGTAATGTTATTCCATGAAATATCCCATTAGGTAAATGTCATCCAAGGCTAACACGAGTAAAACGTCACTCCGATAACCGTATGCGATTAAGCAAAGGGCTGATTCCGATAAATCTTACTCCGAGCCAAAAGCTACCGAGCGATACAAAAGTCATTGGTAGAAAGTAACGGTGAAATGAACCGTGACTATCGGTCAACCCTTCGATGAATCAAAGGTTACCGTGTGTGTGTCCCATAGTCTCCTGCTCCCATAGCCTTTAGCCCGCGCCCGACCAAAACCCGAACAGTAAACCCGTGTTCGACCCAATATAGCCAATACCATTACAATCAGGAAAATCCTAACGATACGATCAACCATAAACCGACAACTATTAATTTTTAACTAAAATAACTAAAATACTTATAGTAACTACTTGAAGAGCGCCAACAAAAAAAAAATGTCTTCTTTTCATTAAAAATCAATAGTTGTCACTATATCCTACCTAACCCCATAAAAATCTCTTCTTACAAACCCAAAAATGATTAAGTGCTTCCCTCGACTAATGACCATGATTAAATCCGCATAAAAGGACGAAATTGATTGTGAGGACTAAAATTGGGCGTGACGATCGACCAATCGAAGATTGCAGCCAATTTTCTCGTTAGGGTCGACGAATCATTTATTTTATTGTACTTATCGAGTCACGGAAGGTGAGATAAGAGCTTTCTCGTGGAAGTCAACGTTCTTCAGGGGTAACGCGAGGGAAAAGCTACCCCCGATAACCATGTCCGATAACCCAAACTTTTATTTCGGATAAATCAAACTCCGAGCGAAGTTACACGATGCGTTACGAAAGTCGACGGGAGAAAGTAACGGTGAAATGATCCGTGAGCATCGGCGAGCCCTGCGATGAATCAAAGGTTACCCTGAAGAGAGCGTGTTTACCTTGTGTATCCCCTGCCTTTTCTCCCCGCCGGACCAAACCCCGACCCAAACCCGTGGCTGACCCACTGTGACCGATACCAACCCACCCTTAACTTCACCGAACGTGATATCCGAATTTCGCCCTCGAATTCATCAAAGGGGATGAAGAGGGTTCGACACATCCAATGAGAACGTTCTACATTTTTATTCACAAAATTCCTAGATCTTGCAACAATTACCATCTGCACTTGTGTATTTTATTCATTGTTAACAAAATGGTAACCGCAAATGGTAAACCCACCCCATAAGGGTTAGCGTTCCAATCGAAGGGGTGCAGCTTATGATTCGCTCCCAACGCCATTCAGAACCCTTCAAACCAACGATTACCTTGAGGTACCATTAGTGTACCATTACCTTCGAGCCATTTTCAAGGTCAGTATTAAAAATCAACCCCATGCAAAACTACAAAAAAAAAAATTCCGGCCAATTAAAAAAATTCGCTGTTCTAGCCCCTCGCTATTCGAGCACCCCGCGCCCGCCCCAAGCGAGCCCCGTGTCTGACCCACAGTGCCCAGTGTCCCCTACCCCCTCCCACCCCCCCTCACCCCTGGACGTCCGAAATTTTTTCCAAATTTCCGTCGAGTCTCGGCGAGGCGCCATGGGCTCCAGAAGAATGAACCAACGAGGGGGATGAAAGCTGGGTGGTGGGAGGGCCGGGGCGGCGGGGGCTTCTTTGAGGGATAGTATAACGCGCGTGTTGCTCGTTGGGGGTCGCGCGCGCTTGCGCGCAACACTTGGGGCCGACGCCGCGTTGGAAAAGCTTTCTCCCTGCGTTGAGCGAAGGAAAGCATCATTCCCTTTGCTTGGCCGACTGCCGCGTACGTTATAACTCCCTCCACCCCCTCCACCCTCACCCCCGAGCAGCCCCCCTCTCTCTCTCTCTCTCCCACCCTCTACCTTTCTCTTCGGGGCTCTCCTTTCATCCCCTGCAGAGAGGAGTCGGCGGGGGGTCGTCGGGGGGGTTGAAATCGCCGTGTGCTGGCGCCACTTCCAGTCTCGCGCGCGCGGGGGGAACCTCGTGAACTTCAGTCCGCACTCGTACGGAGAGACCGGCGCTTCTCGAGCGCACCACCGTCGAAAATACGCTTCACGGTAGTCCAGACGTTTTGTGCTTCTGACCGCGAGGATCTTAGACACGAGCCTCCCCCTCCCCCGCAGAGTCAACGCCGCACTAAAATCCACCCTCTCCCTTAATCTCTCTCTCTCTCACTCGGTCTCTCGCCCACCCTTGCGAACGGGGGATGCGAGAAACGTAAAGCGGCTATGAACTCGCCGGTCCGCAAAGCATTTCGTGCAGTGGTAACGGTGAAAGAAACGTAATTGCCACCGGGAACAATCGATGTGTGGATCAGGGATGATTTTCGGCGCGGACTGATATCCGGTGGTGCTCGTTCTATTTTTTTTTTTTCAGTGATTTTTTTTTTTTTTTTTTTTTTTTTCATTTTCAAGAGTCATCACGAGAGTGAAGGGCTCCCGAAGGGCTGGAGGTGCTGAGGGACCGTTGGAATACATCAGGGCCTGGATTATGCCGAGTCAATGAAGATCGGATTGTGCGGGAGACCCTCGAGGGGGAAGCGAAGACATTGATTCGACATTTTTTGGTTTTCCTGATTTTTTGGGGTGAAAAATAGTGCGTGGTTGTTGTTGTTGTTGTTTGTTCGTTTGTTCGTGCGGAGAATTAGTTCGGTGGGGTTTAAGGAGTTGATGTGCTGTTGAGGGGGTGGAATCTACTGCCGCCGCTGCCGCCGCTTCTGCTGCTGGTACTGCTGCCAGTGGAGTCTTCAGCATCTGTGCGGTTGATTTTTGTTGTTGTTGTTGATTCGTTCGTTGGTTTCGTTGGTCCTCTTCGTGGCCCTCGGTGCGAAGGCTCGGAGCACCCTTCGCCTCAGTGACGAGAGGATTCGTGCTCGCAGGGGTAGTTCACGGTGGTAGTCAAGGTCGAGCTGGACCAACGCCGAATCGAACGTCGACCTGATCGGGGTCACCGGGGGATGGAAAATCATTGTAACGCCCGATGATGTCACGGAGGATCGGGGAGACATGAGAGAGGTGTCCAGGGTGCGTCTTATATTTTCCAATTACATTCGCACGACCACACGTCGTCCCTTCCTCTACTTTCTCCACCTTCATTTCCGTCCATTTCCACACACACACACACACGAATTTTAAAACAGCATGATAAGCGCGGCATTGATCCGTCTCGAATGCAGACGCAAATAGAGTATTTAATATGCATGTGAAAAGCGAATTTTCCCCCCCGGACATTCCAAGGGCTGAAAGAGCCCTTAAAATTCCAGCCTGTCCGACAGAATCATTCGTGTCCCTCGTTACGTCAATAATTCCCCTAATCTGCAATTATCATCTCAATTAATCTCACGTAAATTAATTTAAAAAAAAAATTTAAGGGATGATTTCACCCCATTCACTTTTCCTCAATATTACTCCATTCATTTTCCATTCAGCTTGAAGGAAAATCATAACTAAGTGCATTTTCACAAATTACTTTGAATTCCGATGAATTTAATTAATATAATTATGAAAAATATTAATTTCATTTTTTTTTTAGAAAAAAAAAATGAAATTAATATTGCAGGCGATTATGGAACAGCATTGATCCATGTTTTTATGTATTCCCATGATGGTCGGGGAATCCAGCTTTGAAAGTAATTAAATAAATGGTACAATGAGTCGTTTAGGGGGTGGGGGCGGGAGGAGGGCGAAGGGAAGGCTTAATCCTCGCAGCAAGTGGCTAATGCGCTTTGGGGGGGAAGAGAAAGAGAGAGATTGAGTGCGGAGTGTTTGTGCGGTGAAAATGCGTGGAAAATAGTAGCTCGGGGTTATCGGTGGCGCTTGGAAGAGCGCGCTCCTCTAGCCTCTCCGGCAGGCAGCGTGCGTGCCACGCAGACTATCGATTCTCGCGGGACTGTGCGGCCTCATGCTGCTGCTGCTGCTGCTGCTGCTGCTGCTTCACACTCTGCCTCCACGATGTGCTGCTGCTGCTGCCGAGTATGCATGACGTCACGCGCGCGTTCGCGGTGACGACCGCTCGGGTGGGTTTCGATCGACGTCGTCTCCGTGGTCGTCGGAGAAGGAGGTGGATGGTTCAGGGGGAGGAAAAAAAAATTAGGACTATTTTTTGGTTATTTTTTTTTTTATTTAAAAAAAATTTTTTTTTTTTTATTGTTTGGTGGGTTTTATATGGGGTATTGGGGACGGGGTGAAAGGGGGTGGGAACAGGTTTGGGGACGTTTGATGGATTTTTATGGAAAGGGTTTTTCGTACCGTTCCCCGCTTTTTTCAACAGGTAGAGTCCAGACGGAAACGCCTGATTTTTGGGGCTCCAAATCAGAGGTTTTATGGTCGACGTTCGAGGGAACGGGGTTAAGCTTTGGTTCGATAAAAGCAAACCCCTGGATGTTTTTGACGAATAATACTATTTCGAAGGGGCATATTTATGGGGGTTTGCGCAAGGTTTAGCGCGGTGCTCACGTAAAAAAGATTTTTTTTTTTCACCCTTGTTTTTTGGCAACAGGTAGGGGGTGGTTGATTTTGAAAAATGGGGATGAAGATCGAAGGGTAACGCCGCGGGGCCCGTGGGTTTTATTTTGAGGCAATTGAAAGGATTTTTGAAATAAAAAAAAAATTTATTGCGTCAACTTTTGACCTGAAATCAATTATTATTATCATTCCGTTCAATAAGCGAACAGAGGAAATTGAATTTACTCCAAATTTTATAAATTTTTTTTTTCAAATTTTCTACAGGAAATTTACCTCAATTGCAACCATTAATTAATGCAACAGACCCTTTTTTTACATCAAATTAAAATTTTTTTTTTACATTACACATTTTTCATATCAACAGGTACTAAAATACAGTAAAGTGTTATTTCGAATCACAGACAAGGAACAATATTTTGAAAATTATTATAAAATTCCAGAATGGTAACATTTTTGTCTTATAATAAATTCTTGGGTTCTTGCCAAATATATATAATATATATAATAATCTATATAAATTGCTCGAGCTGATGATAAGGGAGTTTCCTGACAAATGTATGTCACTCTCTCACCAGCCATAAATCCTAGACGCAGATTCGAGCAATAAATCTCTCTCGTAGCGGGTAACAAGACGATAGATTAACCGCAAGGTTTACATATATTCCGCCACCGCACTTAATACCATTAATGTTGAGACCGTCATTCCAATTTCCTTGCAAATCGCTAATGAAATTATGTTAATTATATTGCCAAAAAAAAAAAAAAATCCCCTCTGGTTTTCCAGTATGAATTGCACCATGTATTCAACGTAAGAATCAAAAAAAAAAAACTAGGACCCTTAAAAAAATATATTTAAGGGTCCACTAATAAAAAATCCAAATTTAACCGAGCGCATAATAAAAAAAAAATCACTAAAAGGCAATTAAACATTTGCAATGCATGAAAACCTGTAGATTTTCATTTCTTATTATTTCCCAACCTGAAATTATATATTTGAATAATTAAATAAATAAATAAATAAATAATTGCAATCATTCCATCCAAAAAAATTTTCGAAAAATAAAAATAAATTTTCACAGTAACCAGAATACCCAAAATTGCAAAAAAAAATAAAAATCCCGAATTACCGATTCCAAAGAGCACCGATAATTCGAATAAATAATTCGGCGAGTGTTTGACGTCACCGAATAATATCGAGGGGGTGGGACCGTAGCGTTTCGCTTTCGATCTGCAGAGCGCCCGAAGCGCGGAAACGTTTTTTTTTCCTCTTCATTTTTCTCTCTCTCTTTTTTTTTATTTCCTCTTCTTCTTGGGGCGGCGCACACGGGCGACCGCGCGCCCGCTCGACCCGATCGAACTTTCAGCCTCGCGACGAGGACGCGCTTCGGTCCGTTCGTTCGATAATACGCGCGATACCAGACCTCGGGGAAATATAATATCATATACTACATATATATACATATATACACACACATATACATACATATATATATATTTTTTTCACCAAGAGATAATAAAAGATAATAAAGAAGGTAAAAGGGGAGCCCTACGATCCACCCCCCACCCCCCAACCATTGAATTATTGAAAATGATGCTGAAGAAGAGCTTGAAGAGGTCCGAGAGTCGTAAATGAGGGCTCAACGTTGAGGTCCAGTGTGTATAGGGTAGTGAATGGGTGGGGGTGGGCGGATGGGGGGGGGGGGAGAAATACGTGGGTCATCGAATATGTCGTACGTTGGGATATTGGAAAGGGATGGGTTATTATGGGCGCAGGTGGCGTCAACGATCCGGTCACGTCGTTTCGCCACTGATTTATAACGTATGCTCGAAATCATTGGATCAAACCGAGGCAAACATGTTCGAAGAGGTTTTTCCATGAGCGGCTTATGAAGGGGAAAGGGTGGGGGTGGGGGTGGGGGTGGACGACGAGCCGAGGTAGCAGCAGGTCATTAATTATTCATAGGAATGGGTGGGGGGCCAGGGGGCGGGGAGGGACAGGGCTGTGGGGTTTAAGGGGGTGTCAAGGGACACGCGCCAACACCACGATCTACTCTGCTACTCGATCGCCGCTACCCTAACAGACTGCATATGTAGTACTTTTCACGATTTATGGACTACTTGTCGAACACTCGATAATATCTCTACGTTCCAATGAAATTTAGGGAGACACGAGGCTCCGAATATTGAATTAAGCATGAATCAATGGAACACGAGGACGTCCGGAGCTTAAATCCTTCTGGGATTTTTTGGGGATTTGTTAATAATTTTTTTTGTTCATTACACGAAATTAATTAGTGGGGTAAATTTTGTTGTTATCGTTGTTGTAATGATCGATTGATAATTTTGCATTGAGTCGACAAAATAGATTTTTTATAAAATTATTTTATTACGAGTTTGTTGTAATTAACCGGATTTTTTTAGAGCGATTGGTTTTATTGATTGATTTTAATCGAAGACTGGATTTAATGCATTGAATAAATTCTATTCGATCGAAATGAAATTGTGTTAAGCTGGCATTTAAAGAAGGAATTTATTTAATGGTCCAATTTCTCCGGGTGAAAGTAAAACTGGGAATAACGATTTTCAGGTGGCTGCGTTTTACTCGATCAATCGATTGATGGATATCCATTCGATCAATCTTTCGAGGAACGGATTTTTATGGCACCGCCACCTTAAAAACGCTAAAAAAAAAATTAAAAAATTATTTATGTCAGTTTTGAGACTAAGGGTAGTTTTGGAACAGGTAGATAATATATATATATCGTTTTAAAAACGCTAAAAAAATTAAAAAACGATTTATGTCAGTTTTGAGACTAAGGGTAATTTTGGAACAGGTGGATAATATATATATATATATATCGTTTTAAAAACGCTAAAAAAATAAAAAAATAATTTATGTCACTTTTGAGACTAAGGGTAGTTTTGGAGAAGGTTGATAATATATATATCGTTTTTAAAATAATATATATATTACCTAAAAAAATTTTTTAAATGATTTATGTCGGTTTTGAGACTAAGGGTAGTTTTGGAAATTTTCACAGGTGCACAGGAGGTGGAGAGGTACTGCTTCAAGTTGCTGGAACGAGCGGTAGCAGTAAGGTAGATAGCCGCGCGTCGAGGCGTTGGTTAAATCATCAAGATGAACCTGATTAACATGGACGCGGAGAACCGCGTGGTTCTTAACGTCGGTGGTATACGTCACGAGACGTACAAGGCGACCCTGAAGAAGATACCGGCTACGAGGCTGTCCAGGCTAACCGAGGCCCTGGCCAACTACGATCCCATACTCAACGAGTACTTCTTCGACAGGCATCCAGGTGTCTTTGCCCAGGTCCTTAATTACTACCGCACCGGCAAGCTTCATTATCCTACGGACGTCTGTGGTCCACTATTCGAGGAGGAGCTCGATTTTTGGGGCCTCGACTCCAATCAGGTCGAGCCTTGTTGCTGGATGACTTACACCCAGGTAAATTATTTCACCTGTAGTTAATTAGCCATAAAATGTGGTATCGATAAGTGCAATCAATTCAATCGATGACCAAATTATTAAAAAAAAAAAAAAATTGTACATATTTCCTGGGCAAAATTATAAATAATATTTTGTTATTAGTTGTTGGTATTAATTATATCAGTATATATATATATATATATTTTTTTTTTAATTACTTTTTATCTTGTTAATTCACATTGAATTTTTATTCTCCTTTTTTTCATTTTAAATGGTGACAAAATAATTTTTTTAATTTTGAGGACGTAATCGTTTTGATTGTTTTGTCGATGCCGAATGAATTTAAGGGAATTATGTGCAATGAACTTAAGGAAATTTGCGTGTATTTTAATTAGAGATTGATCACGTGAAAAATAATTTAGGGGTGAGTTTGATTTCGTGAAAAAATCCGACCCGAAAAAAAAAAAAAAAAAAAAATTTGTCCACCTACGAATCGACTTCCTGGGCTAATCCGGAAGCGGGAATATTCGTGGGAGCGTCACGTATGTTTTACCTCATGGCCTGTCGAAAGTTATTCAAATCCTGCTACAATTCCCCGTGAAATTGGAAACGTCATTTGGAAATACTGTCATTCCTTTCCAATTTTCGGTAACTCCAAAAATAACAATTATCCAAAAAAAATAATTCTTAAGAAAAACCAAAATTGAATCCAAGATGAAAATGTGCCATAAAAAAAAAATTTGGCAGGCGGAAGAAATACCGTAAAAATCAAATGTCACTTTTTCAATATTCCTCTTTAATTCACCTAAACTTTGTTTTTTTTTTTTTTTCAAAAACCCAAAACTAAAAAAGTGCAAAACAAAGCCCATTTTCTCTTAATCACTTTCCCCCGACAAAGGAATAAATTAATTGTTACCCAGCAGACAATCCCCTCGAGACAAATGCAAAACTCTTCCTGGTCAAATAATGACATCGGTGTCTTAATCGTCTGCTAAATCCGCGACCGTCCAATCGAGTTATCCGAACTCCCAGTGAATCTCTGATCCGGGGGAATTAAGGGATAATCCTTTTCAAGATGGAGATTCGGTGCGCGCGATTCTCGGCCCCCGAGCGGCCAAAGGATTTTCACGCTTTTCCGCCGAGCTCCTAGTCGCTGATCTGTCGCTCGGACTGCAAGCAACTCCCTTTTATTTTTCCGCCAGTCAGTCTCTCTCTCTCTCTATATATTTTCCTTTCGATTCCGCTCGGATAAATCAGAGGAAAAAGGTCGCCGCTCGCTCGTATTCCGCGCGGCGAAGCCAACTTGCTCGCAAAATGTCCTCGGAATTACTTTTCCCACCTTTCAAAGTCCAAGCGCCTTCCCGCCCCTCCGCTTTTCACTTTCCCACCCACGACCCCCGGCTTTCACATTTCCACATATATACACGCGTTACTAATCAAATTTTCGCGATAATTACAGGGCCCGAAAATTTTTACCGCTCGGGGGCCACTGATTCGTCATTATTTACATTCTATTTTTTTTAAATGACTTTTGGAAAATTCCAGCCCACGAGTCATGCAATTTTTTTTGGGACATCCTAATTATGACTCTGATTTTTTTAATCATGAGATTTATTAATATTTGGGGTTTTTTAATGAAGTAATAATACCGAAGTGTATCGATTGGCGAATTTGTTGATCGATATTGAGAGGAAATTGATTTTTTTATTTTTATTATAATTTGTAGTTACTTTATTTTGTGTGGGTAATTAATTTACTGTTTTTAATTATTCGATTATGATTTTCGTAAAATTTCTCGTCACATGAAATCCGGTTTAGTTTTGGTTTTAACAGTGTGGATATATATATATGTCTTCCTTTTAATTTATCGTCTTTTGGCACGAACCGGAAGTCCGGAATAAATCTGGAGAAGGTTCTCTCGGTTTGGAGGAAAGCGCGCGAATAAAGCGGAAAGTGAGAGAGAGAGAGAGAGAAAGTCGCGGACTCGGCCGAGTCCGTGTCGCGTCTCTCTATCGATTGGCTCGTCGTTCTAAAAAGAAAATAGATCAGGGCTCGCGTTCTCAGTGGCCCCGCGCGTTAACGCGGACTCACGCAACCCGCACATCGTATCATCGAGCGCACAGCACACTCGTCCACCCCCGACAAGCTCAATGTATGCTCCTCTTCCAATTCGCCTCTTTTTCATTTTCCTTCTCATGTTCACCCTCTTATCACATCCAAGTCCACGTCGTTTTCATCAATTCGGCAATAAAATTAAACGTTTTGGACCAAAATGCCATTTTCGAGATTTTTTTTTTTAATAAATGAAAAAAAAATGTTAATCAATCACCATTAACAATTAAAAAATTGTAGGAGGCTTGACTCTAGAAACAATGCAACGAAGAAAATTTAAATGATTTATTAAAAATTCCATCGATTAAATTTTTATTTTCTCTCAGTGTTATCGTTTGTGACTGAAGGGTTATCGCCCAAATTGTCGAATTGAAAAAAAAAAATTTGAAAATGTGTAAAATTCTGATTAGATTTGTAAAAAAAATGAGGTTAACGAGCGAAAAAATAAATGACCCAATGAGGAAAACCCTCGAAGGCAATTCGAGGGCTAATCTATTCTGCGGATGCGTTTAATGTGATGACGTTCAATGAAACTCTAGCACCGGGACACGCAGGAGACTCTGACCGTCCTGGACAGGTTGGATTTGGACACGGAGAAGCCGAGCGACGAGGAACTCGCGAGGAAGTTTGGATTCGAGGAAGCCTATTACGAGGGTACACTGACATGGTGGCAAAAGCTCAAGCCAAAAATGTGGTCCCTTTTCGATGAGCCGTACTCATCAAATGCTGCCAAGGTCTGTTATATCATTTTTTTCATTCTCAATCAATCATTCAAATCCACTAATTAATCGGCAAAATGCAGTTGCAAGTCTTTACAACTATTTTCCAATATTTTCCAATTTATTAAAAATAAAAAAAGCTCTAATATTTAATTTTCCATAGATTTTTTTATCAACTCTTTGGAACTAAATAAATAAATAAATAAATAAATAAAGCCTGAGAACTGCGTTACCGAAAAGCCTTGTGGTTAAATAATAAATGGGTGTGTTTATATATATATATATTGCAGATAATCGGCGTGATATCTGTGTTCTTCATCTGCGTGTCGATCCTGTCGTTCTGCCTGAAGACTCATCCGGACATGAGGGTGCCGGTGATAGTGAACAAGACGGTGAAGAGTGGAAACAGTACGAGATGGGCGCTGGACAAGACCCACACGAATGCCCACGATGCCTTCTTCTACATCGAGTGCATATGCAACGCCTGGTTCAGCCTAGAATTTTTGATTCGCATAACGGCCAGTCCCAACCGTTGCGAATTCATAAAGAGTTCGGTCAATCTAATTGACATGATAGCGACATTGAGTTTTTATATTGATTTGGCACTGCAAAAGTTTGCATCGCATCTCGAGAACGCCGACATACTCGAATTCTTCAGTATAATAAGGATAATGAGACTGTTCAAATTAACGAGACACTCGTCGGGTCTTAAGATCCTGATACAAACGTTCCGTGCCTCGGCTAAAGAGCTGACCCTCCTGGTATTCTTCCTGGTCCTCGGCATCGTCATCTTCGCCAGCTTGGTTTACTATGCAGAGAGGATCCAGTATAATCCGAAGAACGACTTCAAGAGCATACCACTTGGGCTTTGGTGGGCCCTGGTCACCATGACTACGGTCGGATATGGTGACATGGTGCCCAAGACTTATGTGGGCATGTTCGTGGGGGCTTTATGCGCCCTTGCCGGTGTACTTACAATCGCCCTGCCGGTGCCCGTGATCGTCAGCAATTTTGCGATGTATTACAGTCACACGCAGGCGCGAGCCAAGCTGCCCAAGAAGAGGCGTCGAGTGCTTCCGGTTGAGCAACCCCGGGTCAGAGCACCCGGGGCACCCCCGGGTCAACCGGGGGCTGGAGGG
This sequence comes from Clistopyga incitator, assembly GCA_947507545.1. NCBI lineage: Eukaryota > Metazoa > Arthropoda > Insecta > Hymenoptera > Ichneumonidae > Clistopyga > Clistopyga incitator. The sequence continues at coordinate 8,106,728 of OX382186.1, forward strand.
ACCACGGCTTCAGTCGGCGGTACCCATTCCCATCCCCCCAACACCTGTGGCCACCAGGTCGTCGCCCTCCTGCCCCCGGGTGGACCACCCTCCTGCCCTCAAGGAGCCGGTTCCCCTGCTACCCTTCAACAAATACCCGGAGCTCAAAACAGGCGCATGAACGCCATCAAGACTAATCATCCCAAGGATCCTTTTGCCACCACCAAGTCAGGTACTTCCGACTTACGAACCCCAACACCCAATTCGCTATGTCCATCATCACCAAGAGTCTCCTTCATTTCCGGTATCGTGTCGTCGAGTTTGTCGTCCATTTACCTGACTATTGTTGAGGAAGGCAAGACTCTGTAGCTACTTTGTTTCGTCGTCGATGAGTGATCAATGGTTGGAGGTGGATCACTCGATTTTTGTGATGATACCAGTGGACATAGCGAACGAGCCCTGTCATTGACACATCTGCTGATCCTTTTTCCTGGTCGAGTCCCCTTTTCGAGTCGATACTCAACGTGACTTCGACCCTGGCGGACGGGACACGAAGCCAACCCTCCAAACTGCGTCGAACCTCGGGAATGATGGTTGGATCCTGGATATCCGGGAGAGACGTCGACGGATCGTGAATCAGGGTTCAAGGTCACGGATAAGACGGTCGGAGGATCGTTTTGTTCTTCAAGAATGCGACTCGTTGTGCTTATCGGTCACACTTATGTATGGTCTGGACCAATTTGGTCTGGAACCAGTTCATAACCAGGATCCAACCATGATCCGCACGAAGTCAACTCAGTTCAAGGTCGAGTCCGCCGGGGCAGTCGGTGACGTTCAAACGGGTCCATTTCGAAAACTCGATTGAAAAATATACCGTAACTATTCATTTTCACCTTGGACCCAATACTTTTATTTGCCCACGTTGAAAAAAAAAAAAGGAAAAATACCCACGTTTGCAAATGTACCCTGTTATCACGATTTCCATTTGTGGTTGTCGAAAAGTACATGAAATGTCCAGGAAAAAAGGTCGGTTGTAATGCCTCGATGACCATTTTCCAACCAGTTCGATTGGTTGGAAACCATCGAGTCCAGATTTTTAACGTTTGTCTCTCTTGCATTGTCGACAGATGAGGACCGCAGAAACACCAATTTGCGGACGAGCAACGGGACCAAGACGTCCGGAGCCCTCGGCTAGCCACTACGAAACAAATGAAAAAAAAAAAAAAAAACTTCGCTAACGATAACGAACGAGAAACTCATCTCCATGCACTGCCGCGATGCGTCGGGATCTCCAGCACACTAATAACCCCGACCATGTACGATCGAGTCCATCAAAAAGACCCTGAAGAACATACACGAACACACTGAGGAGAATAGACGGACACGAAGAAGGATAATATTAATAATAATAAGAGTGAACGAGATATCGTGTGCTGCCCGATAAAGGGCGAAAAAAAAAAAAAAAAAAAAAAAAACGAGTGCCGCGTACCGTTCGCACGCATCCCTCCCATTACAATACGGACTTTGTACACGCCTCTTTAACGAATGATTCAATCAATCACACACAATCATAGCGCGTATCGTAGAGCGCGGTACTCCGCCCGACTCGATTAAACCCCTTAAAACTAATCCTACATCTACGCTAGCTGCCTTTTTAACCACAAAAATCCTGCGATAAAAGAAACACTTACACTCACACACAAACACACACAGACACTCAGAGAAATCGTGGTAGACCTGGCAACTATAAGTGGCAACGATTAACTGTTGGTCCACGCGACCATTTTTTATAGTTACATTCAATTTTCTCCGAAATAAAATCGTTAGCGTATCTACTAACTGGTTACGGCAACTATGGACTAGTTCGAAACAAGTTACGGCAACTACGAACTGGTTTGCAACAAGTTATAGTAACTATGGACTAGTTCGAAACAAGTTACGGCAACTACGAACTGGTTTGCAACAAGTTATAGTAACTATGGACTAGTTCGAAACAAGTTACGGCAACTACGAACTGGTTTGCAACAAGTTATAGTAACTATGGACTAGTTCGAAACAAGTTACAGTGACTATGGACTAGTTCGAAACAAGTTACGGTAACTGTGAACTGGTTCGAAACAAGTTACGGTAATTGTGGACTAGTTCGAAACAAGTTACGACAACTGAGGACTAGTTCGCGACTAGTAATATGGTTATATAAAAAGAAGATAATAGTCGAGGTGTTTTTTAACCTACTATTTATAGTTACCAATACCAGATTTTTCTCTCAGTGCACACAGGCACTACACCGTTGAGCCGTAGCAGCCTCAACTTAAATATCCAATCAAATATCTGCCGAAAATAGTCGTTACGGGCTAATTGATATCGTCGCGTCACCCAAAAACTTGGCCATTCGTTAAGACGAAACGTCCGCTGCTGGCTGTACTCTTAAGAAAAAAAAAGAAAAACAAAAAAACGATTTAAAAGCAAACTTGATCACTTCGGTTCCTTCTGAGTTTCTATCTGTGTCGCGACACACGAAACGACAATAATTTGGGGACTACAGACAGCAGAAGCGGCCATTTTATTGTTTCATCGCATAATCCATGTAATGGCTAATCGGTCACGCGACGTAATGCATTTTTATCATTGCACCTTATCGCGCACCCTACTCAATGCCGCTGGGACCAATCATCAGCCTCTCCCTTCCATAACGTACTCATGGCCATCCTGGACACATCAGGAAGACCCGTTTTTTCCTAATCTTACCATTTAAACTAACACGAATTGAACGAAAGTCCGGTGGTTTATCGGACAATTGAACAGGCGCCAATATTCGTAACCCTTCTGTCTTCGTCTCGACACCGTTGAGATAACCTCTTTGACGTTTAACCCTTTTATTGATATTCACAATAGACATATCATGTTGGGCACATTTATCGCAATGCAAGTAACACATATCTGGAGATTTTGAAGCGGCTGTCAGGGTGAACGATGCTGAAATGGGCAGAAAACATAAATTCCCAAAATCGTCATCGAACAAAAGTTCGATCAATGATCGTCGTTGAGTTATAAATTAACGAGTTGTAATTTAAGAAATGCAATTTTCAACGAGAGCATCACCCAAAGTCTTTTGCAGCTCTGACTCTGCAAGAATAATAGCCGATTGCATCGTTCCCCCTTTGGAGATGCTACGGGGAGCCATAACCTTAAAAAACCCGACGAATATCACTCGCAATGAAACGCATTCTCCTTTCTGAAAGCTGATTATTCAGAAAATTTCTTCTGTGATTCAAACATCGACAGATATAACGCCGGAACGTTAAGTTTCTTAAATGCAATCGGGGGAACGCCCGGGGAAAGTGACGGCTCTCCCCGTTAAGCGGGAGGGCGCCACTTGTAGACTCACCAAATGGCGGCGCTGTTCAATTGGCACGAAACAAAATGGCGGAAGACGATGGAATCACACAGACGGACACAAACAGACGTAGAAAAGTGATTTAATGACGAAAAAAACGTGAAAAAAGAGGGGGATCGAGTGTCTGCGACGTGCGGGGCGCGCATCCATGGGGAACAAAACGAAAAATAAAAAAAATAAAAAACAAAAAAAAAACAAGTAAATAAATAACAAAAAATAATAACGAAGGGGAAGCAGCACCTCCTCGAGCTTGAGTTAGTGTTTAAGTCGTATAAAGTTTTAGGGAATTTTATGAGAGAGCGTGAGCGTGAGAGAGAGAGAGAGTGGGAGAAAAAGGAAAAACTAAAATTGCGCAAAAGAGGAGATCCCGTATTACTTGAATTTATTATAATTCTATAGCAAGGAGCTTACAGGGGAACAATGAAAGGAAAAGCATATCCGCGGCGGGTACTAAATACACGGGCACGCACGCACAGAGAATTTAAGGGAAAATTAAAAAAAGAAACTATTAAATAAACAAAGAAAAACGTAACTACGGCGCGGGGACAAGGGGGGATCATTTTAATCGTTCAGCACGAGAGAAGCTCGCGATAAACGCGATTCACTTTGTGATCTCGCACTGTCGACGATTATTAAAATTACTAAAGACTAAAAAAAAAAAAAAGAAAAAAACATTAAAATGTACACAGACACAAGCAAACACCCACAAAGTCTCAAGATAATAATAATGTTTACTATATACAGTGCTACTCGGGCACGCACAATACATACAACGCAGATGCGGATATGAGAATGGATAATATAAGTAAATAAGTATTAAAAAAAAATTAAAATATCACATGGGCACACGAAACGCCAGTTCATTGTTAAAAACAAATGCGCAATAAATAAAATCCAATTAATACCGCAATAAAAAATTTATGAATTTTCGTACCACTATAAATATTCAATCACGTGCTTATCGAAAGTGATTGATACATTTTTTTACACATTTACGTTTTGGCAATACATTTTTTTTTTTTTCGATACAGCCAATTAATTAGTTTGTTTTTGAAAATGAACTGTCGTTTCTGTGGGACACGATGAAAATGTGACAAGGGCCGCATACTTTTTACACGTTTTGCCATCCCCTCCATCGAGCAGCATCGAAACATCCCTCCATGCCGCCCCCTAATCCCCCCAAGCCTTTTTCCACCACCGACCCTCAAATTACTGACTACGTAGACTTAAAAAAAAAAAAAAAACATTGAAAATAAAATAAATTAAGAGGATCGCACTTTCTTACAAGAACAAAAAATGACTATCGTCACTCGACGATTCTTGCTCCAATGAATTTGCTATTTAAAGGAGGATTTATTATCATTATTGTTATTAATATTATTTATTCATTTATCGAATTCAAATTAGTTGTTAAGCGTGAATGTGATGGAATGCCAGTGCGCGATGAATTTTACGGATAACAAAAAACAAAAAACAACCAAGAAAAATGACAAAAAAATAAAATAAATAAAAACCTAAAAACGTACACCGATCGATTTTATTCTCGTAAGCATTGTTGTTATTGCGATCGATTAATTAACTCGACGAATCGTTTAGTTTGTTGATTAATTGCGGCTGTTTAGATTAATCCGCACGCATTCTTTACGAGAGGAGAGACGAGGATACGGTTTAAAGTTATTGGAATACGTATGACTATCTCAGCCGAATGATATTAATAACACAACGCAGTGAGGAACACGGAACACACAAATTATTATTAATTGTAAACTCAATCGCGTTGCTGATGATTTTCACGAATAATTATAAATAATTATAAATATAACGAAAATTATACGAAGGACACGGCGAACATACACACACATACACACACACACAGAATAAAAACACACACACATGAACACTAATCCACGCACACGAGAAGAGAAGGAAGAGAGGATTAAAATAATATTAAAATAAAAAATTAAAAAAATAAAAAACCAAAAAAAAAAAAAACGGCGATGGCAAATTATATATTATTGTACCGCGAGGTCGCGCGCTACGTTTACGACGAGCTAGCTGGTTTGTAAATAAACTATTTGACTCTTTGAACTATGTCTACTATGTACAATTATTATTATTATTATTATTATTTTCAATGTTAACCCTGCGACTGAACCGCAAAAATAATCGACCAGTTGTCTCGTTTCAACGGCGAAAAAACAAATTTCGTGATACAATCGTATACAAATATATCAATACCGATATTTTCACGTCGACTCGGTACCTTTTATCGCAACTTTTACGTCGATTCCGACGAAATTTCTCCGGTGACAAATATTTCTTTGGCCATTTCTCTGAATAACTATAGCCTGGATCAGAGAAAACCAAAGACGAGTCACCGAAAAATATAACACCCGGTATAAAAGCGGGACGCAAGCAGAAAAACCAAATTTTCAGTAGAATCCGAAACTTTGAAAAAATTTTAATTAATTTTATGCATAATTCGCTCGTTATAAAAGGCTTAAAAATTTTTTTTTCAAAAGTTACGAAATCACGAAAAACCGCGACTGTTTTTTCCCCCCCTTCTTCGCTTCGCTAGCTCCGAAAAAAATAATTCCCGGGCTTAATTGGCAAATGATAATTGAAAAAACTGTTTTTCCATTTGCAATTTGAAACCGGCGATTACGTCGTGACTATAAACACGTGGACTGTACGATACTGTCGCGCGTATAGTCCAGCATCCGCAGGTGGGCACTTTGTAACACGTAAGAGACAAAGGGGGAGGGATGGGGGGTGTGAATGACACGTGACTAGCAGACGGATGAACCCTGTACGGTTACGTGGTACGACCGTGGACCAAAGGTTCAAGGGACGCAGGGTAACTGTTCGTAAGTGAGGCACATGCCGGCCTTGTCCTCGGCCGATCCGCTTCCGGTCTCATCTTCGCCCGGCCCAAAAGCCACCCTTATGTGAAACGGCGTGGCCGAGGTCTCCACTCGGCAATTTCCGTCGGCGTCCACTTCGTTCGGTGAGCACAACGAGTTCCCGCAATGTTCAAGATCACAGATACCCGCTCCATCATTTCCGGGCTAAAAATGAATTCATACATTCGATTCATTAATAAAATACACGCATTCGAAGGCCTGAAAATCGGCGCCGATTTTCCCGATTTTTTTTTTTTTTTTCATTACAATTAAATTTTTTTTTAAATACCGAGGATATATTCATTGATAAATGGAGTATATAAAATAATTTATCGGTACAAAAATAAATAAATTTAAGCGATTAAAAAAAAAAAACAAAAAAAAAATCGATGAAATGGCGAATTTGTGGGGAGAAAAATTGAAATTTCGCCCGGGATGATTAAGTAATTAATTATCGTCGTTCTCACCGTGATAAATTCCTCAAAATCGCAAGGAATGAGGACACGATCGGCGCATCTTGTGTTGGTGAGGATATTCGAGGACAGCGAAGTGTCAGGTTCAGGATCGCTTCCGGATCCTTCGACGTCCTGGGTATTGTCGTCGTTTGTGATGGTGGTGTTGGTTGTGGGGCTCGAGGAAGGGTTGCTGGTGGTGTTCATCGGTGGAAATCGAGATGGACCGATCCTGAAGGAGTCGCTGCTGCAGGGGCTGTAGGAAATGCTGCACATACCCCTTTCCTGTCGCACGCACAGCAGGTAGTCCTGATTGGCGAGGTACCTGCCGTTCGGCAGGTAATTCAGGGTCTTAAGGGTGCCTCGAGGGGCGTCGAAATACTGGAGACAACCGGCGGGTGCTCTTTGCTCGAATGGCAATTGGACGACTCGCATTTCCCACATTCGAGACAGTAATTCGCTCGGCAGCCGAAACTCCAAAGTCGCTCCACCCTCAGAGACGTCCACGTAGACTAAAAAATAATTTTTTAAATTACTATGTTTAATTGCATTCGATTGGTTCAAGTTATTTTATTTATTTATAGTATATTTAGTTATTAGTAATTCAATTGTTCCAACAAAACCATATACACTCACTGTGTTGTCCACTGTTCCACCCACACAATTGAAGACCTTGGTTTCCACTCATCACCTCCATTACGTCCTCGTCGCAAAGTCCATTTCTTCGATTCGGTTGACCCTGAAAATATGGAATAATAATATTTTGCGATAATCCGACGGCGAACCTTCGCTTGGAAATATTGTAAATAATTATTTCGTCGTGAATTTGCATCGGGAAAAATTTTTATCGTCAGCTTACATATTGAATTCAATAAAAGAGTGCAGAAAAATGAGAAATATGTATTGATAACACGAAATTTTTTTTTAAACACTGTCAAATCAATCGTAATCAATCGAATTCCTAAAATAAATTTGTTTTAATCACTCGGCGTTAAAAAAATCATTAATTAGGACACTGAAGAGCGCAGACGACTTACAATATTGAAGTGTATGAAGTCAATTCTCAGTTGGCTGACTTGGGGCTCGATCCTCTTCACCGTCACTGAACAATTCATCGGCTGATCGATGAGGTTTGGGAATCCGGGGTTGGTGACGTAGGTGAGATTGTTGAGCACCTCGCCGCCGCAACTCGTCGTGACTTATCGAAGACAAATAATGAATGTGAAAGCTCGGGAGGTCGTGAATTGAAGAGGCGGAAAAATTGCGAGCGGCGAAGCTCGGGGAGCCCGAGCTTCGCAGATCGTCGCTTGAAGCTCCCTCATTTTCACTGTATCCACGTGCGAGTTTCCGAGCTATTCAACGTTGCGCTCCGTCAACGTTGATACGCGCCAGCCGAGGATATTTGCACGGCGAAACAAAACTCAGCGGCTTGAAAAATTCAGAGCTTTCTCAACCCCGAGGGAGTTTCGAGGGATCAGCTTAAAGCTGAACAACGGCAAAGCCAATTTCCGGTCTCTCCAACGAACCGTATTATTTTATGTAATATTTGGCCCTTTAATTTTTTTTTGGTATTCAAGAAGGAATAAAAAAAATTTACGTGAAGGGGACGAAAAATTTAATTTTTTTCCCGCTTGCTTAGAAAATTTGCCTAGAAAAAATTGATCAATTTGAAAAAATGCAATTAAAAAAAATTTATTTATTCCTGCGAACGATTATTTAACAAAATGTCTCCATTCCTCTTTTCACTGGTTAAAAAAAGTGTTCCCCGTTAAATAAAAAAAAAAATTCAGTAATTTAGAAAAATTAGATTTAAAAAAAATCAGCACCTTAAGATAAATTTGTAGAATCATTGAAAAAAAAAAAATAGTGGTTCACTTTGAGAAATGACAATAAAATAATAATTCGAGGACGAAAGGACGATTTAAAAGGAAAATTTATTTCAAGGAGCTAGTGTCAAATGGGGAAAGAAAGAAAAAAACATCAAACGAGATGAAAGTATTTCGCACAACGGTAAATTGCTTTGGAGGAACGTGTATAGTTTAGCCGGGCTGGAAATATGTGGGACGCTGGCACGACGAAACCTCAAAGCAATCAAATAACTGTATCTCGTGACGTTGAAGCTCATGGCGCACGTTTCTTGGTTCTTTCTCCGACTCTTCAACTCCGATCGGTTAATACGCGCCAAATCCGCTTAAGCAGCGACAGCGGACATTGAACCATAAAAAAGCCTTTGAGAACTACTCACAAATGCAACATACGCCAAATCCGAGGGCACAAGGTCCGTGGGATTTTCCCTGCTGAATTCGGCACTCGTACGTGTTCATGCATATTCCGCGACGACGTTTGTCTTCGCTGAGACATTCCTCCTCCACAGGAACCGGAAAGAAGTTCAGTACTGTCGCAAAAAAATAAATAACATAGTGCTGTTATAAAAATGCATTTTTTTTCATGAGTCGTTTATATTTTTTTAATTAAAAAAATTATTATATTACTATCAGTATTATTATTACATTAAAAAAAATCTTGCTAATAAAAAATTTAAATAACAATCCTGCAAAAATAATTCGATCATCGAGAGGCGAATGTTTAGAAAAAATTTAATTTAAGAAGAACCAAAATTGGAGATTTGAAAAAATCAACTTTAAAAAAATTTTGGCTAATAAAAAATTTAAATAACAATTCTGCAAAAATAAAACGTAATGTTTTTTCGATGATTGAAAGGCGGATATTAACAAAAAAAATTAATTTACGTTCGTAGCGAGGAAATTTCTGTGAATAAACAATGCGGGGGCGGATGTGAATATAATATGACACCCTGGAGGTCGGCGCGGGTTGCACCGAGCCGCGCTTGTAATCAAAGAAACATCGCTTTCCGTGGGGCATTTGAAATCGATAGTATTCCCAGTGCACCACCACTAAATCTTTCCGGTTGGCTAATTATTAATGAAAGTTGGCGAGGCCATGCGAGGACCGAGGGGGATGTTGACTGGGAGGGCTATTGTCGGTGCCCCTCGCCCCCTGGACGGATTACACGTGGCCGAACGCCCCAACCTAATATCCTTTATGGAGGTGAAATTAAATTTTCACCTTACAGGAGATCGACAGTGAATTGGTGGGTCACGTGGCTGCCCAATCCCAAAATACGCGCAGACCGACGGTAGACAATGAATTACTTGACGTTTCCCTTTTATTAATTACCAAATCCAATTGACAACGACACAACAAAAAAATTGGAAATTAAAAACAGGATCATTCCTTCCTATATTCCTCCACACAAAATATTTATATCCTTCCACTCAATTTACAAATTAGTATTTAAAAAAAAAAGTAGCGTTTCAAGCGAATACAATTTTTTTTTTTGTAAATTGCATAAAAAATTAACGACTGCATATATTTGGCTAAAAATTGGAGGGAACAAGGGAGATTGTCTTCACATCACGTGGTAAAAATTTCAGCTTCGTATCTAAAACCGTTCTCGAGTTATGACGATAACAGTGACTCACTCACACTCACACACACACGCACGCACACCCGCATTTTTTCAAAAACGATTTTTCGACGTTTCCAAAAAAGCCAAATGAATTAACGTGACAATCTGGGGGCAAAATTTCACCGCAAGTAAAACACTGTTCACTTTTGTCGCAGTTATTTCGTTGTAATGTTTTTTTTTTTGCTTGTCTTCTTCGTTCACACTCACCCCTTGCTTCACCGGAAGTGTCGTAATTAGTCCACTTGATTAGATTATTGGATTCGGGGCGCGAAATCGGCCACAGACTGAACGCAGCGGGCCAGGCCAAAGCCTCGCGCTCGTTAGTGACGAAAAAAATGAAGATGCTGAAGAACAATCGCGATCGCGTGGACATTGTTGTGGGCTAAAGGCGCGTACGCGATTCGTGTGGCCTGCTGGACTAGCTGTTCACCAGCGTCTCTCAAGGTCTCGGCTACGATGCCGAAGAAACCAACCAAGAAGTGGGTGACCAAGTCGTCCCCTTCTCCGGTGGATCTTAGCTCGCGTACTGCTGCTAGTAAGCAGCTTCGGGTAAGCCCGCATCAATTTTTTCTCGTACACCTGAAGGATAGATCATCGGCTCTCCGATCGACGGTGAAACGGCAGATGGAGTTGCCATTCGCGTTCGCCGAGAGCCATTGCACTTGAGGCCAACGACTCGGTGATAAATCGGTAATTTTTATGGGGTGGAATCCGGAAAAAAAAAAATTAGGGGGTGAATGTAAAATGAAAATCATTCGCTATATTGATTACCTCTTCATGAGATTTGACAATTATGACAATTATGTAATTATGACATCCGCTAATTTGCGAATTTTCTTCAAGGTATCACAAAAAAATTGCCGTTTGCCTTACAATCACTGTAACAAAATAAAAATAAAAAACGCACGAGTACTAGAAATTATTACGCATAAACTGGTACACTAAATTTGATATACAAGTGCGATTAACAATTAATGCGTGGTATAATAATTTTTATAAATTACTTCAAGCTTTATTAAATTAAATTTGACAGTTTATGAATAAAAAACGTCCAATCCTTTTTCACAGTGATTATTTATTCGGCCGATAAATTATTTGAACGAAGGGAAAGGGAAAATTTTGTGCGAAGGGTATTTAAAAAATGTGGCTCGATGTTCGGATTCAAATGAATATAATTTTGTAGAAGGGAACAGAGGCCATTAATCACTGGGCAATGGATCGTGAGATAAAACGGAGGAGCTCGTCATCGCTAAATTCCATTGCTAATGGTCACGCGGAGTGTGATCAATGAATATCATTGATTTGCTTCTGCGCAGCGAAAAATCGAGGCCGGGAATAATTCGAGCGTATATCGTTCGCTCGGGGCGAATACCGTGAAAAAAAAAAAAAAAAAAAAAAATCGGAGACGATTTTGTTATTAAAATAAGAGCCTTAAGCGGCGTTCGCCAGAGTTGCGGTGGATCGACCGGAGGATCGGTATAGCGTCACGTGTTATTAGAGGAAATTATGCAAAAAGCTGTACTCTCTCCCTCCTCCTGCCCACTTTAACAGCTTCCTTCCTCCATGTAAGCCCGGCGGAAAAAAAATTACATTATCGCGCTGAGGCATCGAACTCACTAACCGATCGAGCACTAAATTAACCCTGAGAATAAAAGCCACATTGTGTTCTTCAATGTGCATCTAAATTGCACTTTGCAATGCTCGATCTTCGTGATAACGAATTGGAACCATTTTTGATCGGTATTACCTGAAGAGCTCCGCCGATTTTACGCTTAATTTTTTATTTATTAATAATACGCTTTTTTTTTAAATCTCACATCGCAACCTCATCAAGTATATAAGTGTAGTATCTTTCTGCAATTTTTGGCAAAATTTACAGTGGTCCTTTTTGGTCTGAACGCTGGGAAAGGTGGAAAAAATCGCATTTTCACCTAACGCCATTTTGGTGCACTGTAAATATTTCGAAAATTACAGAATCACAATACATGCTACGTATTTAATGAAATTTAAAATTAATTTTTTTTTAAAGATCGATAGTATTTTTTTTTAATTAGAAAAATTATAAATTACGCTTTTACGCCTTAAGGAAGTCCTCAAGTATTTTTGTCTATTTTTTTTGGTTGCGGAAGTGATTGTAAACAAAGGCGAAACGTTCGGGCATCGGAAATACAATGTACAGTGCACACTCGATTATTTATTTCATTATCCGGGGTGCATTTGCAGCGGAAATGGCATTGCTCCTGAATGTATGGACTTATGGTCGAGTAAAGTTCGATTGTAGAAGCGATAGCCGACGTATAGCTTCAAGCTGCTTGACCGGTGGACCAAAAGATGCGCGATGCTACGTTCTCATTACGTGTCGTGTCGGTATGCGGTCGTCGCGCGAGCGCGTTCCACTACATCGCACGATAGCTGCTGTTGCTGCTGCTGCTACCTTCTCGTCTCTGTGCTCTTCCAGCTCTGCCGGCTGGACTCAGTACAGTGGAACTCGTCATACCTAAAATTTATTGATTTTCCAAATTACAGAAATTTTTAAAAATTATTTTTCATATTATGAATAATGAAAAAATAATAATGATAATAATGGAGTACTCACTTGAACACGAATCCACAATTTTTAATAACTTCGATTGATATTCTCTTGCATCTGGTGGTTGGAGATCAGATTTACGTTTTTTAAGGTACGATTGATTTTCGATTGTCGATTGAAATATTCAATTGATCGAGTATCGAGTTTCTTTATGAATCAAGTCGAATGATCTAAATATTGGTATGCGATGTTTAAAAAGTTTATAAATTTGATGCGACAAATGGTACAATATTTTTTTAAAAATTTGAAAAAGTCAGTAATAGTCTAGAAACAGTGAAATTCAAAATCGAATACTAAATATTTTTTACCGAATTTATCAATTCAATGTCTCATCACTGCAATAAAAAAAAAATCGGAGTTAACTAGAAAGGACGAGATTTCGAAAAACCATCCAAAACCGAAAAAAGCACTCAAATCCCCAATCAAAAAAAAATCATCAAATTTCTCACATACATTTTTACCATTTTAATTTCAAACATCGACAATCCATGGTCAATAAATTTATCGAGCGCAATTAAAAAAAAAAAAAAATTCCATCCCCCCAAAATATTCCATTAAATTTCCCATCAGATAAAATTTTTATTCAGATGAAAATGATGATGAAGAGTGGGAGGAAAACAGGCAAACAGGTGAAGATGGTCTTGCGTTTCGGAAGATTCGACTGTATAAGCTGAGTATCGGCAGAGGGGGGAGAGGGACGGGAGAGCATAGAGTCCAGAGTTCCTCCGGTGCTACCAGCTAGCACCGGGAGGAGAGTTGCGAAAGGGGGGAGCGGCGAGAGGGGGGGGCAACTCGAAGAACCGGTGCTCCGACGAGGGGGAACGGGTCCCAGAGACGCAAGACGCCAGGGAACTAGTTCAGTGAACAAAACGACAGCGCGGGCCCTCTCGCGATATTCCACGCGCACGAGGGACTCTCGTCGGCAGGAATATACGTACGTTAGTCGGGGCACACGGCAGCGCAACGGCAGCGACGAGACGCGCCGCGATGCTGAAGGAGAGCGAACTCCACGTTTTTTACCGGCCCCGAAAGAAGGGATCCAGGATTCCTTTCGCTTACGACCATGTAGATTGGCCGTTTATTCCAGACTTCCCGTAGGATCATCGCCATTGAGCCATTGGATGGTTTCCCGATACCTAAACTTAGTCATGCCTTAATTAATTGTACCATTTTCAATGACGTCCCCCCATTAAATTCACCGGGAAATGACTAATTTTCATGAACCGTCTGTAAAATAAATTTTTTCCCGACGAGGACTGCGGTGCCCCCTCTGCCCCCCTAGCGGGTTCCCCAGATCATACGAAATACCGAATGTAAACGCTCCTGACGCGGGCCCGCGAAGGTCTTGGGCACACAGACGAAAAATGGCGAGCTCCGGGGTCCGTTTGTACGTTCAGGCATTTTTGGGATGTTTGGAGAGGATTTCTTATCTCATCTACCTGTTGGCGAGGTGGGAATGTTGGTCACGGTAGGCAGATCGAAGGACCGCATAAACTCCGGACATTTTATATTCCATGTGCTTGACAGGGTGTACCAAAACGCAAAAGGGAGGGGGGGGGGGCAAAAAATGATTTTGATGTAGCACCATAACATCAAGGAAGGTGGTACCCTTTAGTCCGAAGACAAAGCCAAGTGGCAGAAAACGATAATAATCCTTGTAGCAGTTTGTCGGTAGCTCGATATAACCAGCATTATTACAGTGAATACGGTAACGCACACCTGCCCATCGACTACCTATATGGTAGCGCGTATGGCGATAGACTATCCATAGGGGCCCCTCTTCGTCTTCCGATCGGCTACCTGCCCATTTTTTTTCGTTTCCCTCCTAGCGCACAACGTGCATCCCGCATAACAAAACGGGGCACAGCAACGTTTTTGATAGCACAGGTGTTAGGATTTCGGATAGCGACGAGGAACATAAATAAAAGATGCGTGGCTGCATGGTAGCCAAGTGGGCCCACAGGTGCACCGCGCAACTTTCCGGAGGAGGGCTATCAAGCTGGATGAGAATAACCCATACACAAGCCTCGGAGCTTCTCTTCAGGAACGAGTCGAACGACATTCGAGCGCGACAAAGTCAGAGGCCACGTTGGGGCTTTGCCTTTTTATTTGTCCCCGGTGTTAAACTGGCCGCTCGGCGGCATAAACCCACCGCGGGACCAGAGAAATATAACCGAGCAAAGCGTCCACGGCGAGCACGAAAGCGAGCGAGATCCCGTGGAGAACACACTCTCGAGAGAGTGAGCGCCTCGGGCCGACCGACCGCACCCCTCGACGTCGCCTGGCTACCCTGGCCCACGTCCATCCTGCTCCAGCTCCCAACGCACCGAGACACACCGGAGAACGACGCTTTCCATCGCCGCAGCATCCACGGAATCAGTGCCGTCCAGTTCCAGATCAATCCCGATTCTCCGCGCGCGACTCGACAAGCGGCGCATCGACTTATTCCGCCTCTTCGTCATTTTCCAGACCTCGAAATCCGGGGGCGCTGGTAGACCTCGAAGAATCGTCCAAAGATTCGCAGTTCCTGGATCCCCATTGGGCTCTGGATCCTTGCGGATGCCCTTTCCCTGGACCAAAACCTTTATTTCAATTCAATTCTTCTTGGTAGAAATATTTCTGAGTGCCTGGCATTTGATCGTGGAAGAAGAAGCTGATGTAAAGGGTCAATGATTGTTGCGAAAAATTCATTCGAAATTGTCTATTAGAATTGGTAGCACTTTTCGAGGAAAGTACTTTTGGGTAGATCGATAATCGCAAAATGATTTGGAGGTATTGTGGAAAACCCTGAAGAGCGGAGAGGGGTTTGCAGAAAGTATCTTTAAGGCTATTCTTGCTGAAGAGAGAGGGAAAGAAGAAGAAGAAAAAAGGTAGTCAGCTGAATTGACGATGGTGAATATACAAAAACATAGTGGTAAGTCATGAAGAGGCGCCCCCTGGAAACGTTACGGCCCTGTTGACCGGCTCAATACACACGCAATGTTCTTACCGTTCTCCTGGTCCGTGGAGCCCGAGCAAAGCACCTCCCGCGTTCAACCTGCGTTATACCAGCGGACCCTGCGTGGCTGTAGTCGGTACGGGCAAGAGATACCTGGGGATTCCTTCATTCGCCTCCCCGCTCCGCCGCAGCCACCACTTTCCTCCTCCGTCACTGTCTTCCACCGCTGTCCTTCCTCGTCTGCATCAGGTTCAATATTCCCCCGGGTTTACTTCGCTTCTCGCCGCTAGCAGGAGCTCCTATTCCCCTTCTTCCTCCGACGCCCGCTACGCCGATACCTGCTTCGCATTTCTGCCTCCATCTCCGTCAGGCATTCGCGGTAGTCGCCCAGTCGTTGGTCCGACCTCTTCTTGGTCGAAGGCTGCGGTAGATGAAGTGAGAAGGCGCGTGCTTTCTCTCTTCCCGTAAAGACACATCGGATGGTCCTTGTCCAATCCACGAAGAGCATGGTTTTCCTTCGCCAGCGCGGCTCAGACTGCGCCCATCTCTGTTTCCCTTTCGGCGTGCCCTTATCCCGTCCTTTCGCTCGGTTCCCCGTTTACATCCATCGGCTTCGTCCTTTTCCAACGAGGCCTACCTCTTCCCTGCCAGTCTCGTTTTGCCCGCTGTCTTCCCCCGATCTCCGTTCATCTCGTTTCGTCCTTTCTGCCTGCCCGAATCGCCCTCTCACTTCTCACTCGTGCCCCCTTTCTCTCCTCTCGGCAGAGGACGCAACAACATTGTCTGTTTTCTTCCTCACTGCCGCTGCCGTCGTTTCGTCCGCCAGAGTTTCGCGATCTTCCGTTTCAATCCGACGCGCCGAGTTCCCTTATCGCCTTCTCATTCAAGCGTGCCCCCTTTTCGCCCCTCCCGGCCCCCGAGGGAAGTTGGCACCGCAGCCTGGTATCGGGGATTCTCCGTCCTTTTCCGTTGAACCTGTCTCCGTTCACCTGAGTGGCTTTCAGTCTTACCTGCACGAAGCGGCCCGCGGTTCCCCCGTGGCCCCTTTCGCCGGTACGCGGTGTGCCCCTCCACATTCTCTCGTGCCTCCGCGGAACGTTCCATCTCGCTCGGCGGAGACTCGAGGCCTTGGTACATTATCGCTGCGAGCCGCGCGAGGGCAAAAGAGACGGAAAGAGGCTGTCGGCTCGGTCTGTGGCGCTGCGGTGCCGACGGGGGGCGTCGGGATAGGGCGGGGGGCACGGGGGGGCACACACAGCATCCAACGGCAGCCGCGGCGGGAGCAGCACCAGGAGCACCACCGAAGCAGCTACCAGAGGGGCTCAGCTCGCAAGTTCTCCAGACGTTCGTGTGGCTACCTCCGCCTCGGTATTCCAAGCGTTAGTGTCGCCTCCCGTCCATGTGTGGGTTCGTTATGCGTGAGATCGAAGCGTTGTGAGCGTGGGTGTGTGAGCCAGGGGCTCCGGGAAGCCTACCTGACGGCGTCCGACACGCAGTAAACCGCCGCTCAACCTCGAGAGACCTGCTGCCTCTCGCACGACGCACTCCTGTTGCTTATTTCACTACACCGTATTTTATTGTACCCACTTCTGGTGTCGACCCCCCGCCCAACCCCCCTCTGCCCCTTAACCCCCCCAACCAACTTTCCAGCGATACACAATACACCGAATTATCATGATTTTTCATCACGCTCCTCGTTCTTCGTCGATCGGATTGTTCAGTGAAGTGTCATTGTCGAGTTTAACGACGATTGTGTTGAATACGTGATATCCGAATCCGGTGCGGGACGATAAGAATACTCTCCACGCAGCTTCTTGGATTATTGCGTTGGAAGCGGAACTCTGTGTGAATTTTCAACGAGTGTTTACTGTGATCTGGTGAATGTGAACCGTTTGTCGATCGCTTTGTTCATGTTGTTTTCCTCAGGTTATTGATGGTGCGACCGAGTGATATAATTGTTTCGGAGTGAGTAAAGTAAAGTGAGAGAAGGGAAACGGTGGATAGTAGAAGCTGAAGAGAGAAGAGCGGATCAAGGATCGAGGAGAGAACCCTCGATTACCTTCGAAGATGCAAGTCAAGATCATTGCGGAGTTTCGCTGCTGTTGAGGGTCTCTTCACCCTCGAGGTCGGCAGTCCGAACTTTCCAAGCTTCGAGGTGAGTTCCCGTTGCCGTGGAACGGTTGTGTTGTTTCATTTCTTCGGTTATGAAGTTCGCATGTTCGCTGGGTCGATTTGATAAAAGCGCGTCTCGCGGGGGCCCATATTCCAGAAAGCAACATGGCTGCCGCGAAGATCAGGCCGAAGAGGGCCCGCGGTAGCCATGTTGGCAGGTGTGCGCGCTCCGTCGAGCTGAGCTACGCGTTACGTTTCTTCGATCGAACGCGGGCCCCCGTGCTGCGGCTGTTGCTGCTGCTGCTGGTGCTGCTTCTCGAGATAACCAGTCCGTAGATTCGTGGAACACGCCTCGATAGCCCAACGTGAGCTGGAAACGCCGACAGAGAGCGCTCATTACTCTCCGACTACCTCGTTCTCTAGCTTCTCTTATCTCACGGTGCACTATTTACCAAGATTTCTGTATCAGAGAAGAATTTACCCAATACATAGTCAACCAACAACGTCCTTTCGATTCACATTCGATATCTTGCTCAAACTTGAAGAGGGACCAATCACTCAAATTCTTGATACTGAACAGGGTCTTCATTTTTCAAAGTTTGTGTTCCCAAGATTTTGGTTTTCACATCGTCATGTGTTTTGTATCTCATGTTGGGACCACTGCTTTTAGAAATCGCAGACTGACACTAAAGGGACCATCGCGATAAGGTCGAATTCATAATGCGAAGCGAAAGCGAGATGTTTGAAACGTTTTGTGTAAATGGTATTTGTCATAAGAGACGTTGTTATATTTCCAGGACCAGGGAGAAGAGGACACGATGCCAACGGACCTCGTGGTAACGTCTTCAGCCTCCGTGGCGGCGGCTGAAGAGTCAGCCCGTGTTCGGGATCTATTGGGGGGCTCGTCGCGATCCGGTCCAGCCTCTTCGTCGTCATCTTCATCTTCGGGACCAGGCACGAGATCGGAAAGAGGCGGAGGACTGAGTTCCCCACGGACGTTCGATTCCTCCGGTGCCCTGGCAGCTTATCACCATCATCATCATGGTTTTGTGGCTGGGCTTGGGCATCCCCATCATCGAGAATCATCGGCATTCGTGCCAGTGGTTCCATCGAGATTGCATTTGGCTCCTTATCCGGGAGACATGCATGGACATATGTCCGGGGGACCAGGAGGCCCGTCCTCAGGATCAAGCGCCACGACGTCTTCGTCTTCGTCCAGCGGAAGAGAGCAAGGCCGAGATAATCCAGAAAATCCCGGTAGAAAAACTTCTTCCAGTTACGAGATAATGGCTATGATGGCGGATAAAAGAAAAGAACTGACCGCCCGGGCACTTCTATTACCACCGCCGCCGCCTCTTCTGGAACCGCCTCCTGGTTATCCCGTTTTCGCGGGACCATTTCCAGGCAGTTCCGCCATGTATCCACCCGGTGGGCCTCTGGGCCATCAACACCTCGACAGAAGGCTACTTCGGGCCCCCGGAAGAGCCTCCCGACCGAAGAAACAGTTCATCTGTAAATTTTGCAACCGGCAATTTACCAAATCGTACAATCTACTGATACACGAGAGGACCCACACGGACGAGAGGCCCTACTCTTGTGACATCTGTGGCAAGGCTTTCAGACGTCAGGATCATCTCAGAGATCATCGGTAAGTTGCAGCTTCGCTGAAATATTTGGACCTTTTCTTGGCCGGTTGAAAATCACTTCCAATAGACTCGCGATTATGATCCACTACCGATATAAAAATGTTTGTGATTCATTGGCATGTTACATCTGGCTAGGCAATTAATCGATTCCTGATTTGTCACCCCCAGGTACATTCACAGCAAGGAGAAGCCGTTCAAGTGCGGCGAATGCGGCAAGGGTTTCTGCCAAAGCCGGACTCTCGCCGTCCACAAGATTCTCCACATGGAGGAGTCACCCCACAAGTGTCCAGTTTGCGCCAGGAGCTTCAACCAGCGAAGTAACCTGAAGACCCATTTGCTTACTCATACCGATCACAAGCCTTACGAGTGCACCTCGTGCGGCAAGGTCTTCCGGCGAAATTGCGATCTTAGGCGACACGCGTTGACCCACGCGGTGGGCGACGTGCCCCCTGAGGCCCTGGAGGAGGCACTGCGCCAGGATGACGACAGTAGTCCAGCGGAGGATGAGCCCAGCTCGGAATCCGGCGGGCCTCGTAACGCATCTTCATCCTCCGGCCCCTCGGCACCCGGAACTCAACCCACTTCCTCTTCGGCTTCGGGCCCAACGACGAATCCGGCTTCCTCCTCGAATCCAGGACCCAGCACGTCGTCCAGTTATTCCGGGCTGCCGCGGGGAGTCCAGGCCATGCCTTCCCGTCCTCAACTGCAGATCCGACGGGATCTCCTTCAGGTTCATCAGAAATCCTCGACGATAACGAGCGGCACGGGTCATCCTAATCCACCGGCAGCTTTGCCACCACCGCCACCTCTCATATTGTCCTCTTACCGACGTAGGCTAGGCTCGCCTGGACCCTCCAGAGTCCTCCTGGAGCTCCAGGAACGCGAGAGAGAACGCGAACGTGAGTTCAACCGCGAAAGGCAGCGGGAAAGGGAGATTCTGGAACAAAGGGCCAGGGAAAGGGCCGATGAGAAAGCAGCTGCACGAGCACCTCGACCACCGACTCCACAGTCGCAACCACAGCACGTTCCCACCGCCAGAGGACCTGCCAGGCAACCGGCACGACAGGGCTTCACTATTGCCGACATAATGCGACGATAGGATCCCACCGGACAACACAAAAGGGCGCAACCTTACCACTCGACGATACAAGGAGGTGAACGGTCGGTCCATGGAATGGTCCACCGCATCGACAATCATCAGATGTGCTACGAATTGCGATTATCCGATGATGATAAAGAAGATAGTGAACCAAGATCAAGCGGACGGTGCAATCGCGATCGATCGATTTCAAAGTGATATTAAAAAGACACGATAATTAAGAGTATTCGTTTATTTAATTGTTAATCGAGGTCGAGGCGTAAGATATGGATATTTTTTATGCACGAGATCAATTCACTAAGTATTATTAACGATAGATCGCGGACATTGATCGGTATCATCGAGAAATCGAATCGTGTGCGAGATTCTCAACAACGTTGAGTGAATGATCTCTCCTGTACTGTACATAGGATTGGATTAGAAAATTTAGATTTAATCGCACGGGGAATCGAGATTTAGCTGCTGAAGGGAATTATCATCATTGCGCTTTTTTTTCGATGTTGTTTTCATTATTGTTGTCTCCCCTTATTTTTTTTTTTTTTTAGAGAAAATTGTGGCTAAAAGTTCACCGTTGAATATTGCATTTTTAAAACGAAAGTTGTGATATTTTTTTTGACTAAATTTATCTGATTGACGATTGTGAGAAAATAGAAGAGCAGCTGATCAAGTGTACCTTAATGTGTCGAAATGAAAAACAAAAAAAAACAACAAAAAAAACGTGTATCATGATACACGACGATGTACAATGTAATATTTAATTTACGAAGAAAAATTCCGGCGCATAATACTGGATAAGTTTTTACGAATGCAACGCAGAATTGAATTCCATGTTATTCATTGAAAAAAAAAAAAAAATTTTTTTTTTTTATTCGACAATATACATTATAAATATAATAAACATATTATTTACGAAAGCATCAGTACTATATTTTTAGATTTATACGAATGTTGTACGGAGAATGAAAATTGTAAATTTGATTAAGGGTGATATAAGAGAAATAAAACGTATTAGTTTTGAAAAAATGTCCATGTGTTTTTTAATATTGATATCGTAAAAAATTATTGCTTAACAAAAATTTATTTATATTCTGGATGACTATTTGAAACGATTTTTTCAATTACACAAATTAATAAACATAAAATAATACAAATACAATTATATAAAATAAAAATAATATTTTTCAATCGCTGGTCGGTAAATTGCATTTTTTCTTTTTTCGAAATATCATCAGCCGAGCCTCGACAAGTTATCTACCTTCGATCCCTGACCTACAGTCGCTTCCCAAACCAGGAAAATGTCTCACTTCACCCGAAAGGAGGCGCCACAATGAACGTAAAACACCACACACGACGATACCAATTTATCGGCAACCCAATTGATACACTTTACCCCAATTTTACAATTTTTCAGCAATTTCACCATTGTACGAAATCCTCGTGACATAAAAATTAATATTGTAATAAAAGCAACGAAAATTACTTCCCATTTGCTCATAAATCACAATTGCAACATTTTACAATAATTAAATAATTATTAAAAAATCCTAAAAATTCCATTGAAAAAAATTAAGTAAAAATAAACTCAATTATCATTCCCCAGAATTGCAACCATATTTTCAATCTATAAATTCTATCTCAACTTAATACAAATTTTTCAATATTTAAGCCTCAATTTTTGTATTAATAAAAAAAATTTCTGTCTACAATTAATTAAAAAAAAAAAATGCTTACATTTTTTTTAAATTCCAATAATTCATTCCACATATCGCCAAGCGAAAATTCCCCTTTTAACTTCGACTTTAATCATGCACATTTCTCGAAGGGTTCGGAAAAATGGGATAATACGGGCTAAATTCGAGGTCTCGCGTTCCTCGTGAGGCTGTTTACATAAACTGTTACGAGTCCTCGTTTCGAGAGTGGAAACCCCACGGCGCTTGGCTTATGTCCGTGCGAAATGGCTCGTTTTTCGACTCCCCGAGGAGGAGCGCGTCACGGTACTTAGCTTCAGGTAAACATACCCTAAATCACGTGGCGATGAAGAGGAGCGAGGGCAAGGTCTGGGCCTCACTGACAGCTCAAACTGCACCGCATCTCGCTCTCATTCTCTCCGCTCTGCAATGAGAGAGGCCAGTACTAAACATTGTGCCAATTGCACGTTTATTTGGTCCACTGAGCCCCTCTGTCCGGCAGTGCCCGAGTTATTGCTCTATTCAAGTTCCGCCCTCCTTTTCAACAGGTATAAAGCGCTGTACAATAATGCAGGTAGCGATCCCCCCCCTCGGCCCCCCTGAAAAAGCGATACATAAATGCAAAACTGTACTAAAGCGCATAATAACTAAACACAATGAGACATTTTCTCTCTCCCCGGTGCAATATAAATTATTGGGAGCGTATTTTACGAGGGGGAAAATTAAATATAGAACACACTACGACGACTACTCACGAATTTTCATATTATTCATCCCATTTTATATTTTAGTGCTACCATAAAATTCGGAAAAATTTATAATTACCCCCATTATGTTGTAGACCTCGAATTTATTTAAATTGCAACTGTACGATGTTAACAATATTAACAATAATTCGTATTAATGGTGCAAAAAATTTTTTTTTTTTTTCAGTTCCTTAAAATAACTTTGTGCATTTTTCAGGCCTCGATTTTGGATTATCGAGGCAACAGAATGGAGTTATTATCGCTCGCATTATTGTCCAATGCAAGCGAGGGCGATAATACTAACAATATTAACAATAATTCGTATTAATGTTGCAAAAAAAATTTTTTTTTTTCAGTTCCTTAAAATAAGTTTGTGCATTTTTCAGGCCTCGATTTCGGATTATCGAGGCAACAGAATGGGGTTATTATCGCTCGCATTATTGCCCAATGGAAGCGAGGGCGACAATATTAACAATAATTAATATTAATGTTGCAAAAAAAATTTTTTTTCAGTTCCTTAAAATAACTTTGTGCATTTTTCAGGCCTCGATTTTATTGGATTATCGAAGCAACAGAATGGAGTTATTATCGCTCGCGTTGCCGCCGGCAGGAACTAGGAACCCATTGACCGTGCATTATTGCCCAATGGAAACGAGGGCGACGAATGCTTTACGACCAGAAATCTCCGTAACGTTGAGCGAGATCCCGGAACGATCTTATCCACTGAGAGCCGAAAGAAATTTTTGCATAACGCCCCGTCGAAATAGAATTTAACGCGCGACGATTCGACGATGGTGACTCTTTGATGCACCGCGATAAGCATCAGTCGATTATTGTTTGTGCTACGCGAGACGAACCATCTGCTTCTTCCTAGTCACGCAAATAAATATATATATATATATATGTATGTATATATATAAACGAATTCAAACACTCTGTGTATATATACACGAAGGCAATAAATATAACTACAGTCTGTGTTGGTACGCAGTTATACGTGGGGACACTTAATTGGATCCCTCTTTTAATAAGCCAGGCCTGATTAAGTAGCGGATGGTTTACGATGTTTACCGAACATGTCGATAGCCAACGAAGAGCAGACGGCCTCGTCCGATCACAAAACCTCCCTATAAATGTTGCCCCGTTTGCTTTATCCACCCACACAAGATTCACTGCAGCGTATCGAGGATTTTTACAGGACACCCTGAAAATGGAGATCAATTCCTGTAATGCAATGTCGGGAGGTTCAAAAGGAAGCGTGATTTTTTTTTTTTCACGGATATTTATTTGCCTGGAAAATATTTTTCTTTGCTGCCAATATCCTGTGAAATTTAAGTTGTCGCATTAAATAAAGATTTTTTTTTTTTTTTTTTTCGGGGAAGGAATTACAATATTACGTATTTTGAGTCACACTTTCTTTTTGGCGGTTCTGACGCTTCAATATATATTCGTTTCGAAAAGGAGTAACAAAATCGTTTGTACAATTTTTTTCTGGAAATTGGTTTCAATACTTTTTCTCTGGAAATTCTTTTCAATATTTTCTCTCGGAAAATTGTTTCCAGGAAAAATATTTTTCAGCATCGCTGGATTATTTGTACGACGATCTTTTTCCCCGGAAAATTGTTGCAAGCAAAAATATTTTTCAGCATCGCCGGATTATTTGTACGACGATCTCTTTTTTCTCGGGAAATTTTTACCAGCGGAAACGTGGCTCGGCTTGGCGGGTCTTCCGGGCCGATGGCGGAGACCATGAGCGATGGGCGTTGTTTTGGTCCTTAGGAAAAGCCCGGGCGAGTGCGGAGCTCAGTGCGCGCGTTCGATAAGTCGATCTTGGCGGATCCCGGAAGGTACATACCAGGAGAGCTTCCGCGTGCATGCGCCTCAAGTGTGGCCTGCTTGGGCGCGGAGTGGCGCGCGCCTCGTACGCGGGCGCGGTCCTGGATAGCGGCTAGAGTGGGAGACACTCGCCCAGTGGCCTCGGGGCCAACAACGACCAGACCGTGACCCGGAGGGTGAGAAGGTGGATTGAAGCCATTACCGTCACAAAGCTGCCACCAGATTGCCGTTGGGTCTCTTCTCTTGCAATCACCCCTGGGGTGGGAGGGGGTGGGGGGCCTCCCACCCCCATTGCTTCGTTCCTGTATTCATCATTTAAATTCAATTGGCTTTTATCTGACGACCGTCTACGGCATTGTTTTCCGCAACGGGATGACGGAATCGCTGCTTTCACTAGGAGATCAGAAAATGTACAACCTACTCTGCACCGTCAAAAAAATTTCGTGAAATTTAACGCACAAACTGGTACCCTAAATTTCGTGTATAAGTGCGGTTTACTTTAATTAATGCGCGTTACAGTAATTTTTACAATTTACTTCGAGTTTTGTGTAAAAGCCCTTCAATGTCCATTATTTTTATTATTTTTAGCTTAATATAAATTTGGAGTAACGACTATGAAAATGATGACAATTTCGTAGGTTTACCATTTATTTATTTTCGACAGGCTAATTACGTGAGCATTAATTTATTTTTGGATAATTAACGTCTTAAGGAGACTCAAACACCTGAAGAAAAAAAAAAAAAAATTGTAGGAAAAAAAATTTGGTGAAATTTTTGCAGAGTGACGAAGCTTTGCTTCTGAAGTGTAAGCGTGCCCCGAGGATTTCCTCGACTGTCACTGCGACAGCCTTGAAGAGTACCTTCTCAATAAAACACGAAAAGTTGACTACGGAAATTGTGGACGGTCTCCCGTCTTCGTTGCACCTCGGCACTCGACACAGTCGTTTTAATGAAAATAAGTAATTTCGCAAACAGTGAATTGTACCCTCGTAAACGCAAGCACAATGCCCTCGTAAATATGAAAGTTTTCACGGCGTGCCCCTGCGGATCTTCGGTGCGAGGCTGAAGAAGCCTGAAGAAGCAACTGCTTCGCTCGTCGTTGGACTTGTTACACGCGATCCGAGCCTTGCTGGCAATGCCGTAAAGTGTAGCAATGCCAAGCCGAGTAACCGAGGAAAGAGGAAGAGGAAGAAGAAGAAGCGCGCGAAGAAACGGAATGGGTATTGCGGGGTCCATTATGGGCCCCATAAACACACCTCCAGCCGAGCAAGGCGCGTGGCTCCAAGGCCACCGACAGCAACAACCTTCTTCATGTACTTCATTGCATCCCCAATCACCTCTTCAGCTTCGAATTAAATCACAGAGGATAAGTCGATGCTTAACCAATTTTTCCAAAATTCAGATTTATTTTTCTGGTTTCATATTAAAATAAATAAAAAAAATAAAAAATATTCACTCCACGAAAGACTCAAATACTTCAACTTTGAAAATCAAAAAAGAAAGTTTCGTAGATACCCTGAATTTCACTCTCAAATTAAATTAGACAAAAATTGTATATTTCCATCATTATTTTATACTCATATATATATATATATATATATTTTTTTTTTTTCAATTAATCCAAGCTGAATATCCAGCTTAGCCTTGGATTATCCGGAGGAAAAAGGAGGAAAGAACTTCCGTGTCGTCACCCTCTTCAGCAACAAGGTCTCTTCACTATTCCCAGATAATAATAACAATGCTTTACAGATCCGAAGGCTTGTAAGAAGCGCAATGTTTGAGGGTCCTTTTTGCACGGTAGTTACGAGTGGTGCTGCGTTGCTTCAGGGTGGAATGCTGTGACGTTGAAGAGAGCGGGCCTTATAATATCGGTGCCCAATTTCGGCGAGAAATAATGTCGCAAAGGAGCAGTTTAGGAGCCGTTTGGAAACCAGGCAGGGGTATATGGGGGGCCCTAAACAGATTCGTCAACGCCACGCGACCCGCGTGGCCCTGGACGCGCCGGACACCGAGGCAAGGCCGCTCTTCAGCCTCGGAAACGTTATTGCCGTTGGTACGAAGGAAAAACGAGGATGCGGAGTAAGCCACGCGACCCGCAGCAGCTTCCCTTCCCCCAAGCACCTCGAGGTGTCTCTCGCCGATCGGAAGCATCTCCGTTGCGTGTGCCGACTTCAGCAACGGCGGCATAACAGGAAGCATCCCTCCCTTGAATCCTGACAGCGGACACGCGACACTTCTGCACGGCCTTGGCCTTGGCCAAACGATCGCGAGTCTTCAGGTTCCCATGGTTTCATGGAAAATGTGTAAACGTACCTTGAAGAAAAAAATAAAAATAAAATTTAGCCTTGCTGAAGAGCGCATTGCTTTTCTTCAATTTTTTCCGAATTTTTATTTTATTTTTTATACAATCCGGAGGCAAAAAAAAATTAAAATTGAAGAAGATAGGAACATTATTGAAAGAAGAATTCAAAAAAATAAAATTTACGGGCATTTCGAGTTATTTGATTTTAATAAAATGTCATTTATTTCGGATATTTTTGGTTAAAAGTGAAATCATCACTTTTACAATGGCTGAAGAAAAGTCTCAAGTGAGAGAAGACAATGAAAAGAAGAAGCTCATTTTCGAGTGGCTAATTTCGTGAAGGAACTTCATGGGAAAAAAAAAAATGAAAAAAATGAGGCAAGCAGTAGAATCGGTCCATCATCGCCTTACGTGTGGCCTCGCGTCTTCACGAAGAGCTTCGATCGTCTGCTTAGTCTCAAAGACCCAACAGATGCCCCAGGCAGCCATTTGTCACATTGCCTCGCGGCCCTAAAAGACACTCTTGTGGCTATCGCTGGACTGGGTGGCCCATCGGATACCAGCAGACCTCCGAAAGCTTTCATGGACCACGTCCACGATAATCTCGAGTTGCACCACTTGTTTTTACACGTTTCTGGTAAGCTACTTGAGCTTCATGCGACTACCTTTCAATGGAGGCGCGCATATCGAATAAATTTTCTTATTTTTGACCATTGCGAGGCAACCATCTGGTATCTGGCAGTTCGCGCCAACCACTTTACCCATCAGCGATAACACCAACGCTTTTTGCCACTCCTCCTCTGCTAACCCACTATAATCAATTATTTTTATAATAATTACAGAAATTATTACATCAGGCCAAAAGTTTTCATCCTCCTCCTCATCTGCTAATTCACAATAATCAATTAGTTTTATAATAATTACAGAAATTATTACACCAGCCCAAAAGGTTTCATCCTCTTCCTCCTCTGCTAACCCACAATAATCAATTATTTTTATAATAATTACAGAAATTATTACACCGGACCAAAAGGTTTCATTGAATCCCATAAAGTGCATGGATTGATTTATTTTTTTTTTAATTTTTTTTTTTTCAATTGATTTATCATCGATTTGAAGAAAGGATATGAGCAAAGAGGTTCAATTAGTCCGAAAATATGGTAATTACACTATTGGTACTATCACGAGAGCTCATTTGGAATATCGACTTCTAAGGATGATGATGATGATGATGATGGTGCAGCTGAGAAGGTTTCACGCGTCTTTTCACGTCCACTCGAGATTTGTATATATACCAGCTAAATTATTGACGCACTTCTCGTATTCGGATCGCTGAGATGTAAGTTTGTTTTTTTTTTTCGCTCCTCGAAGTGCCGGGAATGTAAACAGTCCTCTTCATCAACGATGGAAGTCAGTGAAATGTGATTGAAATTTTTTTAAGTCATTATTTTACATTTACAAAAAAATTTAAAGTAATCCTTCTATAATTACGAAAAAATATTACAAGCGATTACAATAATGCAAATTTTAATGCATCAACTGGTAAATTAAATGCAATATAAAATCGTGACATCAATTGTAATTTTACAGTAAAACTGAAGTGAATTATCAGAATCACAGTAATGCAGAGCAGTTTGCGCTATTTTTCGGGTTCGTTGCGTCCTTTAGGTTCTCGAGGAACCAAAAAAAGTTGAAGCAGGTAATTTTTATTTTTTCCTTATTTTTCTAGCGACACTCCGCTTACCTACCGACATCGCAGCGTTATCAGGAAAATCTTATCGCTCTGTGCAAACTCGAGAGGTATGAGGCACACGTCTGCCTCCGTGTCGCTTCTCCGCCGACTTTGATGATTTTGCGGAAAGCTTCTTTTCCCAGAACGAATTCTATACTCGGCCTGTGTATATAAAAGGTATATTACTGTCGTGCGTTTGAATCGGCCGATGTTTATCCTGCGGTGTACGTGTCTCATAAAGAGAAAGAGCGCGCGACGTATAAGCTGCCGTGGTGCCGATGATCACGACAAGAAAGCAGATCCTCTTATCGCGAGATAAGCGACCCAGCTCCCGTTTCGCGTTCGATCCCCCTTTTTTATTCCCTCTATCAGCCAGATTCGCTTCTCGGTATCGAGCAAATCAACGCGCCGACAAATCGACTATTCTTCTCCCACGGAATAAAATTAATTTTTAATTAATAAACGTAATTACGATTATTTATTGCGCAATTACACCAACAATTTGGATCGCTTGACACGAAGATTTTGGTCCTGGTAATTAGGAATCGTTGATACGAGGTCGGAAAATTTTTCAAATTTTTTTTTTTTAAATTATCTACTCACTCGATAAAATAACAATAGAAAAATTCAATACCGAAATAAATATAGTCACGCGGCTTATAACAATTACTTGCTGCCAGAAATAACTCGAGTACGGTAAGGTCGAGAATTCTTCGTGTAGTCTCACCCAAAAAAAATTTTTTTTAGATAATTTTTCAGAGAAAAATCGTGGAAAAATAATTGTCATCGAAATGAAGGAGAATTTTGATCGATTCCTCGTTGAAAGTAATCGAAGCGTACCAAAAAGTGATTGGGAAATAAATTTCCAAAATTTTTGTCAAACTCATTTTGGATTCCTATGAAATTTTACTGTTAGTCTCATTGTTAAATATATATTTTTTTAAAAATTGTTTATTAGTGAAATTAACGTCGGATTTGAAAATTAAGTGGGAGATTTGAGTGGTGAGGAAAATATTGGAGCACGGCGAGGAACGAGAACGCCGAGTGAGTCGAGAGGGCCCGTAGAGCCGAGGCTGTGGTCCTCTTCGCTTTATTGTACACAACCCGCATACGGCGTGAAATAACTTTGGTAACTAATCGGCCGCTCACGCGCCTCTTCGCGCGCTCTCTCTAGCCTCCGCACTCTCCGGCCTGGCGAGCAACGTGAAACCTTTATCCGCAGGCTAATCTAAACGAGCGACTGTCTCTCCTCTCGACACTTTCGAGTGGCTCTACCGACCCCTCCCCCCTGGGCCATGTTCTCCGCCGCTTTTTCGTATTATACTATGGATGCTGCTGCCAGATCTCTCGACTCGAATTTCTTCCAAATCTCGAAACTATTTATTTTCCTTTTTTTTTCGACGACACTCTTCCATGAGGAATGTGTATGGGTTTATGCTTAAAACAAAAGGAAAAAGATGGTCAATTGTTGATTTATTTATTTTTAATTTTTTTCAATATAATTGCATTGTATAAAAAAATTTTTTTGGACCACGGTGTTAATATATATGTGTATATATATATATATAGGGTTTAATTTTTTTTTAATGCAAGAATTTTTCTCCTCACTTTTTTTTCGTCGATAATAATAATTTTTTAAAAAATTTTATTGCAAAATATATTACAGTGGCTGCTTATAACTGTGAGCAGTGGCAAGTGGGTATAAAAAAGCCCGAATTACGACTACTGTTTTACAGCTATGCCTACTTTTCGTACTCACGTCAATACTTTCCAAGATTTGGTTGTGTTTTTTTTTTTCTTTTGCCCTTTCGAGAGAACCCTTCTTACCTGGACAATAAAAAAAGAGTGGCCGACCCAGAGACCCAGTGAAATTTGTCGCGGAAAACGAGTATTTTTTATTTTTATTTTAGGATAATAAAAAAATAAAAAGTGCGATTTTCTTTTTGGAGGAATTCTGTTTTTTTTTTTTACCGTTCTCGGCTCGTGGCTCGTGACTCGCGAGGAGTCGAGGGTCGAAAGTGTGCCTCCACTCGCACTCATGGACACACAGGATTTCCGGTACAAGCTCAGCGCAAATTTGATTAACCATCGCTACGAAAACGAGAGAAAACAACGTCCCCGGGGATAACATCCTCTCCTCGAGGCTGTCACGACTCCAACCACCGTCCAGATCTTTCGTGGAACGGTACCAGCAGCCCATCCATACTAAAACAATATTCAATATTTTAAGGGCAAACATATTCGCGGCGCTACGACTTTCTAAGCCTCACACTCTCGACAACCGAGCGGGAATTTCCCCGCTCGCCGAGAGCCAGGAACAAACACAATTTTACCTCTCGAACGACACTTCACGCAATTAATTTATTCATTTTTAATAATTGCATTCGAAAAGTGACATTTTTCGGTTTTCTTACGCGTTCATTTTCCGATTTTGTTGAAATTCAAAAATGGGCTTTGAAGTTTAATTTTCGACAATTTTCGATCCATTTTTTGTTTTTTTTTTCAGAAATGACAAATGGGTTTGGAAATTAATGTACAGCATTTTTCGGGATTTGTATGCCGATGTGTAAAATAAGAAATGAATTTTTTTTGTTCAGTGTGTGCATATTAGAAAATTTCGTAGTTGTGAGAAGGAGAAGAAAACAGGAAATTCCTCCGTGAGCTACTGCGCACAGTCGTAAAAATAATAAACACGAGGACATAAACCATTGTTTGGCGGATTAGGATGCAAAATGCGCGACAGGGCGAGCGCTCCGTCGTCGGTGCTCCGTGTAAACGTGTAACGCAACTGAAAAGCCCGCTTTTCGGTCCTAAGCCCACAAAATAAGCGCAGCAACACGGCAGCTTATTCTTGTTTGACTTGTGCTTATGTTATAAGCACACAAACGTTTTTCTTGAACCGCGGCGATAATACCAAAGTTTTCGCCTATTGCAATTTAGAATTTAATCCTAATATACCTGCAGAAAATTTCCAATAATTTTCCAGTACTTCACTGAAAAATCCAGTAAAACGCATTAAATTTTTCATTATTTTTCATACATTAAAATACATTTTAACAAATTGTATTTGGAACCACGAAATTAAAAAAAAAAGAAAAAAATTAACCATCTCGTTATTTGTAAACAAATTAAATTAATAAACCAACAAATTAACAAATTAACAAATTAATAAATTAATAAATTAATAAATCAACAAATTAACCAATTAACAAATTAACAAATAAATAAATTAACAAATTAATAAATTAATAAATTAATAAAAAGTATCCAAAGACACGAAAAATCGGGACGTTTCTACAGTTTCATACAAATGCATTTATTACGATAGTGCTAACACACTTTCGGTCATTATCCCGAAAAACAATTAAATTTTCGGGCCTCTCTATACCTGAGCCCTGAAAAATTGGGTCAAGAGTTCGAGACAGAAATCGAGAAATTTTATTACTGGCTATTAAGCTTTAAAATGGGAGCGTAGTATCGATATTGATGTACATATATATATATATATACATACACACAAGACCCTGAAGCGTATTTGGTAGCGGTAGCAGTCGTAACGTTTCGCCTCGCTATCCCGAAGGGATTTCTGTGAACATCCCGTCGTATTCTCGGAATAGTGAGGCATCCGAATGTTCCGAAATATTGTTATTGTCGTACGTCTTCAACTACAGCCATGCAAAACGGTTCCGCCCTCGTTAAGCGGCTCGTCGATCACCTCTACCTGATATTTCGTGCCTAACGTGATAATAACCCGTTATTGTCACGAGGTGCCATTTAACGGTCCAAGCTACGACATAAACGACAACAAAAGTCTTCAGGTAGCCGCTCGGCCACTTCCAACTCTTTTTGCAAATTTATCTCTCCTTATTTATTGCGTTTCCCCGTTTCAGTAATGAAATAGTGAGACTTAACAAAAAAAAAATGGTAAAAAAAATGGTTTGTCTCATATTTCACATTTAACTGGATCTTGTGCGCGATTTTTCGTATTTTTCATTTCACTAACTATTCGTTATCACTAAATACTTTTACTCGTGTTCTTATCAGTAAAGAAATTTTGTAATATTCCAAAGTGCATTTCTCACTTCGCACTTATGCGATTATTCTAACGAGCTTAATTTTTTTAATCCAACCCTTTTTTCCGATATTCATTAGAAATTTTCGAAAAATTTCCACTTTCCTTTGGCAAACCGATGAAGAAATTGATAATTCGTATTACCATTTTTTATTTGAAGGTTACCAATGATGGGAAAAATTACAAGTCGGTCTTTCCATCTTCGTATTCCGAAAAAAAAAAAAATATATATATATATATATATATAAGCGTTGGTTGTGCACATAGGCGATGGATAAAGGCCAGGCTCATGTCGAGAAGCGATAGCGGCGCCTTTGATGTTCGCGTTTCGAGTTGTCGCATGCAGCCGGCTGGACGAATAGCCCCCGTGAGTAATCTCTGCTTTTCCGTCTCTCTCCCTCGTTCTTTCCGCACCTCAGCAGCAGCAGCAGCAGCAACAAGACAACTCGTCATCGAAGCAAGAGCGTTCGTCACGTCGCAGCCAAAAGATTCGCACAGACATATCTGTTTTCCACGAACTCGCTGCGATTTCATCACCGAAAAATCACTTCCGGTCTGAGCAATAATCACCGGAAAAAATCCGCGTTTATTTCTACCCGGAATAATGTCGTTCGACTCGTCAAACAATTCGTCACCGAACGATTAGTCGTTTTGCCGTTGGCACTTATGATAAGAATTTTCAGAAGCAATAATAGTACAATTTTAATATTATTATTATTATCATTACATAAATAATATAATTAATTATATACAATAATAGTCATAATTATTATAATTGTTATTATTACTGATTATTATTATTGTTATTATTATTATTATTATTTCTGTAAGCAGCTTCAATAAAATGAAAAATCTTGCGAGAATATTAATTAAGGACGTTGTCGTTATGATTTACGTTTATTTTAATTGTTTAATTTTATTTTGCAAAAGCGGCAAAAGGTGTAACGAGATATTTTCTAGCGAGGGAAGAAAATGCGGGATAAGGAAAGACGAGGTTGGCTGAGGTCGTTTGATGGCTGCAATGAGGCAGGAAAATGGATTAAGCCCCGTTATTTAAGCGGAGCTGTGAGTCTTTGTGCGCCAAAAACCATTTCCCGAGATTATTGAGTGAGCGCGGAATGGCGCGCGTCACGCAACGTCGTTATCATTTTACGCCACGCCTTCGGCGGAAGACGGAAAATAGAGTGCCGATTACGGGGGGATCTATGGAATGCCTGAAATGAAAAAATGAAGCCGTGTACTCATGAGTACGAAGAACAAGAGAAACGAAGCGACTTTATCTCGAGGCAGTCCGACTCGCGCAGGTGACGCGCAGTCTGCCATAAATTCGATAAGTCCGCGATTTTTTTTTTTTCTTCATGAACTCGGCGGTTGTGATAACGATAACGATCCACTGACTACAGTGAGAGAAAAAAAAATTAAATACAATAAATCATGTATCTGAATAATTGAAATAATTTACTAATTAAAAAAAAAATTTTTAAACAATATACTTCGGTATATTAATATATTATTATTTATACGAATATTTAAAATAATTGACCGAAGGAGTTTGGCATTCGAAAGAACTTAGAAGAAGAAAAAAAAAATTCTCAGTGATCAGCCATTTTTATTTAGGACTGCATCACCCCTTAATGGGGTTGATAAGGGGTGTGGTTAACCCCAATGAAAAAGGGACATTTCTAAATGACTCTCGAGAAGCCTGAATTTTTTTTTTCACTTTGGTAACAAATTCACACGTTAATTACAAAATTTCACCTGCGATAGGAGGGTTGGTATGTGAAAAGTCATTTTTCTTGATTTGAAACAAATCGAATTTCAATAGCCAGAATCTCCCGATATTTCGAGTCCGGGAAACGCAGACGAGACTCCTGCGCATATTTATAAATATATTCATAGCTCTGAGGGAGGATGGGGATGGTGGCCTTTGACGTTACGGCGAGGCAATCTGAATCTGTGCTAGGAAAATTGCTGGAGGCTCCAGGGTGCAAAGCGGAGCTTTCTCGCCCCCTTTGACTCGGCGCTCCACTAACATGGCAACGGGTGGATCTATTATCGCGGGGGCGCTTTTATACGCGCATACATAGATGGCAAACGCCGAAGGGGCTCGGCTCGTGGCCAACGCGCAAGTGTAACGCCACTCTTCACCAGGGTTGGTTGCCTGGGAGCTTGGAAGGAAGCCTTGGAAGCCACCGACACCCTTGAGCCCTCGGACGTACGTGTACGCGTGCTCGCGATTGTGAGGGTACACCCGTCAGCAGTGGCTGCGACGAAAGCTCGTTCACCTTCACCGACGGGTACAGCAGTCGCTCCCTCTTCCCCGCGCACGAGCTTCGCAAACGCTGGGCGAACGCTCATTGGTTGCCCTAGGCGTGTGCCTTATCCACGAGGAAGCTACTACCACGAGGAAGCCACCCTTGTGCTTGCAAAGCACCTTCTAAAAGTCGAGGCAACTCGGGTCAGGCTGAATATCCATTTTTCCGAACGATTTTCCCGTTTGGACCACTTCGAACCTGTTTCGGACAACAAAATCTCACTAGATTTTTTGGCTTAAGGTTGAGGGGCCTTTTTTCTATCGTCCTAGAAAAATTGACGATGTTCCAGGATAAAATTAAAACAAAAATGTACTCCTGAACCAAACCGAACCTGTTCGAAGCACACCGAAGACATCAAATCGCTATAACTGGCCAGGAAACGTGTGTAAAAAAAATGGTCCTTCTCATGTTGACTCTTCGGGAAACTTTAATGCCCCTGGAAGTTAATTCCCTTTGTACCCTGATTGTCAATCGGGACCTGAAGTCGACAAACGAGGTTAAGAAGTCGGCGATTCCCTTTGTCGGACTGCCGAATTCCTCGTTGCGAGAGCCCATTGCGGAAAGCGTTGTGTCGTAATCTTGAGCGACCCTCAATGCCCCCCCCGATTCGTGTCTCCCCGTCGGGGGCGAGAGGGGGACTCGGTTTCTTGCAGTGGCTGGGTGCGCAGCGTAGGTGGCCGTTTTCCGCTATCAGTGGCCGTTCCTCCCGATGGGGTAGCTGCACCGGGAGACGTAGGAAGCAAAACCAGCGGAGAAACGTTCACGACACTCACGCGGGCCCCGGAAGCCCCGCCCCGGTGGAAGTCGCCGCCAACCGGGAGCTTTAACTTAGCTAACGGTAGGAGGAGCCACTGGTACCTCGTCCACTGTGCTATCCAACATTTCCCCCCTGCCACGGTTTCCTCGGGGCCCCGGAGGTAGAGACAACCACCGACCAAGAAGTGTGCCTCTTCAGCAACAGCCCAAGACTCTTCAGTATCGCTTCGAACTTCGCGCGGAGTGTTTCTTGTTTCTCGTTTTGTCGTCGCTCCTCACACAGGGCACCGAGTAACGTCAAATATCGAAACAACGTCCCCACGTCTTCAGCTATTCCGCGACACGAAGGTGCTACCCACTTGTCCTTGACATTTCCCACGTGACCTCAAGTGTTTTTGTCTGTGTCTTCGACAACTCGTGCGTCGTCACGTCATTGACATTGGGATTTTCGCCGCTAAGGACGTCAACAACGTCCACCGAGTGACTCTTCAGGGTTCGAGGTCTCGCGAAATGATGACGATGGCCTCGAAGGTCGAACTCCTCACGCCACCACACACACCACCCTCCGTTTCCGGGTATGAGAGGACCCGATTGAGGCCCCACGATGTTCACGTGCTCAGCCCACAGTCCTCAAGGTGGATCACCGGACAACAGGCCCAACAACATCAACAAGCCCACGTGCAATCTCAGCACTCGCAACATCCCGCGGCCTCGGCTCCTGGTGGTTATCACGCGGCTATTCTCGACCATTGGATCAGGGGCGCTGCTCTTCTCGCTGTCAGAGGTTGCTGTCCTCAGCAACCCGGGTCCGGTCCACCTCCTCATCATGGCCCCCCGCGCAACCACCCCTACATACGCCAAGGGCTACCCGGTCCACCGCCCGCGTCCTTCCTCACCCGCAGACTACCAGGACAACGACCCAAAAAACAGTTCATCTGCAAATTTTGCAATCGACAATTCACCAAGAGTTACAATTTGCTTATTCACGAGAGAACCCACACCGACGAGAGGCCCTACTCGTGCGATATTTGCGGTAAGGCCTTCCGGCGACAGGATCATCTCAGAGATCATCGGTAAGGGTCATGTTACTTTCCGGTCGACCTTGTCATTTTTGAAAAAATAATTGTTAACATTTTTTTTTTATCCGTCAATGATACTTCTCAAAGGGTGTACCAGTTTCTACGTCAATTATCAATTATTCAATTTATTTTCGCAACCGGAAGTGGTTTTTTCTCTCGACATTTTCTTAGCGTTGCTAACAATTGATGTGTATATTATTGGAAAATAATTGTTTTTCGGCTTAATACGCGGATTTTTGGTATCCAATTTTTTCATAATTTCCCAATTGCAGATATATTCACAGCAAGGAGAAGCCCTTCAAGTGCGGCGAATGCGGAAAGGGCTTCTGCCAGAGCCGAACCCTGGCGGTTCACAAGATCCTCCACATGGAGGAATCCCCCCACAAATGCCCGATTTGCGCGAGGAGCTTCAACCAGCGGAGCAACCTCAAGACCCACCTTCTCACCCACACCGACGTGCCCCAGGATCTAAGGGTCGAGGGTCAACAGATGTCCACGCAACAGACCCTGAAGCGCGAGACGTCGAGCCGGCTCACGAGTACCGCCGGAAAAAACGGAAACGTCCGGAAATTAGGTTTCAGTATAGAGGACATTATGAGACGTTAGACAATCCCACACGATTGTTAACTCACTTCGTAATTATTATCAAAAAAATTCTTACAAAAAGACTTGCCAAAATAAAATCGGCACTCAACCGGAAGTGAACTCCACCTCGAATTACAAGAGTTCACTATTCAAAAACTCTTAATTGCGAAATGAAAAAAAAAAAAAAATACCAATTAATTCTCGACACTCTTGTTCCTAAACGCTTTTGAATAATCGAAGGCGTGAAATGTGCATTATGCGCACCTTGGTGTCCCTCTCGTGTTAACGAGGCAAGAGGAAGGCAGGGAAGAGTGGAAATATCCGGAGTGAAAAGGTTTCTCGTAATTTAGAGAGCTGGTATCTCGACGTAAAATTAAGGATCCCTGGATCAGATAAGGGAAGAAGCTCTTCGCCTCGTGCTCCTCTTCGTCTTCCTCTTCGTCTTCTCCCTCGCATCTCGATTCGAGAGTTGACTCTCGTTTTTCCAGTGACCTGTAAATAAAGTAACCCGTGGACCCAACGCGTCGGATGTCCTGCTAACATCGGACCACCCACGCAACGCGTGTACATAGATATATACCTTTTTACGAAGATCTCGACTGCTTTTTTTTTTCTTTTTTTTTTTCCAAAAAACGAACGGCGACTTTGAGAGTCGCCTGAAACAGCGAGACGCGCGTAACCACTTATTTAAAATTGGTGTAAATAGCGTAGTTAATGTATAATAGATAGTCGGTGTGTATATATTGTACGTAATTTCCGGAATGTTAATTATGGTCATCCGCGATAATGAGAAGGACCATCGAGGCTTGAACTCCCGTTCATTTTTTATTCTAATTTTCTTCTCTTTTTCCTTCTGTACTATAAATATGTATGACAGTGTCTGTCGTCGTTGTCGTGGCCTCTTAATCGAGTACTTAAGCAAAGCAGTTACCAATCGTTGCCAAAGTGCGACATTTCTTTAGACATACCAAAAATAAATAAATAAAAATCTTGCTACGATTAAAAATGAAGGAAACAAAAAATGCGTGAAGTATAGTATTATATATATATTATGAAATATAAGTATATTGTCCTAGTCGACCGTGTATTATTAAAAGATTTATTATTATTATTATTATTATTATTAATGACTGGGACTTAAGGTAATGAAGAGACGAGAGTATGTAATAAACATATCCCTTGCAATTCACTTGAGAGTTTGTTTTTTTTTTCTCTCTCCCTTTTCAATTAATCATTGGAAAAAATGAAAAGTCATTCCCATCCTCGGTTCCTGTTGAATTTTCCAAACGCTTTTTTTTCTCGCTCGATTTTCAGCTGGTCGAGAGGGGTAATTTTTTCTTTTCTTCTCTTTTGTGAAAAAAAAAAAAAAACGATTGACGAAAAAGGTAGACGAAAATGAATAGAGACTCGGGAGGAACACTTCTGCTCGTTGACCTCCTGCTGGCAGGTCCGGTCATCAGGTTTTGACCCTTATGGTAGATTTTGTTGGCACACAATTATTTCTCTTTGGTGAATACAATGGAAGGGCAGTTAGGACTTAGGATAGTTAGCACTGTGTGTGCTCGGCTTCCATTAATTTCGGAGGCCCTTAAGGTCACGAAAATGCCGGGTCAAGCAAACCCAATTCAGGGAGAAAAGTGCTTGATTATTGCCACAAGCAACGTTCTCGGTGTCACCCAGAAACGATCGTCCTAATTCACCGAATATTAACATTACTTATAAGGGCCAAAAAAAAATTGGCCCAAAATTGAAAAAAAAAAAAAAAAATTCTGTCAATCACAATTAATTTTGCTAAAATCAGGTACAAAAAATTGGTAAAAATTATTGCAATTGTTTCACTTATCTATAAAAATTCCATAAACAATTTCTCAGCTTCATCTACTAAATTTATTTATTATTGTTATATTATTATTATTATTACTTCTCAATTACGTCTACCAAATGTATTTATTATTCTAATTGCTAAATTTCACAATTTTACAATTTAATTTGCAACTCTAAAGTCAGATCCGCTTTAATAGTGATTAATATCGGAGGATACTATTTAATTGACAATCCTGTGAAAAATGTTGGATGGACTGTGTGTTAAATGTTGTGAAAAATCAGTGAATCGAAACGAATGGTACCCGGAGCTCTTTTTGCGGTCAGAGAAGTGCCTTTGTTTCTTTTCCTTAACGACATAATCGTCGCGAATGTCGAGAAACGATCATCCCGGCGAAAAACTTGTTTATACGTTCGATATTTTTTTTTTTTTTTTAAGGTGGAATTCTTGTGGCTGCCGCGTAGCACCTACACGTTATAGTACTCTGGGAACCAGGTAGCCGGAATCGTTCCGCTCTCGCCCGGAGGAACGCCAAACGATTTAATTACAATAATCAGAGCCCGGAGAGCTCGCGAACTAAAATCTAGACGAGGATACACAGCGGGAAAGGTAATCGCACACTAATTCCCCCGGAGAATGGGACACAATGAAAAGTTTGTAGGTATAAGACGTGGCACCGGCACCTTTTACGACCTGGCCACGCAGGTCGATCCGATTTTATGCGATTTATAACCAAACCGATCCTTTGTTCACCAACAAAATCATCCTTACTCACATTCACGGCCCCTCGTTAAAAAAAGTAAAATTTCTAATTAATATTTTTAGTAAAATTGTTCCAGATAATTTTTTTAAAAATTTCAATTATTTTCTTAAATATTATTATTATTATTTTCAATGAAACATTTTTTTTTCTTCGTATTCTCACGTGGACATTCATTTTTAAGGGGATTTCTCGGGAACTCGACTTAACCCTTTGGAGGCCAGTGGGAAATTCGCTGTCCCACCTTTTTGAAAAATCGGCGCAGGTTTCACTGGATTTTCGAGCGATTTTTTGTGTTTTAGCGTCAGTTATATATTCGAGATCAAGAGTCGATGTGAAAATCGTCAGTGCATTTGTTTGTGCAGATAAAAAAATGCAAAAAAATCGCCGTTTCTCCAAAGAAAATTCAGTGTCTGCCAAAAGTCTTTGAAGTTTTCGCCTGAAAATCGGTTCCTCGAGGTTTTCGATAAAAATAAATATAAACAAAAAATGTTTAATTCATAAATCCTTATTATCCGCGATACCCAAACTTTGTCGCTCACTTAATTAAGAAAGAAGAAAAAAATTGTTGCAAAAATGTGTGGGGGTGTGGGAAGCGAAGTGAAGAATGTCCTGGGGGGGCCCCCGCCCACCCCCCAGCCCTCGCTGCACCCTCGAGAGGCTCACAGTCGGAGAGGGAACGGAGCGCCCTAAAACCTTAACCATAGAGGTGAGCGCCGGGTCGTGCAAGGCTTTGTGCACGACTGGATTAGATTGGCGAGGTGCGGTCGCGCGGCGAAGGTACTCGCGAGCTCCGCCATGTGTGTACCCTCTCATTAGGGCGTGGGCCTTATCTAAGGGTCACCGAGGGGCCACGACCTTCGGACCCGGTCCCACACAACAGCCCGGAGGTCGAATTCCAGGAGTTGCTGGCCCATCAGCTAGCCGCGCACCCCTACCGCCCCCTTTTCTCCGGACACCCTCTTTTTATTTATTTATTTATTTATTTATTTTTTTTTTCCCGAGCCGAAGAAGAATTTTGGGTCTGCTGCATTGGCTTGGCGCCATGAGCTGCCAATTCGGTGATAAAAAAAAAAAATGTACACTACAAATCAATTAAAAAAATATCACTGCAAAATTTCATTTATTCGTGGTGCAATTTTGCAGTGTTTTTTTAACGGTACATTGTTAAATAATTAATTTTGACCGTAAATTTACTGCTCTATTTTTTTTTTAAGGTAAAGTTACCGGCTACGATGGAAAATCATTTTGTAAAATCGATGTTACATTTTTTTTTAAAAAGCGAAAAAAGGGCCCTTTTTTCGGGAGTGCGATTAATAATTCGATTGCGACTGAATGCGTCATGGGATAAATTCTTTCACCTCGAGTCTCACAAATTTCGCCAAAAGGTGGGCGCGAGGCGAGGGGGGATTCCGGAGTCGCGGGGATCCGCGTACACGGAGAAGGTGGCGTGGAACTGTCGGTAATAGCCGCGGGGCCCGTGGCCTGTGGTTAGGGCGGGCCCCGGGCCCTTTTTTGTGACTGGCAATTAGGTAAACGTCCGCGCGCACCGCGATCTGTTTCACATTGTAGACACATTGTCTGTTCTCTCGCTGCGGCAGCTCGGTATCGGTCCCAAAACTCTTTGGGCCCCGAGAAATTTTTCCCCCGAGCGGCGCGGCCACGGCTATTATTTAGTTGTGTAGTTTAAAGTCGAGCGAGCGGGGACGTCGAAAGTGGTAACCGGGCCGATAGGGTTAAAAGGGCCTTTGGGACGGTCGCGATGGTTCGCCCATGAGGGGGAGGGACCCCGGGCCCAGCTACCCGATACTTTTTAAACGCCGCTAATTCGCAGTTAACTCGGGAGCGGCCAAGGTCTCCCTTTCTTAATTTCTTTTCCACGGAAATAATAATTGAGGAATAATAAAAAATTAAGTGAGAGAAAAGAAAGGGCCTTAATCATTTCGCGGAATAATTTGGCCAAGGGGGTGAAAAAGGTATAAAATGTTATTGGGAATAAAATGTGACTTTGTGATGATTGGACTTTTTATTGTCGGGGTTGAAAATTCGTTTTTGTTTTTTTTTTTATTATTTATTTATTATTATTTCAGGGGATGAAAGAAGAGAGATGCGTTACCGAGGATTGGTAATTCTCGGTCTTGCCGACGGCGACCTCAGTCGCTTAGTTTCATGGTTAGTAGCGGCTCTTCACACACCGCGTGCAATAACAGCCTCTCCCTGAAGAGCCCCCACTCCGCGGACCAGCGCCCGGATTGGAAACGGCCTCCCAGCGGGTTCACCGACTGACCCCAGGCCTCGGTGAACGCGGCATTTCTTCACCCGCCAGCTGCTGCCATCTGGCGAAAAACCGGACGACCCTGAAGACGGAGTACCAATGAGACACGCTCTTCGAATTGATTTTATTTGCAATTAAAAAATAAATAAATAAAATCCCGCTATTTTATCGAATTATCTGAGGTCGATAAAATAGCAAGAGAAATATCTGCATATTATATATAATTATTAATTAAATAATTAATTTAGCACAAATATTGAATCACAAAAATGATAATTAGTTGGATTTTTATTTAAAAAAAATATATTAATGAAAAAAAATGTATTGTTATCGTGTGATAATGATATATAATTGCTATTAATATTGTTTGTCATTTTTTCGCATGAAAATTGTTAAATTGAAGGTGACGCAAATGACGGAACGAGAAACGCAGTATAATTTAGCACAACGGCTATAAATAATTGTCAATTATCCATCAACATTTTATTTATGCATTCGTGTATTGTCTCTGCTGTTGGGCAGGATTTAGCAACGCAAGCTCACCGACGTTTTCTGTTCCAGCTCATTAAACCGATTAGACGAATAATTTGCAAGGCGCACCACGTTCGCGAACCGCTCGGACTCGGTGGACGTAAGTACACCCGTAGATTACGGCCTCGTAACTCATCGGAGCCAAGACAGTGATCGTCAGTTAGTTCCCTCGTAATGGATCGTTACTTGTATCCGCCAGAGCAATAATAATCAATTGGGTGATGGGCGAAAATGGTGCGAAGCACCGTTTGACAGTAATCACTGTACAACTCAAGAATTATAACGAAGAACATTTTTTTTCATTGAAAAAAAAAATTATTTAAAGAGTCGATCGCTTAATTTTTTTTAGGTAAAAAATTAATAATTAAAAAAAAATGTACAGCACATGTCGACGAGTAAAAAGAGAAATATTATATAGTATTACAAATATTACAAAAAAATTTTATACATAAAATTGTAAATTAAATTTAATGTAGAATTGTGATAAAAAATTGAGGCTCTTTTGCAATTAAATTAAAGGAAATGAAAGAAAAAAAAAATGTGAGGAAAATCTCTGGTACACGTACATTAAATTTCAAGTAGATTTTTTAATAAAAGCTCTTCTTCCGGAACTGATTCACCGGCGGTTTCATCGCCATTATTTGCCAATAGCAGTGCGGTCAAAAAATTCGCGGCGTTAAACGCCGTTAACGTCTTCTTCTGTTGCTGAACCGGTGAGGAAACGGAGCTCGAGTTACGCTCCGGTGAATAAGCAACTGGAGTAGTTCTGCTGGTTGAAATTTTACGAGGCATTCCCCGGCATTTCACACAGCGTAAAACTCCTCCGACTTCAATCACCTCCCAACTTTTTTCTGTCATTCATCGCATCCAACCAAGTGCCTCTGCATTTTTTTGCAATCCCATTGCAA
Source organism: Clistopyga incitator (assembly GCA_947507545.1). Lineage (NCBI taxonomy): Eukaryota > Metazoa > Arthropoda > Insecta > Hymenoptera > Ichneumonidae > Clistopyga > Clistopyga incitator. The sequence goes on from OX382186.1 coordinate 8,150,741, forward strand.
ATTGCCTTCCATTCATAAAATAAAAAAAATAAACCAAATTCAGCACAGAGTAAAATAAAAATATTTCAATTTTTTTTTAAACACATAATCACCCCTTTTCAACCCCCTCAGCCAAAAAAAATGTGCCATTTCGCCATTAAACGCCCAAAAATGGTAAAAAAAGCACAGAAAAGTGTACAAAAATGTATCCGCCATTTCCGGCTGAATATTAATCCACCATAAACAATAAGCGAGCCTCACAACCCTAAATATTAATAATTAACCCTTTTTTCATGTTTCTTTCTTCTTCAATTTCACTCTCAAGGTAATTCGATCCCCTTAATTATTGTGGACGATCGGAAGAAGTTGGCCTTCCTCAGAGAGTCTGTTGAACATCGTGTGAATCCCTTTCGTGACTTGGGGGTGGAATGGGAAGGCACTACATATATATATATACACATATATACACATATATACATACATGCATACATATAACCCCACCACGAAAGACTGGATGCCCCGGAGGCACGCGCACGCTAGCCACGGGGGATCCCCCTACAACTCGGAGCGAGTTGAACGCGCGCGCTTCTTCGAGGAGTATTTTTTGTAACTCTCGGCGTATACACCTCGAGAGATGGCTCGAAGGATGCGCGCACGGGCGCGCGTTACGACGTTCCCTGTATCCATACGTCATAATTCATCGGGGGTACCGGCGCTCGGGAGAGACCGAGCGGGCTTGTATCCGATGCGCGGCTACAAGCAGCCGTAAGTTGGGTTGTATGGGCTGCCGGGTACACTATAGCCACGGCTCGCACGCCATGGAAGCTAGTAAACGTGAAATAACGACTTCATGGAGCGATGCTCAGCCAATATATCCTAATATCTTCGAGTCAATTTCCCGGAGAGATCAACGCTAAATTCGTAATACAGGGGAACTCCCCCCCCCCCCCCCCCCCAGGCCCCCTATAAAAATTAGACTTAAAAAAAAAACGTCTTTAAATGCCAGTGCAATTTTTTAGAGAAATACATTTTTTTTTGTAGTTTTGTGATAAAAAATTATAGTGAATTTCATTTTTCTCTACCGAAGCTAAGAGGATTCTTGTCGAAGTGCCCAATTTCTCGTGTGCCTGAAAAATGCAATGGGCTGATATCCGCAATCGGAATAGGAAAATTATCTGCCAGAAGCCTTAAAAGCTGTGGAAACCGTGCGACCTTAAATAAACGTCCGAAGTAAAATAAATAAATAACGAAAAAAAAAAAGGGGGGGGGGGGGCACCATAAAAGTAATCACTCGGAGTTTGGGGGGCGCGCGCGCTTGCACGTACCGCGAAACTTTAGGTAATGAAAGGGTCGAACGTAGCCGCTGAGCGAAGACGATGAGACGGAAGAACCCGAAGAAGAAGAAGAAGAAGAAGAAGAGCGAACAGGAATTGTGGGCGAAGAAGAGGAAGAAGGAGGGCGAAAAGGAATTGTGGGCGAAGAGGAACGTCGGGTGGGTGGTGAAGAACCCGAACGCGGACTCCTCGACGAGCGACGAAGAGTATCATCCTGTTCCAGTTTGCCAGAGAGAGAAGATGAAGAAGAAGAGAGAGAGAGAGAGAGAGAAGAACAAAAAATTCTTCGAGTGATGCTTCTGCTCCTGATGTTGCCGCAGTCTCCTTACCAAGTAGACGGGTTAAAACGAGGGGGGCAGAAGGGGTTTGTTGGACGCGTGGGGCCACGCGCGTTCCCACGGTTCCGCGGGCCCTATCCCCGCGATGTTCTTACTCCTCCACAACCACCAGCGAACCTTCCCCTTCGCCTTCCTCCGACGCCACGTTATTTCGCACCACGAGGACCTATCGCGCCCATCCGGGCGACCGCCCCTTCCGTCAACAGCCCCCCCCCCCCTCGATACTTTCCGTTTTACGGATATATTCCATCTAGCACCTTCTTCAGCCTCCTCTTCATCCCGCCAAAAGAGTGCCTAAAAAAATTCCCAATGGATTCCTCAAGGTCGATGTCAAATTAATGAAATGTCCCCTCTTTTCCTTGGAATTTATTGTAGACTGTGAAAATTAAAAAAAAAAATTAAGTATGAAATGAGGTTGAAATAAACACCACATTTCACCACGAAATGGAAGTCATCGATTAGCCAGCGTTGAAATCACGATGAAAACATTGTCCAGTGACCAAACGAAGGTCTTCAAGGTTGTCCACCTGAAATTGGTAACCAAACTCAACTTCAAACCGAAGATTCGACACAATTTGGTGTCAAAGTCTCGCAGAAAGCACCTCATCAGCGGTACCACAATCCACACCTCGAAGAGCCTCGCTGTTTCGTAACTGAAAAAACGTATTTGACATTTGGTATTCGCTGAGATTCATTCGAACCGGCCAATTATCCTCTCTTTCCTCATTGTGGTTGATGGTTTGAGCGTTGGTACGTGGGGTTTGAAAGGAGGTTCAGACTTTCAACTTCAGTCACCCTTCTTCTTCTTCTTCCTCTTCAGCTGCCTCTCCCTCCTCCTCTTCTTCTTCTTCTTCTTCTTCTTCTTCTTCGTCGTCTTCTTCTTCTTCTTCTTCTTCTTCTTCTTCTTCTTCTTCGTCTTCTTCTTCTTCTTCTTCTTCTTCTACGCGATCTGAGTAAGGCGCTTGGCGGTTGGCGGCGCTGGTGACCCCTGACCCCCCATTACCCGGTACCGGGACTCAACTGACGCGACTCCTACGGATACATAAATATACCCAAGGCAAGCTGTGCCCGGCGCAGGCTTCGCTTCGCCCCCGCCCGCGTATGCGCTTCGCCATAACGTTATATACACTGCATCACAGCCGAGGCTCTTATCGTATTCCCGGCAGGCCGGGGCATTTAGGTTTAGCCAATACAACAAGGTATACCAAGTTGTAAGAGTACGGCGAGCCTCTCGGCGCGTCCTTACCGCTCGGCTCCGTGCGCACGGGGTACCCCGCCGTGTAGCCCTGGGGCTCTCCTCTCGTCGTCCCGCTAAACTTGGTGAACCCCCTTCGCCGTCTTGGCATTGCCAGCGAATAAGAGGCGTGAGATCGTCTCTCGAGTCCGCTAGAATGCATCATCCCCCTGGTGCACCATGGGACCGCGAGGAAACGTACTCATGACTCACTCATGACGCTGGAAAGCCCAACGATGACAGCCAATTATGAGACTAATGCCGGCGGCGAATTTCTCCAACTGCCCCGCGGTTAATTCCTCGACCATGAAGAAAACGAATGCAGCAACTTGAAGAATGTTGCTGTAACTGAAGTGGTCTCTTCGTGAAATAGCGAAAGGTGAAGTTTGTTGGGTCAACCGAGGCACTCGGTTACTTATGCGCCAACTGGGCAACTGATATGGTTGCGACAACTACGTCAACTTGTTCTTCATCATCTCCGATGTTCGGCGCCTACAACTTCTTCGTTACCGTGCGAAAAAAAAATCTCCCTCATTCGCTGTTATTTCGAACCCTGAAGAGGCACTAAAAGAGGCAACCCACCTCCGTCCAATGTCACGCTGAACCCGATGACCTTTGTCGAAGGGGCTCCCGTTGATTTGACGATTTTGGTGCAACAGTTTTGCCCTCGAAGTGCTTCCAAATGAAGAGGGTGTCTGGATTCCCGAGGAGTCAAAGTCCGTTCCCAGGAGAAGCCGGGCCCCGCAATCGTTAGGGTGCGACCGTAATGGCGACTTTGGGCGCTTCACGGAAGAGGAACGGCCCGCTGGGCGTTCTGTCGGGAGCAAATTCCTCGGAGGGCCCCGCGGACTCGTTTTAGGCCTGGAACTCTCGGTGCGGTTCCTGCTCCTGGGAGGAAAACGTATAACGAGGGAACGGGGAACCATGAGCTGGGCCCGAGCGGGGGCTCGGCAACGATTAAGGGGTTCACGTCGAGAAAGGTGAAACTGGTGCTTCTGCCGCGGCAGAAGCAACGGGCCCCGGGGAGTTGATACTCACGTACAGCTTCTTCGTCAGTCGAGGAAGGCCCGCGCGGATCCCGACCGTGGACTGGCGCCTCCTCGGGCCCTCCGGGATCCTCCCAGCCAGCCGTGAAACATATCTGCCACTCATTCCCAGGAGCAGCGGCAGCGGCAGCGACGACTCTTCAAGATACAGCCGCGCACAAGGATCACAAGCAGCAGAAGCAGAACAAGAGTGAAGCTAACTGAGGTCACTCGAAGGCAGCGTCGGCGTCGGGGGCCCTCGCCTCATGGGAGGGCCCCCGGGCGCCGCTGCTATCTCCGCGCCCTCCCCCTCTTCACCGAGAACCCATGAAAAACAGTTTCACGAAGTTTATACTTAGAGGGGCCGGGGGCGCCGATCGCCAACCGAGCAGAGACCTTCTTTACGCTTCATTAACCAAAACGCCTCAATTGGCGCTACACTCGTTATCGTACTTTGTCCTTTTTTTTCTGGACTTGTCTGTCTCGGGGGGTCATAATTATCGTGGGGGTACCACCGAAATCCATGGAAGCCTAACGTCACTTTCCATCATATTCCACGGAATTCGCATTTTCACACAATTTGGGATATTTCGTTCAACGCTGAACTGATTGAAATAATTTCTTTTTTTTTTCACTTCGCTAAATAAATATCGACGATAATTGAAAAATTATACATACTTTTAACAATGTCACATTTTTTTCGAAATCACATTGTGATTTATTATTGAAAAAAAAAAAAAATGGCCCCCATAAATCCCAGTTATTATCTGCCATTACCTTAACAATTACGAGAATTCAGCACCACTTTTGACTATGGCAGCGCCCCGAAGTGTTCGCAGTACCATGTTCTCCAGTTTAATGCGCATTTAACCCTTCGACCATTTAGGTAATTGACATATGGGGAATTTCGGTGCGTATGCGCCACTGGCTGCAGAGGCCCTTATATACGTACTGGGCATTAACGAAACATTTTTTGCCCGCCTGATTTAATCCCCGATCGCCGTGAAAATACGCTTGTGGCCCGGGCAACTAAGACCCTGAAGAGGGAGGAGAACGTGGGGAGGGGGAGGGGGGAATTTCTCGTATGGCCCGCTCGTAAAAGCCTGAAAAGAATGGAGCGAGGGCGCATTCGACTCGGCGCGACTTCTCCGTCATCTCGATGCTGAAGAAGACTCACGCGCCTTCGGAAAGCCTCCGCCGAACCTCTTCGGGTATAATAACGACGAGTGAAAATGTTGTTAGCTCCGGCACGTACTCGACAAGCATATCGTGGCGTACGAGCCTCGGTGTGGGAGACCAAGAAGCGCACCGCTGTGCTGGGTGCTCCTGCTGCTCGCGGAGCAACCGTTCACCGAGATAATTAACGCATCAACTGTGAAACGTGTACTCCTTATCGGGGGAAGCTCTTATGCTGCTTAATTATGTACACGACTTGTCGCTACTACTACTAGCTTGTCCCGAGGTCTCGCTGCTTGTCGGAAATTACCTATATGTATATACATGTACGGGGCATTCCGTACGAGATGGGTGAGAAATTCAAGAGGTCCCCTGATTTTTGTATAATTTTTTACGTTATTGTTTTTACGTCTAAACAGCAACCACAATTTTTGTTGCTGATTTTTTTTTACATTATTTAAAAAAAATGTGTTTGAGGTTATGATTATTCATAATAAGAATGTGAAAAAAAAAATCAGAAAAGTGTGTAAAAAAAATTAATAATAATAGATGAAAGAATACCATTAAAAAATTGGGCGATCTCCCGGAGTTCAATTGCAGGTGAATTTGGTATGGAATGCCCCGTACATGTGTAGGTGCGTCGCACCTGAAGGAATTTTATCCTGCTGCGCTATTTTATGCACCAAAAAAAAAATGCATTTCTCCGGAATCGTTGAATACTGTCAATTAGCAAGGGCGTTTATGATTCAAGCTGTTTCGTAATAATAAATTTATAATTAACGCGCGGGGGATTATTTATACGCGAGGATTTAAGATTTCGGATTTAGGGAAATTAGGGAGATAATTAATGTCACTGTGGGAACTTGGGGAAAAATTCTTCAGCAATTTCAAATAATTTGAATAATTTAGTCGGTAACTCGGCGGTCCTTTCGATGCTGCGAGACAAGAAAAGAGCCGCATTACGGAGTCACAATGGTAGGTGCGCTTTTCGCGAGCCGAAGAACCGTGGTCCAAGTAGCAAATAGTCAGCAGGTGCGGTCAAAGCTACCGCGTTCACCACGGGGTCTCCGCTCGGACCTTTGTCGCCGAATAACGAAGTAGGCGTCACTGACCATCGTCGCTTTATTCCCGAATAATGGCCCGGGGAATAAACCGTCAATGGGACACACGAAAAGGAGTTGGATGGAAAAACGTTGACCACAATGGAAAAAGGGAAAGCCGTCGGTGCTGAGACACCCTCAACCCTGAAGAAGAAGAATAAAAACCGCACGTGTAATAATTTTGTCGCGCCTTTTTCGCAACCTTTTCAATTTCACAATAATTATTACAGCCAATAAAAAAGACCATACTATTCAGGGTCATCGATATAATCATTGCCTTGCCCTTTTGCAATTTTTTCCGGGGCCAAAAACACTCAAATTATTATTTTGTCTTCATGGAAACCAAATTTTCTCCATGAAGAAACTGAAATTAAATTGATTATTCTTTATCATTGACCACAAAAAAAATCTCTTTGAGGTGAGATTTGAATTGAATTTTTTTGGGACCCGTTTAGTTGTATGTTATGTGAAAAAAAAATAGTGCGAGTTGAAAAAAGAAAATTTTTGTCAAAGATATCCGACCTTCATTCGAGGCGTGTTTCGTGTCAGAGCGAAGGGTGGTGATGGTGGGGCTGCATAAAGCAATGGAGGTGGACACATCGGGTGAAACTGCGTTCACGAGGACGTGGTCCATGTGAGGACGATATGCTGAGGCGTGGGTGTATCCCCCGGCACCAGAGAAGACGTTAGAACATGAAATGGCGATACGCGGGTATAGGGCGGGGGGGGGGGGGATAGTGAAAGGGGTCGTCGCATGGTCGCTAACGCATGGCTCTGTGTCGCGGCGGGCGGCGTACTTTGTAACAACGCGGGCTCTTTTGACTCGATTAATCTTGCCGATATGCTATACATTCGCCTGCGCACTCCGCCGCTATATACCTCTCCGATATATATCAGAATGTATTTAAAAAAATGTCATGACTGCACCATGGGATGTACACGTTGCTGTGGTTTTTCATTTTTTTTTTTTTTTTTTTTCAAATTGTAGGACGCAGCGCCTCAGCCCCCCTTTTGCTCCCCCAGGACTCAACGCTTTCTCTTAAGAATTTCGTATGGTTTTCATTATAGTTATTTTTTTTTTTTTTTTTTTCTAAAGATTTTTTCAGGTTTTCATTAATATTATTATTATTATTTTCTAATGATTTTTTTAAGTTTTCATTATTATTATTTTTTCCTTCTAAGGACTTTTTATGGTTTCCATTATTTTAATTTTTTTTTATTTTAAGGATTTCCATTATTATTATTTTTTTTCTCCGTCTCTTTTGCGGCACTTTTTCCGGGTTCCTTGAGACCGCTATTATGCAGATGCCGTTGCTGTGAACGCGTGAGGATGCAAATTTTCGAGAGCGTGTAGAGAATGGGTGGTTCCATGTCGGTTGAGAGGTCGCACCATGCCAAGTCCATCTCAGCTGTGGAGGTCGATGTCGGCTCATTACCAGCAATTGTTGCGACCCTGGCGCCCCGTCGCGTCGAGCCAGTGCGCCGATGCCCTCTTCCTTTGGGCCCCTCGGGCGGGAAACCTTCCCCTATGCACGCATCACGCTCCCGGCCGGGGCCCTCTCGCTTCTGACATCACGTATACTCGGTATATTTAATTGCTCGATCAATCATTTATTTTCATCGGTAACGCCCCCGAGTTCCCGTTACCGTTTAACCCGCCCGCTCAAACTTTCCGAAACCGGCGACTACTTTGTAAATAATTAAACTGACGTTTAACTACTTGTTTTTGGGCCCAAACGCTCGAACTACTGGTTCGGGGACCACGAAATTGATTCCCGTTGTTGACGGTGACAGCAAGCTTGAGAATTATTCCACAAGTTTCGAATTAAATCTGTTTATGGTAGTTTTGGGCCCTAAGGCCCACGAGAAATGGCTATTAGAATCCGGATGTTGAATAAATTTTAAATACCCAGAAAGTCTTTTGAGAATTCTCAAAAGCTGAGCTGGCAAATTATTCCAGAAGTGTCGAATGGTATCGGTTCATAAATTTTTTCCCCGGTAGGGCCCCTCGAAAATGGGCCTCATATTGTCGGAACACCGAGTTCATGTTCAATGCAAAGTTTCGAAAATGATTTTGGAGGAAGAATTTATAGGGAAGAAGGACAGCCGCGGGCCCACGTTAAAATTGGGCCCGAGTTACGAAATTGGGGGTCTGGGACAGACAGCGCGGAGACAAAACGCGAAGCACTTACGAAAACTATTGTGGATATTATCCACGCTCTCCAGGCCCATCTCGGGGCCCACAGTCACCTTTTGTTTCTCGTTCACTCGTAGCTCAAAACCATTTCCGAGAAACAATCTGTTATATAGTGTGTGGCGGGGGCCCCACATGAATGGCGAAACGTAAAAATATTCCTCGAGTTCCCACGTGGCCGAGTGAATGGAACGTGCGGCGTGCGCGCTGACCACTCGGCGAAGTTGGGTGGTGGGGGAAATGGGCCCAAAGGCATGACTCTCGCTCGAAAGGGGAATCACCGTGCGGAGAGCTCCTCAACCGCCTGCCAGACTTTGTTCCAGCAGAACTGGACAAAAAAAAAAAAAGAAAACACGACGAAGATGAGGAGGAGGAATGATTCGTCGCGGAGTACGATTTTCAACGAAGCCAATTATTAGATGCGACTCGGGACTCGTGGGAAGGGGTGTGAGACAAGTTTGCGGCTCCTAGGGCAACCCCTCGGGCCTTGGGACCCATAGCCACCGCACAAAAGACATCCTCGCGCCGATATTCATTCTTTTCCTACGCACCATCAGGTGCGACCTTAAGAAAGCCTTATTCTTAACTACCTTTTTTTTCCCGATCCCACATTTAACAGTTTTTAACGCCTACGGTGTTCCAGTTTCACGGGCCCATAATCGGACACCGAGAACTGTCATTCGTACCGGAGGCAAGTCAGGCTCATAATTCTGCCGTCATTGCGCATTTTGAGTGTGGGTTTCTTCGACTTGTACGTGAAATTGTATGTCTTCGGGTTTTGAAACGATCATTTTTACCGTTGATCAAGTCCATCATCGAAACTGTCATGAAGAGAGACGTCGAAAGACGTTTTAGGCTGGCAGAAAGACCTGCCGGAATTGACCAAACATGTCGAGACAAAAATCTGGCCGGGAATAAGTGTTGGACCACATCTTCAAGGACTCAACCCAAGAGCGTGAACGTTTTCATGTTGAAACGTTGATCCGACTTCATCGGGAATGATGTACCGTCCTCGGGTCCGATGGTTGAAACAGTCGGGCCCTTTATAGCATTTATTGCATGGTATCAGAGTCAGATAAAGGAAGGCAGAGCGAGGAGAAGCGGAGCCGGGGACCAAGAAGAAGAAGAAAAGGAAAAGATCGTCCAGGACGGACAAGACGATGAACGCCACGGTCGCGCGTTGTACAACGTGGCGAGCAAGGCTCCGTGGTAGAGGTCATCGAGCTTCAAAGAGACAATTAATGTGCCGCCGTGTGCCGGTCACAATGCCGAAGCGATTCTCCATTGTCAAAGGTACAAGCCGCGTGTGTCCCTCGCCAGTGTCTCTCGATCCTCAAACAGGAATGGCCATTCCTGTTGAGGAGTGCATAAAAGCCTTTGCCAGTAACGTGATGTCCGTCTTCTAGCTATGGTTCGTGTGTTCCGTGGTTTTGTGGGAGACCATTCGTGTTGGATAAACCAGGCATTCTCAGCCGCATCATTTAGTGCCCTCCCAGGATAAATTATTTCCTGTGGCCTCATTCATGCGCGAAACCGTCACCCACGTATTCCAAAATTCTGGTCCACAGGTCCTTGCATCGATGCCATGTCTCTTCGTGTATCTTCCGGCTGATTTCTGGTCGCCCCGAAGTGTCGAAATGGTCACACGTCTAAAAGTCACAACTCGCCCCTTGAACTCATTGGTACCGTGGTACCAATTCAACTGGCCCATTTTCAATGAAGACACTCGTCTCACAACCGTCGCTCCACGATCCAAGATTTTGATGAGCAATCGGACCGAAGATTCCAGCCGAAAATGTGATAGTGCATCGCGAGGAGAGCCGGCGAGGTGGACTCGTGAATTATGGCCGATATCGGGCACAAGCTTATACCGCCGATAATTAACGCTGGTCCTGAGGCTGCTGCTGTTGCTCCTGCCGTCGGGTCCCCAGGTTGTCGAGCGTGTGTCTCTCGCCCGGCATGGAATCCAAACTTTATGTCGGTGGGTATCATAAAACGCGTGACGGCATAAGAATTAGGACGCCGGGAGTCGGCCGCAGGGGCTCCCGCTTATACAGCTTATACGGGGGACTACGGAGAAGAAGGCCCTCTCCGGTGCCCCTCTTCAGCATGGGTACCACGATAGATAGATTATGCGGAGGCTCCAGCGCCAAAGTGAAATGTAGATGAGTAATCTCCGGCGAGTCGTCTCATGGTTCTGCACCTCGTGTTCCGAAGACGAGGGTGTCGCGATTCCCCGCTGTGACTTGATGGCCTCATCTAGCCCTAGCGATCCTCCGCTAACCCGCACCTGTAATTACCTTTGTTCCGCACAATCCTCACGCATTGTTTTTTTTTTTTTTTTCCGTCCATTTTTCTTCAGCTTTCTCATCAATATCAAAGATGTTATCGCAATTAAATTGCTTTATTTGGAGACTAATTAATTTTCCCGCTAACCCGCACCTGTAATTACCTCTGTTCCGCACAATCCTCACGCATTTTTTATTCTCCATTATTCTTCAGCTTCCTGGCAAATATCAAAAATGGTACCGAAATGAAATTGGTTTATTCGGCGACGAATTAATTTACCTTTTTGTCTACACATGCTGAAGAAGACACTGTCGAGTTACACGAAGAGCCGAAACAAAGTTACCCGCTGAAGTGCTGAACCAGATTGTCACGTCGGAAACACGTTGTGATCATCTTGATTACAATGTTTTGGCAAATGTGTCGTGAAGTATCCGGAGGTACTTTTCCAGCGAGGATTTATACGTTCGACTCTTTGGGATGTATTGGGACCACGGGGACAGGGAGGAACGAAGGGAGTGAGTGAGAGGATCGGGAGGAAGCAAATCACTAGGTTCCCCGATCGATTCCCTGGGTCTAGACTTTCACGGACGCGCCCGTGTATAAGTTATGGCCAGCCGAATAATTACACGGTCCCTCCGGTCAGCTCGCGTTGTGGTCAGCGCGGAGGCAAAAGACAATTTTACGCAGCGGGATATCGAAACCTTGGACAGCGAGCGAAGAGAACTAACCGAACCGGAGGATAAAAGGGCACCAGACTTTGGGAACCCGACTGCTGTGTTGCTGCTGCTGCTTCTGCTGCTGGCTATTGCCCCATGCCCTCACCATAGCTCAGGGCACTTTTCTTCAAATTGACAGACACCCCGTGCTCGCATCCGTCAACTTTCTCCCACGCCGGCCCACACCATCCACAGCTCATTTCTGACCGTTGTTCTTACTTCATTAGAACCTACTCCACGACCACAGGCCCTATGGTCATCGTGAAACAAGGGCAAAGGGTCAATTACTCACTCCCATGGGAAAATCGGATGCGACACCTCGCTATTATCGCAGGTACAATTACAAAATTGTACTTACGAGTGTAATGAAGAGGACAGATACCATAATGGAGCGAAGTTGCTCAAGGTCAAGCGAAATTATCGAATGACCAGAAGAGTATAAGGTAAAAAAGCCATGGGGAAATTGTGAAGGGTCACAGTTCGCATGAAATATCGTGCAAGGGGATCGGTAATTAATTTCCCGACAAACTGACTTCATAAGTGGAAGAATTTGGCGCGAGGTCGGGGAAAAAACACAGCTGGATAGAAAAAATGCGAAGGGCTACTCCGCCCTTTACCCGTTGGCCGAAAAAAAAGGGAGAGACGACTGGAGAAAAAGCTCAGGTAGCAAAAAGCCGAATCCTTTGAGCTTTCTCCGCGTGGATCGTTCCGTATGTCGGTGGGCCTTCTGTGCGTGAACCCTGAAGAGAAATTCCGAGTTCCAGAAGTACCCGAAGTCGAGCTTCTTCTTATTCTCCGTCTAACGGGCGTGGCAATTCGTTTTTTGGTTGCAGTCGTGGCACCAGAGCCACCGAAAGAATGGTCGGAATTAATAAGTGACATCTCGAAGAGAAGAGGGCCTTGTACGCCCCAACAATCGGCCGGCGACCGGGCGTGAGATGATTCGTGAGGATCGTTCTCCTTTTCGCTTTGTTGTCTCGCGTGCAGCCCCCGGGGGCCCCCTCTTATTTCTTATACACATTATTTCACCAGAGAGAGAAAGCGGCACGAGACCCTCTTCACCAAAAAACCCCTACCACGTAGTCAACAGCTTTCTTCGCCTCTCACACGTCACCCTATCCTACTGTATTATACGCCTCTTATTCTTCTTCATCCTCTAGCTTTTATTCTGCCTATGCGGAAAGGAGTCGGATGACCAATCAATTTTTAAGCCGTGAAAAAGAAATCGATATAATTGTGCATTGAGCCGAGGCATCAGGCCCAACAAAAAGAAGAGACTAGGCATTTTTTTTTTATGATAAGAGAGGAGGTTGCAAGGGATGAAGTCCTGAGCCACCCGAAAAATTTCCAAATTTGTAATCGCCCCGAATAGATTGTTTTTGAAGTGATCGATTTTCAGGATTTTCGATCAGTCCTCTTCAGGGTCCTTTGGCAAAAAAATTGTGCACTCGCTAAAGGGGTGATTTTTCATGGATCTTCAGGATCTTCAGGTGACTTGGCAGGATTAAGATTTTTGTGCTGTTGAAATCATTTTTTGCAATGGTAATATTGAGGTTTTGCTGGTAAAGGGTCGGTGAAAATAAGGCGAGGCAATGAGGTTTGTGAGGGTAAACGGCAGCCGTTCCATTCTATGACTTAAGCTTAAGCGCGTGCGCACGCACGCGCGGTTAATTGACTGTGGAATGATGCGCACCACGGTGATTATCGATCTAAAGTGGTTGGAGCGAGAGAGCCGCCCCTGATTGATATGTACAAGGCAAACATCGTCGGGAGGATCGATAGATCGGCCAGATCATCCTGTAATTACCACAGGGCACCAGCATCACCGCGCACCAGGACTCGTTCCGGTGCGTGCGCCGAGCGCTGAACTGCGCCTCGTGAAATGAGGTAGCCGCGTTCATTCCCGCCACTCATTGCCCCTTAATTATCTATCAATCGGTGAAAAGTACCCCGAGATCGGAAGCCATTTTCGCCAAAGCCCCCCACTCATGGTGTCTTCATTATCGTCCCGATTCTTGAGAATCATGCAAATTTAAAACGGCATCACGCGGCGTGCTTGCCAATTTAACAATTTCGAACCCTTCGGCAAATATCAAAACTGCAGGTAAAACAAAAAAAAAGTAAATTGCTGCTGAGGATTCGATCAAATATAAGAGACAAATCGATCGCCTGATGTTTGTATACAAGCCCAAAAAAACTGGACTCGTTTTCGAGCAAAATACTCAAATGGTCGCGTCAACCGGGAGAGTCGGTAAGGTAGATCTCTCCACCCTTTTTTCCCAATTAATGGCTTATCCGGCAATGAATCTTTGCCATTTTTTCTCGCTCTCATGGCCAATTCGAGTCGCGGAGGAATTGGGATAATTGTTTGGCTTGCAAAGTACTTTTTTTCCCGCGATAAATACATTTGTCCGCCAGTTCTCGAGGAGCCCGCGTGGAATATTTGAAATACGACCGAATATCGTAGCTAATCAACAGTTTACGAAGAGCCTTCCGCCTGCACTATTTCCTCACAAGGTGCGTTCGTTATAAATGCGATAGCGTTGAAAGCGTATCGCAAGAGTGCCTTTGATGAGGAGGGCTCTCTCTCTCCCCCTCACCCGAACCCTCGGCTCAGCAGGGTGTCGCGCGCCCTGGACGAAAAATAAACTAGTAAGTAGCTAACTCCACCCACTTGAGCATTGCCGGCGGCGGTCGAACGGCGAAAATAACGAAGAAATAGACCAGAAGAAGCCTTCGCCCAGCAGCTCGTTACAGCAGCGGAGACTATCCCTCCGTGAGCACCCATCTTCACCCTCATTCTTATTCCCATGTGTAAGCCACTTTCGTGGTATCGTTTTCGAATGTCGGTGAGTGAGGGAGAGAGAGAGAGAGGAAGAGAGAAAAATGGTGGGACAGGAGGTGGACGTTACGCTGTATGTATGTGTGTATACGAGGGGCACATAGAAGCCGCCCTCAACCACGGATGGAGATTCATAAATTATTTTTAGGAAAAAAGGAGGAAAAGTATTTCCAATTACAGTTTTTTGTGAAGGGTTGCCGCGGGCCACGCAGCAGGGGGTCCGCTTAATGGCGACCCGTGCGCCCACCGTACCTCTTGCCTTGCTTCCTATCCTCCTCCTCCTCTCTTCCACATCTTCCTCTTCTTCTTCATCATCGTCCACCACTTCTGCTTCGTCTCTTCGGCCGCATGCCTTCTTCTCATTCTCTGGTCCACCTCCGCACCTCGCTTCATTCTTTTCCAGTTGGCTTTCTTATTCAGGGACGCCGACAATGCGGCGCTCCTCTTCATGGTTGTCTCTTCCCTCTCGTCGCGTCGTCATCTACCCTCGTCAGCATCCCCGTTGACGGCGACGGCCAACAGCAACCCTTTAACGGACTCTTTCTTAATTTTCCCATCTCGCCCCCATTAGAAGCATTATATCGGTGGTATCGATCCTCTTCAGGGATTAAAAAAAACCCATGTGTGTGTGTGTGTATACAACTACGTCGTTGTGTCCAGCAGTTCGATATAAATGATTCGATCGGTGAGGCTAGCCACGGGTGATCTTGTACCTCAAAGTTCATGCTGCTTCGTTCTTTAGAATTTTTCGTAGGTCCTGGCGAAGACACGGCTCGCTCGTGGCTAAGGTATAGACGACAGCGACGACCACGACGAAACCGAGCGGACATATATCCCCAACAGCGACAGATTCCGCGCGTCTCCGTGGCCTCCTTTACGATCGACTTAACAGCCGGTTAAATTACGGCTCGGCGAGTACTGGCGAACCCTCGCGACCCCGTGCACGTGACCTCTACGGATTCCTACCTGCACACGCTTTCCGGACATTTCACGTAATTACAATCTCCTTGACGGTCACCTGAAATAAAAGTTATTCCGTAATGATATCCTCGCCGAAAAAACACAACGTAAGATTTACTCAAAGCTGAAGACAAACGACCAACTCGGTATCGATTTGCACTGAGAAAAATAATCGTTGGGACCAACAAAACGTGCGATTGGTGACTGAAACAACATTTTTTTTCGATTAACGGTCCCAAATATTTTGTACTATTGTTCTACCCATTTTTTTCCCTCAGTGTACTTATAAGAGTGCACGAACGTACTTATTCCCTTCGCAAAAATTATGCACGTTTGGGTGACATTTTTTATTAAGACGTCGTAAATATAATAATTTCCAGGTCTTCCGACTTGCGTCAATATTGCTTGAAAAAAAAAAAAAAAAAAACACACACACGCACGAAACATTCGGAAGGATCCAATGAATCAGGGAATGGTGGGAGGGCCTCAGCCAGGAGCCTTTAGTGTGATATTTCAAAATGTCCTGCCCGTTCTGGGTACAAGAATCAGCAGAAGCAGCAGCAGGTCCTCGCGGCGTTGGAAGAAAGAATCACGTTTGCCCGTAGCCACGGGGCTTTCCCATCTCTCTCTCTCTGCCTCCCTCCCTTCCCTTGTCGCGATACTTTACGTGACATTTCAAAATGAATATGAGGCACGAGTTGCGCGCCCGGGGACCACAACCACCGCCGTACACGAGCACCGAGTTGTGAACGGGCGGCGAGGGAACCGCGCGTACATAATATTTTCGGGATATAGAAGCGGGCACTTGGGTTGGGGCGCCCGTTCATGTATCGCCGTGGGCAACATATTCATAACTAATAGATCGCTGTGGTCCGGGTGACAGAGCGATACGTCCTGGTTCACGATGTTCTTACTTGGCTCCGTGGCGTACAAGAGAAAAGACCAAACAGCCACGGCCAAAGCTCAACACGGCTCGTGCATTCCACAAAGTTGCTCACTCCCCTCGTCAACGACCATCTTCAACCATCCGCTAGCAACTTCTGCGACTATGCGAATTGCGAATAGTCGCGAGTCGAGTCGTAACATCCGGCTCATTGAAGTCCAGGCTCTCGTTTGCCGGATTCCCAGGTACTTTTATGTGGTACCAGAGCCTCGATGTTGGGGGATTGATGGGCACTGTGTTATGGGATGTCGCGTGGACCCAGCGGCAAACAAACAATGTGACAGGCATTATCCAAGGTGCATTCCACAAAGTTGATCACTCCCTTCGTCAGCGACCATCTTCAACCATCCACTAGCAACTTCTGCGACTATGGACTTGCGAATAGTCGCGAGTCGAGTCGTAACATCCGGCTCATTGAAGTCCGGGCTCTCGTTTGCCGGATTCCCAGATACTTTTATGTGGTACCAGAGACGCGGTCTTAGGGCATTGATGTGCACTGGGGGTACAGTACAATTCTGATCACGTGGTCAATTGTGGTCTTCAATGGACCAATCAATCCGTGGTCCCAGTCTGAAGGAACCTCAAAAACCATCACAACTGCCCAACGACCATGAAATTTCCCGAGCAACGTCTAATTCACGAAGATCGTAAGGCCATTAACGTCGGACATGTTGATGCAAACGGTGCTTATGCCTTCGGTGTTGTATACCGTCACATGGAAAGTGAGACCATGGGCGATGGGGGGGGGGGGGGCAGAAGGAGGTGAGTGGAGGAGAAGGGAAGCAAGGGTTTCTTCGCGACACGTAGCACGAACGAAGGGCGTTTTCGACGAGTGGAATACTGCGCGACACTCTCAGCGGGTGTCCACGTAGCGCGGTTGACCTTGCTAACCCTGAAGAGAGCTGGTAGTGGGTATATACCGTGGACTCGGGACAGGGCGCGCCTTCTTCGCGAGTCCCTCCCGGTATGTGTAACTTGCCCATTGCCCGACGATCCTCTGTGTGAACGTGAACAACAGACCAACACGTTGCCGAGGTGAATAGACGCGTACACGCGACTCAGGATCATCGACAATGGCACTCAGTTCCACAATAATAATGATCAATTATCGAACTGTCATTCAACGTTCCGGGCGAAGTAAGAATGCACGACGAATCGAATGCTCTTCTTGGTCGTTGTCGTCGTTATTACCCCCACGTTATTCTCTCATTCTTCGTCGTCTCCTTCTTCCGGATGGGTTTACATGACGTAGAACCGCTGTGGGAGTATCGCGGATAGAAGCTTTGTCGATCCGGGCATTAAAGCCACGAAGAGCGCCGATGGAGAGTCGGAGAGGAGAAGGACAAAAGAGGGAGAATTCAGGGGACCAGTGAAGAGTGATGAGAGCGGGAAGGGGGCCCATAAGGCCCGGGTGAGATAGACGGGGATCCAATCGTTCCTCTTCCTCGTCCTCCTCTCTTTTCTCCCTCGCTCCTCTTCTTCTTCTTCTTCTTCTTCTTCTTCTTCTGCTTTATCCCAGGTGAATTGAGCACCGAACCACCCGGGATCACGAAGTCGGCATCTCATTATCGAATTTACCGCGTTCAGGTACCTCCCCCCGTTTATCGATATTTCCACTAGGGATTATCCCGCTCTCGGGCTAAAATAATAGTGATCGTAATAAGCCGCGATTCAGAGCCGCCCCTACCATCGCACCGACGATCTCAGAGGCAGGCGCGCGCGAGCGCATACACCCCCCCGCCGATTCATCCCCACCCCCTCCCCCCAAATGCATATAATACCCGGCGCGCCCCTCGCACTCGGCATCGTCCTCGTGTACCCACGATTTTTGCATATGGAATTTTTGTTTTTTTGTTTTTTGTAGCTTTGCATTTTTCTTCAGTGATGAACAAGATGTTTCTTAAACATATGTAATTTATCTAATTACGTATGAACGTCTTGCCCGTTAAAATAAAATGGATTTTCGCGCGGGCCCCCTTTTTTTTTTTTTTTTTTCAGTCGTACCCTCTTCTTCGGGGCCCTCAGCTACTCTCAACGGGAACGCCAGCAGCGAAGGAACTTATTCTCACCGCCGTAAAACTCGAACTGCGTAACTACCGGCCGTTCCCCCCCCGCGAGAAAAAACACCTAAAATTAATCATAATAACAATATGAAGAGGATGAAAGTAACGGGGGCCCGGCCCTCGAAGTGAACGACCACAGGGGCTCGAGAATTCGCACTCGTGGGAGTCGCTCCGGAAAAACGACGAGTCAAATGAGAGTAAGTAAAGCGCGTTTGGGTTCGGGCGAAAAATCTCGCCTCGGCGAAAGGGGTACGAGAGGGGCACGGGGCTTTTAAGATTCGCTGGAAGCATAAAAACGAATTATTCGCAATTATTGCCCCCTGACATCCACCGACACGAGATCAATTTTCCGACGATCAACATTCCAATTCTACAATCCCAAAAGATTGGGCCTAACCAAGGGCCCAAAAATCTCATCTCCCTCTGCGCAACGCACCAAATATATTTTTTGACGTCTTCCTAAATCGTAACTGAGTCACTCGAAACAACCTCAAACCTTCCGATGAAAATTGGTTCACTGGGCCCAGTGACAAAAACCAGTTAAGCTGGCAAAAAAAAAAAAAGGTTGCAGTGACGTCAAGCCAATTGCACGGGCGATGGTCTCGTGATCATTGGCTCGAGGACTAATGGTCCTAGGTAAACTGATGACTGGGAAAGTTATGGAGTGGATTCTTTTGTTGTTGCTCGGGGAGGGCCCGGGGGTGAGACGTACCCCGCGGCGAAGCCGCCGCCTAATCATTCTTTAAACGTGCATAAACAACTGGCCGATAGGAAAAAAGAGTGGCCACGGTGGAGAACGCGCGAGCGGTCCTCTTTTGCTGGTGCTGCTGCTGCTGCTGATGGCGTTTATGAATAATGTCATTCCTGTAAGCGTTGGAAGCCGCGGGTCCAGGGGCCCAAGCCTGGAACGCCCCCGGCGCACAATCCTCCTCCTCGTCGTCGTCGTCGTCGTCGTTCCCCTGGTGAACCAGGGAAAAATCAAAACGCTCAAGAGAAGATAGGCTACAAGGAAGACCTCTCTCTCTCTCTCTCTCTTCAGCCTCTACACAAAACACCATAAGCTCGTGTGTATAAGTGGAGAGGATGCTGGCGCATCAGGCGCGGCAGCCTAAATCTAAAATGCAAATACACTCAACAAATCACTATCGGTGACAGGGATCCCGAGTTGAAAAAAGAGAGGAAGGAGATGCCGAAGAGACCCCCCGCTAGGGGTTTCGCCGCTGCTCCTTGGGCCCCTCCGCCTCGGCCCTCGCTCTTCCTATCCTATCCATCGTACTCCGCTTACTTTTGCTCCTGCTGATGCAACTTGCTCGCCTCCGACGCCCCTGTTGATTGCCCACTACCTGATTCTTCCCTACACAAATACGAACACCTTCCATGCTCTTGGATTCACTTTTTCTTGCCTTTTTCGTACACCCTCTCGCATCCGAGACACGGGGACGAAATGAAAATGTGACGGAAAGAGGAAAAATTGATTGATCAATTAAATGTCGCGCTTGAGTTTCAGGGAAAATATTTCATCGCCTGCTTGTACATTCACTTTTTTTTTTTTTTCTTTGGTACACCCTCGCATCCGAGACGCGAGATTAAATGAAAATCCCATGGGAAAAATTGGTTTTTTCCTTGGAAAATTTCCATCATTTTTCCTCGTACGTTTTTAAAAAAAATTAAAAATGTGTTTCAAGGAAAAATTGGTTTTCCATCACATTGAGTATTGACTCATCGATCGATTTATTTCCGGGTGAAATTTCGATACGAAATTTCCATAATATTGTCTCCTCTTCTTCGAATAAAGACGGAAAGTTGAATAATTGTTTAACTCCAAAGGGGGTCATTATTCACGTGGTCGAAATGTTATTAACTCCTATAATTCAATACATTTCCTTTTTTTTTTTTTAATGTCCGCGGGCAAATTTCTTCCCCGTTGTCTCGCTCGATGAAATTGAAAAAGTTGGGGCTTTTTAGTCGGGAGAATTGGTTTCCCGGCGAGCGATTATTCCTTGTCGAAGCCAAGTGAAAAATCATTCGATTTACGGATCGATGAATCCACTCGCTTAATCTCCAACCCGGGCTTATATTATTCTTTGGTGAATAATAAATCGGTCCTGTATCGGGAGACGGATAAGGGCGGCGCGCAGGTGTCCGCGGGGGGGCGACGGAGAATTAAGGGTCCTCCTTTTTCGAAATTCCCGTCGAACGAGGCGAACGATTTAAGGGCCCGTTTTTGAGCGCGAAGGCGTTGACGTCCTGAACCCATCGACAGTTTTTTTCCTCTCTCTCTCTCATTCTTTATTTCTCTACGCATAGAAAGCAGGATTCCAAAGCTCATTGTCGAACGATATGTCGTAACAGTGACACCTGGAGAATGAACTCGGCATTATTATTAACGCGTTAGTGGTACGGCGTCACGGGATATAAAAAAGTGGCCAGTCACCATGCTCGCCCATATGACCATCGCTCGACAAGCCGCATTCAAACTTTTCAACCCTAAAGACTTTGAGGTCTCTGCGAGAGGAACCGACACAGTGACGAGGCGCTACAGTCGTAAAGAATTCCTCCAAGGCCACGACTCTTTCACTCAAAATATTATTTTAATATTAACCCGTCGACAAAACAATTTCGGCGCAACTTACCAATTCTATACATGTTTTCGGCGGATAATAAAAGGTGATAAATATATTTATCGATTGAATTGCGAAGCGAGTCGATAAAAATACAGAGCGATTTTTTTTTTCGAACTCTTATTTAAACATTTTTTTTATTGTCTTGCATGTTTAAGGAGAATTTTATTAATGATCTTGAATATCGATTCGAATTGAATTGAATTTATTTATCGATTGAATTATGCCTCGAGTCAATAAAAGCACAAAGCGAAAAAAAAAAAATGTTCGGAACTCTTGATCCAAAATTTTTTTTATCGTCTTGTATATTGATGCAGAATTATATTAATGATCATGAATATCGATTTATCGATTAATCATCATCACAAAAAAAATTATTCTTTTTATTTTTAAACATTGCTTTGTCACTCCAAACATTCGCTTGATGCTGTTGTAATTTGATTACCGCCTCTCGAAAAACTGGACGGATTTTTCGCACCTAAAACCCGGAAGTAGCATTTGTATAATTGTGACTGGCTTCCAGTGGAGTCGGCGAGCAGTGTCGTTTTTTTTTTTTTTTTTCGCTGGCAAGAGTGCGAGAATCGAGCGTGTAAAAAGGGTTAAGCACCGGGTGGGCGGCCGCGGCGCGCTCACATATCCGAGCGCAAAGCGCCGAGTGTGTCGACGATGCGTACGTCAAAGCAGAGTGGCGCTGCTTTTGCTCGCTTCCTCCCGCGAGCGCGCGCCCGCTTGTAAACGCGCAGCCCGCATCGCGAGCTTGCTTAGTAGCGATCTAATTATCTACGCGGCAGGAAGCCCCGGCCTCCCCCTGAGCGCGCAGCCGAGCGAATAACGAGAGGGCAGAGAGAGAACGAGCCGCTGACGAGGTAGCCGAGAAACGGTGCCTTATCGTGCTGCGAGAAACCAGCACGAGACACACGATAATTCACACTCGTGACCACTGACCGATCGCCCGTTATCGGCGCTCATTCACCGATATCCAATTTTCCGCGCATCGACGCTCCTTTCAATCGAAAAAATGACAATAAAAATTGAAATAAGTGTTCAATTTTGAATTCAATCCGAAAAAAAAATTAAATAAAATCAAAAATCGGTGCTGCCCCAAATCACCTTCCCAAAAATGTACGAATTAAATAAGAAAAAAAAATGAAAATTGTCCAAAATGTTCCGTTGTACGTGTGTCCGCATCGCGACTCGATGCGTGGAAAAAATTCAAGACATTCGCTCGAAATTTCCACGCATCGATAAATTCGATCGACAATATCGTGTATTTGTAATGTAAAAATTGAAATAAATAAATAAAAATAAGTATTCAATATTGGGACTTAAAACAGAAAATTCACATAATCCCGAATTCTCGTCATAAATTTTTTTTTATTAAATCCAAAAGTCAGTATTCCTAATGAATAATCAGGCCCAAATAACCTTCCCAAAAATAGACGAATTAAATGCCAACAAAAAAAAAAAAATGAAAATTCTCCGAAATGTTCCGTTATACATGTGTCCACATCGCGATTCGATGGCAAAAAAAAAGTTCAAGACAGTTGTTCGTTCCAGTCGGTCAGTCAGTCAGGCGATCGTCCGGAGTCGGTGATTAAGCGGGGCCCTCTTTGCTCAGCTCGTTTCAGCGCGATGCCCAAGTGGCAGCAGGAGTTCGACGCGTTGGAAGAAGAGCGAGCGAGAGAGAGAGAAAGAGAGAGAGGCCGAAGAATGAGGCCCTGGTGGCTGTGGGCCGTTGGGGGCAGGGTGGGGGACGGAACCGTCCCCGGCGGTGACGGTCAGCGAGCGCGAGCTGACCCATGACCCTTGGCCCTCCGTCTCTCTCGCGCTCGTTGGCGCGCTTACACTCGGTGCGATCGCAGGCATCGAGAGAAGTCCCGGCGTGGGCGAACTCGCGTTCAGCCGGTGGGAGGGAGGGGGAGGGAGTGCAAGTTGGGCCCGCGGGCGTCCCGGGACCGTGAGAACACCACCTATAATATTATTTAGTCTGCCCCGTGTGCCTCAGCAGTTCGCATCTTTCCTCCTTCTCTTCACGCAGCGTTGAGCCCTCTCTTCGCCTCTCTCTTATTTTCCTCTCTCTCTCCTTCTCTTCGGGGCCCGTCCTCGTGGGTCTTGGGGTCCCAGCACGCTCCTCCACCGGTATCGCACGGCCTTACTCTTTTCTCTCGTCTCTTTCTCCCGAAGGAACGAGAGAGAGAGAGAGAGAGAGAGTGAGTCTCGTTCTCTCGGACGATTCCGAGAGCGGCAGACTCGCCCCGCGAGGTACACGTTGTACAACGTGAGCTTTGCACTGGCTTTGCCTTAACCATTCGCGCTACATACCATATTACTATACTATAGATACTGTACTTGGATGCGCGCGGTTTACTCTCGCGCATTAATTGCCGTCGTAAATTGTTGCGGCTTTGCCGAGTCGAGAGAGAGTCGAAACGAAACGCTGCCCCAACGTCGGTGCTCTCTTAGCCGTGCGCCAGCTTCGCCACGGCTAAACGAGGCACCGCGAGGCACTTTTGCCGGTCTCGTTCCATCATTTTTGTTTTTCCTCCCTTTTTTTTTTTCTTTTCGTTTATTTCGTTTCATTCGGCGGCGAGAGGGGGATTAGGCCCTGAATCACCGGCTCAATCGGGATCAGTTGCAAGGGCGATGTCAGTGGGTCCTTCGATCGAGAAACGAGGCCTCACGGTCCCCTTCCCAACTCTCCATGGATTGTTTTATCTTTATTTTAATTTTTTTTCGAATTATCATCCGAGACATGAATTCACTGTGTTCTTCGAGTTCGAGTTGCGATGGTCAGTCACTTTGCCAACGTTGATGATGTCGAAGAGATCGTGGATTGCGAGGACAAAAAGAGCGGAATGTAGGAACG
Organism: Clistopyga incitator; assembly: GCA_947507545.1. Lineage (NCBI taxonomy): Eukaryota > Metazoa > Arthropoda > Insecta > Hymenoptera > Ichneumonidae > Clistopyga > Clistopyga incitator. Next base: position 8,174,421 of record OX382186.1, read on the forward strand.
AGGAATGGAATAAACGGAGTAACCGAAATATTTGAAGAAGAATTGTTCTTCTTCCGCAGAAAACCAAAATCTACTCACGTAACTCATGTAAAGTCTGCAAGACGGCAATGCTTGTGTGAAAAATGCGAGACATTTAACCCACGGATTTTTTGAAGACGATGTCCTCACGAAAACGATTCACGAATGAGCATCGCAAAATCGGTAACAAGTCCCTCAATTCAAAAAGCCCTAAATCCCTAATTAAAAACCATCCATCCATCCATCAATCGCCCAGTCCCAAATCAAACTTCGATTCCCTCGCCACAAAATACAACACGCAAATCCACAATCCCCATTACAAAAACCGTCAATTAACCGAAAGCCGATGTAAACAAGAATAATTGCCTCGCCGTGACGATACCAGCTGACCATCCGATTGATTATTGAACGCAGAACGATCGAATGGAATGTCAAAAAAAGAATGCATCGATTATCATAAACAGTAGAGGTGTCGGGGCACGTTACGATATCGCGTTTAGTTACCCGATAGCGTGATTCGTGAAACAGTAAAACACCGGTTTATGAATATATCGAAAGAGGGGCCTGACTCCCCCGCACGGTGCCAACACACGAGGGGCCCCATGTTCGTGTTGCCAGGCCACAAAGCGCGACGATACGACGCCAGCCACAGGGACCAGCGTCGGCGGTGAGGCCCGTTGGCCCAGCTGTGGCTCGATAGGCAGGCGGGCGCGCGCGCGCGGGCGCGTCGGGCCCGCGGAGCGCAACCGGGCCCCGGATGAAACTTGCCTCATCGGTACACCAGGTGGCTCCACGAGCAGTGCCCAGCAGCCCGATGCTCGTGCAGTCTTCAGGGCGCCTTGGCACCGCGAGCACCTTTCGGGCCCCGCGTTACACTCTCCGCAGCCTTTTCCACCGTTTCACAAGGCTCAAAGTCCCACCGGTTCACGTACGACGAGCACCACGAAGACGAGGACGAAGACGAGGACGAGCACACGTCAATATGTATTCCGGATTCCAGCGTGTCAACCATTTCCCCCACCAATGACACTTGTGCCTGTGATTAATCGTCGAGCCCATGTGGTCGGGGTTGGATGCTGAAGAGTGCGGTGAAGAGCCCGCTGATAATCGAGCCAACGTCGTCAAATGCGAAAAATTTTTTCGACAAACCGAAGAGAGTGCGCTTTATCGTAACTGTGACAGTTAGTGTAGTGGAGATCGTCGGGTGATCGAGAGTGTCGACGAATAAGCGAGGAATGATGCAGCAGGAACAGCAACACGCCGAGGGTGCCTCGACGACGACGCCCGGGAGTAACGAGAACCGTACGTCGAGCGATCTCCGGGAGGCTGAGTCCTCCGTCGAGTCCTCGAGCATCATTGACTCCGGACTTCCGAATCTCACTCTTCAGAGTGTCGCGCTTGGTCTTCAGGGTGCACTTCTGGCGGCGTTGCAGAGGGTCGCGCTTCTACCTCCCGGACACGCCGACGCCGCGGCCCTCAATTTTCAGGCTCTTCAGACTTATCTCACGTTGCATCGGCTCCACGCGAGCGGAGCTACCGCGAACGTCACCTCTTCGTCATCGTCCACGAGCGGCAGCAATATTGCCGCCGGTATTTCCAATGGTCCCTCGAGGAATTTGGGCGTTAGCGTCGCTCCCACGACCGCGAACACTGGCGGAAGCTCCTCCACCACTCTCACCTCCACTGGCACCGCGACTTTGACCTTGAAGAGCGAGCAGCATCATCATCATCATCACCTTGGGCTTGAGGTTCTCCAGGCCACGACCCTCGATGATGAAGACGATGACGGGGTTTCGCATTTGGATTTTGTCACCGACCCTGAAGAGGACCTGGCGCTTTTGGAGGAGGAGGAAGCCGCTGCCATCCTTCGGGCCAACTCCTCGTCCACCTCTTCAGCTCCCACGACGACAACCGGACATCATAACAGCGACCCTTTGATGCAACGCATCGCCGATGTCAATAACGCCGCGTCTTCCAGCCTCACTTTAACCTCCGCACCCGCAACCGCGCCCACCACGTGCACCTCCTCCACGACCTCCTCGTCGACCTCGTCCGCTCAAGCGACCTCCACCTCCACGGACGCTAGTCTACCACGCAGCTGTCGCGCATCCAGGCCCAAGAAACAATTTATCTGCAAATTTTGCAATCGACAATTCACCAAGAGCTACAATTTGCTTATCCACGAGAGAACCCACACCGACGAGAGACCCTACTCCTGTGACATTTGCGGCAAGGCCTTCCGACGCCAGGATCATCTCAGGGATCACAGGTACGACCTATTTTGGGTCTCTGCTTTGGTGTTCTCGAGGAGAGTCAAATTACTGGATTTTCATTCCGCTGCTGATTGGGTTAATGATTTTTGATTTTTGGGGAGGGGCGAATGAAATAATTCACGTGGATTATTTATCAGTTAATTGGATAATTTTATGGGGATTCATTTATGATTTTAAGGGGATTTGTTTATGATTTTTTATGATTTTTTTTTTTTTTTTTTTGAGAGCATTGAATCGAATAATGCGTTAGTAAAAATCAAGGGATTTCCATGGGGCACAAGCGTGTGTGCTCATCGGAAAAAATGATACACGTCGCTCCGTTTGCCACGAAGCACGCGCGCGACTTTCGCCTCACGCGACTCCGGAGCTTGGCCTCTCTTTATGATCCGCGTCGAATCGATTCACTCTCGGCTCGTTACGAACCCGAGGACTTTCCCATTTATTCCTGGTCTCGTTTCGCGTACGGCGAAGCCTCGTGGGATCGCGAGCTTTCACCACTCTTCGCTTTTGGACTCATTGTTGTCAAGCTTTCTTCGTTTGATTGTTTGCCTCAAGCCCCGCAATCCTGTTGTTGTTATTAATCGAAACAACAACAATTATTATTATTTTTTTTAAATATCCTCACTTCCGAGGCAAATAAAATGTTCGACTTTTTTTTAAATCTTAATTTCTCTTAATTAACCATTTTTTAATCATTCTCATTCTTCATTTAATTATTTTTTATTCTTCTTCAATAAAATTCAATCTATCTATTCTTCAGTTTCGAGGATCAATTGTTTATTCGTTTCATCTTCGATTTTTCAGGTACATCCACAGCAAAGAAAAGCCCTTCAAGTGCGGCGAGTGCGGAAAGGGTTTCTGCCAGAGCAGAACTCTCGCGGTTCACAAGATTCTTCACATGGAGGAGTCGCCGCACAAGTGTCCGGTTTGCGCGAGGAGCTTCAACCAGCGAAGCAACTTGAAGACGCATCTCCTGACGCACACGGACATAAAGCCCTATCACTGCGCCTCGTGCGGCAAGGTATTCCGAAGGAACTGCGACCTGAGACGTCACTCGTTGACCCACAACCTCGGGGTGGCGACCTCGCCACCCCCAGCCTCCCAGCTCCAGTCCCCGAACATCCCCGTGGCGGGAACGAGCGCGGCAGCCCTTCTTCAGGAGACCTCCTAGCCGCCCCGCCCTTTTCGCCCTTTCTTCCAAATTTAACTCCCTCACTTCTCACTCTAGACACTTTCTGTGATCGTCACTCGAACAAAAACGAGCTCTCTCTTATATATTTAAAACAATTCTCCCTCTGGCAATTAAATTATCCAATTGGATCCACATTTTCGGGCCCGATGTATTTTCACGTGATTATTTCATCGCCGGGTGATTTTAATTGATGAATTAAAGCCAACACGTGTCTCACGTTGATCGACTGTTCGGATTTCATTTTTCACACATTCCAAGGCCTTTGTTTATTTCCTGCAAGAGAAAAAAATAAATTAATTTCTCTATAAATCGATGGATACATATTGGCGAAGAAATTCTGATATATTCTTCATATATTCATGAACCACGAAGAGGACTCGGCAATCACGTTCCTTATCATTTAACAGCGAATACAGAGAAGCCTGTAAGAAAAAAAAAAAAAATGAAAAAAAAAATTGTATTGTCTTCCCGTTATCCGTTGAATCATCGACAAAAACGTTCACTCACTATCGTACCGTAATTGATATTATCTCGACGTAAGCAACCTATCCAATGTATATTTATATGATATCCGTTAATCGAATGTATAAAAGCTTAAGTTGTGTGATTATGCGATGTACATGTTAGAAAATAAACTTGTGTATTATTATTTTTTAAAAGCCTGGTTTTCAAACAATGCTCTCGTGATTTCCCGCCAAAAAAATGGCAATTAAATTAATGAGATGGGCCTTTTTTTTTTTTTTTTTTGGAGATTCCGGGAAATCTCGGCGATAATAATTGAATACGAGGCTCGCTCTCACAGCTCGGATTATTAATTGGGCTAGCCTCTCTCGTATCGTCCAGAAATGTTGCTGTTGCCCATCCGATTAACCAGAGACGAAGAGACTCCGCGAGACCATGGGGTCTCGTGTTTCAAAGAAGGGGCCACCGCCAGGTGCCCCAACGCGTCATGGACATCACCTTGGCGATACGTTTCCTCGGCGTCTAGGGTTACGTCGTCTCTTTCTCTCGCGAGAGGACTCGCGCGCCATGCGAACGACTCGACGGGCGTACCATTATCGGCTCGTAGCACGAACGACCGGAGGAAACTTGGCTCTCGAGAGAAAACGATAAGGGAGTTGGCCGGGGCCTTCTCACCTCGCCGGGCCCTGCATAATAGCGTACGGCGCGGCAGAAGCGAGCGTAGGCATCGCTCGCTGTTGGCACCGTCGTCCATCGGGCTCGTTAACCCCGGTCAAGAGCTCGTCACCGATATGCCCAAGAATACCTCCGGACCTTCATCCTCCAGAACTGTGAGCACACATCAGAAATTTATTAAATTCAAATGCACAGTGAAATGATTTTTTTTTCGAAGACTACAGAGTTTCGTCGTCTCTACCTGTGAGCATCTATTATATTTTTTTTTTTAAATAAAAATAAAATTAATTTATAAAGTAAAATGCTAATGATTTGATGTCTGGATTTTTCGATAAAACCTCAGAGAATTTTAATAACAATCAAAGATGTTAAATAAAGATCGAAAGGTACTATCAGCCACATTACCGACATGAATTTTAAAAAATACGACGAACCTATCGCACCTTGAAACTATCTCAGGTATCCACAAGTACAAGTGACATAATGCGACTGAATTACCTAACAGCAAATAAGGAATTGAATTTTCATTCGAGATATGTAAATACTGAAAAAAATAAATAAAAATTTCCATGGAGCTCTTAAGAAGCGATTAGGATTATCGGTGATCGAGGTGTGGACACGCAGTGAACACTGGATGAAAGAAGAAGGCATTCTTCGATCGGGGACCTAAAATAGTATGTGTGTGTGTGTGCGAGTGACCGTAAGAAGCGTGGACGTAAGGAAATGCGATGACTCGCGGAGAGGGGGACATTGTAAGCGCGCGGTCGGGTGGGGGTAAGTCCCAGCGAGGCCCGCACCGGACCCAAAGCGCGGCCGAGGAGAGGGGGAACCGAGCGGCGCGACACCGGGGACCACACGCACGCGCCGCCCACAGATACCGTATCACTCCGCTACAACCGACGTGATCTGCATGCGCATGTCCTCCTTCATCACCGAAAAAAAAGTCTAAAAATCCTCCAGTCAACCGGGTACACAAGAAGAGGGTACATATGTATATGTATATGTATATATAGATATAATTTCATTCGTTTCTCCCGATATAAGACTCTTCCACAGTTCTAGAGTCGACTTAAGCTGCCTTTTTCTGCTTAGTTAACGAGATATCGGTATTTTCATCAGCCATAAGGCCCCGTTGAGGGATCTTCGTAACGGCGAGGCAATGTTTGGTTTCATTGAATTTTAACTAACTAATTCGTAAAGTAAAGTCTCAAAATTGAGGTTGCTTAGTTAACGAGATATCGGTATTTTCATCAGCCATAAGGCCCCGTTGAGGGATCTTCGTAACGGCGAGGCAATGTTTGGTTTCATCGAATTTTAACTAACTAATTCGTAAAGTAAAGTCTCAAAATTAAGGTTGCTTAGTTAGCGAGATATCGGTATTTTCATCAGCCATAAGGCCCTGTTACGGGATTTTCGTAACAGCGAGGCAATATTTGATTCACCTAAATTTTCACCAGCTTATTCCTGAAGTAAAGTCTCAAAATTATGGTTTCATTAATACATAAAACTCATCCACAGTTCTAGAGTCGACTTAAGGTGCTTTTTCATCTCACTCAAAGCGATATCGTCATTTTCATCGGACATAAGGCCCCATATCAAGGGACTTTGTGAAGTAAAGTAAAATCCAAAAATTAAGCTTTCAATCGTACACCCTGAAGAAAATCAAACAGCAATGAGACTCTTATGTTTTCTCGTATACACGTTTTTGTCGTGAGCTGTGATTGAAAGTGATAGTATTTGTGTTATTTGAAGAAGGTTAAAAAGAAAAAGTTGCTTTTGTCGATAGAGCGAGCGGCGCTGCATTGGTGGGCCTCATCGACTCTCTCGTTCTTCTCTCGCAGTTGGTACAACACGCTCATCCATGTACCAAGGGGATCCTTCCAGCGTTCGGACACGCTTTCGTACTCCCTTCTCTCGTTTACGCCTCGCCACGTCCACCACCACCACCTCATACCCCTTGTAACGTCCGGTGTACGTACCTCGCGAGCTGGCGGATGCGTGTGTTTTTTCGCACACGCCGAGAACCCTCTAACGTCTCCATACCGAGAGGGAAACGAAGTTGTACTTGCCGATATACGATCGGCTCGTAACGTGCAAAGGGAGAAGAAGAAGAAGAAGAAGAAGAAGAAGAGCTGTTTCCTCGCCCATGAGTCCCAAGCGCCCACCCGCGCGATACTCTATCCTCCTTATACTCGATATCCACTTCCACCCAAGAATTTACTGCATCCTGATCGCACACGTGAATTCAAGTAGAATTACCTGAAAAAAAAAAAAAAAAATACACAAAAGGTATTAAATTCATTCTTTCGTACGATAAATAAAGAATATCATTTTATTATCCGGTGAAAAATTGATGATTCCTCCATTTATCCTCACTTTCCTCTGACCAATAAACATATTTTTCCCCTTGAACACAAAAAATTTTTGGTAATACAAAATTTCAAAATTTTTTGTGATGCCCAAAATCTCTTCCAGTTTTGGGCCTCATCTTAGTAACTCAAAAAAAAACAGAAAAAAACAAGTCTCTACGTAGGTAAGTTAAGTACTGAAAAAATTGACAAAAACCAAAAAATTCTGTTATACCCGGAGCCTCATCCAGTTTTTGGGGGTCATCTTAGTAAGTCGAAAAAAAAATAAAAATAAAGGAAAAACAACTCGCTACGTAGGAGCACCTACGTAGCGAGGCTATACGGCCGAGAGAGTATGCGCAGGTATATAGAAACGGTAAGGGAAAGAGAAGCACGAAGAGGAGCGTGTGGCTGGCTGTGAACGCGGTATACGAAATACGAACGGGCGGACAGGATGACGGACGGCGTGAGGCCCCGGGGTCCGAGCGCGAGTGGTGACTCGCGCGACACGGGCCCAACACTCGTGCGCCCACGCACTTGAACTTGGTCTTTCGCCCGTCCCACCCGGCGCTCCACACGCTTCCACGCTGAGGTGCGAGAGAGCGACGGACCGGAGACTCCCAACCACCACCACCACCGCCACGAATTTTTAAAGCCTCGCGGTGGCGAACCTTCGCAAAAAGCTAAAAAAACTTAAATCTCTCTCGTCCTCGAGGGTTACACACAGCGAGCAAGATTTTATTTATTGGATCCGTTCTCCGCTGCGTGCCTGCGAGCTTAGAGACGTCGTCGTTGCGCAGCCACAGGCCGCAAAAAACGAGGGACTTGTCGTTTCGGGTGGAATCGCGCTGTCTCCCCGTTTAGCCCGTCCACCCGCAATACGTTAGAACCTGCGGTTGGGCCTTTCACGCACCCACGGGCCCACCTTTCTCTTCCACCACTTTCTCACCTCTTTCTAATGCTCCACCAAAGTCATTCCGAATTGTCTCAAGGTACAGCCAGACACTTTTCTGTGTTTTAACAAAAAATTATCTATCAATGGGACTATGGAAATGGTATTTTTTAAAAAATGTTACAGGTTTTATGGGAAAGTCAACTTTTGTTTGGAAAAATGAAAGTTAAATTCGGTGGGAAAAAAAAAATTGGAAAATGAAACAAAGAGTGGAGGTAAAATGGACCTTCGTTTCTAAAAATGAAAATTAAATTCGGTGGAAAAAAATGTAAAACTAAGTAAAGAGTGGAGATAAAAATGAATTTTCGGTTCTAAAAATGAAAGTTAAATTCGGTGGAATTTTTTTTTTTTTTTAATGAAACAAAGAGTGGAGATAAAAATAAAACGAAGCTGACTACGCCCTCTAATTTCCAAGTCGGAATTTCATTCATCGAGCGCTTGTTGGGCAGACATTGAATGCATTGAATAGCCTTCATTGAAGCTCACACACACACACGTGTCCGAGCGCAGTGACTATTCCAGGCTCATCATGAATACCCGATACCGCGCGGTGGTCACTCTGACTCAGTGTGCTTATGGGCCGCGTTGCCATAAGGATTCCAGTTTTCTTACCTGCCTCCTACCTCGATCCTCCCGAGAGCTCTCCACCGAGATAACGTTATCTCTCGAGTGAATGCTCGCAGGCGTGGACGTGAGGCAGGTACTACTATACTCCCGGGCTCTCAATAACCCCCGGAGATAAAGTCAGGCCCAGGCCATTCGATTATTTACAGTCTTACACGTGTGACCCATCGCCCCGAAGAATGTCAGGATTAATTAGAAGAGGAACTTGGGTAATTCCTTATCGTGTTATCACCCGAGCTGCAATAAAAGAAAGACTTTTCGCCCCTATTGTTTTTTTTTTTTTTTTTTTTTTTTTTCCGGGGGATCGATATGCAAAAAGTGAAAATCTGACTATTGGACGCATGCTCAACGATTTGTACAAGATTAAGTCATTTTTGGCTCATCGAATTTTGAAAATTTATTAATTATAGAAAATTTATTTATTATTGGGTCAGTATTTTTTATTTTGTCGAAGAGTTTCTTCCGAAATTTGAAAAATAAATAAATAAATAAAATGTAAATGTTTCGAAGTGGGTCTCGGAAATTCTCAAAAAGTTTTCGGAGTCCATACCAAATCTCGTGTTGGAAATTTCGTTTGTGTCTCAGTTCGGAATCCTGGACATTCGATCCACGGCTTAGACACGTGATCTACGTCCTGGACGTGGAGTCCGAATATCGAAAGTGTCGTGTAAGTATTAGGAGTATAATCCGAGATTTAGACGTGTAATCAAGGCACTTAAAATTAAACGCAAGTCCCAGAATGTTAATCCAATCCAGAGCACAGCCCAAAACCCAAAACCCTTTACCTCTGAAAGCTACTTTTCTTTTTTTTTTTCTTCAGCGTTAGGAGACTGAACAAAAATGATCAATAAAGACACTTCTCCAAAGTAAGCTTTCAAGATTTTTGCTAACAGTAATTCAACAACGAAAACAATATTTCATTCTTCAAATATCAAATCATAATATACAAACTTCCGAATTATTTTTCCCCGTGACAAATTTCCCCATTCCCAAAGTAAGCTCAGGTGGTTCGAGTGTTTGCAACTATTTTCATTTGCTCGTCGTATTACCCCCCCACCCCCTTCCCCCTGTTAAATCTCCCAATCTTATCTCCGAGTCAATCCCGTTTGCGAGCCTAGCTGAGCAAACGTCCCCGCGGTTCATTTTTGTGTGTCGTTTGCGTACCTGTGCGAGCTCCGGATGAGGGCCGGTTGTCTCACTTTCTTAGCGCCTTCGGCGAGGAGGCTTATCGTTTGGGCCCTAAGCTTTTCACCCCCAGGGGTTTTGTTTAAATGTGGTGATCGGCAAAGATAAGTGAAGAGGATCTTCGTCCGCGGTCATCCCTGGTAACCACAGCAGCAGCAGGAGAATTACCATCAGTGGGCCCAAACAATTGTTATCACCGAAAAAGGCCCAGAATAAAGGTGGCACCTTGGACGTCGGGGCAATTGCGTACCTGCTAGCCGCAATTTCCCGTACATTCACAAACCGAGAGACCACGCTGAAGAGAGGCAACGTCACGTGGAGGTAACTGAAAAGCATAAAACAAAAAATATGTGAAAGAAAGAAATTGGTCTTTGATGTGGCCGCGACTCCAGCGGGGGCATGACGCCACAGGAATATGAGAAAATATGCGATGCGACCGCGCTGGCCCAATGAAATATTCGTCGTCGGTTGGGCCTTACCGGTCGGCAGTCGAGCTAGCCTCCAATATATTTACCTATATTAAACGTTGGCGCTGTGGGCCTTGCGCGTAGGAGTCCCGTCCCCACAATCCTCAGCGGCCCCACCGGATAATGTAGAAGTGGTGACTGGTCATCCTGTCGGTTGAAGGAAAGAAGGAACGGGGATATAAAGACTGGGATAAATAATAGTAGGCGAGAGAGAGAGAGAGAGAGAGAGAGAGAGAGAGAGAGAGAGAGAGAGGGTGAAGAGGGAATGTACGGTGAAAAATCTGGACGAGGGGAGAACCGAAGACGACGACGACGAAGATGATGAAGAAGGCGGCACGGGGTGTGCGACCGTCGAGCCGCGTGCCAGAGAAGTCCCCGGAGCTTCACAGGGGGCCTCGCCGAGTCCCCGACGGGCCCCGGAATCGTAGAGAACGACTCAACGTGATATCGGGCCCTCCCGGTGAGAGCCGACGACGCGCGACCGACACACCATGTCACATTATTACCATATCGGTATCCGGGCATGTGCACCATCGTCACAACACGTCCCATTCCTCGAGCTTTCAACCCCCTTGGCTACGAGGAACCGCGCACCTTCCTACCAGTTGCGAGATTAAAGTCTCCGCGCTATTCAAACGCTATTTCGACCGATAATGTGGATGAACCGTCGGATAACAACCGCAGTTCACCTTTTCACTGATAGGAGGAGATAGGGTCAAAGAGAATTAAGAGAGTGGAAATGGGGACTAAGGGACACTGCAGTGCAGATTTTCCCATGACCTTCTGGGTGAGAGACCCACGAAGAGCAAGGAGGATTATTGGAATTTTTATGTTTTCCCAAAACGTTCGTTGGATCTTTCCTCGAGTATTTCAATGCCAATTTTACTGTCACCCTTGGAGAAAAAGTGATACTGCAAAATTTCATTCTTCTGGTGTAATTGACGTTGATTGTTCGGAATGGGCGTTTAATTTTGAAGAATCGCTTTATCGTGGCAAAGGAAGATGGTTTTTTTTTTTTTCACGTGTAATTGGGAAGGTTGAATTTACAACAGCGGCGGATAGATTTTTCCACGTTTTAACAGGACTCGGTGCGGATGATATTAGCCGGTGACGAGAGAAACGTCGCGCGAATCGTGATAAAATCCCATAAAGTTGAGGCCGCGCAGCGAGGCGCGGGCACGATTTTCACGTTAATTGTTTCGTTACGTCGAGTAGACGAATTCCGGGTGAATTTATTGTTGAGAAAGGTTGGCCGGGAGGCCGGACAGGAGAGGGGAAATACAGGGAGGCAGCTAACGATCGGGAGTATCCGCACAGCGGAACGCGAGTGAGCCCGCGGCGCGGACGGTACACGGGGCGTAGGAAGTATATTCTCAGGTGAATTTATTCAACGGGTTTTACGAAGTGATGACGCGGTGAAACATCTATAATCGTGGCTCGTGGCGCTGCTTCGGTGCGACGCGCGCTCCCAGCTCCCTCGCGACGAGGCATTTCAATATAAATAAGAATTTATCGGCGCCGCGACGGCGTTAGGTTAAAAGGTTTACGTTTATTAATTTTTCGCTAATCCCACTGCCAAGTGTCCCGTGGATTTGTGATGGTAGAAAGAAAAAAAAACGAAAAACCAATAAAAATATAGGAAATCCTGCGGGGATGCCTCCCGTTGGTTGCGGATAATGCACGCGAGACATCTTCTTCGCTACCTCCTCCGATTTAACAAACTCCGCTTCGTTCACATTCGCACTCGTGACCCTCGACGATATTTTATTATCATTTTATTACCCATCCCGAGTATTCCCTCTTTTCATTATCCCCGCGGAATTCACGGTGATATTGAAAAACCGCATCGACGACTAAGTCTCGTCGGTGTTTTGTCATTTTGAGGATTCGTGCGGCAATGGGAATGAAGCGAAGCTTATGGGTAAATCAAGGATACCACAATCGACACCGGTATCACATTTGATTTGTGAATCTAATAAAATTGCGTTGCAAAACAGCGAGAAGTACGACAAAAGGATAGTCCATTTGGCTATCCTGCACAAAGTTCTTTCCCGCTGATTTGTCATTGAATTTTCCTCGTGTTAGAAATTTAAGACTGTACGTAATGATCATTGCTGTCGATCTGCCTCCTTGAGACTCCATAGCCTTAACGCAGCGCCGAATAAAATGAAGTCACGGGCAGCCAGCGGGTCGAAAGGTGGAAGCGTGCGGGGATGAGCTTCGGAGACGAATCCATTAGCCACGAGGGCGGATTGAGCAATAAACCAACTGGGAGGTAAGAAGAAGAAGGAGAAGAAGAAGAAGTTTTCCCCTTTTTGGTCGTCCGGTTGAAGCTCTCGAATCCGTAGGGATTCGAAGCGCGCGTCCGTGAGAGATTTCAGTCGGCTGCCGTGCGACATCGAACCACACGCGCGCGCGCGAACCCGGTGTGTGCCTAAAACCTCTCGTGGGCATCGGCGCGATGCCCCAATCCTCGAAGAAGAGTCGCCCCGTGGGCCCGCATTCCCGTACAAGATGTCGCGCCGATAAAAGTCCCTCTTCGCTCCTCCGGCGGTTCGAACGACGATCCTCCGAAGATCCCGAGGAGCCTTCTTCTTCTGCCTCCTTTCCTCTTCTCTGTGTTGTCACTGCCCGTGTATATATGGGGAGTTCTCTTCCCGCACGTTCGAGCAATTCATTTAAACATTCCCCGAGGTGGTCGCACGACAAATTACTCCCCAAACCCTCGTGAACGCGCGCGCGCGCGACCAAGAGACCAAGAGACATTGACCATGAGAAGGGGGGAAAGAAGAGGGCACCTACAGGGCCCACCTCGCTCTCTTCGGGGTCTCGATGTGCTATCTCCATTCAGAGATCTCGCATCGGAGAGAACGAGACGCGACACTTGGCAGCTCTAGCGGCAGCAGTCTTCTTTCCGTAGCGTCCACTCTCACGTGTCCGTGTGCGATAAGCTCGTTTCATTTCGATTCCTCTCTTTCACAAACGCTTCTCTTTTTCTTCTTCTCCAAGTCTTCTCTCTCTCTCTTTGTCCGACGTTTTCGTCGACTCCCGAAGAGACTCTTGGCCGCGAAGAGGACCGCTTTATTGCTCTCACTTTGTGTGGCTTTCTAGAAAGGCATAAAAATGTCGGTGACAATTCTCACACCTGAGAGAGAAAGAGAGGACATCTTGCGCGATGGTCTCCCGGTGAACCTCTCTCCGGACTCGCCGGAATAGCTCCATGACGCCCGGGGACCACCCCTCGTCCACAGAAATCCCCCACAAACTTTTTCGACAAATGTATGCGAAATTTTGTTAACACCGCACTCCGATGGTTCCATTAAGATTATGAGAGATACCACCTGAAAAATAAAAACGTAACGTTTTTAGCTTTGTCAAACGTTGTCGTACATTGTTTCACACGCATGCGATTCAACGCGCGCGGATAATAAAAATCTGACGAAAAACCACCCTGATATCATTGGTGATATCATACGGGCTTAGGAAGTTCAAGTTATTTTGTTTAACTGATAAATCATATTGTTATCGTGGCTTGACTGAATCAGGCCTTCCAAAATTATTCATTTCGACACTCACCCTTTGCCAATATCGCTGAGACAAATTTCCCTTACATCTAAAAGCGTAAGGTCATTGTGTGTGTGTGTGTGTGTTGTTTGGTCCCGAGTATTTTCGTTCTGGTGAACAATTAGTGGGCTCACAAATTCTTATGTTGGGACTGGAAAAGCTGCGCGATCGTAATCCGTCTCGCCGGAGACTAAAACTTACGATAGGTATCTCTCACTTTCCGAGGGGCACAACGGCTTTTAAGAGGCGCGGTGCGCGCGCACCGTTGTACTAGTACGGCAGAGGGCACCACGGGAGACGGACAGCTTCCGGAAGCGTCGAGATATATCGATCGCGATTAGCAGAGTGCGCTCTCGGCGGGCGTCTGGTGTCCTCGGTGACACTCGCTTTCCGTCCCCGCTCGTAAATAACAAAAGGCTCATTTCTTGACCTCACCTCCTCGACCCCCACTTCCATCCTCTTCTCGTAGACTCGGTTAATTGACTCAAGACAGGAATGGCTCTACCGTGTTCCTCCTGACAACTCTTGACACCAGCCAGCACACAAAAAATTGACCACCCAGACCTTCTCAGGTTATGTTTTCTCCCTGTATCGCTCTATCCCATTTTCTCATCTCTTGTCACAGTTTCACGGATACGACCACGGTTCGAAGGTTTCACAGCATTTCTTCTTTTTTTTTTCTTTCGTTTTCCTTGTCGACCCTCCTAATCTCATTTTACGCACGATTGAGTAAGAACGAGAGAAAATTAAGATGGTTTTGAAATTAATTCATCAAACTTTCGCCGGTGAGTTTTCTCAGCTAAGCGAACAATTAGTCACTCGTACGGCGAGTTAACGCTATCTTTGTTCACCAATCTTTGAGAATTTTGAGAATTTGTAATTTAAATAAAAGAGAAAGTTTAATAACAATCACAAGATCGAAGAACGCAAATATATATACATATATATATCATGCAACCGTATAATATAAATACTATAATGATAATAATAGTAAAATTTGTAAATGTATATTCGCAAATTAACGACTGGAAAATGTCCCTTAATATATTCGAGGGCAATATAAAAGTAGATTAATCCCAGTACTTACCTTTCTTCACGCTTTTTTCGCGCTTCTCGCCAAAATTTCAAGGTCACCACGCCCAAAGGAACTGCCGATCGTTGAATACGTTGACGGATGCTTCACATTCGCAGGGAATCCAAAAATATTCACTTCAAAATCACTGTTATCACATTTATAAATTCATATTTACACGTTCGTCGCATAATTTCATATTTATTTCAACATTTTTATCACACACATCAACTGCTTTTTATTCACGCGCGCAAAAATAACATATTTACCATATTCCCGAAAGTGCGAAGCTACGGTGGCGCGAAGTTTCGACCGTTTTTTCGTTCCGATGGCTGTTATATATCCCGATTTTGTGGAGAAACGGTTTGGCAGTCGACAACACGTGATATTTATTTCAACATTTTTAGCACACACGTCAACTGCTTTTTATTAACTCGCGCAGAAATAACATATTTACCATATTCCCGAAACTGCGAAGCTACGGCGGCGCGAAGTTTCGACCGTTTTTTCGTTCCGATGGCTGTTATATATCCCGATTTTGTAGAGAAACAGTTCGGCAGTCGACGACACGTGATATTTATTTCAACATTTTCAGCACACACATCAACTGCTTTTTATTAACTCGCGCAAAAATAACATATTTACCGTATTCCCGAAACTGCGAAGCTACGGCGGCGCGAAGTTTCGACCGTTTTTTCGTTCCGATGGCTGTTATATATCCCGATTTTGTGGAGAAACGGTTCGGCAGTCGACGACGCGTGACGCCATTTTGTAATAGACTGTTTACGCGCTGCTCATACATCGCGCATCGCCCGAAATTTCGCGTGTTAAATTTTCCCGATCACTGCGATATATTCCAATTTTGCGGAGACACGGTTCGACGATCCTCGACGCGTGACGCCATTTTGTAATTGACTGTTTACGCGATCAGTAGCGCCGCTTACACAGCGCGACAATGCGCGCGCATCGCACTGCATTATCGGATGACGGTTTTGTTATTACCGAAACTTATATCTGTAATACATATATATATATATATATATATGACATGGTCGCCGTGACGTCCATTAGTCAAGGCAAATAGTACATGTGTACCTCAGAAACTATTTTATTAACAGAATATATCACACATTTGGCGTCTCTGAAGCAAAAATCTAGGAATGCCATTGCGCTTGACGTTTTTCGAACTCGTTTTTCACGTTTCAACGATAAAAACTTATAGCGACGAGCGAGTTGAAAAATCGAAGCGCAAATTAATAATAAATGAATTTATTATAAATTTGCATTGATTAAAATAAATTCAATCTGACGAGTCTTATCGACGTGAGATCGTGCAGAAAATAAATCCTCCCTTGGAATCAACAAAATTATGTTTTTTTTTTTATGGGGGTTTTAACATTGTTCGTGATCGAGGTAGTAGTGGGAGTGGCCAGGGCAACCCACGATATTAATTCATACACGTAAAAAAAAAAGAAAAGAAAAGAAGGGAGATTTCGAAGGAGGAGGAACCGCGACCGAAGTTTAATACGTAATGGTCGGGAGGGGGGAGAGGAAGCCATAACAGAGTTTTGTCGCCCTGTGTCACGACTGGCAAAGTTTTCGGTCCCGAAACGATCCTCGAGCAGTCTCGCGGAGTAACCCGTTATTACGAGCAGTCTCAGCACTCGGGTCATGGCTCGCCTTTGAAATTATTATAATAATAATCCTCACCGCATGAATTCCTCTCTACATATACGACGTCTCTGTATCTTTTGTCCGTACAACAACAAAAAAATCCTCGATTCTTCATCGAAAATCCACAAAGGAAAACGAACTGCAACAAATTTTCTTATAATCTCCTATATTATTTATATTACACATTTTACCATATAAATAATGTGGGCAAAATAAATCCTTTCTATGGTTTTTTTTTTCGCCATAATTCTGCCACGAAACCAACGTTTTTTTTGCATTAATAATTGAATGTTCAAAAAAAAAATTATTACCATTTCTATTGAATGGCTATTATTATACCCATTACCGGAATTAATAAATTCCTTTTAAAAAAACTACAAAAAAATTGTATATTTTGATTATTGTTATTATTTATTTTTTCGAGAGGGATAACAGAGTAAGACCTTCAAGATTTTGCGTCGAATTTTTTTTTTTATTTCATTGTAATATTTAAAATATAATCGACAGTGATATAAAAACAAGAATAATTATCATTTCTATTCATTAGCTATTATTATTAATATAATTTCTTATTAAAATAAATTTTTTTTTAATCTCTATGACTATGAATATCGCCATGAAAAAAAAAAAACCGTGAATTAAGCCGCAGAATTTCAGGCAATTGTATATCGCGATGATGATTATTATTTATATTTTCGAGGGGGATAATAGAGTAAAACCGTGAAGATTTTTCGTCGGATTATCGTGGCCGGCCGGTGGTGAGGTGGAGGTGCCGCGCGAGGGTCACCCACGCACGCGTAGGATAATTGCACGCGCGCGGACGGATATATTCTTCCTGCTCGGTGCGCTGCGCCTAACCTCACGTTCGTGCGCACCGCGCACGGTACATACGTGTACGTACGCTGCGCGCTCTCCGTCAGAGCCGCTGTGGAGAGAATCATCTGCATGCCGAGCGCTGCTCGCGCAACCAGACCGAGTTGTGCGATCTCCGGCGAAGAGTGCGCTCGCGGATCCAAGCGCGTTCGCGCGCACCACCACCGCCACCACCGGAGGTCAGAGGTCAGCGGTACTCTCGTCGAGGCAGACGCGACGCCCACCGAGCGACACCCACGCGAAAATCCTCGTTCCTTCCTCTTCGCCCTCTTCCCGAGCCGTTCGCCTGCATCCCTGCGCCGTACGCGCTATTCCCACTTGCGATCGTCAACAAATTACCACTATTTATTGTTAATACCAAACGCACATTTTCTCCCCGCACACTTTTTTCCACGATTAAATTGAATTTTTCATTTTATTTTTTTGCCTCTAAGGGCGAAACATTTCCAAGCTGAAGACAGTAAACATTTAATACAACAATTATTCAAATTGTTCATATTATATTATTCAATTAATCTATCTTACGTTCTTAAAATTATGGATACTCTAAGAGTATATTTAAAAATGTGATAAAAATTCGCGTGTATGTTTTTTTACAGAAACAGTTGCGTATTTGATAAAAATCAATATTTTTGCATAACAATTTTCTTGGGTTTTAAATTCTCCTCTGATAATCATTAAAAAAAAAAAGCGATTGAATAGTAAATTCGGAGTTTGTTGACGAAAAATAATGTCTACACTTTTAGTTGGAAGCTGATGCTTGTGGAAAAATGTGGATATTTGTGTTTTCGTCTTATTTTTTTAATTCTGTTTTGTCGTCGTTGATGCGCTTGGCCGATAGGAGGGTCGATGGGGTGGGGGTGTGCCCGGCGCCTCCGCGAAAGGTCTCTCGGCGCACCCTTCTTCTCCTCCTCCTCTTCTTCTTCTTCTTCTTCTTCTTCCTCTATTACTCGCGGTGCGTCGTCACTGCACCGAGATCCTACGAGGATCCTCTTCTGGGTCGGTGCATACACCAGAGCTGATTATTAATAACTGCCCGGAGGGCTTATACGTGGGCACGCCGCGCGCGCCGGGTGAAAACATCGCACGCGGATTCTCAGGTTCGAGTCCGAGTGCCGAAGAGTGCGGCACTGCGCCTAGTCGCGTGTATCGGCCGCGCCGCTCTTCAGCCTCTGCCCCGGCAGCCTCTCGTGTGCGATTGCCACGATCATTGCCCGATGACCTTTCCATATGCCTGTGCTCGCTTCTGACGTTACTGCTCCCGACTATTATCGTCACTCCGGCCCGATCACGAACGCCTTTTCACATTCCAAACAGTTTTACGCTATCGCTCGGCTATTTTATTTATTCATCTTTCCTTTTTATCAAACCATTCGCAACAGTCGAGCCTTGCCATTCGAATCAGCGATGAGAAATCGTCGCTTCGAAAATTTATGACTAATTTCAGTGGTGTTAAACGCGAGGGACAAGTGAAAAAGGGTGTACACGAATCATAAGATACACCCTTAAAACCCTAAAACGCGTGTGAGATTAAGTCCTATATTTTTTTTCTATAATTTAAGCTTTCGCAATGAAAATGCGTGCAAAAAATTTGCCGCAAATCGCTTTTGTTATACAGTATTTTTTTTTAATTACAATAAAAACAGCATTTTTCAAACGAAAACTAAAGATTCGGAAAGGTGATGTGTTTTTAAAAGAAAAAATAAAACTAATTCGCAGTTTCGTCGATGACATCAGCGGGCTCCGCTCACCCCGAAAAGCGCAGTAAATTGGTGAATAAAAATAGCCACTATAATTGATACCGAGCTCGTGAAAAGCCGTCCTACGATATACGAACGAGAAAGCGAGCTTCCCACTCGTCGGGGCTAGCCCCGATAAAACCGTGAGCCATTGGGCGGTTAATGACACTATAATACGCTAAATATGATCCGTGAACATTCGGAGATTGAGTCGTTTATAGAGTGCTCGAGAAAAGCGAGGAGCAAAGGAAGAAATATAGTGGGTTAGTCGGGAGCGTGTCAAGCTCGGCTCAGCCCGATCGCAACAATAGGCACCGGCAGCAGCGAGTCCTCGGAAAGAGCAACCCGGGTTATTTCTTCCCCGCGCCTCCTATTCGCATCCCACGTCTCAACATTCACGCCAGTTATTCACTGTTAGGTATTCGGGGTACAAGAAAAAAAGAAGAAGAATAAAAGAAAGAAAAGACACCTCGCTCGAGTGAGAGAAGCGCGAAAGAGAATAAAGAAGAAAGGAAGAAGAAGAAGAGGAGGAAAAAATGAAAAATGAAAAGTAGTAGAGGGGTGAGCATTACGAGAAGGATTACACCGGTAAGCCGGGACTAACTGGCAGCCTGACGTCATAATCTTGAGAAATATTTCGGCTGTCCTCGTAGCGCATCTTCTTCCTTGTATTTCTTCGGCTTGTTTCTTCTTCCTTCTTCTTTCACCATCCAGCGATTACGTGTTATGTGCCGTTGGACTGTTGACTGCTGCGAGAAGATGAAGAAGATGATGATGATGATGATGATGATGATGACGACAAGAGATGAATCCTCGGAGGTGGGGACAGCCGTGAAGAAAAGGAGACGACGATCGGGATGACTATGTTTTGTTTTTTTTTGTTTTTGTGTTTTAGTAAATGCTCGAGAGACTCGAGGCGATCACCAAGATTTTCGAATCGATCAATTAACCGCGTGTGGGAACCGGGGCGACGCTTCGGTTCATCCGTCCTTTCCTTCTCCTCTTCATCTTCCTCCTCTTCTTCTTCTTCTTCTTCTTCTCCTCTTGTCAAGGATCAGATCACGATCTCTCTCTCCTATCCGCAAACCTGTAATCCTCTTCGAGACCCTTGCGCATCGTGTGTAGATGATCGGGGTGGAGAGAAACTAACGCTGAAGAAGTTGCTGAGGTAACTTTGGTCGCTTCGATCCCCGTGCTCTGGCCTCATCTTCCTGAATTCGTCCGCCGCTCACGCTCCTCTTCTTCCTTCTTCATCTTCTTCTTCAGTTTCTTTTTCTTTTTCTCTTCCTTCAGCGATCACGAATTTTTGGCGGAGGTAACCGCGCGGGACGATTCGGGGGAAAGGAGAGAAAGAAGACGAGGCAGTTCCCAGGGTGTCAACCGGGGGCTTGATCCCCTTCGGCTGGTCCCGGTTCGTCGGGTTGTCAGAACGATTGGGCTCTTGATAAGGATTGACGACGACTGCCTGTCTCTTCGACATCTCGATGAGGGACACCCGAGCCACCACCACCACCACCTCGAGATGCATCTTAAGAATCGGAGAACTTTCGGGATAAGATCCTCGGGGATACGCCGGAAAGAAGCTTTTTCACACGCGCTTCCGGCTAAACGCTACTGATGGCACCACGTCAAAATGTCAAATTGCTTCTATAGATTACGAATCTTCGGTGAATTCCAATCCCAAACGAAGTGGTCCTTTGTCGAAACACTGAAAACAACTAAAAAAAGTTTTTCAATTAAATGTGACAATGAAAAATACCCGCTAAAACTAACAATACCGTGACATAATCGAGACTTACCTTTTTCACCTTAAAAAAAAAATCATTAACAACAAAAATAAGTTGCCAGGGTCAATTTTCCTGAGATAAAAATCTCACAATAAAATATTTCACTGCTTTATTAAGTCCACAAAAAAATTACATATGTCCTAATACAACAGTGCATACACTTATTTATCGCACTAACATATTCGATCCCATTTACTTCACGGATTGCAAAAAATGTCACACTTCCGTCCGGCCTAACCTCTTCTTCAAGTTCCTCTTCGCATTCCTGAGGAGAATCCGAGCAGCTAACTGAACCAACGATTCCGCAGTATATTTAACATTGGATAGGTAAAATCCACGCGAGGTTTAAAAACGAAGCGTCGAAATCCTTTGTTCCCGTGGTCCTTTTGTCCAGCGGCGAGCAGGCGTCGCTTACCTTTTCACGTTGCAATAATTCAGCGAGCGCCCCCTTGACAAGATATCGCGCGGAGCTTTTCGGCCATCCGGTTATTCGCACTCCTGCCTCCGTTCTCCCACAGTTACTTTCTTTATTCCCCCCTCCCCCGCCCCCCTCCCGAAACCAGCGCCTTTCTTACCACTCAACCGCGCGGCACCTTGTCTTTTCCTTATTTCTCGAGACTCGGGCGAGCGTCTCGGGGTGGTTAGTATCCGTTTCTCTCTGTCTCCTCGGTGAGCCCCCGGTGTGTGGTCCTACGACGGAAAGCGTGAATCTCTCTCCTCTAGTCTGCTGTCACGGATATCCCCTCGGCATGGAGACTGGCTCGTATTCCGCGAGGATGCGCTCACTCACGCACCAGCAGTGGCAACAGCAGCGCCACCAACGGCTTTTTACCTTTCTCTCTCACTCTTCCTATCCACTTATGCATATATATATAGAAAACAGAAAAGTTGGATAGTGTTCTTCGTTCCACTGGCGAAGTAAGAGTGTCACGAGTCTCAGGTTTTTGTTGGAATCGGGAATCGAGTGGGCAGAGGTAATCGAGTAGTTTTCCCCCGGTAAGATCTCTTTCTTCAAGAACACAACCTCTCTAGTATCTCTGTTTTGTTTATTTTTTTCCGTGTCTCAACAGATTCTCGATCCTCTTGGTCGTGTATTTTGGGCTCACGTTCTCCTTGTTCGACGCGTCGCTTCGCGAGCGCGTTTCGGTCGCGCATCACCGACAAGTCTTTATCACGCTCGGTGCCCCTTCTCGAAATAAGAAGGATCAAGATCGTTGGTTCGTGATGGGAAATGCAAGCGGGAATCCCCGTCTCTCTCGCTTCGGGCTTCGGGGACTCCCCGAAAGCGAGAGGCCCGAGGGAGCAGGTTATTTCGGCTTGCGAACTCTCTCTCTCTCTCTCTCTCTCGACGACTACGAACGACGACGATGGCGAGATTTCGACGACGCGAGTCAGACGCGGGGTGGTCCGACGTCAATCTCGTGCTCATATACCCGACGCCGCCGACGCCAACGCTCTCTCTATGCTCTTGGCGCAAATATTCTGGAAGGCTGCATAAGCGCGCATGCCGATCTCCTTCTTCTTCTTCTTCTTCCCTTTTCGTTTACTCTACTTCGGAACCCCGGGCACGTACCTTCCTCGCCGGGTTCACCGCCAAACCACCCAAATATCTCGGACTCTCTTCTAGCATCCCCTGAATACATTATCCACGCGTATGCGACGAATCTAATAGCCCTCCTCGCGCAGATCGTATGCGACGTAACAAACAGTACCCTTAATCTCTCGTCGAAAGATACTTTCTATTGTTCATGAGCAATTTCGGTTTCTTTTTTACATATTTAATAAGCGAATTTTGTATTGTCACTGCTGAATTTAAAAAAAAAATATATATATATATATACCAAACATCCGCAGTCGTTAATTATTAGTAAGTCTTTGTTGAAATCTTTTTGTTTCCTTAATGAGATGTATGAAGAATAGCCTTTGCTTTTTTTCATGTACACCTGTTTAAAAAGTGTCATTTATTTTTCAGGAAGCACTCCCGCCGAGATACGTGTCCAAAAATTAGTTGAGCCTATTGTCGGCAACCTGGAGGAAAAGTTGAAGCTACAAAAGGGAATGGAGATGGGAATAAGTAGCGCCTGGATGCTGAGGACGAAGAAGAAGATGCTGAAAATGGCACGAGGGTTCGGAGTGGGTGGCCGCGACTCTCAGATCCTAATCTTCTGGCTCACGAGGTCTCGTGGATCTCCTCTTCACTCGCGCTTCCTCCAAAAGCGCGCGCTTTGCGTGAACCCTCGGGCATTTATGCAACCCTCGTACCAAGGCCGCGCTGCTGGTGAGATGGAAAACATTGGGGAACCATTTTCCCGGTCCCCGAACGCATAAGTCAAAGGTAACGCGGGTGGAGGACTTGACACAAAGGGCGGCTCTTGTGTGCCGGTTAATAATCCATTATAAATATAGGCACGCATTGAGGACCCTGAAGAGGAGAGCCGAAGGGACACGCGTGCTTTGCATAGTCCGGCGCATTGTCGTGCCGCTTGACCAACCGATTCATGCGTACACACCGAGCGCCGCCGTCGGGACACAACAATCACATTCATCGTCGCTCCCACAATGCTAATCATAAAGACGCCGACTATTATGGCGACTAAGACACTCCACGGGTGGGAGGAACCGCGCGGGGACCACTTTGACGATCGATAACCACCGTCCACCCACATTCTCCTCCAACAAAAGTCAACCACTCATTTCTAGACACTTTTTTTTACACATCTCTTCGACATCTCGGTACTGAAATTACACTGTCCTTAGAATTTCTTCTGAAAGTCCGTATTAAATTGTGCCTATGGTTTGCAGAAGAAGAAGAAAGATTTTTATTTTATTTATTTTTCGTTGTTTCTAAAGTAATTGATGTTAATTGAAAAAAAAAACAATGTACCTTAAGAGATTTGTCTAAGATAAAAAGCTTAATTTCCAGGAGATTACGAGGCTGAATTAAGGTCCCAGATATTCAGAGCACAAGGAAGGTTAACCACTTCGTTTGGAAGATACATGTATTATGTTAATAATTTATGTTGCATGTTTTTGTGCGTTAAATTATGTGCATACGTAGGATTGCTACTGGAAATTGACAAAATATTCATTTTTTTTTTTTTTTTCTTCAGGGTTTCCCAATAATCCGCTGCCTCGGAGAGGAGATAAAATATTGTCATGTGGTCAAGGTTTCAAATGATAATTAAATGGTCTCGAGGCGGTTGACAGAGGCGAGTACTCGAAGACTCCCCAAGGACATAATGAAAGCTATTGGTCACACAATGTTAGAGAGGGCTCCTCAGCTCCACTTGACTTTGCGTTGCTTCCGAAATTCGACACGGGCCACGGAGACTCCACAGTCCCTACTGAAAGGTACCGTCGGACTTCAGGGTCCTTCTTTGTGACCGAGTTTTCGTCTCTTCTGCCGTTTTTATTTTTTATTTCTCTTCCTCCGATCCTCGGGGATGCCTGATGCTAGCGAGGGAAGGAAGATGTGCGAAGTGAAGGGAAGAAAAAAAAAAAGAAAAAAAAATAAACGAAGGAAGAGAAGACGAAGAAGGAAACGAGGACCCCCTGTGGCGACCGCGCACGGTAGCGCGATCCCCATAGTGTCGCCGACTTTGGAGAATCGTTGAAGAGGCCAGACCACCGTGACATTTTCACCGGAGATTTATCCCTCGGTTGTTGGTCCTCTGGCTATTGTCAAAACGATGTTAAACCCACCGACGTGCCCGAAATTTCGCTTTCCGCGCTGCAACGCCACCAGAAACTTGGATTCTTCACGTTTGAGGGTGGTCCTCACCCTTCATTTCAGGCAAGAGAGCGTGTTTTTTTTTTTTTTTTTGGCCGGTACAAAAAAAGGTATCGAATGGTCGCATGCCGCGTGTGAGTTAAACAGCCCATTTTCCGACACCGAACGTACATTTGTGTCTGCGTTAAAGAAGATTTTCCTCAATTAGTTTCAGTAATTATTTATATTTAGAGGCTTTCGTAAGAATACAGAATCTTGATTGAGGATGCACAAAATGTTGTCAGGTCCTCGGATGAAAAAAAAAAACAAATTGGAGAGCCCAAGTGAAATGCTGTGGGAAGTGGGAAGAGGCCCCGCTGAAATTGGGACCGTTCGATACAGATCGTGCACTCTGACATCTTGAACCCGAGTTCTTCATGTGGGAATGCGTTGCAGTGGCAGAGGAATGAAGGAGGTGAGGTGGTTACCTCCGAGGATCACAGTACAGAGAGGGATCCCTGGCGATCTTGTGGGAGAGGAGAGAGAAGAGAGAGCGAGTTGTGGCTGTCACTCAAGCGCTCGATGTCTAGCTACCCTCCTATTAGCCCTCTTCTCTTTTTAATTGCTAAATTGAAGGCAATTTCGTAGGAATGGGAATTCGACGTGATACGCGTGATCCGTGAAGCACAGAAAGAGAAAGAGAGAAGAGATTACGTGGGATTTATTGTGGCTGTTGGACTCTCCCCGCCCCCGCAATCCTTTGAAAAACCCTAAACGCCGAGCCTCGGGAGAAAGAAGGAGAGAAATGCCCTCGATGGGCAATCATTCTTCGGCTCTGGCTTCAACGATTCCGATTCCCCGATCCATGCGTGGCTTCCACGAGACCATTCCTGGAAATCAACGCGGCAATTAGGCATCCGAGTGTTCGATTAATCGCTACGAAAATAGAGGAACCGAGGGATTGGATATTTAAGCACTGCCGGATTTACGCGATACTCGGGAAACGACTGCGGGGATTATGGTCGACAGCGGACTCTTGAAGAGGAGAACAAAGAAGAGACACTATTCTTTATCCCTCGGCTCTGTTTCCTAGAAATCACCGATAATTATAGACGCGTCGTAAAGCGCGCCCGTTTTTCGTTTCTATCCTCCGCGCTGTGTGTGCTCCTTCCGAGCGGCAGTCTCAATGTAATTGCCCTGCGATAAATCTCTCGAATTCTACTCACTACCGCTTGGGAACCGAGACCAACGAACATCTCCTCGCCACCACCAGAAACCGTGATCTCCTATTTATTCTACAATTTCCGCAACGAAATTCACACGCCGCGCTTGAAAATGTCTATCTTCTTCTATTTATTATATTCGTCGATCAAACTAACGATTAGATGTGTCTTTATCTTGGACCGTTTTTCTCAGGACTAAATGAATCTGATGTATTCTCGATTTCTCGCATAGATATCTGAATTCTGCCTTTGAATAGCTTAACGATCTCCATTGTAAAATCCTGGAGATCGTTAAGCTATTTTCAACGATGACAGTCGATGAATTTATCATTTTTTTTTTTTTTTCATATAAATCACATAGAAAATTTGATCCATTAACTGGTAGGAAAATCAATGAGAAAATAGTTCAATAATTTTTAAAAAAATATTCTGATTGCAGGTATAATCAGTGATAATAATAAGAGGACAACGATAATTGAAGAAAGTCGTTAAAGTCAATCGACGAAGCTACGAATTGGCGGATGTTTACAGTCCGACGGACGTCCGGAATCGTTGGCCAGCATCAACTGCTGCCGGTTTGCTTCTCGTTCACGATGTTGCACCCTTTGCGCCGGGTGCCGTTGCGCTTTTACTGGAGTCTCTG
The DNA here is from genome assembly GCA_947507545.1 of Clistopyga incitator. NCBI lineage: Eukaryota > Metazoa > Arthropoda > Insecta > Hymenoptera > Ichneumonidae > Clistopyga > Clistopyga incitator. The sequence continues at coordinate 8,200,901 of OX382186.1, forward strand.
ATCTTCGCCCCGGTAACTCGACTCCAGAGCCAATAATCCACATAATACGCGTAATAGGAACGTGGCCCCGGGACAATGGGGCCCTTAAAGTGTTGCGCGGAAGAAATATGGGAGCCACTCGAGTCGGAGTGGTGCTCTTCGGCTCGACGGGCGAGCGATCGGCTCTGTACTCGCGAACGGGCCTTCTCACCTTACTATAACCGCGGCGCTCCTCGTAAACTCGGCGGAAGGAAGAAAGAGAGCCGAGGTTCCACATCGGGCCCATGGAATGCGCAAAAAGCTCGCTCCTACACCCGTCAACGATCCTTATCGAGTTACCCCCGGGCTCGTAAAGTTATCGAGTCACGGAATAGCGCCGAGCTTCTCCACAAACTGAAAAGCTATCAATCGTCCGTGTATTTGAATTATCGACGCGACTATTCGCTATTCTAATCCTCGATTTATCATTTCCGGAACCGAACGAGAGGCTGTAACGTTGAATCTCTGAGAATTTTCTCATTGATAATTGAACAAAAAAAAAAGAGCCTGTTCCGAAATTCCGAACATGATCAAAATTGCTTCGATTGTGAAATGCCCGATCAAAAGATGCTTTCCAAATTTGAAAAAAAACCGCTTCACGAGGTATTGAAATATTTTTGAAGTCTATATTGTCTCGCTAATGAATGCCCTTTTCTTCCGCGACTCTAAAAAGGTGTATTAAAAATGTGGGGAAAAAAAAAAAAATCTAAATCTCCCACTTTGAAGTTGAGTGTTCATAGTGGCTCCGGGTAATTGGACCCTTCGACTTTTAATTGGCTGCTCCTTACAAGCCCCCACAACATTGCCCTCGTCTTTATATTGTAGGGCAGGCGCGTTATAAAGCCCGAAAAAAAATTCTGACACATGGGGACTTCAGCTCCGACATGTGTACATATATCCACACACATATACATACATATACAGGCACACAGGTAAAAAGACCCTAGAAGAATATGGTCCCTGAGCCGCTGCCTTTTACGACTTATACAGCGCGCGAGCGAAGGCTGAGAACGTGCGTTTAACGGGGGTCGTAGAGACTCCTCAGTGGTCCCCGAAATAATGCCCCGAGGCTTCCGCGGCTCTCCCGACTTCAACCCCAATTATACGCGCGTCAAAGTAACTCCCATAGCGATTCTCGAAATAGAATCGAGCGCAGCAGCTCCTCAAAGTTTTTCCGATTATTATTCCTCCAGGCCCTCCAAAAAAAAAAAAGGGGGGGGGGAAGGGGGATGACCACATAGCAGCATATATCCTAAGGCCCCGAAAAACAAGGGCCTACCATATAATTGTTACGTTATTAAATACCGCTTAACTCCCATCCCCAAAAAAAATGGTCCAAAAAATTTGATACCTCGTACCCTGCATTTTCTATAATTTTGGAGGTTTAATTAGTAACATTTTTTTTTTTTTTTTCCTTAGATTTATACGGCCTTGGAGAACGAAGTTTTAATGGAACGTGCTTCGAGGATCAAGGCTTCCGACGGCCGCTGCTTTTCCTCGCTTTCGAGCTTCCGGAAAATTCAATTCGGAGTCTCAAGGGAGCGTTCAATCGAAGGAGAGGGAAAAAAAAGGGCAGCACTCCGGAGGAAGGCTTCCTGGCTTCGTCTCTTTAAAAACACATAAATTGTGGGCCAAACGGCGTCTCGTCGCGCTCCGAGAGAACGTACGTCATGACCGGTAAATTATGGATCACTGGAGGACGCGTAATGTCGAGACTGATATAGCGGCTGAACCGCAGCAGTTCAGCGGCTGGATAGCCCGTCTGTTCTGCGCGAGAAAGGCATTGTCAATGGCCACCTTATCCTGGACTGTGTTATGAGCTGAGCTTAAGGAGGCCGCACTCCCAACACGTTTTTCCTTATCTCTGGAAAAAAAAAAAAAAATCCCATGAAAATCGCAGGTTTTTATTAAAAAAAAAAAAGGAATATGCACACGGTAACTTTTCTAAAATGAACGATATTTTGCTAAAAAATTCTTCATAACTGCAGCTACACTTAATATTCTTTACAAAATTGTCTGATACAAAACCAAAAAAAAATCGCTTCGAATTTCATGGTATTACTGAAATTAAAAAAAAATAGTTCACTATTTTCGTGATATTTTGCTACAATTTCGTCATGATCTGCAATTTTTTTCGAATCTTCCCTTAAATCAGAAAGAAAAGCTGCAAAGTTGCACTTTTTCCCATGTTTTTTTGCAGGAAATCAGTGAACACCCCCTTAAGGCGGTGAAGTGGTGTGGATACCTTTCGCTGTGTGTCCCGCGAACGTCTCTGGACGATCTCACTATCTCGACTTCCTTCGATCCTCGTTTCCTTTCTCGCTTTTCTCCTCCTCCTCCTCCTCCTCGTGTTGCAGGAACAGAGTGCGACCATTCTCCTTTACAACCCAGTGAAAGCCTACACCCGCCACAAAGTATAACCCGGCAACATACATGCGCTATGTAGGTGCGTATATATATATATGTGTGTGTGTATATTGTTTAGGGTGTGTTTGTGGTGCGAGCGAACGAGCTCACGACCGATACCGGAGGCCCCACACGCCACGAAGAGAGAGCCCGTTCAGCCCCCAGCTTTGCAGGACACTAAAACTCATTTTCATTTTATGCAACGTTCGAACGGGTGGAACGTTGGTGGTCGCGACCAGGATAAGATTTATCGCTGTCGTACTTCTTCATTTTCTTTCGTTTTTATTTATTTATTTATCTGTTTTTTTTTTATTTATTTTTTTAGTACGCCGACAGCCGTAGCTCCTCTCCGTCGTTCCGGTTATCATCACTTTGCCCTAAAATCACTGTAAAACACGTGAAGAAGTACCGAAGGGGATTCGATGAAAAAGTGACGAAGAAGGATCCCCAAATTTATAGGTACACAAAGAAATTTCAATAAACATTCACATACAAATAACGCAACGATAGAAATTTAAAAAAACAATGAAGAGGATTTTGGATTCTGTTTTGGACAAAAATGTATTATTGATGTACAGAGTGGCCATAGAGGCTATAGCTAGAATTTTGGCAGTTTAATTTTTTTTTTTTTCAGGACTTTGCATTAATAGGCAAATTGAGAGAATCAGAAGCAGCGATGATAGCGAAATTGCGGTACGGTCACCAAGGTCGGTATTCCAATGGTCGGGGGTAGGCGGGAGGGCCTACGCGCGGTGGCCCGGGCCCTCCCGTCGGGCACTCGCGGCTAAACCGGGCCTGATTTATACGAAATTACGTTAGTCCTCTCGGCACGATGTCCACCTCCCGCTTGGTCATCCTCTTCTTCTTCTTCTTCTTCTTCGTCTTCTCCGCTCGTTGTATATACACGAGGATATCCTCGCGTGTTACCTAATTGAGAAACCGGTGCGCAATGGCCGGATGAGTTATCGCCTTCGTTCTCCTCGGTGGGACTTAGAGTTCTCGTCTCTTCTGACCACCAAGACACACGGAAACCGTCTGACGTACGCCACTTCGCCGCTAAATATCTCCATGTCGATGAGTGGTGAAGAAATTAGTGTAAAACCGAAGGTACGTTAATCACAGTCCAATTATTGTACTCCCATTTGAATATTAATTACTGAATTCGCAATTAAAAATCATAATTCAAGTGAATTCAAATTCATTATATTCATTATTACTAAATGAAAAATATTAATTGTGAATTCAAATTAATTATATTAATTATTATTAAATTTAAAATATTGATTGTGAATTCAAATTAATTATATTGACGATACATAATCGATTGTTTCAGTGATCGAAGGTTACCGGAAAAAAAAAATAAAATAAAAAACGTAAGATTGGTGAGTATGCTGAAGAAATTTGTATTTTGTCAATTGTATGCTAAATATTTGTAACCTCGTATCTCGCCGAGGGACTGGACATGGTCAGGATCTGAACGAGCGGCTCTTCGGGGCAATCAAACAAACAACTTTCTGAAAAAAAAAAAAAAATAATGAAAAAAAAAAGAACTATATATATATATATATATACGTTTTTATCGCCGAAACGGTCACGCCGGAGTTCAAGAGGCTGTGCCGACCACACGCGTTGACAAGTAGATAAATTTATTGAAAAATCGCTGTCTGACGCGGAGAGTCCGTGGGGCATCCGGCGGCGGATCATAGAATTCACTCGCACGCTAAAGTTTCGCTGTAAAATTTGGCTTTTTAGCGAACGAGTGTCGCAAAAGTTGAAGACAAAAAAGGGCCACGGTTACCACCAAAATTTGGGCAAAACTGAGAAAAAAAAAATGAACAATTTGACATTTGAAAAAGCCATGCCGATCAAATGATGGCCCTTGTCAATGAAAAATCTCCTTTCCGTGGCCGGCTTAATTTGTCATATTTTATGTAGAGCCAAAAAATGGCCATATGGATACCCGCAAGACTTTGGGCATTTTGCGGGTCCCAAAAATGGATTCGAAATTGAAAAATGCTCTGCGCAAACGAGAAAGTACCTGAAGTAGAGCCTTGAATAATTTCGGCGGCCTGGCGAACGTCGCACGTGCTCCATCGAAAAAAAAAAAAAAAAAATCGAAGCACCCGAGCTCGTACATTAAAGTAACTCACTCCGCATTCAAAAGTGCTTGTTCCGGAGCTCCCGATGAGAGGCATAAATACTTGTGGCGCATTGTACGGCGTTAGAAGCGTTGTCAACGGCATACAAAATTCCAGGGCTCGGGGCTCTTCGAGCCACTTTGGTTAACAAAGTGGACCCTGAAGAGGAGAAGCGAAGTCTGCCTTTGTCTCGGAGATCCACGTCGCCATCGTAATCCCCAGCAGGGGCAACCACTCGACGTATATACATATACACTATACACACGTACAGTGTCCGGATAGCCTATCGACTGGACTATGAGCTGATATTTATTATCGCAGGCACGATCGAATGAATCGCCAATCGATAGCGTTGCTGCTGTTGCTGCTGCTGTTGCTGCTATATCCCTGTTCGATCAGAACGCACCACGGAAAGAAATAACCAAAAAAGAAGAAAAAAAAAAAAAAGAAAAGGAGACAAGAGTCGAGAAACCCCGCGACGCGACTTCGAGGTCCGACCTGACACGACCTAACAAATGGCTGTTTTATGTCCGAGAGAAAATGAAGGGAGCATGACGAGTTGATTTTCGGACTGCACGCAGCCTCGCCGATGCACCCCTCCCCTCAGCATCTCTTCTTCTTCTTCTTCTTCAGCATCTCTCTCTCTTTTTTACTCGTGGGTTTATACGCATATACGCACGCTTCGAGTGGAAAGTTGTGGTCCATGAGTGACTCGAAGGAGCAAAGTAGCAGCAGCAGCAGCAGCAAAAGAGGAGAGAGACAAATGGAGAGAGAGAGAGAGAAAGCAACTGGAGACTCCTACGCCGAGGGAACACGAGCCAAGAGGTGTTACTTGTCAGGGGGACCCCTCGGGGCCCCCGAGGCAATGACAGCCTCGCGCTCTCGAGAATTAGCATGGGATAATGGGAGACGCGAGGTTTGTGGATGCCCCTGTACCCCTGCTGAGGAAACCTCTTCGAGCCACCGAGACGCCGACGCTCGAGAATCCCACCACCCAGGACACCCCTTCACCTCCAACCCTCACCCACTCGTCGATACCGTCACCATCTTTTTTTGCATCGAAAAATTCGACCCTCGTCCTTATGGTCTCCATTTTTCGTTTTTTCGAATTGAAAAATCGATCCTTGTCGCCATCTTTTTTTCGGATAAAAAAATCGATCCTCGAGGAAGTAAGTTCATCGATTTTCCGCATACCGGAAGCTCGAGAACAATAAAAATAATGATTAATGCGCGAGGTTCTAGGGATTCTAGGGCCTCAAGATCATCAGCCATTGTAGAAATCCCACCAGGTTTATTTTGGATTTTAAATGGAACCAGAAGAAACGGTAGATGTTTAAAAAAAAATAAATAAAAGAAAAGTGGTAGCGACCTCCTTTCGATTCAGCAGCAGGTCACAAAGGCAGCTTCGCCACATGATGAAGAGCCCGTTGACTGTGTATACACATATTTTTCCTTTCTATGCAAAATCATCGAACCTCGAAGAGCCTCGAGAATTTTTAAAAGGCGAAGCGGAGAGTGGTTTTGAAAATGATATTTTGTCCCCGAATTGAGACGATCACCCAGCGCGATAAACTTGAATGGTTTAGTGACTCCGAGCCCGCGACGTCAGCCATTGAGGCTGCCCCTTGATATTCTTCGTCTACTACATAACTACTACCTGTTAAGTAGCCGAGTCGTTTCAACGCACGGAAAACACCGGCTCGTTTCTCGATTAAATTGCCAGCTTATTTACGACGCCCGGCGTCTGGCATTGATTATCCTACTCATGAGCCCGTATACGACACATATACATATTTTTGTTGCAACAGTCACACCGAAAGAAAAAAAAAAAAAAAAAACGCGATTTCGTTTATTCCCGAGAAACTTATGGGCCCCGAATTATTTCCAAATATTCGTTTTCTATGGTAGAGCATTGCGTTATATCGAATATACAATTTTCTTCACTCTTAAAGTCGCTCTTCTTCATTTTAAGAAATTGTTCATAAGACATCTTCACTTTATTCCGTCTAAAAATGAAAATTAATAACCTTAGCTCGTCGTCTTATTCGTGCAGTTCTCCTTGAAAAACTATCGAAAACCGAAGCGAGTAGCTTTCGGGCGTTGTGATTGGTCGTCTAAGTCTGACGTAAAGACAACTTCAGGCTGTTCAATGATCGCTTCATTCGCTTCAATCGCAATGTTTAGCGACGAGAAAAGCGAAATGAGAGGAAAGGAGGCTGCGCTTTTTCGTTCTCGGTCATTTTTCTTCGATGACATTGAGCATCGGAAGCTGCGGGACAAGATCCAATGTGTCTCGTGGTTGTGACAGTCAACGACGAGACTCTCTCGGGTGACGGAGTGACACCTGACGTTCCGTTAACGCCCCCATGACACCTGGCGCATAACTGCGAGGCACGATATCGCAGCAGTGGTGAACGAGAGGACGGAAAGTCAAAGGGTGGCTTTCGCTCGTTGACTGGGACAGCGAGTCGTACAACACTCCCACATTCCCCGATGACGAGACCACATCACCGTGCCCGATAAATTCACCGGGCCAGCGCAGGGACCACCACCTCCTCAGCCTCCACCTACGAACAATCAAAGAGCATCTCTGGGGGATAAGCGCGAGCCACATGGAATCGCTCGAGTCACTTGATTGCGACAGCGAGGTATTCGTGTCTGCGGCTATTAACGGCAGCCATGTACGCCTAACAACCTGCAATTCGTCTGACGTGTCTAGGATGTGAAGAGAAAAATGTACGTACGACAGACAGCGTGATTATAAAAGAAGTACTCAACATCGCACTGCCATTGCAATTAATTTACCGCGAAGATATTTGCACGGAAAATAATTTACTGCGTGTCGATAATAAATATTCGGAATTCCACAAAACCGCCAATTTTGGATAATTCGGGGTGCCAATAAATGAGGAAAATATTTTCCGTTGTTAATTTAAACAACGAACGTGTAAACTATGACACTGTTGCTGATTAACGGACTTGAAAAAAAAAATTTTCTCCAAAATATTGGCTGGCCACAATTTTAGTTTATTTTCCCAATTTTCGATAAAAGTATCAATCGCCAATACGGAAAGAAGTAACATTGGTGAAAATGGCGAGTGCCGATAATTGGCTGAAATATTGGCGCGCCAATATTTTCGGCGTCCAATATTTCGAACAACTCGGTAAAATGTCAGTAACCAATAATTGCACCAATAAAGAAATTGTCCACAATATCAGCCACCGATAAGCGAAAGAAAAAGAAAAAACGAAGAATATTGGCTGGAACATTGGGCGCCAGGATATTTGCAATGACACGGCGCGCAGTACGAGCTCTCCTCAATCGAAGGGGCATTTACGTCGGGGATTGGATCGCCCTTTGGGCTTCCGGTAGAGCCGTGCCGCTCGCGCGCGCGACCGTCTTCAGGATCGCGTGTTCGCGTGAGCCTAATAGTATAACCGGAGGAAATATGTAGAAGCCGAGAGGCGCCGCTTCCCTAATCGCTCTTCTCGCCACACGTCAATGAAATATTATTTCGGAAGCACTCGAATTCTCTCGGCGCGAGGGGCTGCTACGCTACGCGCTGCGCTGACCACCGCACGCGGTATTGGCACCACTCTTATAGCCATACAGTAAAGTACACTATTGTAGCCCGGGGGAGAATGGCTACCTCGTCACGATGCCAACCTCCCGCGTATAAACTATAATGTCGGCTAGTTTTCACTTACAAGTAGCCAACGAGTCTTCGGGGTTATCATTAGCGTACCTCGAGGAATATTATATTCACGGAAATGTACGCGTGGGTGGGGGTAAAGAGGACGTTAGAGGCCATTGACCGTTGTACTGGCGCCAACGCAAATCATTGGCCGTTTCTCTCTTTCGTTTTGTTCCCTTCATCCTCCTCCTCCTCCACCACCTTGATAATTCTCTCTGTGTATCTCAATGCTGAAGAGCGCATTCGTCCTCGAAACGATCACCGGAGATCCGTATCGGCCGGTGAATTCGTATTCCCGGCACGGATAGACCTCCGCCGCTGTTTCTCCCTCGCCAATGCCGGACAATGATCGATAGGCCCGGACTTGAATTTCATCATTTTCCTCTATTCATCCCGTACACAGGGAAGCTGCGATTTACCTTCATTCCCCGACTCAAATATTGTCTCGTTTATATTGGCGCTAAATATCAATGCCAATATTTTATTGACAAACACAATAATCGTAAACTACAATTGTATCTTCAACAAGATCATACGGAAAATATCGCGGAAATTTACGAAGTATTGGCACGCCATTGGCAACACGCGAAAGCCAATACAAAACGATACCCGAAATATTGGCACCTGCACAGAACACCTGCCAATTTATTCCCATACTTAAAACCACCTCGAAAATCCCTGCCAATATCACGATCATCGTACGAATAACGCCAATATTGCCAATATCAGCGTTGTACGCGTAAAAAACGGCAGAAAACGAAGGGATAAAATGGCCTGTAAAAATATCGCATATCCGCAGCGACACGGATGACATTTGCCGTTGTATTGGCGTTTATTATAATATCCCGGGACGTCGGGATTGATGCGTTGAATGTTGGCTGTCCGGAGCGTACTGCTTTCGGTACCGACGATGCGGTACAGGCAGATTCTCGACACGATCGCCGCTCAAAGGTGTCTGAAAGGTTACGCTGAGCTGGCTGGTGGCTTCGGCAGCCCTACTCACACTCATCACTGACATTGGCGTACCGCTCGACGGCTCGCTGTGTTAGGGACCTTTGCCGTGAGTATTAAGAGGCTAATCTCTGCGCTACTCGCGGCGGGGAAGCCTCGCGGCCCTGGCACACTTACGTGATCGTGCCACGCTGCTGCTACCGCGATCGCGAGCTACCAATACCACCAAGAAAATGTGCCTGTGCCAATCTTATTATTAGTATACGCTACACGGTTAACGATAAACCGGCGAGTCCGAGCGCAACGCGCGCCCGCGCGCTCTCTCGTCCAAAAGGATCGAGAGAAGAGCCTTCGGCGCTCCGTTGTCCAAAAATTTATTGCACCACTCCCGGGGGCCCCCGTCGTGGACGTTATCCCCCCAAAAACTCGCCGGAATGCCTCCACGACCACGACGATTTTATACAGGATTTTGAGGATCCGCGGCCGCCTCGTCCGCCCACATTCTATCGCCCAATATATATGTCCCCCCGTACACAAAACCGTGAAATCTCTCGAGGACAATGGCGATGAGTCTTTCATTCCCCAACGAGAGACTCCTGGTCACTATAAAAAATAATAAAAAATAAACCTAAGCGACGACAAATCTCTTTGTTCGAAACACTCGAATATCACCTTCTCTACCGGCTAATATTTATATTTGCATCGACCGCTTCCGGGTGACTTGTCACCACTCAAGATTTTGCTTTTTTTTTTTTTTGGAATGATTTCTCTGTCGTTAAGAATTTTTTTTTTAATTCTCTTCTTCGTTTATGTATTTTGATGGGTTTTGGCTGATTATTGAATATATTTTGAAGTAATAATTTATTTATTTATTTATATTGGGTAGGGAAAATTCCGAAGCGAAATTTTGCAGTTAAAAGGGAATTTTTTTTTTTTTTTTTTCGTTACGTTAATTCGTATGAATGGATGTAATTGGAAGCACGAAATTTTTTCGGGACGAGAGTCTGAGTGAAATTGGGAAGACAAGCGGAGAAAATGAGACAAAATAGTAGGAGAAGCGGGCGGTAATATTTTTCAATATTGTATTATGGTAATCCTATTGGCGATGGCAGGCACGAAAAGAGCGAGTAATTGATAGAGGCGGAACGTGAATGGCGTGTCGGTCAGCTACGCGGTATACACCCAACAGCGCGACGAGAATTTTATTTCTCGGCTGCGGGCTCTAGAGAATATCGTCAATTTCATGGCTAGTCTGCAAAAAGAAGAAGAAGAAGAAGAAGAGAAGAAAAAAAAAAGAAAGAAAGGACGAAAAGTTTGAAGGATAATCAATAACCGAGAGGAACAAAGCTGCTGGTGCTGCTGATGAGGGAGTCGATGATGATGATGGTCGTTCTCGGTAGCGAGGGTCAAGGATTTAAGCTCCTGGGACGCATACCCATACAATTCGACACATTATAATATGTCTGATTGAAATTAATATTCCACCATTTTTATTTTTATTTTTTAAATTATTACTCAGAATTGCAATATACATTTTTTTTTTTCGAAATACAAAAAAAATTACTCGTGATGGCATATTTGAAAAATGTATATAAAAATGTTGTTTTTAAGTTTAACGCTTCAATTTTTTTTTTCAACATTTGACGAAAATTTCATTTACTACGTAAAAATGGAGTGTTAGAATCTGGAGCGTTTGAACAGTACGGAAAATTTTGAAAAAAAAAATAGTCTGTGATCGGTAATTGATGTTATTAATAAGTGGAATTGAGAGAGGAGGGTCACCCCGGGAGCGCGCGTCATAGCCATCATCTCTTCGAGTCCGGTATCGCATCGGAGGAGTGGTAACCGCGAGGATCATCCGCAGAAGTCGATCTCTGGGAACTCTGGTGCCTCCGTATTCACATATTGTGCCAACAATTAGGTGAAAGGAGCGCGCGCTCTGGCTCCCACAGCTAGTTGTAGGTGTATATCGCGCGCGGGCGTCGATATTCGATCCTGGATTTTGCCTCTCTATTTACTATATACATATATGTATATATCTAATAAAGCTAGCAAGTCCTAATGGCCCTTTAAGTGAGAGTACAAATTAGTGAGTCTTTCCAAAAAAACAAAAAAAACAAAAAAAAATAAAACTCATTGATCCTCCAATTTTTCCTACTCAAAATAACAATAATAATAATAATAATCGCCAATAATTTGAGGTTAGCCAGATTTCAGGTAGCGATGCTAACGCCCTGCCCTCTAGCGACGGCTCTGATAGTTTCCCCAATCGCCCGAGTAGGTGGCGCTGCTCCGACAGCCGACACCTCTAAACAAATTGCACTTTTCGCCCCCCAATAATAATATAAAAAACAATTGTAATAACACAGTTTACTCGGAAAGGACGCGAGCGTACTAAAAGTCGATGTGCAATAATAATATTGCGGAGTGAAAGCGATGCCGGAGCCCAGTGGCATTGGATCTATTAGTAGCCGATTGCGGGCCGGGGATTTTTTCGTGACCCCGTGAGGCCCCCTAGGAGCAGAAGCGAGTATCAGTGGCAGTTGTGGGTTGCCGGTGAGCGCCACGAGTAGCGCGCGCGAAGTTCATTTGGCGCCCGGGGAGGTGAGAGTCCATGGGAAGCTTCTGCCCGCTACCTTAACGCCCGCACGAGTTTCTATTTTCCCGCGGGCTCACCGGTAAGTAGTGTAAGTATATAATATTGTGTGTATATAATAGCGGTTTATAACCGACAACATCGCGGCGTACGTCAGACTACTTTAGCGTCGAGGCTTTAGCCGCACTTTGCCGCTTTGCGGGGCTTCTAATCCATTAAGTACCAGCCGATATTACGAGACCGGCGAAGAAATCGAGAGACGCGCGCGCGCGCAGCTAACGATCTGCCGGCAGTGCCACTGCCACCATCGGCAAAAATCATCATCTACCCATAAACTCACCTCCATCGATATCACCGTCTATCGCAACACTGTTTGTGTGTCGAGCTTCAATCGTGGGACCCTCGATCCGTAGCTTCTTCGATTTTTTCTTCTTCTTCTTCTTCTTGTTTCGAGGCTTCTTACGCTTGTACTGTAAATAATCTCAACGTTTTATGCGATTTACCGTTTGCTTCTGACTACGCCACTTCCATTCCTTCTCCACACCCACGTAATACCATAAACAATAACGATTTTAGAGCTGCTATGGGATGACACGTATATCTATAGAAATTTATGGGGTTTTACGTTATTCGTGGGGTATTTTCTTCATAAGTAGTCATAGGGTTTGGATTTCTTGGGTTGATTGATTTTTCCATGGGGATTTAACGTCCGGGGTTTATGGGGTCTTATGGTTTTTCGAGATTTTCGAGACACGGAATTGTAGATTTTTTTTTTTTTTTTTGGGATAATTGATTGGTTTTATTGGAATTGTAAGTTAGTTGAGTCGGTTATACGTATTTCGATTTTTTTTTAAAGGTGGGGTGTGTCACACCCCATTGGGAGAAAGGAGACATTTTATTATTGAATCACAATTTTTATTTGTATTATAATTTGATTTATTCGTCCGTAAATGAATCGGGGTTAGTGGTACCCCAATAAAAGATTAATATGTAAGATGCTGAACTCGTGATCTCCCGGCTCGCGTGTATCGATCTCATAATCAACGCGCGGTAGCCTATGTATCTTGTTTTCGTTGCGGATATCGAGAGGAGCGAGCGATTATTGCGTAACGTTAATTAAGTGTACGAGCAGTTAATCACGCGCGAGCCGAGGTGTGTTACAACGCTACCAATGGCATTTGGGCAAGTCTTCTGCGGCCAACTCCTTCACGGCCGAGAGAGCATTTAATGCAGCGCGCCGGGGTGATGCAGTTTCCCTTGTCGCTGCACCACGGGGGTCCATTCTGCCGCCCCCCTCCCTACCCCCTTCCTACCATCGACCGCATCGCAATCCCATCTCTTGCTGCAGAAAAAGAATTTTTTCAATTCCCTCTTAGCGACAACAAAAAAGACCACCGCAACATCAGAACTAACGCAAATACCCAATTTTCAAAAATCGCTATTCAATTTCTCGTCAATTTCATTTTTTCCCAAAACACAAAAAAAAAATCGCAAAAAAAAAGCAGGCAAATTTTCCAGCTTTTGACATCCAAAAACTACCCCCCCCCCCCCCCTTCCACGCAAATTTTGGGATTAAAAAATTACAATATTGAAAAAAAAAATCTGAATAAAATTTTTCAAAAAAAAATTTTTTTTTATTATCCTGCGATGTAAAAAAAAAAAAAGGTGTTTGTTAGGAGGAAGGTTCGCAGTGTCCACACAGGATGAAAATCAAGTGTGCCTCTTTCGAGGCGGTAAACAGAAGAAAAAAAAAAAAAAATAAGAAAGGAAGAAAAAAAAGGAAGTAAAGAGAGTCCGCAGGCGGGTTTTTTACGACTCGGCGAATTTATTGGGTAGGCCGAGCTGGCGGGTCGCCCCGCAGTACATTGCGATTCCTCGAAGGCGACACGCGGCCGTTTTTATTTCAAACGTTTTTTTCGCGTCTTGTAAGAAAGCGTGAAAAAAACAAAAAAATGATAATAATAATCAGCCGAAACAAGCGAAGAGGATGTCGCGCTCCGGTGGGACACGATCCTCCGGAATAATTCGGCGAGCCGTCCCGAGAATTCGCTCTCGTAATCGCGATTTCAGAGCCGAGTGATAAGAGGAACGTGTGATGATAGAAATAAATGAATAAATACGTCATTAATACGATATACAGATTGTTATTGATCAATAATAATTATTATCACTCCACTAGTACTAGGTACATTTTTTTTTTCGCTTGGCGGAAAATATCTTCGCGTTTACACGAATTTCGACCGTCGATTGTGTGTGTGTGTTTTCTACGATCACTATCGTCTATTTCCATCATATTTATATAATATAATAATAATAATAATGTCCTCGTCGAAGATTCGCATTATTTATAATATAATAATAATAATAATAATATTAAAAACATAGTAATAGAGTTGGAAGCTATTTACAAAGCTCGACTGCAGTCTAAAAAAAAAACATTATCCATTCCACGAAGACAACTGAGGAAGAAAAGAAAAAAAAAATTGTAGAAAAATAAAAAAGGATTTTAAGAAAATGTGTATTTTTTTTTTCGGTTTCCGCAATGTGTCGAATATCGTACAATAATTTATTTTCAATCTGGCTGAGCAAGCAAAAGTCTCGATAAATTCGAGTCGCCGTAGCCTCATATATTTTCTATATGTATATATGTATATATATATATATACGTATATATGCGTAAAAAAATTAATTCGTTGATTTACAAGGCATTTTTTCATTTTCTTCTTTCTCTTCATTCGCTCGACGATTTTAATCTGCTGAGGAATCGTTAGATATATATTTTTTCTTCTTCTTCTTCTTTCTATAATTGTGGATGGTATATATAATACTTGTCAAACAGTCAGCAAGTCAGCGCGGTAATAAATTAATAGTAGGAAAAGAGATTATTTGAAATATCGGTTCTTTCTTTCTTTCTGCATTTTTTTTCCCTTTTTTTTTTTTTTGAGGAAGAAAAAACCAGGCTGCGTCGCTGTAACATATATATATCTTCTTTTTTTTCTTTTTTTTTAGCTCTCCAATATTCGTTAGTCCTTTTTAGTCCCGAGAGTTTCGCCTGATCGATTCCAGTACGAGTTTGAAAAATGCAATTAACGATCAGTGGCGTTACGCGCGATCGGTTCGGACGGCGGGTGCCCTGCCCGACGGTAAAACGAAGTGACAACTCGGGCTCGCGTGTTAACCCACTGGAAACTGGACCGTGCGCCGCTGCCGCGGAGCACCGATCATTATACCGTGTACCGCGGCAGTTACGTACCGATCGAACGGGGACCACCGGCGGGCACCTTCGATTGGCAGCTTTTCTGCCCACGAGCAAGGTCGTCCGGTGTGTTCACGAGCATCGATTACCAAACCAGTCTCCGTTCGTGCCTTTCATTATACTTTGTCCTCAGCGTGTATCGCACTCATCCCATTTTTTCTCGGGCGACCATGCTACTTTTATTTATTTTTTTTTGGTCAATGGAATAACGATAGGGGCTTTCCTGTTGGACGCAGATGTCGCAAACATTTTTTTACCATCCATCAAATCGAGCAATGGCTCTCAATTTTTTTTTTTTTTATTAATTAAGTTGGAATAATTGTGGGGCTAATATTAAATCGGTACGTTCGGGAGCTTGCGATATTTTGGGCGAATGGTTATCACGACTAATTGGGGTGGAAAATTTTTGGCACACGGCGAACTGATGTGGACAAGAGCTTGCGATATTTCGGGCGAATCGTTATCACGACTAATTGGGGTGGACAATTTTTGGCAGACGGCGAACTGACGTGGACAAGAGCTTGCGATATTTTGGGCGAATGGTTATCGAAAAAAAAAAATAATAATGAGCCGAGAAAACCAAAGCCCGATCGAACCAAAATATCAATCACGTCACCAAACACCAAAAAAAAGCTGTTCAAGGCTCTCCGGAAATTCCTTGAAGCCCATAATTCGCATGGATCCCAAAAATTCACTTCCGGTAAGCCGAAAATTGTGTGATTCGAAGCCCGAAAGTGAATTTCAGGGGTGGCCCTGGATTCCAGCCCCTCCTATATGAACCAATACATCGATACAGTCACTAATCACCTTTGCTCTATGCTAATCGCAGCTGATTTTCGTTCCGCTGTCCATTGCCCATGGCCGCCGATGATCGGAGATGAAAATGTGGAAGCTCTTCAGCCCGGACGATGAGGAGGCCGGTGTTCCGGTTGCAGTGGCTCAGTTTCTTCAGCTTCAACGCGGGAACCATCGGGCAGAGCCGAACGGTAGCCACTTGAGAGCTCTCCGGTGGGTTGGATGGTCCGAGGGGCCGAGAGATGGGCAACCCGGCCACGGGTATGTCGCCGGAGGCCTGGGCGTGGTTGGTCCTCATCGGAAGCGGGCCCCTCTTCGTCTTCCTCTGTTCCCTCCGCCGGTAGCCCGAACCATCAGCTTCGCGGTGGGTTATTACGTGGTCCAGTTTGACGGTGATGTCTCGAGGGGATGTTGTTGCTTCTACAGTGATTGTTTGGGGGTCCGGGATGAGCGGGACAAGCGTCACGAATAATGTAAACCAAGTGGGGTCTCGTCGTTGTTATTAAGCGAGGAACATTTGCAGCGAGAGTGATGGTCGTCGTCATCGTCGTCGTCGTCATCTCGTGGGCACGTCGTCTAGGCATGTTTTTTTGCTTAGCTCTCTCCGTTAAAACTCGTATCCTCCCCCGCCCTCCCAATCAAACGCCCCATAATCATAGGATCTATGATCGCGCGAGGATCGACACGAATCTAAACGTACTCTCGGTTGTTTTTGCTTTTTTTTTTTTTTGTTGCGAGGATGAAAAAGACGTCTAGGAGGATGTCGAGAGGTCGGCCGCGATGCGACGCGCTGTTTCTCTTTAGTACCTAGAGTAGCCATTCGAATAGCCATTCGAGTAGCCGTTGGAGCCCTTGTAGGGCACGGAGTGTATGCTCCTGTAACAGAGATTGCCGAAAAATCGTCGTGTCAGGATTGCTGTCAGGTGGTTCACGTTTATTCTCTAGTTGTCAAATAACAAAGAAACATATAGCTCCCCAACAAACAAACAAACAACCCGCTTATGTTCATAGTTCTCTCTCTCTCTCTCTCTCTCTCTCTCTCTCTTTCTCTCTCTCTCTTTCTCTCTCTCTCTCTCTCATGCCCCATCAGCAACGAGTGATTCTCCATTTAAAGGTCTCCCTTTCTTTTGATTTTATTTTATTTTATTTTTTTTGTTCACTTTCATTCCAGTCATAAACTTTGAGGCTTTTCTTTTCTTTTTTTTTGGGTTAGTAGCGAAGGACATGCCGCGATGGAGTAACGATGCTCGCCTATCGAGTGTGTGCTTTTTTTTTTTTTTTTAATTTTTTGTTTGTCTTTGTTTGCCGGGATTTTTGTTGGGAATACTTTTGGCAGGTTTTGGGGAACGGTTTTTGTATTGTTTTTTTTTTTTTTTTTTTGATTTTTGTCTGGTGTTGTGGTCGTTGTTGTGGTTGAATTATTGTGTGGAGGTGCAGGGGGTACAGATCGCTCCCGCTCACCGCCACCCACATCTACAACAGAACAAGAAAAACAAGACCACCGCTGTTACATATCACAAGTTATCCAATGCCTGTCCGAGACGTTTACACGTGATTTATCATTCCGCTTTCATGAACTCAACAACGGGATTTACGGTTTTTTTTTTTTTTTATTCACTTCTGCTATATATCCTTGCAATAATTCGTATGCCAAACGCGGTCACGGGTTCACCATTCATCGAGCCACTTTCTTTCGACGCGGTTGCCAATCTACCGATAAGCCAGCATTTTTTTTTTCAAACTCTACTCTTCGACTCGAAAAATTTACCAGCATTTCTACTGAAATTTCCGCAGAATTGAAATTTATTTTAGGCGATCTCTAGGTAAATTTGCAATGCCCCCTTCACGGTCTGCATTTTTTTTTTGTAGGGGCATGATTTAGATTTTAATATTTGCATTAAAAGACCGAGTAGAATAGTAGATACTTTGACAAATGCAGATTGGAGATATGGAATTTTTTATAGAGAAGTGGACTCATCGACGAATGCTGATTGAAAATATGGAAATTGAACCGGATCAATGAGGAGCAATTACGAATGGGCCGATTGAATCCGAAATAAGACTGGCTTCCTTGGCCCAGACGTACTTTCGTCTCGTGCGTGCAAATTCTACGACATTTATCCGTATTACTTCGGTTAAACACTTTCATACGTAGCGTTTCGTGCATTTTCAGCCAATATCAACGAACTTATCGAGTAAATCGAGTGAAATGAGAGGAAATTTGGGAACGGGTTTACCGGATCCATTTTTCACATCAAATCTACGCGCATTTTAAATAAAAATCTACCGAGGCAGTTACTCGCGAATTGAGCCCACGTTACCATACAATAAAAAAAAAAATTCCCCATAAAATAAAAAAAACAGCAAAACGATATTACAAACTAATTGAAAAAAAAAAAAAAAAAAATCACTGTATCGCGAGTAAAGTCAGCAGCACCACTTTTATTCTCACAAACTCAAATCACATTTATTCGAAACCCTAAAAAAAAAAAAAAACCCTCGAGCCCCACGAAAAGGAAGAAAATGCCACCGTAACCCCATAAGAACGACACGAACGGCCAAGAAAAATCCCGGAGAATGTCGAGGTGACGAGGTGAACGAAGAGCCGCGGTTAAAAATGGTTTCCTCGGGCTCGGCGACGGCGCGGGTCCGGCCCGCGCCGTCGGCAAGGCTTCGCCTTGCGAATCGCGCACTTGGAACTCGAATTTCACTGTCCGATCACCGTAAACGATCACCGCAATTGATTCTTCGATTTTTTTTTTTTGTTTCGCTCCAATGGATCGACGGTGAAATGGGATTTTGGGAAGTCGGACTTTGGGAGGAAACTTCACTGCGACGATGAGGAAGATGATGAGGAGATGATGAAGAAGAAGAAGAAACGGGAAACGGTGACGTACCTGTGCTGCTTTAGGTTGTCCTGCCTCTTGAAAGACTTGCCGCAAACCTCGCACGTGAATGTCACGTCATCCTTGTGACTGCGTTCGTGAATCATGAGGTTGTAGGGCTTGGTGAAGCGTCTCTGGCAGTACTTGCAGACGAACTCGACGGTGCACTTGGCGCGCATCTTCTGCCGCCGGCCGAACTCCCTGCCGTGCCCCTCTGTCTCCATTGGCATTATCGCGAACATCCTTATAAATTCCCACCGCTCCCTCGCGCTTGCTGACTATACGATATCTCTCCTCTCGCTCTCTCCCTCGGCTTCTCTCCTCTCGGTCTCTCTATCGCCCGCAGGCTCTCGAGACTCCCTCCACTTCTTTCCTCAGCTCCGAGGAACTCTCGCAGATATTCTCCTCCCTCGCCTTTTATCCACTTCTTCGGCTCGGCGCACCACTCGACGGGGACTCCGGAGCTCCGATCGCTTCTTCCACTCGGATCGCTCTGAGCCTTCTCTCTCTCTCTCTCTCTCCTTCTCTCGGCGAAGAGAAGCGAACCTCTTCACTCCCGGCTTTCCTCCTTTTCCCACTCTCCTCCTTTCGATTTCACCTGATTTCCTACCTGCGAACAATCAACACGTGCCAATTACCAAACGATCGTTAATATCGTTGTTACCATTATCAATGTCACACATTCGGGCTAATTATCCGAACTTCGTGGGCCTGATTATTCACGCGTTTGGATTTTTCATCGTTTCGAGTGTGTACAGAATTTTAAAAAAATATTTTTTATGTTTAATATAAGCGATTTAATTAATTAAATAATGTAGTAATCATAATTGTCATTGGCTATTTGTTTTTAATTGATTTTTAATACTGCAGGGAATTAAAAAAAAGAATCACCTAAAGTCGCGTGACCTTTTTTTTTTTAATTAAAAAAAAAGTCTACCGTAATGAACTAAAAATAGAGTAATGAAAATTGCCGTTGGATGTTTTTCCTCGGACGAGCATCACGAATCCTATTATTCTAGTGGGGATCGTCGGGGTTCATCGGGACACGGATTGTAACACACCGAGGACAAGATAGCGCACCGGGCTGCAAGACTGATGATATTATTGTGCAGTAATCGAGTGAGGAACCGCGTGCTCGAATGATGGATGATTTCGCGCAGTTGCTGAAGAGGTTGCTGCCGCTGCAGAAGCGGACACGATGTTAGTGCCAAGGGAAAGGCGTGTGGGGAAGGGAAACGGTGGTATTATCCATGGGATAGACACGACACGCCGAACATGAAGAAGAAGATGAAGAAGAAGAAGAAGAGGAGGACGGGTTGATCTAGCGACGATCGTAGAGCGGGCGAGCGGATGATCGATCGCGTCGCTTCGAGGAAGCTTCGGATTGCGGTTTGAGTAAAGGGGGCAGCACCGAGGAATCGGAAGTCGTCCCGGAGATTCTATCGCCTCGCGAATTTATGACGTGTGATGCTTTCGTCGTTGGGCACACACACACGGCAATATCATTGTGGATTTTGTCGCACAAGAGATTGGGGGGTTACAAGCGCGGGTTCCTCGTGACCGCGAGGCTCAGATTCCACGATTAGATTGTCGAGGATGGAATTTTCACGGCGTTGTTCACCGATCGGCAGACGCCCACAATAAAACAATCGCAAAGCCCCTCGGCAAAAGTTGGAATTTCCGACAGAGAACGGGTTAATCATCCGAAAACAGAAGAAAAAAAAAAAACGTTAAAACGCTGCTCGTGTGATTTTATTACGAGATTAAGACGAAGAATATTGCTGACGTTTCCGTCGAGCACACGAGCTAATAAATATCCCGAGGGGACTATAGTGACTATAAAGTGACTAGAGGAGAAACGAGGCGCGTAAAAGTGATTCGATACACGCAGAAAGACTACCGGACTATCACACGAAAAGTTGGCAATTTTTTGGACTATCAATCGATTATAGTCCAAGTGACTATAAGGACTTAAGTGCTTATAAGGTGCGATTTGCGATTTTTTCTTCCTTTTTTTTCAATTCCTGTAGATTTCCTTTTCCAACGAAACCCCACAATATATTTTATTCCTGCGTGACTATCACATCTTATAGTCACCCAACTTTATAGTCCGGAAGCACGCGACAGTCACCAAAGAAAATGAAATTGAGGCGATAAATGTGAGAGAAATGGACTATACTATAGTCTACCTGGACTATATTGCCCAAAAACTGTTCAATTCCTTCCAATTTTTCCGGCTACGATTTTCCGCAAACTTGTCGATATAGTCACCAATGCTTTCCCCGGTCGGCGTATAGTCCGCAAATATTCTCAACCAAAGCCAATTGCCATGTTGTAGTCACGAGTGCTGGCGGGAAAGTGAAGCGATGGTTATACACACCCAGCGATCTCGAATAAAGTGGCGTGTCCGAATGAGTAATAAGCGCGCGCGTGGAGCTGGGCGTAGCCTGGTTTGTTAGCGAGTCTAAAAGCCCCGGAGGCCACTAATTGGGGAGCCGTGTTACGCGGCGCTGGCCACCGCACTTCCCTCTCCACTTCGCCCAGTCGCGAGCCTCTTTCTTCGTCAGCGCAATTTACTTCTTCACTCACTTTTTTCATTTCTTCTTCTTCTTCTTTTTCTTTTTTTTTTTTTCTCATTCGCACATTCGCCGTACCTGAAGAGAGGAGCGTTTTAGTGCGTGCGTGCCGATAAGACTGCGGATGAAGAAATGTCCCGGGGGGGAGGGGGAAGAAAAGAAAAAAAAAAAGAATGGGGGGCACACACAAAGAGAAGAAAGGAGAACGAGGCGAAGCACGCGCCGCTCTTCGAGGACTCTGAGACTCTTGGCCAACCAAAGAGCAGCTACTGTGCAACGCCCTACGCTAAAACCCATACGGCTAACGTGGGGGGCTACCGGTCTTTAGTTTTTTTTTTTTTTTTTTTACGGGGGGGCGCCCCCTCCCGCTCTCTCGACGGGCCAGACCAACCGTGAACAACCACCTGCGCTCTTCAGGGCCTCACGAGAGCCCGCAACACGGTAGCACTCTCCTCGACTCACCCCTCCTCGCCCCACCATCGCCGTCACTAATACTAACGTCAACTCTGTGCACAAGGGGCACTCGACTCCACGGGCATGCATGCCCCCCCCCCTCCTCCCCCCGCGGCCCCCCAAACGAGCAACTCATTCTCATGCCCCGCGCAAGCCTCCATTGGGCCCTTTTTGGTCCGCCTTCCGTTTTATATCGGGACTGTAAGATGGAGGCTCAACTACCCCCCGAGAAATCTTCAACACTTTGTTCCTTATAGTCATCGTGTAGTCGGAATTTACGAGGACTGTAAGACGGGGAGTACAGAGATTCAATGAATCGAAGGGATTATTCTTTGTTTTTTTTTTTTTTGTGAAATTCCATTCGAATTTGAAGTAGGGACTATAAGGACTGTGGAAACAACATTGATAAGGAGTGTGAGGAATAGTCCTTTTCGTTTTTCCTGTAGAGGTTGGATGTATGTTTTTGTTTTTGGGAAATTTTGTAAGGTCAGGAGGGCAATGACTATAAGGACTGTATGAATTAAGAGCCATGGAAGGGGTTTTATCAAGTATCGCATTAAAAGTGTTATGGGAATTTTAAGAATGTTCAAAATCAACGACTGCAAGGATTCGATGATGAAGACACAGACGCGAAAATATTTTGGGTCGCGTTAAAATTGTTATGTCAAAAATACGACATTGACTAGCTCCACGGATTTTTATGTCGGACTGTAAATGGTTATTACGTCACAAGTACCAATGCCGGAAGTGATAGAGACTATTATCCTGGACGTAAGGACAGAATCGAAAATGATAGTCACAATTTTTTCAAATCACCATTCGCACCTTGAAGACTAGACTGACAACGTGAGGTCCTCAGACCCAAATTCTGCACACCCAAGAGACAATTACTGGATATCAAGAACTTCAGCAATAATGAAGTTCAATTTTATCAATCGACACGAAAAATCTGCAATGCCCCTGAAGACGATTAAAAAAAGCCCAAAAAAAAACATCATGACAACAACGGAAACAAAAACATATCTTCCAGCGTCAGGGTCTGTACGTAACGAAAAACTCGACTTACCAGCAAATGGAACAGTCCCAAAGTGCGCTTCCTCGTAGCTTCACAAGCCGTCAACTTCCGGTTAGTAAGATATCTTCCTTTCAACAGGACCAGTATCGAAAGCCCAGCACGTTAACCGGAACCAAAATGACCGCACAGTGCCCGTTGATATTCGTACAACGAAAGTAAATCGGTACGTTCAAGTAAACGTGTCTTCACACGAGCTTCAATTTCCAAATGAAGAAACTCGACGTCTCGTCAGTGAAAGCGTGTCATTGAGTGACGATGACGACGAATAACGAGGAAGACAAAAAAAAACGAAAATGATAATGAAGAACTCGCGTTAACGTTGAATCGAACGAGGATGATGAAGATGATGATGAAGAAGAGGAAGATGATGAACGAGAAGGTGGCTGTACTCCTCACAAGCTCTCCTCACAGGTCTGGACCGTTTGGGTGCGCGGACTCGACTGAACCTTCGCCGCGGCGTTTCGGTCCTCGTTGGGGTTTGCCACTTGAAACAGGGAACCGCGTCTACGTTGGTTCTGGGGCTGCTGGTGCTGCTGCTGCTGCCACTGCTGCTGCTGTTGCTGCTGCTGGTGGTGCTCCTGGAGTGGAGTGCTTCCGATGGTGGCTGCCGTAGTGGAAACCCGCGTGGTAGCCCGAATATAGTAAACCGGCGGGATCCCTGAAGACAGTAAGAAAGAGAGGTCAGCGAGGCGGCGGCGGCGGCGGCGGCGGCGGAGTAGTCCGGGTGTTGTACGTGTAACGCGGGTGAGCGGGCCTTCGCCTCACGAGGAGAGTCCGCCACCGCGGGCACACGGCGAGAGCTTAAGAGCCACGGCTTCTTCTGGTTGGAGGACAGGAGTCCCTGGGACCTCCCTACCGAACTCGGCCAGCACCCACACTGGTGCACACCTGTGTATATATATATATATATATATATATATCATCATCATCATCATCCTCTTCTTCTTCTTCGTCTTGTTCTTCTTCTTCTTCTCTTTCTCGCTCGCACAATGTTTTCTGCCTCTCTTAACCCCTCTCGTCGGGTCGTCCAGGGGGGAGCCCCTTGAAAATTTTCGTTCGCGCTCACTCTTATCCCCACTTTACGGGGGAGGGGGCTTGTGTTGGTTTCGCGCCCAGGGAACCCGCCGGTTAAGCCGGCCTGGGCCTCGATCCGGTGTCGAGGAAGTAGTAGCTCTTTTTATCCCCCTCGACCGATCCTCGCGGGCTTCCCTCGCACGAGCTAACCCACCGCCTCCACCACCACCACCATCACCATTGTGGCTGGCTCTTCATCGTCACCACCACCACCTCCACCACCACCGCGCATGGAATCCTTACTAGCAGCTCCTTGATCCACTCAAAGGCTATTGCAACGATCCCGGGGGCAGTGCGACTTCCCAGCAGCACAATCAGCAGCCTCCACCGATGATTCTCCCTCTTTCTTGTTGTTGTTGTTCTTCTTCTTCATCTTCTTCGTCCTCTTCTTCTTCTTCTTCTTCTTAAACTTACTCTCTCGCTCGCTCGCTCGCTTGCACTTTACCCCCTCCGCTTAACTTACCGGGCCCACTTTCTGGGACCGCCCCCTCGCCTCCCCCTGAAGAGCCTCACACCCACGCCGCCGAAGATTCACAGTGTCGCGGTCTTCGGGGAGGTAAGCATCCCTCTTTTCGGGACGGTGAAATATCGGGAGGGGATATTATGGGCCTTACTCCAAACGGCGACCACACTCCGCGAGCTTACGTGGGCCCGGCGATACTCGCACCCCCCGCGGGGGCGGTAGCCCCCGGTTTACGACGGCGCCGAGTCAAAGCAACGCGACGACGGCCTACCGCGCAATACTCCACCGTAAGGCCCCGACGGAATTTCCACAGCAGTTGGACAATCGTCAAGAAATCGTAACGAGTTCCCTGTTCGATGTGGCCCATTTTTACCGGTGCATTCACGGATATTCATATCGCGGATTACTCGCTACGATTTATTCATCGTTCTCCAGGTGGTTTTGGATTTTGTCGTCCATAAACTAATTATCGTTACCGTACAATGTTTTATGCAACTTTAAACGTAATTTCGCAAATAATTATTCGGGCCCATGGTTGCATTGGTTTATGATTTTCCAAAATTTAATTTAGGCACTGGAGATGGGTACTTTGAGCAGTAAAATGGTGGACAGCACTTTCGAGCCTTGAAGTGGGCCCTGAAGACGATTTTATTTTTATCTACTTTAATTATCTCTCTTCTCTCGCAAAAAAAAATAAATAAAAATTACTCTTTACTTCGCGGATTTACATTTCGTCATCGATGACTCAAAAGCACAAATTTCATGGGCCAATTCCGGATGCGCTTCTTCAGGAATTTCTTCAGGTTCCACGCTCGATCTTCAAGTACATATATTCAAAATTTAATACTCGATAACAACAAAATTGATCATCGTAATATGATAAAACAAAAACCGCGTGAATATCCTTCCAACACCGAATGACATCACACCTTTCATGTACCCCAAAAACGCGCATGATCGACCTTCAAGCGCAAAATCAATAGCGCGCGATCTTCCGATCGCGAACGTCGATCCATCGATCACATCCGCCCAAAAGTGTGTCTTTCCCCCTTGGCCCTCATTGACATCATCAGTACAAAACAAAGATGAAAAAAAAAATGGGCATTAATCACCGAAATTGTTAATAGATTAAGTGGAGCGTTGAGAGAGCGCGAGGGCCGCGCGTTCGTCCAGGCGTTGATGCGTCGTCGCATTAGCGTTGGAGATGGAAGAGAAGCCAGAGAAAGAGAAGATGACGCGTTTAGGTTGGCCGAGGTGGTTTAGGTGCGGCGCGGAAGGCGCTGTAGACGCGTGCGGCAGGATCTTTCATTCCTCTCTCTCTTCCTTTTCTCGCTGACTTTGTGCGCGAGTCCGCGAGTGGGAGTAAGAAGTAAGCGAACAAGAGGCAACCACACGCACACACACACACACCTAAACACAACGACGAAGAAGCCAAGAAGAAAGAAAGAAGAAACTCTTCAGCATCTCACTCGCTCGCTTAATCGTGAAAGAGGCGAATGGTGTGAGTGCGGTGAGGTTGTGGGTGTGTGTAACTCGTTGCGGGGGCCGACATAGTGCCGCAAGGGTTCCCAGGGCACGTGGGAAATGCACAGTAGTCGGTAGTGCGGGCCCCGCGGGATCCGCACTCTTCCCTCGGCCCCCCACCTTCATTCCCGCCATAGAGAGTATATCTCGGTCTCGCTCGAGCGTCGCTGCGGGCGAGTTCTCAGCGCGGCAGAAGCGCGCCGGCTTACAGGATTGTGGCGCTGTGTGTTAAGATCGTGCGGCGGTTGGCGGCGCTCAACGATATGCACGCACGCACACAGACACACACACACACACGTGCGCATAGAGGGAGACACGAGCGCATGGGTGATTGTGGTGGAGGGTGAGGATCGCTGTTGGGCCCCGTTGAGGATTCCACGATGAAAAAGTGGGGCCTCAGGGACCCAGACCACGCCCACCCAGATCGCTCGGTATCGTTTCATTGGAGGACACGACACGAGTGAAGATCACCTCCTACGCTTAGCGACATCGCCGGGTTTGGATCACGAGCTTCGTTGGTCCCTTCGTGCAAACGGAATTATCCTATAGCTTCGTTCCGTGGGACCTCTCGTGGCGCTCCGAGGAACCCTTTCCGATGCTTTCCTTCGCTCGTTGTTGGCTTTTTGTTGTTGTTCTTCTTCTTGTTTTTGTCGTCGTCGTCGTCGTCGTTGATGTTCTTGTTTTTTTGTTCTTCTTCCTTTGGCGTTTCCGACTTCTTCACTGTGGACGTGGAGGAAAAGCTTTTTATTCAATGGATACCATGGGAGAGATGCTGAAGAATATGATGAGGGGTGAGATGGACAAGGAATTGTACCATAGCTTCACTCCCTGCGACTTCTCGTGGCTTTCGGAGGAACCCTTTACGATGCTTTTGGTGGGTTTTTGTTGTTTTGCTTCCTCAGGAAGCTTTGTGATGGTAAAAACAATTTTTTTTGTTCCTCTTTCTTAGGTCTTTTCGATTTCTTCACTGTGGACGTGGAGGAAACTTTTTACTCAATGGATACCATGGGAGAGATGCTGAAGAATATGATGAGAGGACGAGATGGACCACGACAACTGCGACAACGGCGAGGATGATGATGATGATGATGATGATGACGATGATGACGCTAATGATTGTGATGAAGAGTCGAGCGTGGGTTGCACAACGGAACGCGCTCCGCCATCGCGTTCGCGCAGCCTCTTCTTTCTTTCGGTCCGCTTGTCTGAGATTCTGAGGCTGGAGATTTCTCGAATGAACGCGCCACCCCCGCCACCGCGGTTCACCGCGACGTGACCGCGACGTCTCGCGTAATGAACCTCCTTCTTCTTCTTCTCTTCTTCTTCTTCTTCTTCTTCTTCTTCATCCTCTTCGCCTCTTTCTTCTTGGGCACCGCATGGGAATCTCGAGGCCCTTTCAGCGCTGTGAAGCTCCTCGCCGTGGGCCCTTTTCGTCACGGAGATTCCGCCGCGTTCCTTCCGCCAAATATTTCCTACCTAATTTTCTCCTCATCGTCGGTGTCGTCCTCGCGCAATAAAATGTACGATAATGGCTTTTTACCGCAAGTCGAAGTTAAATTCATGAATTTCCATTAAAATTTTACCACAATTATCCCAGGATCCAATTTCAATTGAAACATTCAATCGCCAATATCGATTAAAAATTGTACGAAACAATTGAAGCTAAATCAATCGAAATTGATCTTCGGGGTTGAAATCATAACAAAAAGTCCATAAAAAATACATACATTGGTCCTCTTTACCAAAAATCATCCCCAACATTGCCCAAAGTCCTTAGAGAAATTTCCGTTTATCCCAATGTCTTGGTGTCGATAAGGCGAACCACGAAGAGAAAGAAAAGTGAAAGAAATTCCGTAATCTTCGTGACTGCCGTTGGTCTTCACCAAACTGTCCTATGTACCCAAAAAAATTTTTAAAAAACCCCCTAAAAAAATCAAAAAACCTTGGAACCTCGTTTCATCCTGTCCACCCCCGCACGGTCGCCACCCACCCCCCGTCCCCCCTTCTTCCGCATTTATTCCAATATTTGTCGCGCTCTCTCGATCCCTCTTCGCGTCCTCGTGAATTCCGCGCGCGGATAGAGGACAAAAGCGGAACGCGCGCCGCCCGCGAAGACCCTGAAGACACTGTGTTTACTCGAGCAACATTACATCGCGCGCCGGTTTCCCCAGAAGAGACCGAACAGACCGAGAAGACGACGGCGACGAATCGGCTGTTTGCCGAGGCTTTGTTTCCGCCAGTTTCCGTTTCCTACGGACAACCCGCGTGTGTATATGCATATACATATATATATATGCGTTATCGCTTGGGCCTTTTTCTTCACTCTTCAGCCTCCCTGGACAAACATCGCGGCGTTCTCTGTGATCATCACAAGCCGCGCCCCGGTCCTCATGGCATATACGTACTACATAGTGTACCGCCGATAGTATATAGTCGCTATAGATGCTTATATAGCGCAGCGGCGCGTGCGGCACTTCTTTACATCGTAACACAGCCCATATATACCCTCGCGTTTCACGGACACCTTTTTTCTTTTTTTTTTTTTGGCTGTCACGTATGTCTCGTGAAATGTGTCATCGGTTCTCTCGTCACTCAGCGAGACTCTTTCGTCATATGGCTCCGCTACGACCGTTCACTACACCTGCTGTCGTTGAATTTACATTTTTTTTTTTTTTTGATTTTTCGGAGCTGGTGATTACTTTCACATGATCTTGATCGATTGTTTAGGCTATCGAGATGTATGTGTGTATGTATATGGGTGTAAATGCATGTATGTATTCCGAAATGATAATTTCAATATTGGTAATAAATCCAATAAATCGAATGAATTATTTTTTTAATATCCTAATTGATGAACTCGTATTTCCTGGCTCTATAATTCTAGAGCTTCCGGTCTAAGCACTTCCGGCTGAAGAAGTTCGTTCTGACCCTTTTTATCCTTTGGCTTCGGTACTAAATATCGATATTCCGTGAATAATAAAATTCGTGTTCAATTGATGCACAGAAATCGATTGAATCGATGATGTGTGTACACTTATGGGATACACCATGGAGCCGCAGCGTGAGCTCGAATTCCCTTGTTCCATCAGGTACCATAGCGACGCGGCAGCAGCCCATTAAATTCACCTAGTCATTCGTACAGGCGCATGCATAGATCGATGATCGACGTGCGCACGGGCCTCGGAGATATCCCAATGGGCCTTTTTTTAATGGTGCGCAAGAAGCGAGGTCGCATGTCGCGAGGTATGTCCCGTAGCCCCACGACCACGACCGCGGGCATACGTCCACGGGGTAGGCGGACCCCGGCGTGTGCACCTCCACGATAATATCTGTCCCCCGCAACGTCGCGGCTCACATCAAAGACTCGCTTGTTGTATACTTCTCTCTCTTTCTGTGAGCGCTTTCCTTGCGCCCATCGCCGGGAGAAAGAGACTCGTAGACGTCGCGAGGGTGCACGCCAACGTTCAGCAAAGCCGCACCTTTTCCTCGCTTTCGCACACTGCAACACTTCATTATTACCCATTTTTTATTACTATTATTTTTTAAGTAAAAACAAAAAAAGGAAAAACGCATCTCGTACGATTTTTTTAGCCGGCATACAAATTTTATTGCAGGCCTTCGAAAAAATTTGTTGAAAAAAAAAAAAAACAAATTCATTTCACACTTTGTAAAATTTGTGCTGAATTGGTAACGAAAATTGTAAATTTTTTGTGTGTTAAATAAAATATTAAATTTGCGAAATGAGTGTGAGAAATAATTGATCACTTATTGACTTTATTAATAGAAAATATTAATTAATATTAATGATATTAACTATGATATCATTTTTATTGTTGTTACTGTGAAAATAATTGTGGCAAATAATATATATATATATATATTTTTTTTCACGAACAATAAAATAATATCGTTTATAGTTACCAGTAACATTATTTTCTCGCGGTCTGTGGACTCGAGGGACTTTTGTGTGCCTCAAATACACGGTTACAGCGGATGACACTGGCGTTGACACTATTCGTCACCACCTGAAGGTGCGTGGGAAATTGAGAGTGAGATAAAGGGTCCGTCGGAAGAAACCGCAGGTTACACTCAATAATTACACTGCACGCGTTGCGTTGCTAATATTACCATGCGCTCGGCGGTCCGCCTAATCACTCGGCTTCCAAGGATATCTCCGGTCCGATAATAATCCCCGTAATAACCAGGTGACAATGTGGGCGTGTTCCACGTATGACATTTACAAGCAATATCATTTTTTATTATTTTTTTACAATCTCCGCAATTTTCTCGGAAATTCAATTAAACGAAATTTTCATATTTAAAGACTGAAATAAATAATAAATTCCTAAATATTTACTTATATTCGCAACAAATAGAATTTTTTAAATTTCAAGATCATTTCAAGAATATGCAAAACTGTGATTTTGTAATATAATAATTCCAATATTGTTTAGGGTATTATTTTTTTTAATAATAAAAAAGCTGAAAATTAATTTACTTATTTTGCGAACTTGCCACTTAAAAATTTGATAATGTTCGTATTTTTGCTTTACAATCTTTTTCATTTTCTTCAGTATTTACAATATTTATCGTTTGTCAATTTAAAAATTGCCTCTATTATTTTCCACTGAAGTTTCGTGACTTTTTATCCGTCGCGGAAGGAAAAAATGAATATTCCATCCGTTTCTGGGAGTAAAATCGTCGATTCTGAAAAAAAAGAAAGAAATTAATAATAAAAATAATGAGCAGAATTGCGAAAGGACTCAATCGGGCGGAGATGCCGAGTAAGCAATCATTCATAAATGAGATAGCCTCCGCCTCGGCTCTTCCACTCCGGAGATCACTCGTCGCTGCGAATAGCCGGCAATAAGCACTCGAAAGTGTTTTTAAGTGATGCGAGTATATGGATAGAGCGGCGCGGCGCGGCAGAGCGAAGAGAGCCGCGCGCCGTGTGCTCAGAGAGCAGAGCGCGCTTTGGCCTGGCCGAGTTTATGCCTTTCTCGCCTTAACTGGATTTACCGAGGACGTGTGCGAGGAGCTCGCGACCGAGCGCGACACGCCCATGTTTGTCTCGGCTTTTGAGCCGTGCCGAAATTTTCACGGAACACGAGACACGCATATCGTGAGATTAATTTTTTTTCCTTCATTTTTTACGCGATCAAAAAAAAAAAAAAAACTGAGGCAAAAGTTCCTATTTTGGGTCCCTAAAAGCCAGGCCATTGCATTTGTGACGTAATAAACGTTATGCAATTATTTATAGTTATTAAAAAAATTAATAAAATTGCGGGTGAAGTATCTGCAATTTTGAACATAAGTGATTTTAATAATTACTGTTAAGTTGTTGTTTAATGATAATATTGTAAATAATTGAGTACAGGGATATTGAATATGCGAAAAAAACTGACGATACGATAATTTATACTATTTGTTTATTTATTGTTAATATTATTATATTCATTATGTATATATTTATATATTTATAATATATATATATATATATAATATTTACTTTTATTCATGAATTTATACTATAATAACTTAGGGCTACAGGCTTTTTCGTATGTATAGTATGTATAGTCGCGATTTTGTTTTTGTTTGTTTGTTTTTTTTTTCTTTTTTCTTCTGCTTAACTGGGAAATGTTCTAGGTTCTCTTCGTTTCCGGTGTTTTTTTTTTTTTCTTTTTCGTGCATCTGGTTTTCTCTGGACACTTTAAATATCGATAAATCAATGCGAAAGAAAAGCTTTGTAAATTCTGAAACCGTACTGCTAATTTGCTGCTTTTCTCCTTTCTCTTCTCGTTTTCGTCCTCTCGAGTGACAGTGGTTATCACTTTTTCTTCGGTCTCGCGTTCACCGACGAATAAATCGCACGAGAACGAGAGGATTCATCGATTCGAGATTGGCTATTCACAGCAAATCGGGAATTCGCTCCTATTCTTTTTTTTTTTTCTTTAGCTAAAGCCTTCTTATAACCCTCGAAATTTCAGACGTCTCAATGCGACATCTCCCCGGGCCGAAAGCCTCATTTTTCCAGCCCGTTTTTTTAAAAAGATTTACGTGCATATTTTATTCTCAAAAAAACCAAAAAAAACCAATCGTAATTTTTTTAATCAATCCACGAGTAAATTTCTAGTTTTTCGTTATTAACCTTTGAACCGTCGTGCACCATTCTCGAAAATTCACTTTCAATCAGTTGTTTTACCAATCGCTTATTTTCTTACATCTCACAATCGCCTTTTGTGCACTTTTTAGCCTAAGGTTTGCATTTTTTTTTCTTTTTTCTTTTTTATTAATTTTTTTTTTTTTTGCGAAAACCTCTTAATCGACAAATTCTTCTAAATTTCATTCCCCGAAAATCTGTATCCCAGAATATCAAGATTAACACCTAATTAACGTATTGAACGCACATATTTTTTTTAGCAGCGGCCAAACAAGCTCGAAATTACTGTTACTCGTTACAATCGCTTTTCACAAATCAACGAAGCGATTAACTGCGGAAAGGAAAGAGGAGGAAGAGTTGAGTCTCTGAGAGATTCGCGCGATGGTGGCACGATGTTTCAAAGACGATGATGAAGAGCGGCCAATCGAAGCGTTAAATACGAAGAGAAAAAAGGAAAAATAATGAATTCCGTTCGATGAAACGGCGTAAGGAAGAAAGGAGAGGAGAGAAAGTAGAGAAAGAAAGTAAGAAAATAACTTAAAATCGTGGGGGGCCCGTCTAGTTCTGCTTGAGCTTGGCAAAGTCGATCTCCGCGTAGCTGAAGCCCTCGGTGACGGGGGTCGGTGATACAGGAGGCGCGTTGCCGACTTCCGGTAGGTCGAGGCTCGCGTAGTGAAGAATCGTAGCGCCGGGTTGGAGTTTTTCGTATCCCTCGGAGTCGAGAGGGCTCGGAGTGGCGGTCGGTGTGGCAGTGGGCGTGGGTGTGCCGCCGCTGCCTTCGTCGGTAATTTTTCCGGTGCTCTGAGTTTTCTGAATGACTTTGAAGCCGGCGGAGGGTGTGGGGCTGGTATTGCGTGAGGGTTGAACGAGTTTGGCCTTGACGCCGCCGAGATCCCCGAGTCTTTTGGTGATGGGGCTCGTCGGCATTTCCTTTTGTGTATTTTGCGTAATCGCGGCACTTCCGGTTTCGAAAATCGTGGCAGCGGATGCGTTGTTGTCTTTGGCGAGGCTTCCCTTCGAGGTCTTCGTTTTGGCGATGGGAATTTCGGCGCCGCGTCTCTTCGACGCTGGACTCTGTGAATTTTCGTTATCCTGATTATTCGGCGACCGGAAGCCCGTGGCCTCGGGGCTTTTCGCCGGTTTTTCGTTGCTCTGAACGGCGCAAGTTGGATTATCGACTTTAGCCGCGTTCGCGCTCGTATTGGTGGGGCTCCTCGTCGAATTCGCTCGGGATAACGTTAATTCGGCGAGTCTTTTGGTCAGTGGACTCTGAGGAACTTCCTGCGCGGATTTTCCGCTCTGAGGGGCTTCCGTGGTTGACGAAGAGGCCACGCCCGGTGCCATTATCGCGTAATCTCCGGGCGACGTCGGCGAGGGCTCGCGAATTTTCTCATTTTCCTCGCGAGCCGCGTTCGTCTCTGTGAATGGCTTTGTCGGCGACTGAGGACTGTTCAGCGAGAAGGGAAATATCGTGGCGTTCGATCCGGTCGGCGTGGCACGCGGCGGAGACGCCGGAGTGCTCGCGAGACTCGAGGATTTCGAGCTGCCGTTTAGAGGCAAAAAACTCGGGGCTTTCGACGTCTTCGTCGAGGCCTGAATGGCGATCGGCTGGGAACGCTGCGACTTCTCGTTCCGACTTCCCTCTCGCGTTCTGCGCGCTCTCGTTCGACTTCCGGCCGACTGCGAAGAACCACCGGAACCTCCGGACGTACCCATGCTCATGTTTATGTAATCCTGCTCCAAACTCGGGCGCGACTTGAACGTCATCTCCACGTAACCCTCCGGAGGACGGCGAGGATGGGGAAGATCCACCGGTGCCGTTCTCGTCACACCTGCGAAATTTAATGACAATATTGTTATTATTATCTCGTTTGCAGAGGAAACTTTTCGTAAATCGTTCCCCCGATGCAAGTTTACTCTCAAGGTGGGCGAAAAGTTGCGCTTTCCGGTCGATTAAACAAAAAAACGACGATTTTTTGGGCTATAAAAAAGGTGTTGCGATTTGCAGGGAATGTTTCAAGACTTGTTTGAAGATAATGATGAAAAATTTGAAGTTGAAGGGAGCAATTTACCCGGCGGTCCGTTCATCTGCATGTAGTCGTCCTGCATCGGGGAGACCGCTTGTTTCGGGCTGTTTCCAACTCTGGGCCAGTCCTGCAACGAGCTTTCCATCCTCATGTACGCGCCCTCGGCCTCCTCCACCGGCTTCAGCGTCTTACTCGCCATCTTGTGCGATACCGAGCTCGTCGCCAGTACGTGATTATGATTGTGATTGTGATTGGCAGTGGTCGTATTGTTGTTGTTGTTACGATTTATCTGGAAATTAAATCACACGAATTGCTGACGAACGTGTACACAAAATTTTGCCACTTCAACAATTCAATACTCGCGATATTCGGAAATTCCCTTTACCTCGATTCTCAAATTTCAATGAAATATTAATAGCCAATCTAACGAAAATCTTCGTTACTACTAAAATTAATGGTTCTCGATGATTAGTCATTATTACCAACAACATTTCCAAACTATTGATTCAAAATTATTTCTTAAATCTTCGAAAAATCACAAAGAAAAAAAGGAAAAAATTAAGAAAAATATCGTAGAATCACCTTGTTAATGCCGCTCATGTCGACGTAAGGGGCAGTGGTAGTATTGGCGGAGGCGTGAGATTGTCCGGGGGACATATCAACGTAGGAACTCGTGTCGGTGGCAGTGGAGTAGGATTGCGAGTGGGAGTGCGATTGCGAGTAGGAAAGAGAGGGCGGAGAGTTGAGGCTGCCGTGGGGTACGTGGGGTTTCGTGAAGTCGAGTTCCATGAGGTCCTCCATGCGTTCGGAGTTGACGGAGCACCCGGAATTGTGTCCCCAGGAGCTCGATAGTAGGGGCGCCGAGTTGGATTTGTTGGAACTCGAGGAATCGCCGCCGTTGCCGACCGCGAGTCGGGAGGCGATTACGCTCGCGAGTCGGCCTATCAATTCGGGCCTCTTGGAGCGGCTGCCGACGGAGAAGGCGCGTACGCGGCTCGCTTCCTGCTGCGCGATATCGAGCCGATTTTTTCGGTGCCTGTTGGTGGGTTCGGGTCTGGAACCGACGGAATAGGCGCGCGCCGGCCTCGCCGGTGTCTCGTCGCCGGGCGTCAGGTAACTCGTCACCTTGTCGAGCTGATATTCGGAGAAGCGCAAATCCGTGCTTGGCGTGCCCGAAGTAACGGAACAACTGCTGCCCCCGTGCTGCGACATGTCGTCGGGAAAGTGGCCGTTGTGATGGGCACCGTTCGAGGGATCCATGTCCACGTAACCGCCGTCCCCGATCGGAGCCATCGGCACGTAACCGTCCGGCAGTGTCTCTTCCGCGAGCGAGGAAGCTCGCGAGTGATTGTGCTGCAGGTGCTGATGATGCGGATGCTGACAACCCGACGAACCTGTCGCCGGACTCATCGGCATGTAAGCTGCGCTCATACTTCCGCTCCGACCGGGACTCGAACCGCACGGGCTGTACATCTCCACGTACGAGCTCTGCTGCAATTTCAATTCACGAGTTCAGCATTTTCGTCTTCTTCTTCTTCTTCTTTTTTTATTATACTTGTTTCATTGAATTTATTTATTTTTTTAATTGCAAAGCTTCAAAAGAAGAAGAAAAAATGAGTTTTTCAAGCAGTCGAGGTGTTAGATCAGGTCGACAATTAATGTAGAAGCTTGAGGAAATAAATGGATGAAGAATGTGTAGAAGATATTTGCTTGTGAAGCTTTTGCCGTATGCGTTATAACTTGCCTGTGAGGGCGAGTGTGACTTGAAATTGGGCGAGTATTTGAATGGCTGATGACCCGCGGGCCAAGGTACGTAGTCGTCGAGATTCTCCTCGAGGATAGCGGGTTCGTCGGGGGTCAACGAGTGCCCGTATCGCGACAAAGTCGTGG
Organism: Clistopyga incitator; assembly: GCA_947507545.1. Classification (NCBI taxonomy): domain Eukaryota; kingdom Metazoa; phylum Arthropoda; class Insecta; order Hymenoptera; family Ichneumonidae; genus Clistopyga; species Clistopyga incitator. Next base: position 8,236,883 of record OX382186.1, read on the forward strand.
CTTCCTCGAGGATATTCTCGCCGCCGTCGTCCATCGACAGGGAAGAGCCCGCCGAGTCCGTGGAGCATGCACCGGATGCCGGGCTTATCGGCATCGAGGAAACTGGCGGCGAATAGGAGAGACCCCGTCCGTACATCGAGTGAGGACGAGCCACGTGAGGCGCCAAGTGCCCGCCTCGGGGATGACCCAGCACGAGAGGAGTCGGATATCCTTCGCTCGTCGTTCTTGCCCGCGAGGGCAAACTGTCGCACCTGTCGCGTCCGGTGGCGCCTGCAAGGAAAAGGACAATGCTTTATTACCCCATTTTCATTGATAACCGACGCAATTTCCCGTCCAACACATACAGTATAATACAGATAAGACAGAAGACAGCGAGGATAAAACAGAAATGATTAATAAAAAGAACTTTGCCAACAAATTAACATTGTTTTATGTTCTGTTTTACTAAAAAACAAAAAAAAGCCGAATACCGTCCCAGCATAGCAGCAGTGTTAGTACGTTCGACTTGAACTTCGTAAATTGGGTTACATTTTGCGTGTGTATGTGTTTTTTTTTTATTATTTGTTCTCTTCAGTGCTGAGATATCACCGTTTTAGCACTTCGGATACCTGAAATTCTTGTCATCCCCGTTTTTACGGTTTTTTCTTTTTTTTTTTTCTTTTTTTTCTTAGGGATGACAAGCACACAAAGCGGTGGAGGCCAAACAACATGCAATTTTGTATTTATGTACAAAATTTATAATACAAGCAAGCAGATTTTTCTTCGCGAGGGCGACATACTCGTGCATATTCTCCCAAACTCTTTTCTTTGCTTCCTCGTCTCGCCTGAGGGGAAAAAAAAAAAAGAGAAATTGGAAAGGAAAAAACAGCAGCGCCACTGGCAGAAAGTAGAACGTTCCAATGCTATCCAATTGAATCGTGAATCGTTTAAAACTGGATTTCACTTTCTTCAAGCCGTCGTGGTGTTAGACGCAACAAGTATCCGGGTCTCTCTTCACGTGCGCTCCAACTTTTAGTGGCTTCAAATTCAAATTTTATTCAACAGGAGAAAGGAGAAACAACCGACACTCGCCGATTGGCAGAAGAAACAAAAGGAAACAAAACCTAGATTTTAGAAATTCAATCGACGATATTCCATGTCTACTTTCGAGTCATTCTCACAACGGAACACGCGATATTCCAAAGTTTTATTCATAGCGCAATCGAATGTACGTGTAGACAACATTTTGCTTTTGTATCAAATTATTTTACCACAATATTTGAAAAAAAAACAAAATTGCAAACTCTCTAATGAATACAAATATCAATTGTACTTTAATTCAAATTCCATTTTTTTCCAAAATATCCGAATACTTGATATCAATATTTATATCTTTTTCCGAACCATAAATAATTCATTTCTACTATAAGAAAATATTTGTGAAGAAAATTCTTAAAAAAAAAAAAAAAATTATAATCACCGTGAATGCTTTTTGCTCGTCACCTTGCGCAACTCATGCTATTTTTCCGAATGCTCGTGTATTTCAGCATTCATTCAATATATATTTTCTGCCTTCATCATTCCTTTGAAAAATTGTGTGATTTTGAAAAATTGCCGAGCTATGGAATATCCTCAAACGAACGTTTCTGTTTGTTCTTTTTTGTTTTTGTGTCTTTTTCAAACTAAAATACATACAGCGTAGAACGGATCTTTTGGATGATTGCGATTGATTGACAACATTGGCGGCTAAGGGCAGCGACAGAGTTCTCTGGTGCGATTTTGTCGCGGTTGTGCTTGACTGTTGTTGTTGTTGGTGTTGTAATGTTGTCGTTGTTGTTGCTGTTGGTGGGATTGATGCGGTTGTTGTGCTTGTTGTTGTCATTGTCATTGTTGGTGCGTTTACGGTATGGGAATTATTCGCGGTATGGGGATGACTTGCGACCGAGTGGCGACGCCTGTTTGCAATCGCAGTGGCGCTGCTGCTGCCGCTGTTGATGCTGCTGTTGCTGCTGATGTTGCCGTTGTTGACGACGACGTTAGACCCAACGCTTCCAGTCCCGGCAACAGCTGCAAACCATTCACCAGGCTCTCGATGTAGCTACAAGCGACCTAACGCCTCTGACACTCCACCGACCCAATAAAACAACGCCCTCTCCAAGTTACTTTCCCCGAAAGTAACTTTACCCTCTTTACCATTTTGCTCTCCACAAAAGAATTATATTCACAACCGTAATTCATGTAAATTTGGCATATCAGCTTCGAATATTTGAATTAGAAATTAAGAAGAGCCATTTTTTATTTTTTCAATAAATAATGTAGTGAAAGAGGAAAATGTTGGAAACTAAGATGCCAAATGTCCACCAATGCAATGTGATGCAGGTCGACAGATAATACCAGGGAAACGGTTATTATGTACAGCGGGTTTTGTTAATTGTCATTCGATGCTCGACGATGACTAATTGAGCCTTCGGGATTTACGGAAATTATAAACAGTGATGCCAAGCGAAAAGTATGAGGAATCGCGGCGGGAAAATGAATTATCGAAGGCGGCGGAAGACGGAAAAAAATTGTTTGCCTAGCTGCCGAGTGACTCTCGTTTAATTATTCCGATAATCGTTGATCGCGTGATCGATTTGATAATTGCGGGCGAAATATCGCACAGAACTTTACGATAAACGATCTTCGAAGCAAACTTGTCCCTTTATAATCACACGATCCACGCCCACAACTATTGTAATCCGACTAATGACCCCACAGCAGTAAACACCGTAAGAAATAAAAAAAAAAAATACTATTTTAAACTGCGGTCCCGTAGAAAATACTCAAACCCATTGCCCATTTCATCCCCGTCCACAGCTTTTTCCACAGAATTTGGCCCAATTTTTGACGTACTTTCAAAGTTCCCTCAATTTTTTTTAAACGAAGGACAGATGCACTTAAACCCAGAAAAATTGGATCTTCGTAGCCCTTTAATCCACCGGAATTAATATCTCCCGCCGATAATTCGTTTCCCCGCGTGGGCAGCAGCGACAGAGATGGTTAAGCGAGATGTCGATCGAGAAAACCTTTTCGTTTTCCAGCGATAATGTATATATATGAAGCGTAACAACTACTGTGACAGAGAACAGACCCGTGAGTGTATTGGAAGAGGAGGTACTCTGTGATTGACTACACTGTGAGGGGGCAGATGCAGTGGCGTTCTGCTCCAACGGATCCACCTGTTCCTTGCTGCTCCTCTGTTCCTCTGTAAAGCCCGCAACCCACGTGTGTTATACTCGCTAAATAGCCGGGATAAAAACGGCGCTACGTCTCTCTAATTTTGAGAACGGATACGAACGAGCGAACGTGAGACGACAACAAAAGGAAAAGAACGGTACGACGAGCGGGGGATTAAGAGTTAGACTACATAATTACAACAAAATCAATGGTACAACAATAACACCGACGATCAAAGTGCGATTTCTTGGCCGTCGTTAAACGAAACGAGAGAGAAATCACTCGCGAGGGATCTTCGCGAGGCCTGCAATCTCTCGCGGCTTTGGAATTCCCCCGCCCTCCAATGAATCACTCCTGTTTTTAAAGAGCTCTACTCTCAACCAAGTAAACAACCGCCTCGAGTTAAACGCGTGACTCATTGATCGCCGCTGACGAGACTGCGAATTGCTCTGAGGACACTGTGAAATACGACTAATCATCGTCAATACTTTTCTCGAAAGCCAATCAATGCCACGACTAGAATCTAATGTACTTGGTAAAAAAAAAAACAAAAAAAATTCCACGGAAAATGTTCTTCTCCTCAGAAGATCTTTACACAATTTAGTCAATAAAAAACGTACGATTTTTCGTCAGTAAAAAATGAATCACGATATTTTGATAAATGGAAACAACGTTTCTACTCTGAATATAAAGAATTCTAGAAAACAAAGATTACTTTTTTAAAAAATCGTTCGAGGCACGACGAAAAATGATGTCCGATTTTTTCATTTTGTGACGATAAATTCTTTAAAACCGATGAATTTATCATCGACGGTGATTAAGAAAAATGAAGAGCTGTGGTGAATACGCTCGAAAAAAGTCGGCTATTTACAATAAATCCGTTTGAAAGGACTGTTCGGCTCGGCTTTGGTAGTCACGTTCACCGATGGGCAAAACCACACGCCACACGTCTGTTGGGAAAAAAAAAAAACGGCTCCGGGGACGATTTTCGTGGACAGGGCCGAGATTGGCTTACCGAGCGGCGAGAATCCGTGAAGTTTCGCGCCTGTGTGTCTGCGCTGAAGCACGGAGATCGGTTTGCTGGCCTCGTTGGCCGAGGAACTTCGAACCCTTTGACGAGGACCCACGTCGTCTCTGTTTGTCAAGGAAGCGGCTGTTCCCGAGGCTCCGCCGCTGCCGCTGTTGTTGCTGCTGCTGCTGCCGCAGTTGCTCATCGCGTTCAGTATCGCGGCGTGCATATTGTGCGCGATGTTGTTGTCTTCGGCTTCCATCCAAAAATCGCCACCGCCGGTGACCGCGGATCTTCCGACTTCCATGTAGAAGATCCGCTCCATGTATCCGCATCTTCGTATGCTTATCAGCTGAAAAGTTCAAGCGAAACGTTTGAGCCTCGATCGAATCGAGGAAATTCGTCCCCAAAACCTTCGAGGACTACATTTCTCTTGCTCGTGGACGAACCGACTCCACAAATATCGGGTTTAATGAAAATTGGCGAAGAAATTGTGCTTTTTTTTTTTTCACGACTCTCTTACCGAAAATTCGATGGGGGCGATGTCGTCGCTCGCCCCGACTTTGACCAAACTCAGGGTACGATCGGTCAGGCACAGTCTGTAGGGCCCGTGGATATTCTTACGCTCGCCCAGGCCCTTCTTCTGCATGTTCACTTGCCAGACGTGCTCTGAAACAGGAGACAATATAAAAACGTGTCCAAAACCGAGAGGATTGAAAAAACGAAGTCAAAGAATGTGATTCTGACTTCGTAAGTAACAAAAGATAAATACATCGTTGAATTTACTCGTTGAATCGACTAAAGCAGACGTGAATATTGACAAAATTACAGCATTTAATGAACAAAAAATGACTCGTGCTACTGAATCACAATTCTTCGACGAAAATCGAGTGACAACGTGACCCCGAAGAGCGTTGGTCCTCACCGAAGGTCGGTCGGGGCATTTCGCCGTCCGGCACGTCGCCGGACAGCCAAAGCATGGCGGTAAGCCAGTCCTCGAGTTCCTTTTCGTTGTCGAGAATGAGGGAGAAGCATTCGTCCTTGGTATACAGGGCAATGACGTTCGAGTGCTTCGTGTCGAGCCTACGGTTGATGTTGAAGCAGCTGCGCATGCAAATGGAGCGTTTGGGGGCCTGACGATTGTCGAACTTCTTCTTGCTGTCGTAGTACTCGAGGCAGGCCGAGTAACCGGGTGCGTCCCCGCGCAGCACGAAGTACTTCTTCTTCAGGGTCTTCATCTTCCTGAGATGCCCGCACCGGACGATCGGCCCGGCGGACGGGGAAATCGGCCCCCTGCTGCCCGACGACATCACCACTGACGTTAGCAAACACGTGGCTGCAAATTTGTCCCCTACACTGCCAAGGAAGCCGCGTATGTGCTGCTCACAAGGCAGCGGCCCCTCCGAATCACCAGAAGCAGCCAGCCTTGCAGATCAACAGGTGCGGCATTCGCAAAAAAAAAAAAAATATATATATATATATATATATATGTATTCAAAAATCCGAAGGAGAATCTCCTTCGTCCCCTCGTTTTTCGAAATCCCGAAAATGCCCTATTTTCCAGTGACCTTGGGTTCTCCACTTATCCTCAGATTTTATTAATTTTTTTCCTTTATACTTCCCAATATTTTTGTAAATCGTTAGACCTCCAAAAAAATCGCACTTTATCAACGATTTTCTCTGGCGACTCTGAGAATATTGTTTTTTTTTTTTTTTTCGTTTTTATTGCCGATATTCGTGTAATTGGGATTTTCAAGTGGTACCACGAGTATCAGGATTTACGTGGTTCTCGTCGAAGGTCGCGAGTGAAAGGAGTGTCGTTTGATCGGGAGGTGGTAACCAGGGTAACCCGGACTGGGCTGTGATTTTCGTTGTTTCACGTGACTCGTGGTCCAGGTGTGCCCCCGTGTTTACGAAGGGTATCGGTCAATGGCGGCCGCGGTTCAGTACTCGCGTGCACGTAGTAGACGCAAGATCGGCGCGTTGCACTCCCGCGCACTCCTCGCTCTCGGCAGCAGCGCAGCGGCTCTCGACTGAACCCGGAAATTGGCCCGGTGTGTTTACAACTCGGGAGCGCGGAGAGGTTTACGGCGTTTTACGGGGATTCTCTCTCGGGCTCGAGGATAACCGCGAGTCAACGCCTCGATTGTTTACCGCTTTTATTTCACGCACTCACGATCGATTGTTTAGTTTGGCCTCCGGTACGCCCGCACTCAGAAGCACGTTAAGGGCGAGTGCTCTTTACCGCCCCCACATTCCCCGCCCCTGCGCATCGCCCTGTTTGTATATCTGTCCTTGTTACACTGAAGGGCGAAGTGGAAGCCTCACGCAGAGAGATATATATATATAAATATATATATATATATATATATAAGCGTAGAAATACGACGCAAGTCGAGCTCTTAGTGCACCCGTACCGGGAATGTACTAAGGGCGTTTCACGGCCCTTTTCTCCGGCCCCACTCCTCAAACTTCGTCGACACAGGAGAGCGCCTCCCCCCTTCCTTTTCCCGCAGTCGCGAGTTTTCCTCTCTTCTTTTTTTTTTTTTTCTTATTTCCCCGAACGTCTCCCCCTTGCCTCTAGCCACGAAAACCGCGTAAGCGGTAAAAACGACAACACGGAGAGACAAAACCCGCACGCACGAGGGCCGCTGGTACTTTGTTTATTTTGGAGGGCCTCGCGTGGCTCCGGGGGCTCACGGGACGCGCACTGTCGGGCCACGCGCCTTTCCACGCACGCACGCACGCCCTCCGCAGCTCGTGGCGCACCTGTTTATATGGCGACGTTTTGGGTGCGCGTGCACCGGGCCCGATGTCCTGAACGACTACGAGGTTGTTGTTGTTTTTTTATTTTCTCCACGCGCACAGGTGGGCGTGTGTTATTGTACTGTGTAAACAACGCAACGCCTCTGGGACCTTTATTTCCTCAAATTCGCCTCTCTACCGCGTTACTCAACGCGAACTATCTCAGCTATGCCCGTTTTACTCCGGATAAATAACCACGCGTTTGTATTACGTTACAGAGAGAGAGAGAGAGAGAGAGCGCGAGCGGAACCGCGGAGGGTCGATAGCCAATTGGCCAGTGACACCTTGTACCACTTGTTTCGCTTCTCCCGCAGCCGTTTAACGACCACGTTTATACGTTACGAACGTAGGTGTCGAGTCGGTATTCGGACCGGAAGTGCGCGCGCGGTGGGCTTTTCATCGGCGTATGGGTGGGTTTTTTTACTGCTGTTGTTGTTGTTTTCTGGTTGTCGACGGGAGGCAAAGAGAGGATGCGATATAACGGAGAGAGAGAGAGAGAGAGAAACGTTTTCCCATAGGTAAAGACGTGTAGGGAAAAGGGTGGGAGGGCAGCAGGCCGAACGAAGGGAGGGGAAGGGGTGAGGGGGAGGGGGGACCGCAGGCGGACAAGAAGAGGTAGGGTGAAAGTAAAGACGTTGAGAAGACAACACAGGGACGCACGCCGCAGCAGCGATCGCTCCTGGCGTTCCAGCCTCCGCCGCAGCGCTCTTTACCCCCACTGCGCCTCACGCGCACACACACGCACACACACACGCGCGCGCTCGCGCGCCGCCGTTGCGCACGCGCTCTAGCGACACTGCTGTTTATTTATCACAGACGGTGGAAAAGAAGAGGCGAAGAAAAAAAAAAAAAAGTAACGGAGCTGTTATATCGGACCCGGAGATGCGTGGGAAATGATATTTAGACCGGAAATAAAGGGCGCACCCCGCGAGGCCGGATGTACGGGGCGATGTCGCTTGTGACAAATTCGTGTCGGGATTATCGCGAGGCGGATTGTCGAGGGAAAAACGTGGTGGCCAGGTTCACATCTGCTCCCCTAGGAGGCTCGCTCTCCCAGCGCAGAGAGAGAGAGAGAGAGAGGGAGATAGCGCTTCGTCCTTGTCGCTCACGTTCTGCTTGCGCACTTTGGAAATCGTCGACGAACGCAAAAACTTACAAGCACTTGTAGTCTCGTTGATTCACGATTATCGAGGATATGATACACCCACGTTTTTTTTTTTTTTTCTTTTGCTTTTTTGGCAAATTAGAGAGAAGCACTCAAGCGGAAATGAGACACTGGCTTCTCGGCGGGCGACCAATGCGACGACTGTGTCGTCTCGATCTTCCCGTGTGTGTGTATTTGTGTGGGGTTTTTTTTTTCTTTTCGTTCTTTTTTACGTTCGACTTGTTTTTTGTTTTTCCCCTGGCGTTTTTTTTTTCTTTTTCTTCTTCTTCTTCTTCTTCTTCAACTCTCACGAACGCCGAGCTTTCGAAAGACTCGGTTGATCTTCAACGACGAACCAACTCCACGTTCGCTTCCCGTGGAACACGCTTACACCTTGTACACGACAACGCACGGGATCCGATCAACGCAGATACACGAACGTCGCACGCACCGTACGTAAGAAACGAGCACTCGTGTCCATCTTGGAAAGGTCATGTGTGTATGGTAAAGCTCCGCAGTTGTAAACAAGGCTTGCGCATGCGCTGGGATAACGGGCGTCGCGGATGCCGTCACTCGAACTCGCGCTGTACGCGAGATACGAACGCAGCCGCGCACCACGTCTCGACATTACCGACTGCGCTTCTTCCCCCGGACTTGCACACTTTTTTCGGGAGCTTGCGTGAGGGGTTTTTTTCAGGCTCCGGGAAAGGATTTTCTAGTGTTTAGGAAGGATTTTGAGGAATTGCTGTGAAAGGTAACGTCGTTTCTTCAGGATGGGCGAAAGTTCTTAGCAGGTTTCGAATTGCGGGTCCCTTACTTACCGACTAGCATCGAGGAGATCGATACCGACGCGATTATCAATGATTTTTGAATTTTTTAATTTTCTTGGGATGTTTTTTTGGGTCGATTTTTGGCTGAAATGCTGTAATGTAATGATTTATCGATTTAATCGATGTGAACTGGCGCCCGAATCGAAAAATCGGTAATTTACGGTAAATTTTCATGTGGTCTTTTTCGCATGGGGTTTTATGGGATTGCTCATCAGGAATGGAAAATTCGCATTATACGAGGAGCGTGCTGGTGAATTTTCGGCGCGGGATTCCAAAAATCGATTTATTCTACAAACGTGTTTATTGATCGCCGTGTTTACTAATTGGTACGATTAATTGGCGACTATAACTGGGCCATGATTAGTCCATGTGGTTCCTTAATGCTATTCTTAAGGAAATTGAGCGCCCCTCACAGTCGCGCTCGTTTTATTTATTTACTTTGTTTTTTCTAAGTCTACGAGATTCTTTTAGGAACTTAAGTTTCATCATTGGAAGTGGCTCATTCCAAACGAAATGCAAACTAAAATTGGGCGAAAGCAAATAATGTAATGTAATTAACAACGATTCTTTGAATCGAATGCGCGAAGTTACGCGAGTCTTTGGCTTGGTAGTCAATGGCAAAGCGAGCCAGGAATTCCATATATTCCGAATTCCACTTTTTTTTTTGGAAAAAAAAAAACGTCGCAATTTAAAAAAAAAATATCGAAAGTCCTTTGGAGATCGATTGAATCAGAGATAATAGAGCGACTCGGCGAGGACCTCGGAAGGCTCTTGGCCGATACTTTGACCCACGAGATACGCGAGCTTGTGCGCGTATTGGCAAGGCGCTGGCACTTTAACAGTCCCCGGCCAATTGTAGTACAAGTGACAGAGCTTGAACGACAAACGCTGCACGTGGTCGGTCTTCATATCAGCGCTGTCGTGAATAACGATGTAGTGCGTCGGCGAGACGGTTCCTTGACGCGAGGTCTGCGGTATCAGGAAAAAGTCGTACCAATTTCGGCGGGTCACGACGCTGTCCACCACCGTACCCGGTTGTGGGTTGACAAGTTTTTCGCGCTAAAAAAGCGAATCGTTTGTGAGTGTCGCCCACTATTCAGCGGCGTATCAAAGTCCCTTTTAAATAGGATTTTCATGATTTTACATAGAAATAATTTGTGATTGGAAAATCCTTTTTAATAGGATTTTCAGATTTTTCTATAGAAACAATTCGTGATTGGAAAATTCTTTTTAACGGGATTTTCATGTTTTTCTATAGAAATAATTCGTCATTGCAAAATCCTTTTTAATAGGATTTTCATCTTTTTATATAGAAATAATTCGTGATTGCCAAATCCTATTTTTTTTATTTGTTAGGGGGTCTATTGCTGCGGTCATTAGCCGAGACCTACTGTTTATAGTGAAACCCGAACCACTTGCAGTTCACAAAGCCTCCGAAAAAATCTTTGGCCCTGACGGGGCATCGAACCCGGACCTGCTGCGCGTGAATCGCGCTCCGATCTTACTCGGCCGCGCTCGACCTTTCTAATGGAATTTTTATGTTTTTATATAGAATCAATTTATGATTTCTGATGAATTATGATAATAATTGAAAATTAAGGTCCGGACGTGTGTGTGCAATATACTCGGTGTTATTATTAAAATAGCACTTGCCATATCAGCCATGAGACGCGTGTTGATGCGCTTTTGAACGACGATAACCGTGAGCTTCGGTTGGTAGGTCTCGTCGATCATGGAGAAAGCAACTTTCAGTTGTTTTACTTCGTAGGACGCAACCATGTCCAGTTGACCGTCTCCTACGCCGTCGCGATACATTATTATTCGTTGAGGATACGTGCCATTTTTCTGTTTAAAAAGGAAGACGTAAGTTTGCGTATTATATTGTGCAAGGTAAATTTATGTTGAAATTCGCGCATTTTTGGGCTATAAATTATTATTATTGTTATTACCTTGGCGTAAGCCTTGATCGATGCGATGAGGCAGACCTTAAGCAGATCGACGAGCTCCTGGTTCGCGCGTTGCAGGCAAATTCTGCTGTACCAGGAAGTCAAGGGCTTGTCGAGACTGGCCACGAAGGCAGACACGCTTCCCTTGGACTTTTCGCCAGCGGCCGCGTGGTAAACGTCCACGCCGCAAATCATACAGTTCTCCTAAAGCTTTCCGTTAGTTTTCTCGTTGAAAAACAATAGTAGTTTGAGATCCAAGCGCGAGAATGCGGATTTTCGACGAAGGACGAATCGAAACTCACGCTCGTCGGAAAATTTTTCATCGCCCTTGCATCGCAATACACTATTTTTCAAGGAAAAATATGAGTGTTTCTTAAACTTACGAAGGGCATTTTGAGGGCCCACAACGCGCCGCCCAATTTGCAGTTTATCTGCAGAGCAATTTTTTCAGTGACGCTCTGGAGTTTGTCACTTCGCGATATCGTCCTCGTTATTATTACTTGGGATCGGATCGGCATGTCGACGCAGCAAAGTCTGCAGGGTTAAGGAAGAACATCGAAAAGAATGATTTTTTTTAGATTTAAAAGATAGGACTTGGTAAAAAATAGACCTTCGCTCAAATGCGGAGTGAAAAGTTTCGCCTCTGACAAAATGAATGTAAACGAGTACAAACTTTTTGATGGCCGCGTAGCGATCGTTCCTGTTGGTCGGACAAATAGCAACGATCATCTGCATATCCGGGGTCACAGCTCTGCGAATTTCCGTCAAGTAATTCTCCGTCCGATCATTTTTCAGCCTTATGAACTTCGGGTTTGCAACTTGCATGCACATTTTTCCCGCGACTCTCTGGAGCATAGACACGAACTCGTTGCAGATTGTTCCGTCTTTTTCCGTCGCGACGATGCACCAACTTTGCATGTTCGGCTGGAAAAATGGAAAGAGAGAAAAGCTTCACAATTTTCGAAAGTAAAAATGCATTTTTTGAAAAATATTACATCTTGTTTACGGGGTCTGTCTGTGTGTGTGTGTGTGTGTGTGTGTGTTTTTTTTTTCTTTGTGTACCGTACGAAATAGAAAAAATTGAGGAGTGAAATGAATTTTGAAAATACCGTTCGAAGCATCGGACTTTTAACCGCAGCGCCGGACCAGTCGGCCTTGTCGCTGGAAAAGGTTCTTCCATTTCCGAAAATGATGGTCTCAGGATCGAGGGTTCGGCCCTTAAGCTTCGTCGTGTCGTCGGCCAACCGCAGGCCCCAACTCGTCATTATTTCCATCGCGACCTCGTTGCTTTTGACGTCTTTTATGAAACTGAGAATGACGTTTCTTCGAGCTTCCGGCCCGACTTGCGTCACCTGGGCGAGATCTTTCATCACGCGCCAATCCGCGCGGAGCTTATCCGTTAGGCCCGACAAATAGCAAAGCTCCGGTACCAAAAGAGTCGTACATTCTTTCGTCTGAAATTTTGTTACCTTCGTAAAACTCCCTTTGATACACAAAATCATAAGCGCGATTACAATTATTTCAAACAAAACCCGTCGATGATCAATCTACTTGAGCTGCGGAAATTATTACTTTACGATCTACGAATATTTCGCGTGCTTTGCGTACTTATTCGACCTTTGCTTCTCGATCCCTTTTATTTTTTCAAAAATTCGTAATGTCTAGGAAAATAGCGAATTCATCACCTCTCCCGACGGCGTTTTTTCCTTGTATCTGCTGAGCAAAAGCGGCTGGTCGAGGTCCTTTATCGTGATATTCCAGTGAGTCCGGTAGTAATCGTGAATTGTGATCTGTTGGCCTTTTCTGTCGAACGTGAACTTCGGATTTTTGTCCCACTCGAGATCGTCGATGCGATAGGTTCGATTGTTGTAACGAGTGAGGACTGTAAGTCCAAGGATTTCGGCTTGCACGGTTTCGCGCGCGTTTCCGCGTGCAGTCTTGAATATTTCGCCGCTGAGGGAAAGAGGAAATTTGTCGAGTGTACAAAAACGATTGGCGTGATCGTTCGAACGTGATTAATAGTATTTTTGCTTCTCGTGGCACTTTAATAATGGTAAAATTAAATCATCAACGTCCTATTGTCACTAAAAATTGTTTTTCTTTTTTTTTGGAAAAATGAATGCTTACATTACATCGCGAACAGTGTCCGTGCGCATTACGCGATGCGAGGCGTTAATGTTGAGCTTCAAGCCTCCTTCGTATTCGTCGATCGCGGTCACGTAGCCGGGCCACAATTCCATGCGATGCTGAGGCACATCGTGAGCGCAACGCGGATTGTAATTGTCGCGCCCGATGCGAACGAGATTGAGAGCTCGCATAACGCGGCCAAGGAGCACGTTGAAAAAAGCGATGCTGTCGACGAGCCGCTGCTCCTTTTGAAAGATAATCGTGACTTTCACGGTCGTGCCATCCGTCGGATGGATCGAGTCGAAAGTCGTTCTCTGTTGCGATTAAAAATCCAAAAGATAGCAACCCTTTTTCGTTCGAATAAATAGTATATCACGTTACACGAGAAAGAAAAAGTGGGGTTTCCGCTGAGGATGAGATTCGCATAGTCGAAAAAAAATTATTAGAGACATTGTTTACCGGATGAATATCGCAAAAATTGATTAACATCTCAGAATAATTTGCACGATTGTCTTTTTACAATGATCATGCCTGTTACTTTTCTCCTCGAGGCGATTTTTTATTTAATTTTCCTGATTTTAAGGGACTAAGGAATGCGCGTATGGAATAGTTATTATGATTACGTTACGAGGGTCTGATTAACAACGATAAAAACTCACAGCTTGCGGTAATTTGATAGGCAGGTACAACATAGTACCGTCAAAGGTTCGCGTTATTCCTATCGCCGTGGCATGCTGATTAAGGAGCTGTCGGCGCAGATAAACCGCGTCAATCTCCGGCAAAAATTTCACCTCGTAACGGTAGATTCCCTTGCCCGGTTCTATCGACAAATCTATGTAGTTCGCCGTTATGTTGACTCTGAAAACGTTTGGAAACCGGAACATTGGACCCTCCAAAAATTACGGTTTCCGTGATCGAATAATTGCGGTGTACTTTGATTCGGTACTCACGGCTTGCCGCTCTCCCCTTGACGCTTTATCGGCTCCGAGTGCGACTCGATTTGCGAATTATCGTCAACAGCCAGACGCGACAAACTTCCGAGAACACCGCCCCCGTCCCCCGAAGCCGTTGGCACGCTCGAGGCCTCCGTTGTCGCCGGCGAAACGCTCCTCGAACCTCCTGGATCGCTGAAAACACAATAAACATCCCCTGAATAACACAAAGAAAAACGATAAACAATAAACATCGACCGATGACCACAACGGTAGACGTCGTAACGAATTAAAAAAATAAAATAAACACGCAGTTTTTTCTGAATTTCCCATTATTTTCAGACGCAACGAACCAATTTTGTTAACGCAAAAAAAAAAACTATTTTGATAAATTTAAATTTAATTTCAATAAAAAGTATGAATTGAATTTTTTAAAAAATGATTGTCGAAAAGTTACGATAATTTCGATGCTACGGTGATGAGCGATGCACGTGCGAAGCTCCGCGGTACTGGCGGTGGAGTTTCGAAAGGCTTCGCGACTGCAGGTTGCGGCGGAAGCTCAGCCGGTGGCGGAGCTTGCGACGCCGCTGCTTCCGGCTTTCCCAGCAGTTTCTGTTGTTCTAATTTTAGCAATAGGTTGCCACGTCCTCTGGGAGCAGGTAACGGGGGAGGTGCTGCTGGTTGTTGCTGCGTGGGTGCTGGTGATACCGAAGGGCCATCCTGGCCACCAGGTGCAGCTGCAACCTGAGACTTCTTCTTCAGCAATTCCAGGATCAAAGATCCTCGCCCACCACGACCGCCGCCTCCTCTGTCCGCCATTATTGTCTAACGAAAGAGAAAAATAGACAATCGCTCTCTCCTCAACAATGACTTGTTAATTGGCAATTAATCTTAGAATTACGCATAACATTTTTTTTGTTGATGTTTAAAAAAAAAAGTCTTTTTGGCAAGTCAAATTGCCAAATACTCGCAAAGGCAAAGGCACAGTTTTTTCTAAAAAAGAAATAAAATCTTAATTTTTTTTCTCAATTTACAATAACATAAAAACCAAAGGAACAATAAGAAGAAATGACAATGACCACAGACCCTGGAAAATTTTCCACAGTCCAGGAAGAAAAATTCGCGAGCTTGGCAAAAAAAGTGAATAAACAAACTTTGTAAATATTGTCAACGATCGTCTGCCTCATCTCCAAAATTCCAAGTGACTATCGGCTGATATAATAAATCTGTTTATCGCAAACTCCCATTTATTCCCAGTGATTCCACGGAAAAAAAAGCATTTTTAAGTGATGAGCAGAAAAAATCGTACCTCATTAAATTTCCAGGAAATGGCCAAAAAAATTAAGGCGAAACGATAACTACTTACGCTATGAAGATAATGTACCGTGACAATTGCAATTATTCGGTAGCCGAATAATAACCGAGAGAATTTCGGAGACGGAGAAAAATAGGGAGACACGTGTCTGCCCTTAAGTTCCTTTGTCCTGCAGCGATGTGCGCCGGGTGTTTACGTTTATGCGATTGAAGGACGTGCAACAAGTCGCCTTTGCGCTGATAAGGAATGCGTGACTACTCACCGATTCGCGGTTGACAGGTTTGCCCAAATTACGAGGTAATTACACGTTAACTCGGCGATCGGTCGTGTCGCCCTTAATTTTAATCAGCCAAGTGTGAAAAATTCCAGGGAATATATGACAAGCGGCTCTTCGAGGCCGGCTCGGGTGATGCACGCTGAGGTCGAGCCGCGTGTGATCCGCCTTTTCAAACGCGCGTACCTTTTGTTTCGTCTTGCGCCCTCAGGGCCGTAGCAACGTCGAATTTTTCCAATTTCACTGTAACACGCATTATTTCACGCAAAAACGCAACTGAGCATTCGAAAAACTGATTAATAACAGTGAACAGAGGAAACAATAACAATTGGCGCGTCGAATTTAGCGGGGGAGCAATTTCGCAGCGGATTCAGTGACGTAAAATTGGGGCGCTCCGACGCCACGGAAGTTCGTCGGACTTTTAATTCCACTTTTCTGCTTCATATACCGATTTCTTCTTGTTTTAGATTCAATTCAAAGTGATCATTGAGAAATCATTTGCGTTCATTCAATTAGCGGGGCTTCGATGAGTGCGAACGCAGTGACGGAAAATTCGGGAGCCTTTTTGTGTATTCACGCGGTTTTTGGTGAATAATCGTTGGCAGATTTTAAGAGAATTGCGATTCAGGCGCGAGGAGATGATGGAGAATGAGGAGATAGTGAAAGGGTTGGGAAATTAAGGAATTGAGCCCTGCGCACGTCGTGTAGGGTCGCGAGCAGGGCCGTACAATCCGGGCGCCAACGACCCGACGGGAGTTTGTGGTCTGTGACGTAAGCTGTCGGCTGTCCCATCAAAACATCGCGAACATTGGCTCGAAGAGTCGTTGAAAAATATCTCACCTCGTAATTCGCAGTGCCAGAAATTGAAGTGAAGTAGCGAAAAATGGCGCTGAGTTATTCCAGGTAGGAAAAAACGCCGTTTTACATTCAGGGGAATCAAAAATTGGCCACTTTCTTCGGGACACAAACGATAACCTCAAAATCGCGATTCACTGAACTTTGCGGTTTTTCGGTTGGCTTTTGCAAATAATGCGAAAAACGCGTGTTTCAGAATCATCTGCCGTCGAGGCCTGGGAATCAAGGACTTTCGCAGTCTTTACACATCCAGGTAATGCAATTTATCATTTTTTTATCGCAACTGTTACATAACCTTACGTGGGGACGTCGCAAAGTCGGCGGATGTCATATCCAAATTTTTTTTCGTTTTTGAAGAAGAACAACGATTTTTACGATTTTTTTTTCGAAATTTTGCATTTCCACCTTAAAAGGATTTGACGTTGAAAATCCCATGGATTTTTAGAATTTCAAAATTTCCCGTCGCTTTTCGTGACATTCCGAACAAAATCGCACATATGTTTTTAGGGATTGGCATTCGTGCGATAAAAATGTATGTTTCTTGCGAATCGGTTGCGAGAATAATTTTTCGAATGGAAAACGTAACGCGCGATTGTCCTCCGCTTGTACGACTCGTAGTCGAGGATCGTTTCTATTGTTTCCGATAGACGAACGCAATATCGTTGTCATTTCATTTCATCTATCGTCTAGCGGTTAATAGAACAGAGTGCGAAATAACAAAAACACAAAAAATTTGTCAAGTCCCCGAGCGATCGCACCTACGCTCATGAAATGCAGCAGCGTCGCCGTCTCCGAATCTCACGACGACAAGAACGCCAGGCTGAAGCGTCCGATGTCGCCGCATCTGACGATTTACAAGTTCCAGCTGACGGCGGTGCTGTCGATAACGCACAGAGCTACCGGAATGATTTTGTCTGGTTACGGAATGATTCTAGCTGGAAGTGAGCCTTTTTTCTTTTTTTTAATGCCATAGCGTATCGTGAAATAAGATAATACTGTGAAAAATTTATATTTTTAGCCACGCTCTTTGTTCCGGGTGGAATCGGAAGCATGATTGCGTCCATCGATGCACTTTGCCTGCCGATTCCTGTGTTATTCCTTGCCAAATATATCTTAGCACTACCAGCGACTTATCATTACTTCAATGGAATTCGTCATTTGGTAAGGAAAATTAAAACGTTAAAGCTTTTTTTTTTTTTTTTTCTTCAGGTAAAGAGATATAAAATATTTTATGTTTATCGCAGGCTTGGGATTTGGGCCAATTTTTGACCATCAAACAAGTTTATTCAACCGGTTACACGATGGTCGCTCTAACTGTACTCTCCGCTCTGGGACTCGCAGCAATGTTCTAACTCGCTGAAAAAAAAAAAATGAGTTGATGAAAACCATTGAATAATAAGGGGGCCTCTGATATTTAATTTGATTTGTATTATACACGCCTGTACCTCTTAATAAATAAAGTTATTTATTAGTTACGTCGTAATGAAAATTAGCTTATCTTCTGATTCCCGAAAAACATCCACGTTTCGATGGAACGCATTTTTCGTCAATGAATACTACGCCAAGTGGTCCACATAAGTTTTTATTTATTTCTCTTACGACTAACGTTTTCATACAACATTGAACTAAACTTTAAACGAATGAGTAACCGATCGAATACACGACATATAACGAGATATGAAGTAATAAGTATAAAAAAGAGAGCGTAAGAATCCTTAATCAATTGTCGCTACGTCCACATTTTTTCGCTGCAAAAAGGTCATTAATTTTGAGCCCAAAATAATGATGAAAAAAAAAATAATACAAAAATTTGTAACAATAGTTGTAAAAAAAATTAATTATGAATTTCAAAGATTTTTTCTATTCTCATAATTCGTCATATTCTTTTTTAGCTTTTTACTAAATTAAACAAAAAAAGATTTGAAAACTATGGAGACACGTTTTCACGATAAGAATTATAATGACGATATACATTCGAATACAACAAACTGAATTATAATATATATATTATATAATCGACGATAAATACGACTTGGTGCAAGACGCTAAATTCATCAAGCTAGTTAATGTGGTGACCACTGATCAGGGAAAACGTAATATCCCGGAGACGTTGAGGCATTGAATAATTTTTTATAAAAATGAGAAAACAGATAGCCAGGATTTAAAAAAATTCATATAGCAAAATGAGAGAAAAACAATCAAGTTTTTCAAGAAAAGAAGAAAGGAAGAAAAGAGACATTTCTCTAATCTCATAGAATTAAAATAAAGTATTAAAAAAAGAGCATTTATTTGGAAAAAAAATGATATTGCACAGAATATTGAAAACTCTTTAAAAAAAAAATAAAAAAAATGTGGATAAAAATGTTAATTTTCTCAGGAAAAGTGAGACTCGTTTTCACTGTTATCAGTGGTCACCCTGATAAACTACAATACTCTGACGTACTAGTAGTTAACGAGTAAAACGTCTTAAGGCACTTAGCCAAACGATGGCAATTTGACAATTCGATTAAACATTAAAATGGACCGCAGTTTAATTATTCTACCGTCTAAAATATCCACAAATTCGTTTGCAAATTCATCCACGTTTCGTAGTACATATCAATGTAGAGAAATCCGCCTGCGGATCCGCGCAGATACAGGGAAAACATTTTTGAAAATATATATATATATTTATACGTCATTAAATATCGCAAACGGGAAAACGAGTGACCGTTTGTGATGGGGAAATAGTTTTGATATTGACTCTGAGATAAGATGCAACAATTCGTAGACAATAATAGTATCTGCATTTAAACGGTTTATAATCTTCAGGTTTCTATGAAATATATAGTTTAACAATAGCTCTGTAATTGGTGAATGATCCGACTGGCAGATTGCATGCAAAAATACACTCTTGTTCACTCGCTCGTTCGTTCGTCATAAAAAAAAACAGTCTATCAAACGATCACAATACACATCATCTTCCCTCGTTCAATTTAATAATTGCAGAATCGTGTCCAACGATTCCTTACAAATGCTACAAATCCTAGTCCTTATTTACTTAATTACTTAATTACGTTTATCAGTTACCATTTGCGACTCTAGACGGCTATAATTTTCGTTAATTATAGTATTAATTAGTGTAGGGGGCATTCCAGACCAACTCGATGGATTTCATCCCCGATTTTTTATTTTATTCTCCCATCTCTGAAAAGCAGCTGCAATTTTTATCAGAATTTTTTTTAAACGATTTATATACTTGTGATTATTTTTAAGGAATATATCGAAGGCCTCAATGTATTGAAAAATTGTATACGTTGTATAAATTGTTTAAAAAAAATCTTGTAAATATTTTTGTCGCTTGTGGAGATGAAACAATGGCACAAAAAATTGGGGAAGAAAGCCCAAGAGGTCGAGGGTCGGACCAGGACGAGTCGGCACGAAATACCCTATACATAAACTATTTGTGAGCATTCTTCAGTCACCACTCGTTAACATCATCATAGGTTTTCGCAAATCAAGAGACTTGAAAAAAAAAATTAAGCTCGTTTGAAAGTATTTCGGGGATAAATGTAATAAACGTAAATTTGCGGTGGGAAACCACTGCGACCATTCAAATGGTTTTCGTTGAATTTCTTACGTATTTTACGCCTTTATAAATGTACCCGCATTGTTATATTCAAATTTGCAATATCACCGAAATCAGCGAAAATAATTAGTCACAGTGAATTCCTTTTTGAAAAATTATTCTTTGAGAGAATCTCTCATGAGTAAAAATAATTAAAAATTGCCTCATTTAATTTCAGCCAATTAATAAACGCAATAACTAAATTGTTATTTTAGTTGTCCCCTTTATGTAAATTCCCAGTTGTTCCCAAAATGCTTTGCAGAACGAACCGGTTGAATGTAAATGAAAAACCATTTAAAAAAAGTGGACATTGAACTCGTTTTAACGCACTTAAATATGAAGATCCTGACGATAACCTTCGACCTCGTTGTACATATTTCTCAAAGGGTCTTTAGCGTTGTCGGGCTTAAAGTTGGAGGGCGCAACTCGGTTGTTGCCGTTAGCGAGGTGCGCTATGCCGTTTTGGAGCATGTGTTGGGCGCCATTTGCTCCGTTCGCCGCGCCATTTTGATGCGCGACGTGGTTGCCGCCATTTTGTTGTCGCACGTTATTTATCACACCGTTCAGTCGGCCCGTGTTTTTCGTGCCGATTGTCTTTTCCACGTGATTAGCGAGCGCGTTCACGCCGTTTTCGATCACGTGTTTGGCTACTCCGTTTGCTACCGGAGCGTGACCGTTCATTTTGTTATTTGTCACCGGGGCTTGCGGCTCGTGGGACGAACCCGGAGGTGACAAGGGACCGCGAATCACTTCTTCCTTGCGCCTCGATCGTCGCATTAGTTGATAAAGGGCAGCTGCACATTCCTGTTGCACCGAAGGTACGTCCGTGTCACCGTCGACCTGTAATAAATCAGTTTTTTTAATTAAAAATTTAATTCTACGTCGATAAATATTAAATAATAAAAAAGGGCTTCAAAAATTCTGACTCCTATTATTGTGATGCTCATCGATTTTTTTTCTGCTTACAGAAAACCACAGGAGATCAACAATTCAAAAAAAAAAAAATCAAAAAAGCTCTGGATGGAAAGAAGTCGTTCCAGCGACAAATAAATTGGCCGGATGAAGAATAAACAATCAACAATCATCCCCAGATTACACTCGGGATATGAACTTCACATGAAAATGGTATTGCGTTAATTGCATTATTAATATTGACGCAAATTGCGGTGCGATGTACTAACGATCGTCAGACGACTCTCGTTGTCCAGGGTCTTCAGCATCGGCAACGAGACCTCTCGAAACAGTTCCAGTCTTTTTCTAAAAGCTGTTACACTGTCGTCCAGCCGACCACGACCCAGCTGCAATTTGGAACAGTCCAGCAGCACGAGCGGTGGCTCCTGACCAAACTGAAAATACGAAGATTACAAGAAATTTGTTCCCTGGTGATCGATGAATGGCTCAATCAATAATCAATGGGCAATTAGGCATGAGCACCTGCGACTCTTTCGAGGACTGCACCCCAATGATGGAAAACAAAAAATGATAATGATCTATAATTCTGATTATTCATTAATTAGGGCCATTCGTTGCTCGGCATTTGAGATTTTTGGGGAGGGAGAAATCGGTATCGATAATTCGAATGAAATGCAATACCTTGCTTTCGAATTCCTGAACCTGATTGAGGTCTCTGGGAAAACCATCGATGATTATACCATCCGTGTCGCGATTGAGCAAAACTTGCTGCTCGACGAGCTGCATGACAATGTCCTGAGGTGCCATTTCCCCGGAAACTATAGCCTCGTTTACTATGGTGTTGGAGGAGGCCATCCCTCTTAAGAGGCCTCCTATGCTAACGTGAACCCAACCCGGCATATTTCTAACAGCCTGGGTGCAGAGATTCGCTTTATTGCTCCCTGGTCCTCCTAAAAAACGATAATAATTGTTTATTTATTTTGTGGAATATCGTTGACGAAGTTCTTCAATGAAACGTCATTAAAATAATCCAGGATCAATTAAATTTTTAACGTTGCCAACAAATTTTTATTGTTATTTTGCACTATTTTTTTTTTTAATTTGAGGAGATTGATAAATTGAAAAAAAATGAAGTAGATATTGTACTTCTTAGCGCTGAGAAATTGATATTTATTGTTATCACTAACCGATGACCCAAATAAACGTGGGAATCCCCTTTCTTGGCTTATTCGCAGTCTTTGCTGGATTGACACGTGCGACCGGTGATCGCGGTGATATTTCGGTGACGACGAGCTTTTCTTTCGGCGACGGCAAATTGGAAGTAATATCGTGTCGTTCCACCTCCACCTTAAAAAGAAATTAATTTTTTTCATCATTTTTTTAGTGAATATTTTTAAAAAAATTTTTGATAAATTATTACTATTATTTGATTCAGTAAAAAATAAATTGAAAAATGGATTGATAATCGATGAGGGTAAATTCGTAACGAGTGATCGCTTGATTTTTTAATTTATTAATTTTTCACTGAAGTAAATTAGTTAAAAATTTTTTTTTAATTACCTCTGCTTCCAAGGAACGTTGAGGCTGTTTATTGCGAACATTGCCCTCAGCGAGTCCAAGAATTCGGAGTATTGCTTCTCGAAAATCGACGTAGACCTCGCTCGGATTCCGCTCCCCGTTCACCTGCAACCCCATCGACAATTTATCATATTCTATTTATTCACCGTGTCTTTATTTGTCGATTGATCGATATTCCCATATAGAACTCGACGGGCCACCGCGTTACGAAACTTTTGCCGTCGTGGCCTCGTTTTGCCTGCGTAAAGATCCTTATCGGTTCTCACTTATAGGGCCATTTCATATTCGCAAGAATACATGCGCGAAAAACCCACTTTTTACATTCCGAATTCTATGTATACTCTAAATTCTATAAATATTCATCAAATATAGGTCAACGCCAAGTGTAAAATGTCATCCGCTCCAAAAAAGAAAAAAACTTTTATTTGTGATTATTTAATCATGAAGTAGCAATTTAGAATTTTTTTAAAAATAGTCTTCAAGCGATAAAATTAATCCAATAAATTATTTAGTTGAGAAAAACAATCTGTGAGTTGGCTATTAATTTCAGGCTGAGCCAACCAACAAATTGATTGACCCAACTAAGTTAATCCTTGAGCCAATTATTATTGTTAATTTTTTTTTCATGTGCAAAAAATATGCAAATTAAAACTAGATGAATTATTGACAAATTTTTGTATTTTTCTACCAAATAAATAAATAAATAAATAATTAAAAGGACGTTAAGGGAGACAATAATTCTTGAATAATAATAATAATAACAATAATAATATACCTCTAGTAAAATACCACTGCGATCAAAGTACTCAGCAACGGGCATAACATTTCTGTAAAAGTTTCTGAGCTCCATTCGCGCCAGGCCCAAAATAACGTGGCCGAGTTGAGCACCGTAATCGATTTGTCTCTCGAGGACCTCCTGTCTCCAAGACACCAGAACCACACCATTCACTATCTGTATCTGTAACACGGATCAAAATAAAATGATAAAGGGCTCTGCAAACACGATTAATTTAACTACATACATATGTAAATTTTTCTAAATAGTAACAGGTCAGACAGATGACATTGGCTTATCGAAATCAAAAGTGTAGTTAGGGCTTGGAATATACCCCATGACCCACTTTCCTAATTGCTAGTTATTATACGCTAATTATCATTGCAATGCCTTTAACCCTCTTCGCAGCTAAAATAATCCCAAATGAATTTATTCATTTATTAATTATATTTATTTATTTACTTTCCACAAAACGTCACAATTATCGTAACACTTAACTCATTATTGTTTAATCAAAATATACTAATTTAAGTGAAACCTAAAAATCAAAAATGGGGGGATTAAAAAATCCACTTTTCAAAAATAGGAAAAAATGTGCTTTTTTTTTTCTCTCTTCAAGCTTGTATCGAAGGGCGTTTACATTGGCATGGAAAAGGGAGGCAAAATAATTTGGCGATGGTTGACCTCGAGGTCAGTAGACCGGGTCAGTGGGTCGAGCGGACTGGATGAAGTGGGTTTTGTTTTTAAGGCAAATATACCGCCCTAAACACGCGCCGAATAAAAGACATCAGGGCTCGCCCTACGAATGTTGTACAATAAAGTGTGTTAAGGGATTTGTCGATATGAGATGGAACGGTAATAGACCGGAAGTCGGGCGAATTCGTGGGCGAGGAAGCGAGGCACGTGCTGGAGGCACGTGCTATATCGGTGACATAATATATTCCGCGATTTCGACTAAAATATTGATGCTAATGGGGGCTCGCACGTGGAAGCAACCACAAGCATTGTGAATGAGAGGCATGTCACCGCCCTTCGATCCTTCACCAATCACACCCGTGGAAATTCTAATGTATGAATGATGCGTTACTTATTACTATTCGATATCCATTACGCACGAATCAAGTACAGTGGAACCTCGATTATCACTAACTCCGAGGGCTCGGCCTAATTTGGATATCTTAAAAATGAAAGTACAGTAGAAACTCGATTATCACAAATTGTGAGGGCTTGTCTTAATTTGGATATCTTGAAAATGAAAGTACAGTAGAACCTCGATTATCCCTATCTATGTATTTAACGACAATTTATATTTTCAATATGTTATTACTAGAATATATAGTATATTTTGTCAAGGACTCCATTCAATCTTCTATTAATTTTTTTTTTTTTTGAAATCATAAAGATATAAATACAGAAATGAATAAAAAGTATGTTGAAACTCACTTTTTCCGAGTACTCGACAACATCACGCATATTTCTCGGATAACCACTGACGAGGAAGGTTTTGGCACCCGGTGACATTTTCATTTCGAGCATAAGGACTTCAGCAACTGTCCGACTGCTCAGTAGGCCAAAGTCTTGCATATCTGGTGTCCATCCCAAGTAAAAAAAAATAATAATAATAATTATTATTATTATCATATTTCGGTGCATTAAAATTATTTTGCAAGTGCAAATGAACATCTTTTTTTTTCCTACAGTAATTTTTATAATTTTCTTTAATTTAATTGCAAAAGTACCTTAATTTTGTATCACAACTCTTCATCAAATTTATCCTCAACAATAATAATAACTTCTGGTCTTAAAAAAAAAAAAAAAAAAACTCACCGTTTCCAAGGGCATACTGTTGCAGAAGGTCTGTCATGTTGATGTGCGTTATGCCCTTCTTCTCTTGCATCAGATTGTCGCAATGTGTCACCTTACCGCTCCCCGGGCCCCCTATTTTCACATAATCAAAATTTAACCCCTTAACTTAATTAACTCGAAAGAAAAAGCACAATTAAAATTTCCATGATGCACCTGATATCGAACGAAACAAAAAAAAAATAATAATTACCGAGCACAAAAATGACCGGGACCTTCGGCGCCTCGAACTTGACCGGTCCGACGTTCTGCATGGGAAAGTGTCCGTCCGGTGGGGTTGCCAATAAGCCAGCCTCCCCTCGCCACCTTCCAACACTTCGAGCATCCCCTTCATCGAACACCTGCGATCCATTTTGTTGATCTGCAAAATTCCAATTTTCCAATGTTTTTTTTTGTTTTCTAATTAATTCATAAAGATATTTTTATTAAATTGGAATTCACCATAGAAAAATTTATTGGCAGGTGCAATTTAATATTAAATTTTTATTCCATTATGTGTGAATTATAGCGTGTGAATTAAATTTGATGGGACATGGACCTGCAAATTTTTTTTTTTATACTTTATAATAATTTTCAAAAAAAAAAAATGTCAAAAGTTATCGTAACTACAAAAATAATTATATAGACTATTTAAAAAAAATGTATTTCGTACGTAAATGTGTATCGATGGTTACGGTGATTATGAAATAAGGTTCAACGAATAATCAAATCATTTTAATCGGAACCCATAAGAAATGTCTGCTCTAAAATAATTACTGCAGTCATTTAACAATTATGGTGACATTGATAAGTGTAATTAATGAGAATGTGTGCAAGTTTCTACTTTTTGGATTACTTTTTATCTAGTATTATCATTAACAAAAACTATTGTTATAGTATCCACTAAAAAGGTAATAATAAAATCTGTGGTTGTAGAATATTTGGAAAAATATTTATATTCATAAATATGCTCCTTTTTTTACTGCATGCCTCTTGATAAAATCATTATGCACACGTGCAGAATTTGGTGAGCTCGTGAAAGAAATTTCAATAAAATCGGAGAGTAAAATGTCACTACAGTGATCATTTGATAATTGTCTATTAACACGAATCGCGTGATCCTCTCGATACTGATTCTCGAGCATTCGAATGCTGCGTGACTTTATAAACCATATTCAGACATCTATAATTCATTAATGGGCTATCGCACCTGAAATCTCGGACTTCACGCTTAACAATTCATTACACGTGCCTTTTAAGCCAAATGTTTCATTCGATTAAAATTAACATGACTTAATGTTACGCCCCGAACAATATTTCGTTTCAATAATAATAACAACGTCATACAATTTTCTAATAAATTTGAAAAAAAAAAAATTATAAACAAATGTTTATAAAATTGAATTTCTCTTTCCCATCAATTGAATTAATCATTTTCCACTTACATCCGATTAAAAAAAAAATTGCAACTTTTTTAAAGTATTAATTTTTGATAAATTTTAAAAGTCAACAAAAATAACTCGTCAATTTATAGCCCATTGCACTATTATGATTTCTTTGATTTTCGTTGATCTCGAAAATAATTTATTCATTTTTTATATGAAAAAAAAAAAATGTTGTAAAATTAATAATTACAACAATATTTATAGCACATATATATGTACTATATTTAATTAAGGGAAATTTTTTAAAAAATGCTGTACCAACTAAACGAATAATTAAAAATCCCCCAATTTAATATGAGGGTCCATTTGCCCTTATCTCCACCCCCAAAAAACGAATTTCCAAGGTTTACCTACCAGCGTCCAGGCAGATGCCCATAGTAGGTTGCTCGGAGGGTGGCCCGTAATTATCACGGCCATTTACCTCACATGCTTTGAAAATTCACAGGGTCTGGCCCGCCTCCGCCTTCTCCTCCTCCTCCTCCTCCCCTTCGTCTTTTCCCTCCTCTTCCTTCCTCACGAAAAAATTTCCCGCGCCACCTTCAAAGATACCGGAGACCTTCTGTCCTTATCATCAACCTCCAGATCCTCGCACAATATCACGCCCCCACAAATCGCCCAAAAAAAAAAAAATCAAAAAATGCTCCAAAAAAAAAAAAAATTGCTATCCGTGGAAAAGTGAATTCCTGGACGTAACGATGCAATTTTTGGTAACCGGAACTTCCTATTTACTTCCGGTGTCAATATATTCAATTAAATTTCAATAAAAATTTTTTTTAAATGTCTTCTTTTCCCAGTTATCCGTGGAACTGAATTCGTTGACGAATTACGCAATTTTGGGCAACCGGAGCTTGGTATTTATTGGTGGAATCGATTCTTCGAATTTTCGTCAATATCGTCTTGAGCAACAGTCCCAGCAATATTGCCATCCACATGGGCGAACTTGAGCTTGACCACCGCGCTGGATAAGGGACGTCACCCTGCGCCGGTACGTATATTGATATATACTACTTAGAGTAGCTTTTTCTCTTTATTTCTCTCTGTATATATATATATATCCATCCATATGTATACATATATATATTGCGGCACTGAGTCACAGGACTTGACAAAGTTCTTTATTTTTATTCACTCGCGACTTCACTTCCAATCGATAGCCACGAGATTGTCGATAAAAAGCCAAATATTTCTCTCGTAAAGCGAACAAGTGAATTAAATCGAGAGCTTGCGTTTCGAGAACCGGCAGCTTTTTTTATATTCCGTTTAATTTGTTGAATAATAACAATTTGAAAAAAAAAAACAAACAAAATACACACACGATTATGTTTCAGGTGAGCGCGGCGCGTTTTCGTCGGTCCCGAAGCTCCGAGCTTTAATGCGGGCTTTTTCCTCGGTGAGCTTTTCGACCGGAATGACCAGAGCTTCACGCGACACACCACAAGTTTCCATAGCTACGAGGCTTGCGCATACACGAGAAACAGCGAGCTTTAAGGTGGCGGTGGTATTATGTATATATGTATAAATTAATGTATATATATATGCGTATATGTGTGGGTGTGTTATAGGTATTCGTTGGGGGTACGTAGCCGCTGAGGGTAAAGAGGCTTTTTCCGAGGCTCCGGGGCACGTTTGCACTTTAAACCCCACCACCCACCCACCCACCCACCCACCGCCTCACAGGAACTTCACTATAGACATTTGCGTGCATCGGTGCATCGACGTGTACGCAACGAGTTAACCGCGATATCATCCACCTCAATGTCAAGTTCCACCGTGTTGCGTCAATGCATCGGAAGCGCGGTCATTGGGCACGGGGGATTCCTCGGAATTGGCCTACTTCCGGTATCCACGGGAAATTGCGATATTTATTTATGTTTATTTTAGTCCATTTATTTTGCTCATTCAAGTGAATTTATTTACTTAACAGAATTTTTACAAGATTGTAATTTTTTTTTTTTTTTCCAGGCGGAACTGATAATATCTTCGTCTCATGACTCATCGACTGGAGTCTATCAGCTCGCTATTTAATTTAATTTTTCACTTTTATTAACATTTTTTTTTATTTGATAAAATTGGAGTGAAGTTATAATATTATTTATTTATTTATTTATTTATTTATTTATGATTGAGGGGTTGGAAATGAATTGCGGGTATCAGGACAGGTCCAAGTGTCCATAAAGTAGTAAGTGCAGTAGTAAAAAAAAAGATAGGAGGGCAGTAAAAGCTGTAACGTCGAATAATAGTATGACATTGCTCGAGGATGGTGATCGGAATCGATAGAAAAATTACATATTGAAAGGCTGCTGATAAAGGATACTTCACACTGATTATGGCGAAAATACACCCTTAAGGTCGCACGATCAGTTGCAGTCGTAGTAAAAAAAAATTAAGGAAAAAAGTTGAAGTGTCAAAGTTCATCGTGCTTCCGGGATTCGGATGGTTTAATGAGCTGCACATTAAAAAGTGTCGCCTGTCAGGATGATAACTCCAACTTTCACGTACTTAGAGCCTGGCGTTTAAAGTTCTGAACTGAAGTTGCCGTTCTCAAACCCACGTCAGCAAAATAAACTTGAAGCGCATAAAAAATTCGTATTTAAGATTGCAGCGTTCAAAGTTTCCGTTAGTGAGTAAGTAGACGAGGGTAGTTCATTTCCTGTCTTATTCTATTGGACTTAACACTCCCTCAATAATTGAAAAAATTTATTTATCGAAGGGCTGACTTTCAAAGTAGCAAATAATTTTTTTTTTTATTGCGAATAATTAACATAGCGAATTATGAAAAAAGCGAATGACTAAAATAGCGAATAATTAATATAGCGAATGACTAAAATAGCCAATAATTAATATAGCGAATGACTAAAATAGAAAATTCCACATTTTCACTCTCAGCCCCACCAAATTTCTCCAGCCCCATAATGAAAAATGATTTTTAACGCTTTCCAAGGAGTATCGAGATGATTTGCGTCTACAATTTCACTTTGCATTGTCACTGCGACAGGTCGAGATGATTTATAGTAAGCCCCGAGTAAATAATTGTCGCAAAATTAATTAATAGCTGAACAATAAAACGGGGATTGTCCGAACGACCTTTTTTTTCTCTCCCCGTGCAAGCTCGTCTTTTGAATAATTAATGCAACGCGAACTTGGAGCACTGAAAAGTTTCGAAGGTGGTGAAACTTGTTATTTTCCGTGAGCCGCATCGACAGATGTTGTAGCGTATATTACGTGGAATACGTTAGAGACTACGCACCCGATGACAGTAATTTACCGTTTGTCGAATCGCACTTCACTAATATAACTTTGTACGCGGTTTTAGCGGCATACGAACTGACCTTCCGCAAATCGCGGAAAACTATCGCGTAATGGAATGAAATTATCGACTTGCACAGCTGCGCAATATAAAACCGGATGTGCAATATTGTCTGACCACTGGACAGTTACTACGGTACATTACCCGTGGATCAAACGCAATATTGACTTTGACACGATAATACGATTATATTTTTTCCCGAAGCCCAGTCTCTGATCCTCCAAACGCCAAAATAATATTTGCCACTTTTGAACAATGACAAAATAAATTGTCGAGGCAATTTATTTGAATAAACAAAAGCGTGAAAAAGACAGGATAATAATTACAATGAATTTAATGATAGTAATAGTAATTTTTTTCATTTCAACAAATTTCATTATAACGCGTTAGAAATAATCAGCATAATTGTGAACATCTCGTTACTTTTTATTTCCACTTATTTATTTAATCCATTAATTTGCTTAGTTGATTTTTTTTTTTTCAGTCATTTTATTGGTAATAAAATGCAGATAATTGAGAATAAAAATTGATAATGCGGAATAGCCAATTAATTAAATTCCACCGGCGTTTTTAATTGGATTTTTATTGCCTTGCGGTATGAATTTATTGATGTAATAACAAATTTTGGTCGTCGGTCTGCGATTAATTTTGTAATATCGAATGTAAAGGCGATTTGTGGCAATGTGATGAAGAATAAATGGGCCAGTTTCGAAGTCGGGCCATTAGATTCTCATTATCGAGAGAATATAAACGGAGTTTCCTTGATAAAGTAGGCTAATCATAGCCCTGAGGAACATCTTGGAAGGCAACCCCTGTTCTCAAGGCTGAATTCGAAAACTCGGCGTATGTAGTTAGATATTTGTCGAGGGACTGTCATCGAACGTGTAACGACAGTGTACACGTTTCGTGGCACGCAAAAGCTTCTGATTTAAGTAACGGATACACGTGCGATATGTAATTGCGTCCCTCAATCGACAATGACTCGCCACGTTAAATTGCTATCTTTCCACCATTAATTTAATATCGATTTCTTGGAAAATTTCCCCTCCTACACAATTTTACACGTGTGAATTTTTTAACGACTCGCGTTTTTCTCGTTATTCCTTCACACATTAATCAAACACGTGCGATTAAATGATTGAAAAAATGAAGATAAAAATCAAAAATTACCATGTAACATGAGCAATATGAATACAGAAAAAAATGTTATACAGTGTAATTTGGTCGTTGTCAGTTTTTTAATTAAAAAAATATTAATGAGCTAATAGCATGTCGCTGAAAATTGTGACGTGAAAACAAGAAGAAGGCATGTAAAGAAAGGGTCATGCAGAAATAATTAATTTGGCAGGGTCAACTGGACGTACTAAATAGTCTGTGTAAAATACACATTGTGCCATTGACAGGTACTTAATATTTTCCACCTTGTTTGCACCCTTGTCCCACATTCTCCATTGGAGCATCAAGGCCGAATCGAAACTTCAGCTCTATTATCTTTTAACTTCACTCACTGCCACCCAAATGCTTACAGGCTCTTTTCTAGTCTCCAAAACCAATATTACACTATTCTCATTGCACTTAATCGTGACATCAGGGGCTTCGTTATACAATGAAGAATGTAAATAATTGTCATTTAAAGGAGATCGGTTTAAAATCGGCTGGCGACTCTGTCGCATACGTTTATACACATCAAAAATGAGACCTCGTGGATACTAAATAATAGAGAGTGGTAAGCGGTCGACAGGTGGCTTCTATCTCATGTGTATTCCCTCCGTATGCATTATTATTGGATGACCAAGTGAGTCGTACACATCGGCTCACTCTCCTCGTGCCCCTGCCTCGAGTAATCCACTTTTCCAATCCAACACCTTTAAAATTCAGGGGCACAACTTTTCATCTCGTCAGCCAATAACTCGAACTTTTTATTCGCCCACTTGTGGTCCATCTGGATTCTGATAAGGACAAGTTGGTTTTTGGGATCTCTTCTCGTTTCACCTGCAAATGAGTGATTTTTATTTTCAAATTGTCGTGCGTCTGGATTCTGATGAGGACAACTTTTTTTTTTTTGGATCTCTTCTAGTTTCACCTGCAAATAATTTATTTTAATTCGCAATTTGTGGTCCATCTGTGGATTCTGATAAGGACAAGTTTGTTTTCGGGATTCCCTCTCATTTCACCTGCAAATAATTGATTTTAATTCGCAAATTATGGTCCATCTGGATTCTGATAAGGACACTTGCTTCGTGAATTTCTCGTTGATAATTAGGCTGCAAGCACCGAGAGCTGAATTGAACCTTCAGTACATCTGGAAGCTTAAACTTGGCGCAGCGATGGGTCACCCATTAGCCATTCCAATGATTGTAGATTGCAATCACTGTCGCTGGTTGCAAATCAATAACGTGGCAACGGTCACAAGTACCAGCTCCTTTCCATGCTTCACATATTAATGCGACAGCATATAAAAGAGCATGCTAACCGACAGTTTAAAGGTGAAACGAGCCAACGAAACGTCGCCTCTTAAGTAAAACCGTGTTCTCGAAAACATCATTATCAACTAACTCGCCCTGGGGTCGTAACATAATAACATTTAACGTGAATTCCCGCTATCTCGACTCCACGTAGCGTTTTTTTTTTTCTTTTTCTAACAAAAACTTTAGACCCCCCGAGTCAACAATAATTCATGGGTTTCATGTTGAACGTCGATGACCACGACACACTTGTCCGCGCCCTTTTTTATTATTCAACCTTACTTCAAGCAGCGCGTTACCACTCTATTATTTTCCATCCGATATTACCTCAATCTTTAATACTCGCTCCAAATTCAAGCCCTTATCATTCATCAGACTCGCTTAATTTCCTTTTCTTTCCAACTAGTCCCATAAAAATGTGCTATATTAAACAAAAAACCCGAATAAAAGCCAAGAAAATTTAGTCCCATAAAAACGTAGTATATTATACAAAAATTCGGAATAAAAGCCAATAAAATGTTCAGCTGTACTCGATCTTCAGTCAGAAAATTAAAAAGATGAAAATTGAAATTCAAGCTTTGAATTATTTTTTTTATAAAAATATTAATTTATTATCATAGCATAAAAAAGTTCATTCGTTTTATAAAAAATAGAATTTCACACGATTTGTGGAGGCGGATGAGGCGATTGAATAAAATAGTAATGGCGCAGAATAGTCGACATTACTCGATGTAAGTAATGAGGAACGAGATCACGGGCTAATTATCAGACGAAACTCGTTTGCTGGACGGCGTAGAACGGGTCGTTCGAAGTATTGAAGTACATTCCGAAATACGAGGCGAATCTAGTCAAACCTCGCGGAGAGCGTTCTTCCATTAAGGACCTGTTGTTGTTGTAGTTGTTGTTGTTGTTGTCCTCGTGGTCCCTCATCATCAGTCTTGCGGTTTTTCTCTCCTCGTCCGATCGATGCTTCACCAATAGCTTGATATCCTGATTTCTTCTGCGCCATTCTCGCCAAGATTGGAAATGGAATCTATCAAAAATAAATCACACATTTTTTTGCTCAACATTTTTTACTATAGTCGAAATTTAAAAAAAAATTAATTACTATTCTACTTCTATTAATAATGTAAATGTACATTTCGAAGAAAAATTACCAAAAATTCATTGAATTTCAGGCGTGCATTTCGAGTATAAAATACCCCAGAGAAATTAGCAGAGATGATGATATAATTTTTTTGGGAGTCTCCAATTCGACGATTTATCAATTATTTTTCTCGCGCTATTTTTACTGTTATTGATATTATATGCATTTTTGAGGGACGTGATATTTGATTAATGGTTTATAAATAATTGAATGGTCTATTCTCGAGTGTCAGTGATTTCTATTGACCTGAGGGTGACGACCAGCCAGAGAAAATACGTTGCGACGAGCATGCAACACAACACGGCCAGTCCAGTGCCCTCCCAAAATCCGAGCCTCGTGTACGCCGATGCACCGATACCGCATAGATAAGTCGCAGCTATGCAAAGTGGCGTCAATACCACGAGGCAGATAGCATCGCCCGCGATGCCTCTTGCCCCGTGGGCGCTCCTGCTTTTCCACCATTGCCAGAGAGACTGATTAAAAAAAAAAAAAATTATTATTTTACACTTCAATAGTGTTTAAAAAAAATTGGCTAAATATATTTTAGCAATTTGCTCATTTACTCTTACAAAATGCCGATTATTTAAAATTTTTATTGGGGTTTTTTTTAAATTATTACTTACCTTAAAAATTTTTTTATTTTTCCTTTGGATGTAAAATTCGTGCTTGCAAATCTCGCAACGCTCGGTGTTGGAAGTCGAGAGCCATTTCTCGAGACAAGTCGCATGAATCAGGGCCAATGTTCCCGAACACTCGCAGGGATCGATCAACTCCTCGTGGCTCGAATCTGAAAATCGAACGTCGCACAATTATTTCGTTGAAAATATAACTTTCTATACACACTTTCTCCTTGATCAAAAAAAAAACAAAATTGCAGTTATTTTAATTTAGAAAAAAAAAAATGGTCAAAATTTTGTGAAACAAATCGAAGAGTTTCGCGATCATCGATCTTCATTATTAAATTCCCAAATAGCACAAGAATTTCAATCTCAGAAAAAAATCGCAAAAAATGTGGAAATCAAAAAAAAAAAAATCGAAGAGTTTCGCATTCATCGATCTTCATTATTGAATTCGCAAATAGATTTCAATTTCCGAAAAAAAAAAAAAAAAAAAAAATCTTCAAAAAATTTCGAAAAATAATAAAAAATGCAGCGATGTTTATAACTATTTTTAGTATGAAATTTAAATGCATCAATCGAAGGGTTTCGCAATAGTCGATAGACGTTTATTATTGTCATCGGCTTATATGGATACGGGGATACATATGACGTACGTATACACACACACATATATATATATATACATATCGATAGACAGGTTGTGCACGTTATTTTCCTTGCTGGCACCTACGCCGGTATTATCGACCCTGTTTGCATAGACACGAGCGACGTCCGACGAGTTCATACGTACCAGAGATCGATTTGTCCCTTTCGTGCGCAAAAAAAAAAAGAAAGTTCATAAATTGGAGGAATTGTTACATCATTAAGGGGGCTTTATCGCCGCGTCGCAATATTTCCCCGCGATTATTGGCCTTTGGCCATTGTTCTCTTCTCGGTATTAATTATTATCGTCGTTAATTAATTAATCATTGCGCTCTAATTCCGAGCGACCTTCCGTGCCTTATAGCTACGTCTTATATTGTACCTCAACAAAAGCGACAGATAAATATGTACGGAAACACTGGCGACCTCTCCTCGCTCACGGAGACGTCTAGTCCTCGAATACCGATCAACTTTCTTCATGTATACACACAATCGTCGTCTTACGAGCGTGTAATCTACGTTATCTCCTCACTTCCCATCGGGATGCTATTCTCCCCCCCCCCCCCCCTCTCACCCTGCCCTTCGTTTTGTTTCCTTTTTTTATTTGTAAATATATACAGAAACACTGGCGACCTCTCCTCGCTCACGGAGCCTTCAAGTAGACGAGTTTCCATCAACTTTCTTCACGTATACGCACAATCGTCGTCTCACGAGCGTGTAATCTACGTTATCTCCTCCATGCTCTTCGTTTTATTTCCTTCTTTTTCCACGTTATCCCCTCACTTTCCATCGGGATGCTATTCTCTCCCCCCCTCTCATCCTGCCCTTCGTTTTGTTTCCTTTTTTTATTTGTAAATATATACAGAAACACTGGCGACCTCTCCTCGCTCACGGAGCCTTCAAGTAGACGAGTTTCCATCAACTTTCTTCACGTATACGCACAATCGTCGTCTCACGAGCGTGTAATCTACGTTATCTCCTCCATGCTCTTCGTTTTGTTTCCTTCTTTTTCCACTGTACATTTCGTTCCCGAAGTTGATTTTTCATCGAATAAACGCAGTAGGCTCATTAAAATCGCGAAATATTTACGCGACGAATAAAATACAGTTACATAAGATCGGATCTATGGAAATTGCCTCGAGACATCCACGTACGATTCGAGTTTTAATAGGATTCTGAAAACGTTCAGTCCAATCTCTCATCTCCAATCCGACGAAATATTCCTATTTTTAATTCCGACGATTCTCGTAGAATTGGAGTATTTCCATAAATACAATAGCCTAATTATTACATTTCCCCTTTAAAAAACAAAACAAATTTTTCATAGTAAAAAATGTTGCCACAATTTCCTTCGAAAATACTGCGAGAGTCGCGCGATGCCAGTGATAAGATTGAGTGTACTCGTTCAATTGCCCTCAATTATTCGATACACGTGTGATAATAATCAATTTTCGATAAAGCGAACACATTGAGAATGAATTCCCGGAGGACAATCGACACGAGACAACGCGTAACGTTGTTTGCTCTTTTTTGTAATTAACTACGCTTAATTAGTGATTAGTGATTAGTGATTAGCGACGCACAAGCGGCTCCTACCTCCGTGACAAATTCTACAGTAAAGCGAGTCGGAGCTTCACTTTGCGAATTTGAGTATTTCCATAAATACAATAGCCTAATTATTACATTTCCCCTTTAAAAAAAAAAAAAAAACATAAATTTTTCATAGTAAAAAATGTTGCCACAATTTCCTTCGAAAATACTGCAAGAGTCGCGCGATGCCAGTGATAAGATTGAGTGTACTCGTTCAATTGCCCTCAATTATTCGATACACGTGTGATAATAATCAATTTTCGATAAAGCGAACACATTGAGAATGAATTCCCGGAGGACAATCGACACGAGACAACGCGTAACGTTGTTTGCTCTTTTTTGTAATTAACTACGCTTAATTAGTGATTAGTGATAAGCGACGCACAAGCGGCTCCTACCTTCGTGACAAATTCTACAGTAAAGCGAGCCGGAGCTTCGCTTGTCGGGGGTCGTGTTGTTGTTGTTGTTGTTGTTGGATCGAAAGGAGTGCGCGGAAGCGAGAGAATCCTCGCTGAGTACAATGACCGGGGTCGTAGGTGATCCGGTGGAGGGCGGAGCGTCATCACCGGGCATTTTTTTTGTATACGTGCGCACCGCCGGCCAATGTTCCACTCGCCCGAAGCGTCGCGACGCACTGAGCGCGCGCGCGCTCCTCTTATCGCCACTTATTGTTTCCCGATGATTAATTATCTCGCGCTCGTCGCGCGATCCAATTTTTACCGTTTTTCTTATTCACTCTCGTCGATCGCGAGCGTTTCTCTCGGGCTTATCAATGAAAATCTACCGCTCGCTACACTATTCAAGCGATTTTTTGTTTATTTGTCAATGTTCCGCTTTTCCTTTCGCTTAATTAATTGCTTATCACTATCTTCGGGGCGTTGCGAGAAATCCTGAGCGCGACGACGAGCGTCGAGCTATTATAGAGACGACGAGCGACTGTTTCTAAATAAACCGAGACACACAATCGCTCCACGTCCTATCAACGATTCTCGGTCTTTCACTCATTTTGTGCCCTCGAATTTTCGTAAACAGAAGTTCAAGTACGGTCGGGTGGGAAATAGCGAATGCTTAGAATCGAGAGTCGCTGAAATATACAATGAACGCGTGGATTTAGAGTGGAAGTTTGTTATGAGATTCGATATTTTGGTATCGTGATATTCATTGTCGTATTGTATTTGTATAGCTTAATAATTATTGTAGGTATATACATATATATAATGGTTATTAGGTGCGAATTGAAGCTATTATAGAGACGAGCGGCTCTGTTTCCAAATAAACCAAAACACTTCGTCCTACCAACGATTCTCGATCTTCCACGAATTTTGTGCCCTCGAATTATCGTAAACGGAAGTTTAATTACACTCTAATGAGAATTGGGGCCAAAATAGCGAATGCTTAGAATCGAGAGTCGCTGAAATATACAATGAACGCGTGAATTTAGAGTGGAAGGTTAATGTGAAATTGGATATTTCGATATCGTGATATTCATTGTCATATTGTATTTGTATAGCTTAATGATTATTGTAGGTGTATATATATATGTAATCGTTATCAGGTGAGAAACGAAGCTTTTTGGAGATTGGGAATGAATGGAAGGTGGAATTGAAAGTGGATTTTCCGAGGCTCATTGTCACTCGATATTTAATCATCGTCTTATCATCGCCGGAGCAATTAATCGCTGATTGTAGATTCCGATTGATGCGCGTGCGCGCGTCCTCCGCATTTGTTTACATCGACATAACCTCAAAAGCAACCGGCTCACGACAAAGCGACTCGAGGATTCGCTGTTGGAATGGATAAAAGTGATAACGATAACGCCACTGATAACGACGATGAAAAGGACGCGAATTTCGATGTCAAGGACTATCGCGATGACCTTGACAGCGACGAGTCCTTCGAGGGTTACGAAGATAACGAAAATGATAATGTGAGGTTATGTTCTACTTTTTATTCGCTTCTCTGTGAAATTATTGAACTTCGTATACAAAAGTCACAATTTTACGAAAACTTTTGATATTACGTTATTTATCATAATGCATAATTACGTTTTAATTACATTGAAATTGACGAAATTGCGTTGAAAATTTGAGAGGCTAATTTTTGGTCTTTATTTATTTGTGTTTAATTTAAAGAAAGTATCGATCGAGAGGCAATGGATATCAAAATTGGTAATGCGTTTTTTAAATGAACATTTTTTCAAGGCGCTGGCCGACGGAGACGAACCCGAGTACACGGGTGCGATATTAGCCGGGGGTCATCGTTTTGACCGGAAGCTCCTGTGCGTAAAGTATCCGGGTGTGGTAGAAAACCCGGAGAAAGCGGTGGAAACGTTGGGCGGACTGGCGGCGATATCGTCGACCGTTAACACGCCGAATCGGAGATTAGAGCTGCACTTTCGTCCAAACGACGGCTACAGCAAGCCCGCCTGCGGCGACAGACACCAGACGGCTGGTTTTTTGCTGCGCGTCAGAGTGAAAAAGAGCAGGGCTCGACGGATGGAGGAGGAAGCTGCGAGAAACGCCAGAAGCTCGGAGTTCGAAGGTCCGTTCGACCTCTCGCAGCTCGACGAGCTTCTGGGTTCTCTGGGAAAGAAGGTTTACTCCAGCGATTCCGACACGGAGAAGAACGACACGACGACTGATCGGGAAGTTGAGAAATTGGCCGAGAGCGTGAAGGACAATTGCACAGTGGAAGGACAGCCGGAAAATGGTAACTGCGCGAACAAGGAAACGCCAAACGTGCTGGAGATCAAGGAGAGAGGAATACAATATTCCACCGGGGGTTCTCAAAAAATGTCCAAACCTCCTGAAAAAAGTGCTTCCGGTAAGGGCCAAATGAACAGGAGCGAGGATTTGTCGAGAGACCAAGACTACGAAATTCCAAAATTAAAAGTCATCGGTCGAGTGGACACGGAATTTAAATTTCAAAGTACGTGCATCAACATTCCGATAACACACTCCAAACATTTTTTTCGTTCTCAATGTCAGCATCTAAAAAATCCCTACTCAAAATCTACAAATCTATCGTCTTATTGACTCGCGTTGAAAAATCGAAGTGACAAAACTAATCGACACACGTAATAATTTCAGATCTCTGCGACTTTCAGTATCTGCCGATAACGAAAAGCCTGAGCGATCCAAAGGTCGACGAGTGCATTTACGAGTCGATATATCCCGCGGAAATTCCGCCCTATCGATGGCTCAAGAACAAAGTCCCTTATTTCCTGCCGCCGCCGGCGTTCAGTCGCATGGACAGCGTTCAGCAGTACAGTCTGAAACCCGAGAACGACAAGGGCCCGGAAAACGTGATAGGGAAGACGCGGAAGCGTCGAGCCGGTTTTTCCAACTTCATTAACTTTTCGACACCGGAAACGCCTTCCGTTCCGCCGCCGGGTATCGAGACCGCGAGAAAAATGAAATTTTTGCAACAATCCCACCTCGAACGTATCCGAAAGATATTCGAGGAGCGTCCGATTTGGTCGAAAACCGCTCTTATCTGCGTCTCCAATTTCACCAGCGAACAGCTCAAATTTCTTCTGCCCTCGATCGCTTATTACTTCATGACCGGACCGTGGAGAGTAATGTGGGTGAAGCTCGGCTACGATCCACGAAAAGATCCGCAGGCCAAGAAATACCAAACTTTGGACTACAGATTGAAAGCCATGCGTTAGTATTTTCGTTCGGATTAACGTTTATAAGATCGTAATGCGTCGTTTCTTCGTCGGGCCCGTAAATCTACGGTTTTTCCACAGACATTGCAATGTCCCTGACATTAATTCGTTCCCAAATATGCGAGTATATAGTTGAAAATCGTAAGAATGAGGATATGCTCTTGATCGATTTAAAAGCCGCTGGTTTATTCGATCTTTTATCCTTTTCCACTCCAACAGCAAAAGAAAACGAAGCTTTTAACGCA
Source organism: Clistopyga incitator (assembly GCA_947507545.1). Lineage (NCBI taxonomy): Eukaryota > Metazoa > Arthropoda > Insecta > Hymenoptera > Ichneumonidae > Clistopyga > Clistopyga incitator. The sequence continues at coordinate 8,277,160 of OX382186.1, forward strand.
TAACAAACATTTTTTCAACAGACGGCTTGGAGTCTAAGGTGAAATGCAAGAGAACCCAGTCGGATTACTCTCTGCCCTACAAATCGGTACAAGGAATGAGACCGAGAACGACGATTCTCACGAGTATGGCCGTCGATAGCGAGAGTCAAAAGATAGAAACGAGAACCAATGACGATACTTATATCTACAGGAATGGCACGGTGCCGCCGTCGCGACAGATGTTTTATCAGGTTTGGGAAATACTTTCACGTCGATTGTCCATTTTTTTTCTCCCCCGTTTCCTCTTCGTCGCCTGTTTTAATTTACATGTTTGTGCCACAGTATTGCGACGTCCAGGTCGACGAGATTCAGGAGATGTTGGCCAAATTGCCGAACACTTTACCCGGCGCAAAGTGTCACGAAAAAAGAGGCTGGCTGCCGATTGGCTTCAGCGATCAATGCCGAGAGATAATAAATCGGCAAGTGCGCGCGGTGCTCAGAAAACAGATGAATATTCCTGAAGACCGTAAGTTTCACTACCCGGATCGAGTATTTATTGCATTTCGAAGTTTATTTGCTTTAGAAAGAAAATTAAGATGTTTTTTTTTTTGTCGCTATTTAAAAAATTGATAAACATGATTAGATCCAACGGCGCTGCCTCCGAAACGACGAATCCGGAAAAATCTTCGTCTGGGAAAATTGACGACGGAGGAATTGAAGATGCGTCGTTCCTCAAAAATGAATCGAAGAAAGAAGCGCAAAGAACCCGAGGACTCGGACTCCGATTGGACGACGATCGACGCCACGCAAAAGAAAATAAAGCCCTCGTCAACGACATAAAAACGTTTATTTTTCACGACATTTCATTGTGTGTATGTATACATATATGTGTGTGTCTCGCATTTTCCGATCTTTTTATTTTACTTTTTTTTCCATTTTCATTCACAAATGTACAAGAGAGAGAAGAAGGAGAAAGGAGTAGAGAGAAGAGACGGAGGGCTCAGAATTTCTATCAATAAATACGTGTAGATAATTAATAAGTCGCGTTATTATCGTCAATAACAGTTAATTAAAAGTAGAACGGGATAATCGGAGAAGGATTCTCGCTTTTTTTTTTGCCAAACGAATTTACAGTGGTTGTCCTCGTAATAAAATTTCTACAATTTTTTGGAGAACAATCCGCGAGTGTTAATTAGCTGTTCAATGATTTTAACCAACAGTAATAAGGCATTGAAAGTAGACCGCTAATTTCCGGGTGCGAACGCTAATGAATCTTTTTTTTTTTTTTTTCTAAAAACGGCAGCGATAATTAGTGACTTCTACGAAGAATTAATCAGGCATTCTTTTCTAAAGGCACTAGTTGAAAAATTCTACGAACAAGCGCTGATTAGTGACTGATTAGCCATTTCCACAAATGAGCACTAATTTTCACTTCCTACAGAGAATTAAGCTGTTTCTTTTTTTCTGCTAAAAAGCAGTGTGTGGTTATTCTTACGAAGAAGCACTGATTTGCGGGTCCAAGAGAAAGCACTGATTAGTTATTTCCACGAAGAAGAGCGCGGCTCTTCTTTCACACTCAAGATCTTCGATTATTTTCGTTCAAGGTGTTAATCGGCGATTTTTGTTTTCTGTTTTTTGTTGTTTGTTTCGTGGATACGATGACGGGATAGTGGAGAGAGGCTCTTGGGGACAGGAGGAAGAAGAAAATTAAAGACGAATCCCGCGGTTGGTGCCCGCCACGTAGTTCAGGAGCTCCTCGGAATCCTCGCAAACGAAGGGCTTCTCGTGATAGCAAGCGACGTCGTGCCATGCGATCCCGTCGTTGTAGACGTTGTTCAGCACCGAGAGACAAGACTCGGTCGTGCCGTTTATGTCGAACTCGGCGTTGTCCGGCTGACGGACTTTCTTGTGGCCCGTTTGCGACCACGGATTGTAGCCCCAACCAGCGGGCGCCTGGTTCGTCGGGGCCATCTTCTCGCGGTTCGCCGACCAGAACCAACCGTACAAAGCCTTGGGCTCGAGGTCGCGCCTGTTCTCGCAGCCCTTGAAGTCACAGAGACGACCGGAAGTCCAGATGTACGGCACATCGTCTGAAAAACATTATTATTACAAATAAAAGTAGGGATAGTCGACAGCCGCGACGAATTTAACGCCTGAACCTCAACAACGCAGTGCTTAGACTTTGCAAAAAAAAAAAAAAAAGACAATTCTTGAATTGCCTCGGTTAATTGTTATTGATGAAAAAATTGTACGCTTTAATGACTGACAAAAATCGGACACGTTTTTCCTGCGACATTCCATCCGAAAAATGAATTATCCGGGCTTTTCCGACGAAATTTTCCATCGTTTATCGGGAATCTTAAAGTCTGTGTTTATGGAGATGTCGATGGTAGGATTGTCGAGAAAAAGGAAATGAATTTCGCGTGAAAAAGTATCGAATGTCGAGTGGTTTGCGTGGCGATAAGCGAGAGCAACCGGAGCTCCTTGCCGCGGAGAGATCGAAGTACCCCAGGCGATTATGTAAAAACGATGCGACTCTCTAGCCTCAACCCACTTTTAGCAAGCGCGCCGATGTTCCGTCTCTCGTTCATCCTCTTGCAATGAAAAGAAAACGAGCGAGGGAACGATCGTCACCTTTGCCGATCGGATAATTGGCCCATTATGTTTCTCCGCGATTGTCTCTCGGCCCCACCGATTTTTACCATCTCCCGCGAGCTTAATTTATTTTTCCGAGCTTATAAACAATATCTTCTCCGGCCATGGACACCCGAAGTTACTCTTCGAACACTCGAGCGCGTGTGGAACGCTGTGCAAGCGACTGTTGCGAAATCTCTTCGGTATTCCTCTGGCCTAGTATGCTAACGAACGTCACAAACCACTTGCCGCGAGAGCACCGACCAACGTCTATTTAATGAACGTTAAAACTTTCTAACAGTCGGGATTGTCGAGCGTGAGTAAGCCCTTAGGCGCCTCCGGGTTGTCCCGCTGAAGCTACTGGAATTTTCCGTACACTTTTTTTCTCTCCCCCTTGTTTTCACTAAAATGACTCGCGTCAATCGCGTTTAACGCCACTGATTAGCGATTAATTGACTGTAACTTAATTCCTTCGCGAGACGAGCGATAAAAACATGTGACCGCGCGAACGATGAACAGGCTCGATTATCAATACTTATTTTGTTGTCTCTTTATCTTTCAGTTCACTCACTTTGCTGGATGAGCCGGAAAATCATGTTGTTCTCCTCCTGGGTTTCGATCGAGACGAGATCCATGCAGTATTCCCGGCAAATGTTGCGGGCGTCGAGCCAATCGACCTTCTGGTTCGCGTGGGCAGGTACGTGTCCACTGTAGAAGTAATTCTTGCCCTTGAAATTGAATTCCTTTGGTCCTGGAAAGGTAATGAAGAGTGAAAATTAAATTTAACAGATGAGAAGGCGGGGGATCGTCGCGACGACTGGACCAGGATAAACGATGAGAGTTCACGATGTTATCCGAGATTTACTAACTTTTCGCAACAGTGCAAACCACGAAGACATCCATAAACGCAGACGTTAGTCAACGAGCAATTGGCTTACGCTTATCTCACTCGGAATTCACCTGAACTCTTGGCATTTGGTGGTAAAAAAAAAAAACAATCAACGTCCCGTTGCATCACGGAATTTTTTTAACGACAAATTATCGCGTCGTGGTATTAAAATAAATGTGGTAAACAAAAAATTCTTGACCCTAGACGCTTTCACCGCAAATTAGGAATTTATTTCTAAAACTGATCGTAAAATAGAGAATTCGATAGTTTTTTTATTTTGTTTTAATTTTTTTAAGGTCTACATATTCATAAATGGTAATGAAAAAAATTAATAGAGGAAATATGAATTATCCTCGAGCACATGAAATATTTCGAATGAGCAAAAGAAAACGATGTACGAGCTTGAAAAAATACATTAGAGGAGAAAGTGCGGTGATTGCTGATAATTATCGGTCTCGGGACTCAACATTTCCGAGTATTTATAATAATCGCAAGTACTGGACCGATCGAGAGAAAAAATATTGGCAACTTCTGCGAAAGATGTGCTGATAATAAAAATTAAAAAATAAAGATCATTCAAAAAAATTAGAACGAGTTAAAAAACCAAAAATAATCTTTTTTTTTTTCGTTTAATTCAGAATAGGACAATAAAAAGTGGACAAAGTTGTTTGTTTTGTTTAAGGTATCAGCCGAGGAAAAATGGGCATCGTAATCGTCCGTCTGGCGTCTCAAGATTCCCAACTATTTATCGTGAGGTGTGCTCGATTGATTGAGAGAATTAAGATTGGTAATTGCAGCGGAGAAGGTGTACACATAATAGGAACGCGGGGACGTCATTAGTCCGTCATCCTCGGCGAAATGTCATCGGCATAGCTGCGAATGGAAAAGCTGTATACCCCATGGACATTACGAGGATAAAAAGCGAAGAAGCACGTGAGGCTCGTTGGTGCCGAGCCGGCGACGACCGCGTACGGTATATTTGCGTGGTGAAGCGTGGATTCGTGACGCTACTGTATCTCGTGACTCCCGGGGCGTGAGTCTGACCGATTCCGTTGCGAAAGAAGCTAACCGAGCCACCTTAAGGAGGAATCGATGGTACAGTCGACGGAAACATTTTTTTTTTCTAAATCTATCGAAATTTTCGAAATGATTTACTTTTCTTATTTAGGAATTCAGGATTTAAGGAGGAATTTAGGAATTTAGGAATTTATGGAGGAATCGATGGTTCAGTCGAGTGAAATATATTTATACACAAATTTTTGGAAGTAAACTGGGAAAAACTAATTAGAATTAAGGAGATCAAGCTTAAGTTGAATAAAAATGTAGAGTAATTAAGGTAGAGAGAAGTGAGTCAGGATTGGATATAGTTGAACAATTTTTTGTACTCTTGACACACTTAATCTTGAGCTGACTGTACCGACGATGCTTCCTTAACGCGGCCGAGCCTCCAGATCGGCAAGCAGCGGTTGTTGGTGTGACATAACGCCATTCACATGTACATACATATGTACTCAAGGAAAAAAATCGTAGGATAACCGGTACGATAATTGCGCCGACGGAAAAATAAATAAATGGCCAGAAAAAGAGATAGGAATATAAAAATTTACAAATAAAATATTCCAATAATTTCCAAAAGGCTGTGAAAAAATGAAGAAAGTAATATTTAAAATAAAACTAGTTTCATCTTCCAAAAAAAAAAATCAGTGTAATTTTACATTACAGATAAAGCAAGTTCTTTTCAAAAAATTGCATAATAAATTTGATAAGTCAGTGAAATCCAAAGAAAAAGTACTTTTTTTTACTGAATCCTATGAAAACTAGGTAATCTGATATACAAAAAATTGTGTCTTTTGCTCTAAATTTAATCGGGAAATATTTTAAAAAATATTGGTGAAGAAAAATTGCCGATTTCTGGATTTTACGGGGCCACGAAATTCGTACGCTTAAGGTTTCAATCGCTCGGAGCACCTGCATAACTTCGCTCTCGTTATTTCCAGCGCTGTGTCCACGTGAAAGTGTTACAGACGTCGAGAGCACCGAAAGTCGCGTGCGATCGGTAAGACTCTTCAATGTCCGCGTTGTCACGTATATAAAGTATATATCGGTGCGTTAAAGGCGCGTCCGCGTGCGCAATACCGTTGCATCCCTATTAAGAAATCGTTTGCGACCTGTTGTAGCCGGAGCTGCTCCAGCCGCACGATAAACAAGGAGGGAATCAAGGAGAGAACCGACACAAACAGGCAAACACAAAAGCTTTCCGTCACACGGATCGAGAGTAGAAAGTTCGAGCCTGGAAGAGGACCATGAAGAGAATCGTAAATAAACATTGAACGCAGGCAAATATATTTAACCCGAAAAAAGAAAGAACTCTCACAGTTAAAAGAAAAATAGCCAGAAAGTTTCGAAAATATTTAGTGCATTCAAACGAAATAATCTTAATTACTACAAAAATTCAAGAACAAGCATAATATTCCATATAATTAATATAAAAAAAAGAAAAAAAAGCAATGTATTCAAGCTAGAGAAAGAAATTCTGCAACTTAAAAAGAAGATATAGTCTATTATTCTTAGCAATCGAAAAAAAAGAAAAAAAAATTGTAATTAATCTTTGTGATACATAATTGCAGTAATAAGTGAATTGCAGAACAAAGGCACGAGGGTAATTTGTGTAATATAATAAACTGTAATTTAGCTCGGTGGTTTTATGTGGATACAAAGACGTTCCAAGAAGAAATCACGTCGTACCGATCAGCGGAGAAAAACGAGGGGCACGTGATGCGGATACCTTGCCCATAGCTTCGATGCTCATCGCGTCGTCCTCTTTTCGATTTCTTCGAGCGTGTATTGTCGCAATAGGACAGTTAAGGAGCTACATAATCAACATGTATGTACATAAGCACACAAACGCACATATATATACGTCTCCATTAATATTAACATATATAATCGATCGCAATAAATTGCAGAGTGGGTCCAGTCAAATGTATCGAAATTTCGGCTCCGATTATCAAGAAACAACGATGATCGGTAGTCCGCGAGATTTTGGCTTGATTTATCGTACGTTCGAGACTGCAGAATCCGAGTTTGGCTCACAATAATAATTCACGAGAAGTGATACCGGAGAATCGGAGGTTCGGTGCTCGGGAATCGTGAAAGATCGTTATCGCGATCGTTAACGTCAACGACGTGCCGCTTCTTCATCTTCATTTCGCAACCGGCCAGTCATTTATTTATCCTACGATAACATATCTGCACATCAACTTTGCAAAAAGAGAAGAAGAAAAAAAGGTGAAATGAAAAAATCGGCTCAGAAACTTGAGAATAAGCAGAAGCGGTCCTGACAGGTGTCGTTGGGCCTGAGAGCTCCCGCAGCACGTTTTCTCTGATTTATTCAACGATTCAGCCGATAAAATTCTCCGCGTGACACTATCGATTTCTCAATAGCTCTTTCATAATATACGTGTATTTTGTAATAATTCTCACCCCGAGTTCGAATTATGCCAAACACGTGGGACAAATTATGTGATATCGATCTTAAATATATCGCTCCAAAACAAGACGATTAATTACCGGCGAATTAGCAATGGATAAGATTGCGAAAATAAATGATAATTGGGTGTCTGAAACTATTTTCGCTAAAGTGGCTTGATAATTCATTCGAAAATCACTGGAATTTTGAAACACGAATCGATAGCGAGTCAATTACAATTTTATATCGAGTCGATAATTTTTAAAAAATTTTCGGTCTCATTATATTCAAATTCAATTGATATCTTCGTTTTTTTTACAGGCGGATGGAGAAAAAATGTTACGAGTCGTGCGAATAGTATCAGAGATCTCGGCGGCAGTCGAAAAGGAAAGCCTCCGCCTCGAGTTTCTGCCGCTGGTTTGATTACACAGCGAGGAGGGCACGGCCGCGGCGCGAGGTGATGAAGAGAGTCCGCGGTCACGAAGGTGAAACTCTTTCCATACCACGATTACCGGTGTGCCTCATTCCATTGAGCCCAGCAGCAGCAGCAGCAGCAATTGGTACTGACCCGTTGCTTGTATCGACTGCCTGTCAATCAATTTCACCAAGAACGTGCGTCACGCGCTCGCTAAATAGTCACGCACCGATATATTTCCGTTATTTTCCAAAAAAATTCTTCATTCCAATTCTGACTTACGAAACGTATCTTAATTTCTCATAATTTTCATTCAATTCTTTTTCAAAAAGTATTCACCTATCAAAAATTATTTGGCTTGTGGGAATTTCATTAATAATAGCAAAATTATTGAGTCTCGAGATAAGAAATTTTCAGAGAGATGCAAAAATTAAATGTGCAAGGCATGACTTAGTTTATTTGGAAAAATATCCAAGGATTTATAAAATTTTATTTGTATTTATGTGTTTATAGGTCAATCGATCTACGAAAATGATTTTCAAATCAATTAATCGATTGTAAAATGTTCTCTATCGCGCTGACATTAAATTGTAAGGACCAGGATGTCGTGGTGAGCCTAAAGGGCAAAGAGAGTAACAAAGACTATTGTTATCTCGTATTGTTAAGTTAGGGGGGTTGAGGTGCGATGGCAACAGTCGGACGTCGCTATTGCGCCACGTTGTGTCGAGTTCTCGAGCGGTCAGCATCCCAACAACTCTCATTAAGTAGAGAGAAGAACATGCCTCCTCCATTTGCACGTTTTCTTACGTAATTACGATTCGAATAGTACGAATTAAATAGCGATCCGTGGGAGATGCTTCCTTTCTCCTGAGGAGATAAACAGCCAACCGCGAGGGTATTAGTCGCGGGAGTATCGAGCGCTACAGTGAAAGCATAATGGATCGCTCGTTTCGATAATAATCACACCCGGGATTAATCCTTAATGTACACACTTTTATAATCGCCCGTAGAATTAAACGGAGGTTGCTCCGGTATTTCATTGAATTCGCCTTCTATTGTCTCGAAATTACCTACCAACTTATGATTTATACAATAATTAATGAACAGTGAATTAAAATTGTACAAAATCGGTATCGAATCATCGGTTAGATAAAGCCTCAATTCAATAGTAATTCAATAGCAATTCGAATCATATGATAATTTCTCAAAAATAGCGTTAATTAAACATAAAATGCATCAAACATTTGACTTGACTGTAATGCACAGGCAAATCGCGATAGTGAATCAATAGTAAAAATCAGCAACGACTCAATAGCGATTCAATAGCGAAATATCTCACTGCTGACTTAAGATAATATAAAGTCACTTTCATTCAAAGATATTGTTTTTTGTTGTTTCAAGTGGAAAAATAACATTCAATATGGTAATAATTTTCAACAGCAACAGTTGTCAGTGATATATAACATATCCAAGAGTGTGGATAGTTGTGCAATTGCCGCATTGCTCGTGCTGCAACGACGAGCAACTCCCACGACCTGTGAATCGCATCTCTGTCTTTGCCTTTCTTTTACACGAGCTCGGAATCTCACACGTTGATAAATAGCGTGTAAATTCAATCTCTCAGAAACGTGTGTGAGTATTTTTTTTTTCTTTTTTTTTTTCTTATCGCAAATAGGAAGTAAAAAAGCTCCGAGCGACCGCGCGAATCCGGCTTTTTACAACGATGAAAAGAAAAATGAGAATATATGAATAAGTCGAAGCAGGAAGAACGTGGATGAAGTCATCATTGTCTGCACTCGGGAAAAATTAATAATAAACTACCGCTCGGCTCGGTGAACGATTCAAACCAGTCAATTCCTTGGCCAAAGGTCAAAATTTTTTAATATTTATATTGATTTATAACCCGCCGCCTCCGAGAACTATTGAATAATCATTTTTCATTATCATTCCAGGAATCTACGGACGAGGCTCGGATTTTCAACACCGAAAATTTACGAATTTCGTGGGGGAACAGGACGTTCGGATTATCGAGTGCATGCGACACGTGAAAGTGACTCCCGAGGCCGATTGACACAATATCCGAGCCAAAAATAGTTGCTGCAAGTGAACTCGCATTACACTTAAGGATTAATTCGATCCTCAAGTATGCGGCACTGGAGATTTTGGGATTACTTGTTTCTGGATTCTAAATATTGACTTACACTCAGATTTTATTTTTTTATTTATTTTTTTTTCATATCAGTTTGCGGTTTTTGTTTAAGTCTTGTGATTTTTTTTTTTTTCGCTCCTCTACGTTTAAATAATTTGGGCAATTACAAGTTCTTTTTTTTTTTTTTTTTTGGTTATTAGGTATATGGGTGAAAAATAGTAATTCAAGAGGCACTCACGGTTCGAACACTTCTGGGGCACGGGCAGTGACAAAAATCTTCCTGGACGATTACTGTGAGGTCTCGCCTCGCTGATAGCGGGGTCGGCGCTCGCGACCGCCGCTAAGACGACCACAATGGCCAGCGGCACCAGCATCATCTGAAAATCGAAAAGGAACTGAATTTTCAGGTAATAGAAAAAAAAGAAAAAATTGATATACAAATTATTCAAAAAAAAAAAAAAAAATGATGAATGAAAAAACAAATTTTTTTTTCCATCAGAAAAAAACAAACACACTAGAATAAATCTCTTTCCATTTTTCCATTTCTCTTAGCATTTTGTACAACAAATCATTCTTCAAAATATAAAAACCAAGGCATAGAAAAAATAATTTCCCTTTTAAACCAAATTAACAAAACGGTATCTAAAAATTCGCTGTTGATCGAAAAAAATGAACACGCAAAGACATTTATATAAATTCAATTCCTTCGACGATCGAATTCATTTCACTTTGAAGTTTCACCAACACTCGTATTTTTTTTTTTCTTCGTTTTATTGATTAAAAAATTGGATTTTTTAGCGACGAAGGATCAACGGGAACTCACCTTGTCGCAAGGTTTTTAAAAAAACGTAGAGGTATGATTATGGAGTGAAACACTGACAGGATATGGAGAGACGGGCGACTTCGTTCCCGGTTATATAGAAAAGGTATCCCCACCATGGGACCCCTTTGGGGCCCACGGAGGTCTGTCCCACCCCACGACGCGCATCGGCATCGAGCGAGCAGATCTTCCGAGGCTTCTCGGTGGTACCTGGACGTCCACGGGGTCCCTCGACTCCCATAAAGCACTCGCGTTGGTCATCGTCTTGATACGTCCGAGATTCCGGCGACCTTAAGCGTAACGAGTCGAGCGGTAGCGTGTGGCTAATTAGGGGTTACCGATCGGTCTTGAGATCTCGGAGACGACGCTCTCATCCGATCCGGGAATCGATCGTTTCCCTCCCCGCTGTGCCACGTGACGCCGAGATTCTTTAATGCGATTATGCGAGCCAAGGAACAAAGGAGTCGACGAACCTCGTACAGAGGATTTTTCATTCGTGTATGTATTTTTCCGAATTTAATTTCGTACCTTCTCAAAGCAATACCTGCGTTTCATTATTTTTTATTTAATTTTTAGTGACCAAATTTGAAAAAAAAAAAATTTATTGTGGCAATTGTGAAGAGTAATATTTTGATTAACGATCGTTTTGAGTTAGTGATTTTTAAGTGATGTATTTTTTTTAAGGATTTCATTTTGTAATTAAATTTTTTGGTATAATTTTCGAGACTTGATTTGACGTAACAGGGAATTTAACATCGGTTTTTTTTCTTTTTATTTTTTAATATTTGATAATGCAGGAAAATGGCGATAATCGAATGAGGTTTTGGTTCAACGGAGAGTAAAATGTACCTGACTAAATCCACTGGTTCATTGACGCCCCGGCAGCTTGAACACGAACGACCGATCACGAAGGTGCGAGACGGCGGACGAAAGAAAGAGCGACGAGACGAAGAAGAAGAAGAAGGGAAAAAAAAACGAATTCTACACTTTTCTCAGGGGAATATTATGTAAGCTGAGGAGGATGAAGAGGATCGTGAAGAGCCGACGCTAACGCGCGTTAACGAGCGGCCCTGGATGCTCCGGGACCTCTGCTCCCTCGACCTCGATCGTTACGTTATTTCTTATTTTTTTAATAGCCATAATACTCAAATTTCTTCTTCAGAAAAATCATTTTCTCTGTCGCTACAAAAAAAAATCTGATCTCCAGAATATTCTCTAAAATCGATAAAAATACAATCAGCGTTAATATTTTATATTAATAGCGACTAAGCCATGAAATATTCTCGAGGAATTTAAACGCAATCACAAAACTCAAATTTCTTCTTTAGAAAAATAAATTTTTCTCACGCTCCAAAAAAATCTAATTTCTAGAATATTCTCGAAAAATCGACAAAAGCATAATCAATATTTCATATTAACAGTGACTAAGCCATGGAATATCCTCGAGGAATTTGCCGCAATCGCAACACTCAAATTTCTTCATTACAAACATGATTTTCTCTCACGCTCAAAAAAAAAATCCAATCTCCAGAATATTCTCCAAACTCGATAAAAATAAAATCACAACGAATATGAAATATTGATAGTGACTAAGCCACGGAATGTTAACGAGGAATTTAACGTGTCAAACTCGAGACCGTGACCATGCTCCTTCCCTTGCGAGTGTATATAGTAATACTAGAACGTGTGTTTGTGTATAGCGAGCTTGCCAACCGGACTCTAACGTCAATAATCTTCAGCTGCTTTAGTCCCACGCCTGACAGGTGAGCCTCCGCGATCCTCGGCTCTCCGACTCAACAGGTGCCTCCCATTTGTTCTTCTTACACGCATTTTCAAGTTCAACGTTTACATTCTGCCATTCAAGCCAACGCCGTGCAATTATTTATTTATTTTTCATTTATATAAATATCTATTTTATTTAAATACAATATTAAGAAGGAGCAATAACTTGTATTCCATTTTTATTAAATTATTATAGTGACTAACATTAATGTTTATTCAATGAACCAAAATATTTGTCTTGAGTTCGTTGACTTTCTAAAATCTAGAAAAAAATGAATAAAATAGTAGTGACGTTAAAAAACGATGAGACGAACGAAAAATGAAAGTCAAAGGAAAGATTGTGCGACAGAAAATGGTAATTGGGCGAGGTCCCGGTCGCGAACTATTACACGCCTCTTTGATTTAGCCGGCGATTAATCAAATTTCATTGGTGTTCCAGCGCGTGCGCTTCTCTGTAATACATCTATCGCTACGTCTCGAGGATGGGGTCGGCTCGTTGCACAACCGCGGCACTTTCACGAATATCATGGGGACTGCGGGCCCCTTAACATCGTAATGTAATATAATGTCTTTGCTCGGGCCGCTGCATCGGTAACGACGTCGATTCGTTGGCATCGGTTCGTCAATCGAAGATAGAAAAATGTTGCTGATTGCCACTTGGGTCAGTAAGTCAGTAATTATCTCTATTGCTCGAAGCTATCGATAGACATAAAAAAAAGTTAACAATTGTGTCCACAATACAATACATATGTTCAATGATATAATTATTAATTTTCCAACCGAGTAATTAAAAGGAAGACCCAAAATTTCGTTTATTTCAAATGCCATTTTCATATATTTTCCATGAAATTCTAAATAACTTTGCTAACTTATTTTTTAAAATATATTTCCAGATGAAATTTCAAGGATATTGGGACATCCGGAAATCGCTGGAATTCCACTACGCATTTCCTCGCAATACTTTCTTGTCTTCGTCGCTGTTTGGATTTTGTGGAGAAAGTAAGAAAAAAATGCCAGACCGCGGCAATAAACGGAGAATTAGAGAGAAAATTAGTGAACGAAATGTATTGGCAACGAAGAGGCGGGAGAAGATGAAAGCGGATCCAAGTTGTACGCGTTTTCTCGGGATGCAGTTGCACACGAGGCTCGCAGCGACACACGGGCGTGCCACATTATTCTCACTATTCTCTCATTGTATTACCGCGCGAGACAATGCACTCTGCCAATTGTAATATCCCACCGACAAGTGGCATTCTTCCACTCAATCCCCGCAACAGGTGAAGTCACGCTGAGATTTCTCGAGATCTCGTTCCGCCGGATGCTCACCGCTCACCGCTCCTGCATCTTCTCTTCTGGAAATTGAAAAATCCAATCTGACGTCGTGCAATTGAATGTTCGACTCGAATTATTCCGTAACTTGTCGTTTTATCCGCGTCCCCATTTTTTCTTCTTCTTTTCTTTTTTCGTCTTCTTCATCATTACCTTGAATGGTTCGCTCTTCAGGGTTGAGTTTTATCGAATTTCTTCACAAATTTGAGGGATAAGATTGCAAAGTTGGGTTTTGTGTATCGTTTTCCTATTTTATAGATTTTTTAGAGCCACTGAATGTGCTATTCGATGCTCGATGAGAATTATTCCGTAACGTGTCGTTTTCAATGCGTTCCCATTAATTTTTTTTTTATTATTGTTGCCTCGAATGCGATGCGCTATTTTACTATACTTGGGATGATCAAAGGCTCTTCAGGCTTCAGTATTTGTGAATCGCGTTAGGCCGCATTGTAATGAACTTCGGGTATGAGATGTGATATGCCTCACGATCTTTGTCACGAGCGCATTTATGCAGCACCGCAAACATTTATGCTGCGGTCATTATAGCTCGGCTACCTCCCCCGTCTTCGTCTATTCTCATCAGAATCTCGAGGCTGATCTAAATTCTTTTGGGATGAGAGTACCTCGAGGTGGAATCTTCGTGTAGATTTTTTTGCACTCATCATTTTTGCCTTCGGTGCCGCGGCTACGATAAAATAACCAATCCTGACTATTTTTGTCGTCACTTTTTTGTCAGTACAGAATTTCTAGTAATTTTTGTAATATTCAGCATATTTTTTTTATGAATATGTAATTAAGAAAAAAAATGTAATTCAACTTCAATTAAAAAATCGTAAATTTTTGAGGGAAAAAAAAATTAATTGCATTAACGACAGTAAATCTAATGGAAGTTTGCCATGAAATTCTACAATAATAATATCTAATATTTATACATATTATTTTATAATCGCGGCTGGTTATTATTATGAAACAATAATTCCCTGAATTCTCTTCAGGGTCTCGAGGTTCATCTAAATAATGTTGGTTTGGGAGTTCCCCGAGTCGGAGACTTTAGAGAAATTTGCATTTCACGTCTTCACCGAAACGAATGATCTTCAATTTCTTCCGATTATTAACATTTTTTTAAATTCACCTAATTTTCATCGCCTTTTTTACAATCTCCCATTTTTCGTAGTTGAAATTAAATGAAACTCGGGTCGAACGACAGAAAATTTTGCGACGGCTGTTGATTTAATCGTCGGGATTTCTTCGATTTGATCGACAGCTACGAAAACAGTCAATCTAATATAACGTTACGCAATTACGTTTGTAATGTCCGCGTCGATTATAGAAGCGCTTATGTCGATGATAGACGGAATTTAGCAATTCAATGAGGCTCGTTTATTGCGCTGTTACATTGTAATTCGAAATGGCTATAAATAGTCGTGTTATACCATCGAAATAATGAGACCCGATGAACATGAATTTAGTGACACAAAAATAAAATCGTGGACCAAAATACAAATTTAAAAAACGCAATTCTTCGACGTGAAATCGGCAATTGATCATTTAGGGATGATTAAAAAATGTTAATTATAGTTTTTAACTATTTAATGAACTGTTTCCTTATTATTTTTAAAATTTTCTTTTAATTTTCAGGCTCGTCCTCGTTGTGCCACTCGTCGGGAACTTTGGCTGCAGATTTTAATACCATCGAACGTGACATTGAATTTGGATGTCGCGAAACGAATTCCAGAGTCCTCGAGAGTCTTCTTCCTTGCCTCGTTTTCTCTTTCTCCGTCTCATCGCGCGCGCAACGTTGACCTTTCAAAATTGCAACTACAAGGAGCGTTCGGCCCTGAAGAGACAACATTAAACCGGACGACGAGTGAAGAGGATGCACGAAAATGATGGTAAGTGTCTCACGAGCCAAGGGAAAAATCCTCGCAAGGACAAATTTTATGGGATCCTCGAATGAAACGCAAAGTGACAGTGTAACGACAAAATCTTCTCAATATTAACCGTAAAAAACCAAAAATGTCACCGTTGATCTTCAAAGTTGCAATAAATCCGTCCGCTCCATCGATTTCACGCTAAACCGGATGTTATTTTTCGATCGGTGCCTCAATATCGTACGACATTCCTTCCCTGATCGATTGCTCGATTAATTTCGTAAAACTTTCTTTTTTTAAATTAACGAGCAGCTTTTATTAATTTATCATCCACTGATTTTTCAATAATAAAGACCAACAAAAAACCAAAAAATTCTGCCATTCAAGATTTCTGTTGTCCAATATCCGCTGAATAATTCCAATTTCCCAAATTATCGAATTGAATATCATTCAATAAAATTTTTATACCAATCAATTTCACGTTTCTCAAATTCTCCAATTTGCTCCAAATGAAAATGACGATTAATTCAAGGGATTAAAAAATATCCCAGGAAGCGGTGAAACATTTTTTTCTATTGCTTTTCAATTAACGTCACTCAAAACTCAGCTCAACTGCATTGAATCTCAACTGTGAAGCGATACACAGTTATGAAACGTGGATAAATAATCTCATTTGATCGAGTGGCTGCGGTGAATATTGCAGCGTGCGCTGTTTAACAGGAATCGGTTCGAGTAAACTGTTCAATAGTGTTAAGCGTTCGTGTTGCTCAATATCTAATACATCCCACTATCAATCCTCGGAATAATAGATAGAGAGACGGAGGAGCAGCGCGTGAGAGTGCGATCACCCGTCCTTTCCGTTTGTTGCTTGCCTTGACGTCTCCCGCAATCGGAATATATCATCGTGCAGAGGTAACCACGAGGATCGTCCTCCCAGTCACGAGATATTCGCGGACGTTATAACATTGTGAATATCTTTCGTTCCTTTCGTTTCTTCGTTTTGTTTTTTTTAGATTCGTCTTTCGATCCTCGAAAAGCGAAGAGGACACGAGGAGAAGAGAAGCGCCGGAGGTTCGTTCGCCGTCGAGAGGAGAATAATTCCTCCTTGGGATCGACGGTTTATGGACGAGAAACGAACGACGTACCCTTGAGCCAGATTGCACGGAACCGCGATCCTCCGCCACATCATTCGAGTCTCATCTTCCTTGCTCGAAGATTCCGCTTTTTTTTCTTCTTCTTCTTCTTCTTCTTTTTTTCGTTCCATTTACGATACACGTGGTGACGACTGACGTATACACGATAAACTGAGGAAAATATCAAGATTATATAAGGATTTAGTACAAAGGCTATTGGAAAGAGAAATTTTAATTGACTACTATTGATTAGTCAATAGCTGTATTGAGTCGGTGATACGTTTTTTTTGTATCCCCGGTTTTTCTTTGTCATTGTCAACTCAATAGCCCTAGTAGGTCAATATGGCTATTGAAGCTTGAGTCAATAGTAATATTGAGACTAGGGTCTGTATGGCTATTGAAACTTGAGTCAATATCACTATTGATTGGCAAGTCAATAGCACGATGGTCTATTAAATAATCGTTAATTGGTCAGAGGCACTGAAAAATTTTTGTTATGCAGAACTAGCAATCAATACCACTATTGAGTCAATAACGCAGTCAAATCAATATCACCGTCAAGAGAATAGTCCCACCGAGTCAATAATACGAATGACTCAATATCCTTGGTTTGATTAGTGTCTGATTATGCGTACTTTCCCACTGGTGTTAAGGTAAAATCGAGGCTATTCCAGATTCAACAATGCTATTGATTCACTGCCACGATTTTCAATATTACTGAAAATCAATAGCTTTATCTTTAGATTCAATAGTACTAATTAACTGTGAATAATGTCGAGTCTCGAATGTCGTCTACCGGCAGCGAGAAGTTCCTGGGCGCTTCGAATGCCAAGGTCGCCAAGGTCTACATGATCCTGGAAGGAGTCTACAGCTCTTTAAACGCCGCGATTGTCGAGGAGCAACAATTGCCAATCAGGATTATTCAATCGATCGCTATCGATTCAACAGTTATGAGGAAGACATCAAATACATTAGCGCGGGCACACCTCCGTCCTGACAAATACATCCGTTACTTTGATTATTCCAATCGTTACCGAGAAGAAGACGTTTATATTTCAATTCTCCGCAATCGGTAAGAATTATCAGCGCAACCGTACGGGACGAAGAACGAAGAAAAAAAATTGATTTACGTCAAGCAGGTGACTCGAGTACTCGTCGTCGTGGATAAAACGTTCCCTGGAAACACGTCCTCTCGTATAATCAATCGACTTCGTGAATTTTTCATCCCCTCATTTGCCGCGAGATGTATGAAATTATCAGGAGGATCCGCTCACCGGTTTTCATGCCTCGCATCCTCTTTTTACTTCTCCTTCGATCGCACATCGTTTTCTGGAATTCTACCGATAATTATTCCGCCCAACGTCATTCAACAACGCGAATAACGCTTCTTCTTTTCTCCTTTTTTTTCTTTTTTCATCGCATCACGCGATTGACTAGCCGGACTTTTGTTATTCGCATTGTTGATGTTTCATGTTTTTACCGCTCTTTTATCGCTGTTATTATTATCGGCGGATTATTGAGGCTCGTTGCCTTTAAATTCCGAAAAAAAAATTCAAGGATTTTCCTTTTCTGAATGAAAAAACGAAAAAGACCCCGAGTAAATTGATTTTTTGTCGCGCTTTGGGCCTCTTTTAGGACCCTCGTCGGACAATCTTTATTCCACCCTGCAAATTACTAATACAAAAAGAATGAAATTTGGGTGACGACGACAAAAAATCCCCGACAAAAGGACGAACGATTGATGAAGATTACTTTTTTTCCAGAAAATAAAAGTAAACTTCGTAACATTCTATCAATCGACGTAAATTAAAGTTGATATATGTATTTGTTAATTGGCTGATAAAATACCACTGTAAAAGTGTCGTTTAACTTAAATTCCTAAATTCGTTGGACAGAAACATATTAAAGGTCTAAGAAATTTCTTTAATCAGACGAAAATTGATTCGACGATAACGAACGCGTTATTTTGCACTCTAAATACGAATATTGCACTCGAATTCGCGTTTCGATGTACGGAAAACGCATTTTTTTTTCTTCGTGTATCCCGACGAAAACGTTTACGCAAAGGTGAACGTAGAAAAGATTTTCCTCGGCGTGACGACTTGAAAAAAATTCGAACTTATTTATTTTACGAAATTTCCAACGCTTTTCCATCGAAAGCACAGACAAGTGATCGACGTTGAAAAAACTATTTCCTAGTAGACTGTACATTCTCTCGTGCCTACGATCGCGATTGTTCATCGAAAATCGCAGATTGTTGCCTATTTTTTTCGTTGGCTTTTATTACAGCGCTTTTATATTCGCGATTACACAACACATGTGCATTATTGCGTCTACGTGGGGCAGTAAATCCGCTGTAACGTGCCTCAAAATGCCGCTCAATTTAACGCGCTCTATCGCTCTTTCTACTTGGCTCCTGATTCTCGCAGTCTTGTTACTCTCCGCGACGAATTGTGCATTTTTTTCCATCGGTGAAACGACAACCGAAGAGCCGCGCTTCCCCGATTCCGATTGTACTTCGGAAAATCGTCGGTCCGCCAAAACCACGTCGCCGTTTTCGATGAAATCCGAAAATCCACACTCGTTTATGATAAAAGTATCGGTGGCCCGACCACCGTATCCTTTCGAGACCTTACAAATAAAACCGTCCGGCGTAACGGCTATTAAAAATTTGGCCGTGAAGCCGCCTTTCCGATTGGAATACATTAAAACCCGTTGCTCAACGCTGCACGGGGTGTCTATGGGAATTTCTACGTAGTCTATGATGCACCGACATTTCGGATTATCGTGGAACGACGGTGTCGCATTTTTCCTCATACTCTCTTGCGACGGCCAAATAATCCACGTTTTTAATTGTTCCACGAGAGTTTTCAGTACTTCGATGAAAATGAGCGATGCGGTTGATCGATTAATGCCGAACAAAGTGCCGAGAGCCGTGAATTCGAGGCCCAATTTGATTTTCATCAAAAATAGCAGCAGCCGGTTCTCCTTGGAGAGGCTTTTGTGGTACGCGGGCTCCGCGGATTTACCGGCCACCAAAAGATGCAGAAACGAGTGAAAATCTTTTTGGGAAAGCCCCGCCAAATATCGCATCGTTTCGTCGTTGGAGATACTCGGGAATCCGAATAATTGGGCCTTCATTACCGTGTCCGGACCACACATCGCATTCTTTCTCCTTATTCTCTTCGCGCTGCCTCGTCTTCGTCTCGGATCTATGAACACGTTCGTCTGCGTCGAGGCCTCGTTTTGTCCGGTCCAACAAAACAGCGTGTCGGGAATTCTCGGGCCGTAATTCACCCAGTCTTTGGTTTGACAAGCTATCGTCGCTTGCTTTGCACGTGTTTGATTGTTCACGTTTATCACAGAACCTGCGAAAATCGCGAATTATAATTGTGTGGCAAATAAATAGGGATTAAATAATTGTAAATAAAGGTATATGCTTTACCGGTTAGCGCATCGGAATCTTCGTGAGCCAGAGAAAACGATGAAGCTGCACCTTCGGAATTCGCTGTACTTCCAGCGGCTAAATCAAAATTTAAAAGCACCGACGATTTGTTCATTCCGATGTCCGATTTTTTTCCCCCGACGAACAAAATGCTGCAATCTCGGCTGTTGCTGTTGGACATCCAGGAGTCGTCTTTCGTTCTGTGGAATTTTTTTAAATGAATTTTTTGCGAATAGACAGCAAAATGACTAATGATAAAAATCAAAGTTTAAACCGCAAAACGATTAATGATAAAAATCAAAGTTTAAAATAGACCGCAAAACGATTAATGATAAAAATCAAAGTTTAAAATAGACCGCAAAACGATTAATGATAAAAATCAAAGTTTAAAATAGACCGCAAAACGATTAATGTTAAAAATCAATGTTTAAAATAGACCGCAAAATAATTAATGATAAAAATTAAAGTTTAAGGCTGTTGGATGCAAGAAAAATTTTCAACGCTTCATTAACCGTGGTATTATTAATAAACGATTCCAACGTAACAATCTTACAAATCCGCTCCTGCATCGGCCAACATCGTCACTGAAGTTCGACGGAAAGAGTGTCCGGTGTATTTGTCCGGTTCGTCCAGTCCCAGGAATTCGGCTATGGTCTTTGGCATGGCGCCGAACGTGTTAATGCCGATGACCTGCTGCGTGCACTTTCCGTCTCGCAGGCAGAGGAAGAATCTGTCGCTGGCGACGTCCCTCGGTCTGAGAGCCTCGTATTTCTTGATGATTTCGCAGAATTCTCCTTCAATCATGAACTTTCGTGAGCCGTCGCTGTTGCTCCGCGGAATCTTGACGACTATTATCTTGTCGTGGTGCTCGATGTCGTGAATCGTTATGTTTTTGAGCTCTTCCCTGCGACAGCCTCCGGTGATTCCAAAAATTAGCGCGACCTGCAACAAAATTGTGACGATACGCTCGTAATCGGTGATACGCGATGTGTAATTACTCGCTAACAAAATCCGCAGCGCGAAATTTACCTTTACAGCCAAATATCTTCGGTCCGGAGCTTCGGCCAGGAATTTCTTGACGTCTCTCGGCTCCAAAACCTTGGCCTTCGTCGACACGTACCCTTTGCTGTTCTGCGCCATAAAAGTGGACAATTGTCTGTACCTGCCGATGTCGACATATCGAAAACTGAGGATAGTGCTCTTCAGCATCGAGTATTTCGCCCAGAGGGACGAGGGTTTCAATTTTTTTGACAGTTCCTCAAAATAAATAAGTATCGTCTCCTCCGACACGGAATTGGTGTTTTGTTGGGTTTGCCACTCGAGAAATTGGTCGTAACATTGCTTGTAAATTCGGCCCGACTTGTCGGGCAACAAATTCTCCGCAAAATTTTTTGACGTTTCCCGGATTTTCGGTGGCCCTTCGCTTCCTTCGCAATCCTCGAAACTCCGTTTATTCATGCTCATCTCGTAAAGCTTGACGTTTACGTTAATAATACACGAATCCTGGCCATTGTCCGACTGAAATTCACGTTTTACGGTTATGAATTGTATAGTTAGGCGACAGCACTAGTGCGAGAAGTAAAAACGGACGGAATTGCGCATGCGCAGCATTTTGATTGTCGCCCGCGCGGTAAATTTTGTGGCCCGCCTGGAAATTCCCCGGTATAAATAAATGATGGATAAAAACTATTTTTTTTAATATGTATTTATTTATTTATTTATCTTTTAATGTTATTGTAAATAAAATCATTTATATATCGAATGCAATACTGAAAATATAGGAAGACAATTTTAGTAAATATTTTTGCATTAAAAGAGAAATTTCATTCACGAATCTTTGGATTAAAATGTTCATGGCATTCAAAATTCATTAAGATTTTCTGAGAAATGATAAGAAGATAAACGAGTCGATCGTTTTTGTTTATTTGGAGATTTTCAGAATGTAATATACTATTTTTTTGAAAAATCTTGTGCTCCCAATGTTTCGAATTTCTCAGCATTCATTAATTAGGCAGTTGTTTTTGTAAGTGCGAATTTATGAAAAAATAATAAATAGATTGGGCGAGGTTGAGAAATAAATGATTAAAAAAATTGTTTTTTACGTAAATAATGACAGTTTAATGGCAACACAACGTGTACAATATCAATTACATACGCTCACACTTCAGTCGGACGCTGCGTTCAACGTTTTACAAAGAGGAAACGCGGGTTCATCCTGACGAACGTGATTATTTACAATGGACAGACTAGACTCCGTCGAGACGCGCGCGGAGAGATCTGGAATAGAGATAAGAAGAGAAAAGGAAGAAAAAAAGAAGACAGAAAGGATTTTTCTATCTCGTATATAAAAAACAAACAAAAAATAGAAAAAGAAAGGAACTAAGGCTACAATATTAAACCTATTATGCGACAGAATGATATCCGACCTCTTAGAATTCATACATTATTTTTATTTTTTCATTATAAATAACAGAGATAAAAAAGAAGGAAATTTTTTATCTAAAACGTTTTTCTTTTTCTTCTTCTTGCCAATGAATAAAAAACACGTGAATGGAATGGTCACGAGGGAAGAAAATATGTGTATGTTAAGCGAATTTGATCTCCGGGCAACGCGACTCGAGCGTGTTCTAATTATTTTATTTTTTTTTATTTTCTTCATTTAGTTTTATTTCATTCGAATTCCGACGAAAGTCACCAGCTCCAATCTTTGGCTACTCCGAGTGTCTCCCTTTCTGGTAGTGTCAGTGTTTTTGTTCTTTCCCTTTTTTTCTTCGTTAGTTTTTGTTGTTTTTTCTGTATTATTTAAATAATTATGATAAAGTTATTTTATACGCCGTTCTTGTTTTTCGTAGATTGTATATATATATATAATAATATTGTACAGCTTGGGGCGTAGTACGGGGTCGTGATCCATCGGTGACTCTCTCTCTTTCGTTCCCTCGATTCTCTCAGCGCGATTTTTAGACGCTCACATCATGTGTTGACTGTTCGCCGGCGCGTATTGTTGCTGCTGTTGATTTATTGGAATAACGCCGGGCAGTACTGGCCCCGGGTGAACGTACTGACCCGGAGCTGGCCCTCCCTGAGATGGAAATCTGCTGCGTAACATCACCAACCCTCAATTAAGTTCGTCGCACGAATTACTATTTTTCTTGCAAATGGATTTTCTTAAAAAACAATTTTATGCGGCTAATTAATTGTGTTTCGCATTGAGTTTCCCGCGTCTCTTCGTTGGATTTATTCCACCGAAATTAACGAAAATCGCTACGAGTCGCCAAAAATCGTTAAGAAAATTCGATTAAACGAGGCTTAAAAAATCGGGCGGAATGTTAATTCATTTATTTTCCGAATAATTACAATCGATATTTGTGGGTTAATGTAACGGGTGATGTTTGTCGTTTAAAAAAAGCGAATGAAAAAAAAAAGGTTTTTCTTGAATTCTGGAGGAAACTTACGGTTGCGGCTGTTGATAGGCCATGCCTCCTTGGTCTTGAACTTGAGGCGGACCCTGAGGATGAGCCTGGGGATGATGACCGGGCGGTAATCCAGCCTGGGGATGCTGATGGGGACCAGTTTGCATGTGATAATGTTGAGGCATGCTCGGCATGCTCGGCATGCTCGCAGGACCTCCCGGCATGTATTCGTTTGGCAGAGGCATCCCTGGCATGGGATTGTAGTGACCTTGAGGCACCGGAGCTGCGCCATAACCGGGCTGAGGATGACCGGGCATTCCGTTGTACATCTTTGAGAATTTAAAGACACGTTAACGAAGGAATTGCTCGTAATTAACGCGATCCAGCAAAAAAGAGATTCGAGAGTTTGGAGTAAAATTTTGAGTAAAATTTGGAGTGAATTTGGAGTATATTTGGTTAACTCACAGGCTGCGGTTGTCCCTGATTAGGATAGGGATAACCATGCGCCGGTGGCATCTTCGGTAGCGCGTAACTCGCGGGCGAAGGGTGAGGAGGGTCGCGCATTAGCGTATGATAAAGATTAAGAGCGTCGACGAGGTCCGAGCTCAATTGGGTGAGTTGCGCGTGCCGCCTATCGACTTTTTCGAGAGCTGCGTCTATCAAGGGTCCCATAGCTGTAACTTGTTCTGCAATAAACGACAATTATCGAAGCATGACCAGAAAAATGGATCAATAAGTTGCATCCACAATCCCGGAATTTTAATGTTTTTCATTAAATGTCAATGTGAAGGAATGAATTCTTATGAATTAATTAATTGGGAGGAAAATTCACCTTCGAGTTCCAACATTTCCGGAGGATCATTCGCGTCCGACTGAGGATCCGCCTCGTGCAGCAAATGCAAGAGTCTGTCGATCTTCGCCTCGTCAATTTCCACCTCTATTACCTCGGGCTCCCTCTTAAGGGTCTTAATCTCAACCTCCTCTGAGAATTGAACGGATTTTTTGCTGCCGTTTTCTAATTCTGCGGAAAACCAGTGAAATATCGTTGGGAAATTTAGAATCATGGAAGATGCAATTTTAAGAGAACGATTTTCGTGACTGAGCGAATATTTCTTACTTGTAAATTGATCGGGTTCAACGGACAAATCTGCGGTTACGAAATTCGATGGAAATAGACCCTCGGCTTTGTTTTTCGTACCTTTCCACCAGTTTGGATCGGAATCATCCAAAATGTGTACTGCGAAAGCCAATTACAATTTTCGATCAAACGTATCGACGCTTTAATTATTTTCTTTCTATCTTAAGTCGATACTTACTTATGTCCCCAGCGAAGAAACTGAGCTCGTTGTCTTCGGCAGCTTCGAAATCGTACAGAGCTCGTACTTTTCTTCCCTCGGAAACGGCCCCACCGCTGGCCATTGATGAATTCACGCTCGGATAAAGGCTCGTGGATTTTTTCGAAGACGGCGAATTGTGAGACGAGCCGGAGTGATGCTGTTGCTTGTTTTCCTTCAGTGATAACTCGATCGCTGTGAAAATATGATTTCAATCAATGCGTTCATTTGTATTGTGAGGCCGACTGTAAAATCCATTAAATATTTGAGTGTGATAAGGACTTTTGAGGAATATTATCGATACATCGATTTTCAAGCGATTTTTTTTTTTTTTAATGTAAAAAAGAATTACCTTTCGCAATATCTTCTTCCTCTTGAGACGGCGCAGCTGCTGCCGTGTCTCTGGCGTGAGAAACCATATGTTTTGGCTGCGAATAATTGGCAATTAGGTATTTTTATATTTTCAATTTCGTTAATTTTTGTAATGTGGAAAATGTGTTTTTTTTTAAATTATTTTTTTGACAATAAAATGAAGAGGTGAAAATTGATTATTTAATTTGGTACCTGTCGACTGACCGTCTCTGTGACAGAGGAAAAGTCCAGACCCTCGCTCTTCAATTTGTTGTAGAGGCTCGGTATGAGATTTAGTTGGGGATCCGTTTTGAAGTCCCCTTCGGCCCACTTTTTCAAAAGTCCCTTCAGCATTTCGACTATCCTCTGCTGCGAGCGTTGTATCAATTTCCTCAGCTCGCCCTCGAAATCCCTCGATGCGATTTCGAGGTGAAAGGTCTTGCCGCAATTGCTCGAACAGGCGTCCAAAAGCTGTTGAAAATATAAACCTCAATGCGAATGCTCGTTATCGTGATAATTACTGTCGCTATTTGCACTAACGGTTATCGCTTGTATCACGATGTGAGGGTCCGCTGCGTTTAGTCGTTTTACTATGGATCTCAGACAATCCTTGGCGTTTTGGCTACTGTTACCAACGTTGTCGCATATATCCATTATCAGCGCCCAGTCTTCCACCGTGTTCTTCTCGTTCGTTGCCTTTTCTGATTAACGCAAATATATTATGTCAATTTATATCAAACTGGTACGATTATGTACACAAGTATCCTAATTAAGAATATACATTCGTAAAGCTACGTATTGCATATATATATATACGTAATTAGTAAGGTCGGAGGTCAACCGATTCTCGTGAAAAATCATATGTACGAGCGCATCATTGTTGTTGTACATTATTATCAGCGAAGCTCCAGATAAAGAGCGAAGCAACTTTTCCACTTCCGATACACAAAGCTAATCAGGTGGCCGTACATGACAGTGAGTCACGCGTTTAATTAAGCACATAAATCGATCCCACATTAATCCACTTGAGCAAAACAATTAACGACCCAAAATCAGCGATACCCTTAAGGTAATAACTCCAAAATAACAATCTAACTTGTCCAAAATTTTGGACAAACCGGAGCATCTTAATCCGCTTAAGCGATAATCAAGGCCCAACGATTCCCAAACGAAAACCGGAAGTGCCCTTGAGGCGATCTACCAAAAAATAACAAAATAACGTATCGCCCAAAATGTGCCGAAAAGCTCAGACCCTTAATCCACTTAGGCGGCAATTAAGGTCCCGATATTAACAAGCAGAAAATGCCAAAATTTGTGACACAAATAACAGGAAAATAACAACAAAAAAAAAAGCTTGTCCGGAATTTTCGAGAAAGTGGAGCACCTTAATCCACTTAATAATTAAGGGGGGCTTTGTAGTGAAATTGCTGCGAAAAATCGAAAGTGCGCCGTGAAATTACGAAATATCTT
This sequence comes from Clistopyga incitator, assembly GCA_947507545.1. NCBI lineage: Eukaryota > Metazoa > Arthropoda > Insecta > Hymenoptera > Ichneumonidae > Clistopyga > Clistopyga incitator. The sequence goes on from OX382186.1 coordinate 8,303,643, forward strand.
CGTGCAAATTGCGCCTTAAGCGTGCGAGAGTCCAGGCCGTGGGACCCGAGGAGCTTAAGGGTCTCGCGGTGCTAAAGGTTCGAGTTAACAGGGCGAAACTCACCGACGTCAGCGTCGAAAGGCGACGAATTCGAGAAGAGACCCATCATCTGTATTTCCTCGGGAGTCCCTTAAGCGCGTGAAAAAACTGCTCGCCGTTTGTTCGTCGATTGGCAACGGAACCTTAAGCACCTCGACGGGCCCTCTTTGCTCTTCGATCCAGCTGACATTCGCTCATAAACACCGACCGATGACTAATAACATTCCGAACTGGACACTAGCCGCCATATTGAATTGGTGCGACGGCCTTTAGCTGCCAAATCCTGCCCCCGCCCCCTTAAAAACAACAGTTACTTCGATTATCGATTGTCTGCCGCAAAAGCGCGGGAAATTCAAACGTCCCTTCCCATTTTCGGTTCTATCTGCGCTCCTCACGCAAAATTCCCCAAAAACTTCGTGTTTATTCGGTGCTGAATTGACACTTCGCAATTTAAACGTTATTCCGAGGTTAACATTTGCCATTTCGAGACAAAAGACAACGCAAAACGAACAACTTGAACGCTCAGCGGGATATCGCTGATCGGTCGAGGTGCACGAATGACGACGCAACATCGCGCGCCATCTGTCGGCGAGAACGCGAAGCTAGGAGCGCTTCGGTAAACGTCGATAAGCTCGGTCGATAAAACAGTCGGGGATTTTTTGAATTTCCTGATATATTTCACAAAATATGTTTGAAAATGTTTTTTTTTTACTTTCTTCCGCGTTTTAACATTGAATTCGGGACTCGAATGTTGCGTAGGGTTATTTTGCGGCGTTTAATGACCGTGATATTGACAGCCACGTGAAATTGAGCGCGATATTTGGAACAATTTGATAATTTCCGGTGGTTAAATAAGAGGATATGTGGTATTCATGCTCAGCAGCTTCCGAGGCTATTATTTTTAACGCGCTCCACAATCGTGGAAGCGTAAAGTCGTAACGTCATTGTTTTATCGAAGAATTAAAACCGGATGTAAAGTGATATAATATAATTATTATTTTTGTAAATAGAGACATGCAAATAAAAAAAATGCGAGCTAAGGAAGCGGAATGCAAAGAGGCGGTGCAAGGACGTGCCAGCTTCCTCGCGTTTTGCTTTGATAGCGATTCCCACAATCGGTGAAAGGTTCGCGATATCCTGTCGTCGTAATCCTTTCTCTTTCGTTGCTAGTACAAGCTTCCGCCATTCGTTATTATTATTATTAGCTAATGGGATTATTGTAATTGTATTCATCCATCAATTTTCAATGCTCTCCTTTGATTTTATCACTATCGTCAATTTAATCACTGACTTTATCGACCCCATGAGATACTCACCATAATTAACGCGATTTTATGTACATTTTATTATTATCATTATTACTGTACCTTTTACCTTATTTAAAAAAAAATTATTCTCAATAATTTCTAAAGCATAAATATTTTTGGAAAGTAAGAAAAAGAAAAAAAAAAGAAAAATAGGACATTAAAAATGCAAGATTTTTTTTAATATCTTAAATTTTGAGAGTTGAACCTTTTATTGAGTATGGCCCTTGAATAAGAATCAGCATTTATCATCAGCAATTTATTGTTTTCTTATTATTAAAATAAAAAAATGGTGGAAAAAATGGTATATTTGAAACTCCATATCAAGTTGTACTCAAACTCAGGGGAAATTCACCTGCGAAGGTGCCAAAAGGGTTCCAATGGTACAGCGATGAGTTTTCTTCTCTCTCGTCGCCAATGAGTTAATGAAAACGGTACGAAGCTCAGGATCCACTAATTACCCCGTAAAATGTTGGCTGTACGTGCGGAGACTTCCGCTCCCTTTCGTACAGTGAAACCAGGCATGGGGAATTTTTTCCCATGTGTGTTGAGATCGCGAGTCGGGAAGAAAGAAGAGGGCCTCCCACTCCTCCACCCTCCCCCGCATATCCATTATTCTTTTCGCCTTGCCACACGTGATTTCCTGTGGCAGATAGCCAGCATACGACAGTGCCTTCGTACGTCACCTTCTCCACGTCTGATGGCTCGAAGAACGCGTGTCTTCCCTCATTATATAATATCTGGAGCTCGGTTACAATTACAATTCTGCTTAATTGGCCCTCGTCTGCACGCACGTACCTCTTCGGTGAATAAAAAAAAAAAAAAAAAGAAAAAGAAAAGGAAAACAGGTGAATGAAATGAAGCGATGCGTAAATGAGATACTCTCCGACCCTTGTAAATTTTTATTGTTGGTTCCACTTTTTTTTTAATGTATGTATACCTAAACAAGTAGGACACGAGTGAAGAGATTGAAATTATTTTCGTGTTATTTCGTTCTCCTGTTTTTTGTTTTTGTATTTTTTGAATAAATATTGAAATATCGTGAAATATTGGATTGAAAAGTGACATTAAAAAAAGGCATTAAAATTTGATTACAATAAAAAAATACTGCTAAAATATTAAAGTACAAAATTTGAGGAACATGAAAAGTCCGATTAAAATTTTATTACATTTTTTAAAAAATCTAACAAAATTAAATTACAATTTAAAAAAATCTAACAAAATTAAGTTACAATTTTCTTTTAATCCGATAAAAATTCAACTAACACAGAATTCTTATCACTGATTACGCCACAACCAATAACATATCAGATTTAAGCCAGTAAAAAAAAGTGGCTTAATCCATCATTTACCCCATATCAGTGCGGTAACGTAACGATTAAGTGGATCCAATTCTATCGACTGAATCTTGTAATAAATCTTCCAAACGAAAAAAAAAAAAATCGTTCCGATGGAAGGAGTGAAAAGGAAGAAGTCTAGTCTTGCATCAGGTGTAACATAAACCAATGTGTAAGCGTTGAGTACGCGTTCGCGCGCATTGCTCCAAATCGGGCAAACTCCGGAGCGCGCGCTACGCTCGTGGAACTCGTAGAAGAGCATAATTGGAAAGTGCTATCTCCCGGTTGCCGACTGCTATATACATAGATGCATGAGCTGCTCGAGCAGCCGGCGGCTCGGGAATATGCACTCGACGCCTCGGAGCGCGTTCCGCTGATTGCCTTTGCAACATCCTAGATGCTGCCTCTCCGGAGGCCAGAGTCCGCAAATTGTCCTGGTGCGCAATTATCCGACCGCTCTGCTGCCGCCGACTATTTTACCGCAGGCCACTGTTCTGCATACGTAAAAAAAAAAACGTAACCAAGTAGAGCCACAAATATATATTTGTTGGCCCCGGATGCGGTTAGCGCGCACGGCAATGGCCTCTATTCTTGCGCTTCGCACGTTGCGGTCATTATTTTTTTTCCTTTTTTTTTTTAGTATTCGAATTAGACGATTCATTTATATCTGCAAAAAAAAATGTGTACATTTATTACGAGAGGGTTTTTTTTAAATTGCAATGTAAAAACAAAAGTATTATCAGAGATATGAGAAACTGAATTGAATGTATTTAATTTTTATTTAATTAATGGGAAAAATAGAAGAAAAGTCATTGTTAATTAAAATTGATTGCCATGCGAAATGAAATTCGCACTCGTTTTTGATTATTGTCAACGAACAATATTATAAATTGTTGCTGTGAGAAAAATATTCGAAATTATCCTCAATTTCACTCCCGCCCCGGATACCAAATTTTTTTATTTCTTCTTTATGCAATTAATGGGAAAAATAGAAAAAAAAAAAAAAAAATTGATTGCAATGCGAAACGAAATTAGTCCTCATTTTCAATTACAATCAACGAACAATATTATAAATTGTTCCAGTGAGAAAAATATTCGAAATTATCCCGAATTTCACTTGTGCCTGGGTACCAAAAAATTTTAATCCCACAGAATTTCGTCGCAGATGAAATTTTTTTAAAATCCCACTTGAGGGTCAACGTTGGTGACACCAATCATGACCATCGCATCGGCCCAGGTACCGGACACCCGCACCCATCGTCTCTGCGGCTATTAATTGACTTATTTATCGAGGAAGAAAAAAAGAAAAGCCATCTGAGGCAACGAGTGATGGAGGATCTGTGGGAATAAGTGAGCGTGTACACGCGATTAACGTTCTCTCGCGTGGTGCACGCGTGGAGGATCCCTCTCTCTCTCTTTCTCTCTCTCTCTCTGGAACAAATCTCCCACCTGAAGCTCTCGGAGTGAAGCGTCCGAATCTTCTCTCTCTCCCTCGAAGTCGGTGCTCTCGGTGAGTAAAACTCTCGCACCTTTTCCGATCTCCTGCCAGTCTCAACCCCGTTCCCAGACTCGAAAGTTCCCCTTAAGTGTGCGAGGCTCTGCACACGCGAAACGCCAAGCTTTGCGCTCGAGGACTCTCATCGAGTTACTCCGCCGATTTTCCGCACGCGATTTTTTTCTTCTTCTTCTTCGCTCGCTCGATTTTTGTTTTTTTTTAAATTTTTTTATTTTAACCCATTAAATCGGTGGTTCAGTGTGACAAGGAAGCCGATAACAGGAAAATGAGGCGCAAGGATCTCCTGTGCCTGGTGGTCACCGCCGTGGCCCTTCAACTTTGTGATTTAACCGCCGGCGATGCTGGCCCATCGATTTTGGGCAACTCTCCCGATCTCGGTCAACTGCGACCGGTAAGTTCCTAAAAAAAAAACATCGTTTCAATCGAATTGCAGTGAAAATACGCGTTTTTCGATTTTTTCGCTGTAAAAGAATTTTTTTTTGTTTGTTATTTATTAATTAATTAATTAAGACTCGATTAGAGGAATTTGTGAAAAAAGAAGAAATGTGTATTTTGGATTTTTTTTTAAATTGTGGTAATAAAATGAAAAAAAAGGGTTGGGTGAATTTGAATCCAATGATGAAGGGAAGATTTTTTTTTTTAAGAGTTAAAAAATATTTTTAATTACATTTTTTAATGTAATTGTTTATTTTGTGACAGGGATTAGAGAAAGCACATTCAATCGAGCTTAATGGGGTAGTCAGAGCACATAGTACAAATAATGAAATGCTAATCACTTCGGAGTTTAGTTGCCTCGTAAATACCCCTTTGTTATAGCACAATACACACTCGGCCGGTTCTCAATCGTTACCGCCTCGTTTTCCTGTCATTATTCCTCACTCCTGTGTGCTGTAATTATGCCCTGGCACACGTCTTGATCACTCGAGGACTAAAGAAAAGAGTTGACACGGAGTAGCCAGAGAAATGATTTATTATTATCAAAACGGCACATTTGCAATTTGAATTCAATATTTGTATTGAATATTGTTTCATTTTTATAAAATACAAATAGGCAAAAAAAAGGAAATAACATTCATTAATTTCGACTAAATTTTATAAAAATCTAATAAACCTTTTTCTCTAGATGAAATTTATTATTGGATCGATATTCAATAAATAAATATATTCCAATGAAGAATTGCTTAATAAAATGGATTATTGTATAAAAATGAAAAATAAAAAAATAATTAATATCTAAATAATTAAAAGGGGGACTTTAAAGCTTTCATTCGAGATTAAGTAAAATAAAAATTATTATTTATTTTTTGGAGAAGCTCTTGGCTTTGGAGTAAATTTTCTAATTCGCTCATTTGTAAATAAGATAATCTAACGTCGGAGGCTTGTTTGTCATTCTTCTATGCATTGGCGTGAAAAATTCTTAATCCAAGGCAACGTCCGAGAGAAATCTGGCAATTAAGCGATGAGATACGAGATTAAAGGGGGTCAGAAGACGCAAGGATCGGTGGAGAGAGCGCGAAAGGAGAAAGACGGGGAGGACACGAGGAATGGAAGAGGAGGGAGTGAGCGGGGGGAGGGGGGGGGGGGGTCAAGAAGTCACTCTGTTAGTGGGTGAGTGAAGCGGTGCTACTTTCGTATGCAACGGGAATACATTGTTCGCACTGCAGATCTTCAAATGTCATATTTCAATCGATATGCACACGTGGACCATTTTTTTCCATTGTTCAATTAATTTTATTTGCAAATTTCAAATGAAGTTTCAAATGAATTTCATTTCAAATTAAATTTCAAATGAATTTCATTTCAAATTAAATTTCAAATGAATTTCATTTCAAATTAAATTTCAAATGAATTTCATTTCAAATTAAATTTCAAATGAATTTCATTTCAAATTAAATTTAAAATCAATTTCATTTCCAGCAAAATTTCAAATGATTTTCATTTCAAGTGAAATTTCGAATGAATAAGAAAAAAACGCGTTGCCACAAAAATTTCTAATTTCTATTCCAGTCGAGATAAAAAGGTGTAATAAAAAATGGGAATAAAAGAGACAATAACGTTCTAATGCGAGAAATGACGTAGTGAATTAATACGAAAGTGCTTCCCGGACTTCCCGGAATTTCCGTCGACGGGTTTGAGGCGGAAAGCGTGAGAGCCGAAAATGTTAATAACCACGCTTCTCCTCCGCGTATCTTCCGTAACAATGTTCCCGTTGATATACTTACGCGTGTCTCTCCCGGAGAAAAGAAAGGCGAGAACGAGAGGGAGAGTGAGAGAAACAAGCAGACGAGAAGAAGAAGAATCATCATCACGATGCCTGTACCTCGTAGATCTGAAAATAAAGATATTTCGTTGACACGACACGAAATTTCCGTTTCTCCAGGAAAACAATTACATGAAAATTAATACCGAAAGCAGAGAAAAGTACCGGTAAATTTAGTATCCGAAACGACATTAAATTCACCAATTTAAATAAATTCAATATTAATATATTTTGTAAATTAAAATTTCCCACGGAATTTTTTTTTTTTTCAATCAAAAGATAAGAAATTAATAAAACAATTTTTCATAATAAAAAATAACAATAATCCACAAAAAAGCGACACGAATTTCGCCAATTTATAAATTCCGTATTAATATATTCGTATATTTCATTGTTAAATAAAAATTTAGAAGAAAGTATTTTTTTTTTTTTCGAAAGATAAAAAATGTATAAATTTTTTTTCCCAAGCAAAAACAAGAGCATTACAGTAAACATCGCATTTAGAATTTTTTAAATTATTAATAACGCGCCTGGATATATTTCCGGACGTTTAAACGAGGCAATGGACCGTACGAAAATTCTTCCAGTTCCGTCTGTTCCGGTAATAAAATTTAAGGAATTCCTGGCGTAAAGTGGACCTTTTCGCATCGCCGCTTTGGTGGTACTCGATGAATGGACTTTGAGCATAATTGCAGGGAACGTTCACAGCCTTAATGCACCTGCGGACGTCGAGGATCGTGCGCCGGGTCTTCGGTGACAGACGTCATTCTGATCCCGAGGAAAACGATAGAAAGCAGCTCTTTCTGCCCCCAGGCGACGTCCCTCGTGGATATATATGCAATTTGTTAATATATCTCGAGCGCGCGTCGGCGAAAAACACACGTTTACACACGAAGAATAGTATTTGACGATTAGTCGTTTATTTTGCAACGAAAAATTAATTGCAAAAGGCAATTTGATATTTTTTTAGCTCGTCAGATTTTTTACACACGTGTCTATAAATTTTTTGTTCACATTTTTTAAAATAATTTACAATAAAAAAAAAAAGAAATGCACGAAATTAACGAAGGAATTCGAAAAATTTCGTTTATTAGTGGAGAAAAATTTTTTTTTCTTCTCCTTGACAAAAAATTGCATTATTTATGGGAAGTTGAAATGGATTATTTATGGGATTTTAATGGAACAGGTTTGATACGTTTAAACATTCTCACGATACTCCCGCTAAATTATTTCTGGACACGTGAAGTACATGGGAAAAGTAATGGGGATACATAAAGATCCAGTGTAACTGGGAAAAAAATTTACACTGGTCAATATTACGCAATTAAGGTTCTCATAATTTTCGACAGGAAATAGGCGAAAAAAAAAAAAAAAAAAAATTTTATTGCAAGCTAAAAAAAAAGCTCGTCACGTTATAAATATCGTTCATCGTACAAAATTCAATTCAATTCAACGAACCCGCGCAGAAATTTCTTTTCCTTTACAGCGCAAATTTATGCAAATATATACAATTCAGATTAAAAAAAAAAAAGCAAGTCCCATTGACTGTGAATGAAACATCAATTAGTCGTAATATTTTTTCGTGGCTCAAAAAAAACGTCGTCCAATGCTCGACCTACATTTTCAGACGAAACTCATCTTCAAATTTCTAGTCACGTGTCATATTTGCTTCCTCTTAATCCACCTTAGCTCTTTTCATTTTTTTATTTTTTTATTTTTAGAGAGTAAAAAACAAACGATCGATAAATAACTCAAGACCGGAAGTAGCGACGGTATGAGGGAACGATCGGTTACGATCGGCGCGCATGTTCGTCGCCGACGCAGAGAAATTTCTTCGGGGTCAACGGGAAGAGGACTTTCGGTTTCACTTGGCGTACACAACGCGAAGAGTCGCTTCTGCCTTTGCTGTTATTATTGCACTTTGCGGTGGGCCTTCTGTGTGTATACCGAGGATAAGAAACCGGTACCCAGATTCCTCCTTTTGCCTGTGTATACATGACGTGGGATATTATGGGCATGGGCTCGAGGAAGATGGTTCAATGACTACCTCGTGGTTAGCTTTTGCGGCCGCGCGACCGGGGAACCGTATAATCGCTGCTGCTATAGCGAGGACCGGATAGACCGAATGAGCGGAGCGCAACAACGCGGAGAAAGTAAACGACGAGTGGCCAAGAGGGCACGAAACATCCTTCACCTTCGCGGCCCAACCATTGTCGCCTCGCGTTCTCACTGCCTGACACTGAATCCCACAATGTGCCTAATTATCTTTTCGTTTAATTCCAAAAACTCGAGATATCTCGAAAATATTGAGAATATCGAAAATATCGAAAGTATCGAAAGTATCGAAAATATCGAAAGTATCGAAAATATCGAAAATATCGAAACTCTCGAAAATATCGAGAACCTCGCGCTGCGATTGGTCATCGATGTACGCACTATTTCCTCGCGATATTTCTTTCTAACATTGAAGAGTAAAATATAAAAGATAGAATCAATTGGCTCGAGTGACAAAAATCTGTGCACTGGAGGTGTAACTTTCTTCCGGCAAATATAGAAAAATGCACGTCACCTTATATAGGAAGAAAGGTATTTTATAGCCTAAAGGCTTATAGTTAGTGTCAAAGAATTGCCAGGCAGCTCGTTTGTGCGAGCTCTTTAACCGGGGCTCTTATAATTATCGTGTAAACGCGATAAAAAAAAGCGACTGCGTGCATGTGTGTGTTTTCCCAGTTGCCCATCCATCCGCTCTATCAACCGAGTGAATCTTTTCTCCTCGTTTCATAAGGCACACACGACTTCTCGACTTTTATTGCACGCTCGACGAGTTAGCAACGAGGAAGCCGTGGAGTTAGTGACGAGAGGTCTCCATTGAATTCTCTTGAATTCCGAGGCTCGCACGCTTATGCACAAATGAATATTGACTTTTTATCTCTCGAGATGCGAAGACAATGCTGCGCATGGATCATTAATTTAATCGTAACAGCGATTTTGATTTTATTTTATTATGATCTAGAAACATTTTTTGACGGCTTTTCCGTGCGATAAAAGTGCTAGATCTGCGGGATAAGATAGTACTTTACGACACTAGTGCGATAAAAGTGCTAGATCCGCGGGATAAGATGGTACTTTACGACACTAGTGCGATAAAAGTGTTAGATCGGTGTTATAATTTTATTTGACTGCGTGCGTAAAACCGCGTTTCTCGCACCGACCAAAATCAGTCCCTTTAAATATGTGCTTTTGATAAATAACGGTTATCGGTGGCACGAGTAGAATGAGGAAGACCTCCGAGGATCCGAAAGGCATTCGTTCCTCGATCGGCGCGCATATTATGCGCCTTCCTATCCATTCAATCGTTCAGCCGCTTGAAAAACCGCGTACCATGTACTTTTCCACGATGAACGAGCGCGCGGGGAGTAAAAGGGGCGTTTACACGAACGCCCGGCGGTCGACTTGCGGTTTCTCACAAACTTAGAGGGCGCGCAGTTAACTACGCGAGAGTGAAAGGAGATCGTGATGCTTGTGGGATCGACGCGCCGCCGGACCGTATTTTAATATGTTTCAATCGTTATGTCAACGTCGCGGTTGAGTTGGTCATCCAACGTCCGATTTTTCCGCAGCAATTAATCCTCATAAATTACATTTTTTAAATTTATTTTCATCATACATAAATCTAAAACATCAAAATGGATCGAAACATAAATTCGCAATGACAACATTTTTAAAAAAATCGGTTTATGAACTTGTTACGCAAAAAATCGTATTTTTAACACGAATACCCAAAAATTACGATTACGCAATTGAGTTTATTACACGTGAAAGTAATGTACCTTCAAAATCAGATAACAAATATCGCTATTCCGTAGATACATGATTCCCCTCAAATTATAATAAAATCTTGTGACTCTGTGACTAAAATCTTTTGTTAATCCTGCGAAATTCAAATTTGGCGGCAGGCCATAAAATATCGAAAATATCGAGGATATCGAAAATATCGAAAATATCGAGAACCTCGCGCCGTGATTGGTCATCGATGTGCGCATCGTTTCCTCAAGATATTTCTTTCTAACATTCGAGAGTAAATATGAAAAATACACCGAACGGACGTGTTGACCGGTACGAAAAGTGGGCAATTTGTTTGCGGAGAGTTTCGACATCGCCGGTGAATGATGTTCTCCGTGTATGGCGAAGAAAAATATCGCTGGATTATCCACGGCGAGGGGCATAGAGATTGGAATTGGAAGAAAGTCGCTAGGACTGAAAGTTTAACGAGTCGCGCCGCGGCGAGCGCGCCGGTCATCTTCCCGTGCGCGCGAATCCGATCATCTAAACATTCTACGACGTCCTCACCGCGCGCCACTGTCGGTCATCCTTTCACTTAAAAATAAAACGAAAGGAATTGCGACGGGGAACGCGGCGACCGGGGCTTCCCCTCTTTTCCCGCCTCGTACATACGCACACATACACACACACATGAGTAAAAGTGAATCTCTGGCGATGCCGAGCAGAGTTCCAGATTTTTGCAGCGCGCCTCGAGGCCTCAAGCTCTCACTCTTAATAATAATGACTGTGCTAGAGGAGCGGGAGAAAGGTTCCTCCAAAATTCGGTTGGCCATTAGATAATGGCCCGGGAATCATGGGATAAATTATTATTCCATCCCACGCGACGAACGCCGAGCGGTTCTTCCGCTCGGTGAAGATGACACCGGCGACTCTCTCTCACTTTTTCTACTTTTACTTCGTCGTGTGGATGGGAAAAAAAAAATTAAAATAGACGTTTAGCCGTGGGAAATTAGAGGTCTTATTGATACTCGACGAATGCGTGCGGAAGATTGTTGATTGGCGCGGAGATTATACGCTTTTTGGGGAATTAATTACGTCTTCAGACTCGAGCGGGGAATGATAGCTGTGATTTAGAAAACGTGGCGCTGAGGATTAACACACTTTTTATCTCGTGACGCATTTTGTGATCGGTTGAAAAATCGTTTGGTTGCGAGTAGGCGATCCGACTGAATTTTGGGGGATTACTTCCCAAATGATTTTTCCTCTTGCGCAATTTTTTTTGCCTCTCTGCAATTTCTCAGTTTTGTTTTTTTAATCATGGGATATTTAATTATTTTCCGTGGTTTCCCCTTCATGGGATTTTGCGAAATTTCGATTTTTGGTATGTTTTTTTTTTTGAAATTGCATATTTTATCGTATTCTTGCTAACCCCGAAGAGATATTGCACATTTTAATCTCCGGGAAAATAGTTTTCGAAAGTTATTTCGAATGTTAATCGCGCGCTGTCGTCTATAACCCGGCGAAGGGGAAAAATATTCGTCGGATATAAGAGATGAGCGTAGAAAATTGGGCATTAAATTATATCACGATTCACCTACTTCATCATCATTCCAATCTACGCGAGTGGCGACCAGTCACCCATGAAAGATGACCCCAACTTCTCTCTTTCACTTTTTCCACTTTTACTTCCTTCATCGTGTGAATCAGAAGTGAATAGAAAAAAAAAACTCTACCTTCACTGGAATTTTGCGGTTTTTTTTTTCATCAGGATGTTGTTCATTAAATTGCGAGGGATTTTGTTCGCAATTATTCCGTGTAATATCACTCGGTTACATGCATACGGGGTTACACACTTCGATACCCACTCGCAGGACGTACATACATTCTAAGCAAACTCCACGAAGTTTCCACTTTGATGCCACGAAGAGTTTCGATATCGCGGTTTATGCAACGCGATTAGATCCCGGCCGCTCGTAATAGCGCTAATCGCCCATTTGCATATTATTATTATATTTATACGCATCCGCAATGTTTTCTCATTTTTTTAAAATTAGAATCAAAGCGGAGAAATCATTTTTCAATTTTTTATTCAATTTTTTGTGCTAGCTAAAATTCGCTTTTCAATAAAATTCAATTACGAGATTTTTTTTTTTACTTTTAATGTCAAACTATTAAAGTTTTCGGATAAAATCGTGGATAAAATACTGGCGAGTGTCAAACCCAGTGACACTGACCGTCAATTATAATTGCTTGTGAAACCGGAGCGCAATTAAAAATCCCCTGCTACGAAGATAATAATCTACGATTAAAAATAATGAAACGAAGGAAAAATACGTTTCAGCAAAATTTAACATTGAAATCAAATAAAAAAATTGCGCAACTTTGACCCAATATTCAAATAGTTGCAGTAATAAATTTATTTTCAACAATCCAATAAAGTCTGTTGAATAAAAATTCCCCCATTGTTTCAGATTTCATATCCGATCTATCAAAAACAGATTTCCAAATTTCCTTTTTTACCGAAAAAAAAAACATTTTTTTCGAGCAGCCCCCGAGTAAAATTGAACTCTTTGCGATTCCACAAAAATTCCGGAACATCAAACGATTTCACCGAATAACAATAACGATCTCTCGAATTAGCATTTGCATTAAATTTCCGACGAATTGTCTCGGACAATTGCCCCCTGATTTTAATACGCTCTATACACATGTAATATTCCCGCATCAAGTAAAAAAAAAAAACCCACAGTCCGAGGTACGATTTCACGGTAGCACAGCCACGCAATTTCAATAGCGCACAGGAGAAACCAGGTGGCATAAAACGTTGAAGAGAATTTTCCCCATAAAACGGAGCGTTCCGCGAGTTTGCCCGGCATCGCGATTGTTAAAGACAATTTAATGCATTTGGAGAAGAAACGAGAATTATTGAAGATCGGCTGGTCACGAAGCGAATCAGAGACGGAAATTTTCCGATCGGCTTCCCAAAAACCCCATAGATCGTCGTCATTGTCCCTCGAAAGTCTCCTTTCCCTTTCTCCGGAAGTGGCGCAGCTGCTCGTGTCGCAAGCCGAAATTCAATTTTCCATCTCCGAAATAATGACTCAATTAAAATGGCTCTGGATAAGCCGGTGATCGTGGGTTGCCGGTCACGAGTGAGCCGAATGTAAGCGCTTTAATTAAGCCGCGACCCGGCAATCAACGGGAGACGTTTGCCCGTGTGGCGAAAAATCCATTGTTACGCGTGAATGTCTCTGACGTTGCCTAATCCGAAATTGCATTTTGACAGTTCCAGTCACGAGCGCAGCCCGAGCCGCGGCCTCGTTTATCCGCAACGCAGCAGCAGCAGATTCTCAGTGACGTTCAACAGCATCAACGTCGCTACAATTTGCCGCATCAGGACAGTCCGCCCTCCCAATTGGTAGCCTTTCCCGGGCTGAGCCGTCAGATATCGAATCCAAAAACGGAATTCGTCGAGCAAACGAGTTTCCCATCGTTGGCCAAGTACCGTGTTGATCGGGCGAAGCAACAGTTGATTCAGCAGCAGCAACAGCAGCAACAACAACAGAAGACGGAGGCACTGAGTTTCCTTCAAACAGCCCAGACCCAAAGGTACCAGCCCCAGTTGCGTCAACACCAATTCCCATCGACCCTGACCACTCAACAGTTCGGTAACTTCGAATCATCCGGCAGACCGGAAGTGGTACCGAGCCTCTTCGACGAGCAGAAGCTCCAGCTGAGCGAGTACTACGAGAAACAGCGTCAGCTCGAGCTCCTGAAGAAACAACGTGAGCAGTTGATCCTCGAGCAGCGGGAGATCAAGAGGCAGCAGGAATTGTTGAGGCTTCAACAGTTGGCCGCGTTGACCTCGACCCCGAGACCAACAACCACCCTCCAACCCACGACTTCAAGGACTGTCACCTATGTCACCACTTCCTCGCCTCTTATCCTCTCCTCACCGGCTTCACGAAAAATAACTCCCGCCGAAAGCGATCTCTTCCTCAAGGCCATCGCGACCCATCAGAAGAAGTTCACCAGCACGACCCACAAGCCAACGACGACCACTGCGAGGCCCACCACTGTCGGGACCACCGGCGAGGCGAAGGTTCGCCAGGAGAGGGTCCAGGATTTTGGAAGCGGTCAGGAGATTCCCAAGGATCTGCTGTCCTTGATCCAGGCTCAACAGCCTCAGCTTCTCACCGGCGGCAAGAACAAACCTCAGATCAAGATCGTATATCAAACGGAAAAGCCGAGCGTTGCTCGTCAGGGTAGCCAAGGGAAAACCAAGTCCAGTCAGTACTCCTCAACGTCAACGACATCCTCCTCTTCGGCATCGGAGAGGGACGCACTGCTAAAACAATTGAAACTCGCTCTTCAGCAATCCGACGACGAGGGTAACAGGAACGTCACCACCAGGGATCTCGTACTTCCGAATGGAAAGAAGCTTCAGGTCATCCAGGCACCCAATGGACTCTCCTCCATCGTGCCCAACGACGGCGCCAGTCAATTTCAGACCGTCACCCAGGCCCTCGAAGGCTCGGCCTCCACCGTCGTCAGCACCACGACCATCAGACCCGCCAAGGCCATCCTCGAAGAGCTCACCAAGGGCGTGTTGCCCCCTGGCACGGATTTCGAGGTGCTGCGACACAAGGACGACGGGAAACTCGAAGAGGTCGGCAAGTCGCCCATTCACAGTCAACCCGGGAAAAAAGTGACGTTCGTCGTGCTCGAGGAACAACCGGACGGCAGTTACAAGGTCCAAGGCGTCAAGGGCAACTCGGGAAAGGAGAATGGGGCTGACGTTCAGTCCATCGTCGACAGGATCAAGAAGGGCGAAATAAAATTGCCACCCAGGAGCTCGGCTCCGAGCAAAACCGAGGCCTCTTCGAGTTCTACGGTCGTCAACACCGAACCCACCACCACGAAGAACCAACAATCCGGATCCACGGAAATCAAAATCGAACCGACGACCTTCCGGCCCGTCAGCAAGTACACCGCCACTTCCGGTACTTCGGGTCACAAGGACAGGTGAGAATAAAATGCGACGAAAAGGTGGCTTTGCGTATCGAAGCTCACGAAAATTGTCCTAATCTTAAGGTTCATAAATTTTCGAAGCCTTTTATACGGAATTCTGTCGAATAGAATGAAGAGAAAGGGGCTTCGGAAATTTTTCGTTCCATTATTAATGTTCACCAGGTTTACAAAAAAAATAGCCCCATCAGTTTCTAATTTCACATTTCAGCTCTTTTCCTTACGTTACCGTGTCGCCGAATTACGTCTCCCAATCGGACAACTACGTGACCTCGGCGTCGACGAAGAGCTCGCACATCTACAATTCCCTGGTGAATTACTCGAGCACGCAGAGGAGCCCAAGTTCGCGTTACGAGGATAACGAGGCCTCGTCGAGGTACACGACGACGAGCAGCCCGAGTACCCGCTACGAGAGCAGCGAGCAATTCTCAAGATTCACCAGCCCGAGTCCCGGAAGCTCGCGCTACGAAACTAGCCAGGGCCCGACCAGATACACGACTGCGAGCCAGCCCAGTTCCCGGCCGGAAACTAGCCAGAAACTGGCCAAATTCACGATATCCGATAATCCGAGTTCCCGCTACGAAAACAGCCAGGAATCGTCGCGATACACGACCCCGAGCTTCCAAAGCTCTCGCTACGAAGATAACCACGGCTCTTCGAGGTACGAAAACCCCAGCACGTCAGCGAGCTCCACCTACGAGGACAGCCACGAATTTTTGAGATTCACCAGCCCCAGCAGCAATCCCAGCTCTCGGTACCAAGATAATCCGACTTACACGACTTCCGGTTTCCCTCGGAGTCCCTTAACTTCAACCGCTTCCCCGATCAACGACGTCTTCAGCACCACGAGCTCGCCCATCTTTTCCACCACCACATTTGGCCCACAATCTTCGTCCTACGTTCACTTCACCTCCAAACTTCCGGGCTCCACCCGAACTTCCGGCTCCAATTACAACGGCGTAGCCTCCGAAAATCTTGTCCTCGATGATTTTCACGGAAGAGTAACCGTACCCAGTTTCCTGGAGAGCACCCAGAACACCATACCCATACAGGAGACCATGACCAACCTCATGAGACGCGAAGGACTCTTCGCAATGGCCAAATATCTCAGGCAATCCGGACTGGACACCGTTCTCAACGAAACCGGCAAGTTCACTTTTCATCTCACGTTCACGTTCCCACGCTCCCATCTCCTGGAACAGAGACAATCAATTGTTAGTCGAAAACCCATCCACCTCCTGCATATTTCATCATTTACGACGCTCCGAAGACGTCGAGGAAAAGCGTGAGAAGAAATACGATCTTCGGCGCTGAATTAAAAATCATGAGGTCGCGGTTTCTTTATAAGGACGAATTTAATTTGATTTCTGTAATGCTGGACCATCGATGTCCTGGACAAACGGGAAAGGAGGCTGCGAATCAAGTCATTCTATTCACTGGATTCGCTCAAATGGAATTAATAATAATAATTGTGTCGGTAGATGGAATAAAAAATAAAAAAGAAAAAATAATCAGGGACCCTGAAGAAGCAATTATCGAACAGGTTCTTTAATTCACAACGCTTCTTCAATTTTTATTGCAGAATAATGACACTTTTGGAAAATCTCATTTTCATATTTTTACGTATAGATGATTAATTTTTATTAATTAAAAATTTACGACGCCTTTCAATATTTGCATTTAAATGGAACGAGATTTCTCGGTGACTTTACAATGCCCGAATGATTAGAAATGAAATTTGGGACTTTCGATTGACAGAAATAATCGGCCGATCGATGAGAGGGAAGTAAAGGACGTTTTTAATGAATTGCAGGACCTTATACGATATTCGTGCCGACGGACAAGGCTTTCCGGACGTTGCTCGTGCAGCTCGGCGGTCCGGAGAAAGCTGAGCAGAAATTCCGGGAGAATCCTCGACTTTTGAGCGGCGTAAGTTGAAATTTGTGCGGGGAATCGATGGGCCGATCGTTTTGGCGGAGTCTCACGAGAATTTTTTGTGTCGCAGCTGCTTCTTCATCATGTGATCCCCGGGGCCTTCAGGATTGACTCTCTTCAGGATGAAATGACGGGGGTCAGCCTTGCGGGGACGCAATTGCGCGTCAATGTCTACGACATGCATGACCAGGAGTGGAACGACGTCAAGGTACCTAATTTCATGAAGAACTCCACATTTTTCAGCGAAATTAAAATGGAACTTGAAGATGATGAAGACGTTTTTTTTTTTTTTTTTTTTTTTTTGTAGCCTCTTAATTATTAATAAATTGTTATTACAGGTAACGACGATAAATGGAGCAAAGGTCGCGCCCAACAAGAGAGACATTGAAATTCCTCAGGGTATCGCTCACGCAATCGACCGAGTGATGTTCCCACTTCCGGTGGGCGATCTCACCCAGACACTGCAAGCTGATCGGGAGAGGCGATTCGGCACTTTCCTGAAGATACTTCATGCCTCCGGCCTCGAGGAAACGCTCGCGGGTTCGTTGCGCAAATTGATTTTTTTTTTCAACGTCCGAGTAACTGAGCTGCACTTATTACCGAGAGTGGAAGAAATAGCTATAACGCTAATTCAACAGCCTCACTTATCTCACATTAGAGTCTTTATTACTTATTAGTATTGTACCCCACAAAGTAACGAGCGCTGGGAAACAGTGAAAGTAGAACTGTACAATTTTCGCAGAAAATTGCACCCAGAGAAAAAATTAAATTTCGGCTAAACCTAGTTAAAATAACTACATTTTCTTAGTCGTCTATTTGTATTTTATTTCAAAGGAGTTAAAAATTTTTTTTAAATTTAAATTATAGATGTTTGATTTAAAGGAATAACTCGAATATTGAATAAAAATATGATTTGTTTGATAAGTAAATCAAATGACTCGTTTTATTGGGTTTTTTTTTTTTTTATGAATTGAAATTTAATTTGCTTGGTTAAAATTAATAAAATATTTTTCCGGGTTTGTGAAATATTTCTGAAGAATTGATTTTGGTTTTTTGGATTCGTCAACAGGTACGAAAACGTTCACGGTTTTCGCACCGACGGACACAGCGTTCGCCAACGCAGCTGCACAAAACGGGAGACTCGTTTGGAGCGAAGCTGACGGCTCCGAAGCTGCTAAGGACATCATAACCAGACACGTCATACCCACGACTCTTTACACCGGGGGAATGAGGTACTACCACCAGAGAGACACGCTCAGACCTCAGGTTTCACTCAGCATTCACAAAAACGGCGGTAAGTTGAGGCTTCAATGACTAAAAAAAATTTTTTTTTAATTGACTATTGAAGAAGAACTGAAAAAAATCAAAGGGATAAGTGACCAAACAGATTAAATCCATTGTCAGAATAATTTTAAAAAATTGTCATGCCAAAATGTCCCCAATTTATTAGCGGATTTATCAATAATTATCGATTTTAAAAAATCTTCAGATTTTTAGCTCAATTTAGAATGGAACATTTCAACTTTGAATTCAATATTTAATTCCAAATTTAATAGTATCAAGAAAAAAAAATTATTAATTGTACTTGAAGTACACGACATGAAAATACTGAACTAATTTTTTAAAATTCTTTTGCGTTTCATGAACTAATTTTTAAAAAATTCTTTTTCGTTCCATGAAACGATTTTCAAGCCTTTAAAAATTCTCGGGGAAATGAAAAAAAAAGTGTTCGTTCAATAGCTTCTATTCGACTCCAACAACACAACAACAACGTTAACATTTATTTGTTTTCTCCTCTTCCTTTTTCATCATCGGGAACAATTGAGTCTCGGATCAATTTCACTTCAGGAATCAGCGACGGCGCGAATCGATGTGAAGTACGATGCTGTGGTTGTCAAAAACTGTAGAAAAAAAATATAAATTGATGTTAATATTCAAGAAAAATAATGAAATTCAATTCCCGTTAAATAATAAATATATTTTCTCGGTAAAATTGTACCGAGTGTGTGTGTGTGTAAATTAAATTATTTTTTTTTTGGGGAGGATTCAAGGGAGAATTGGTAATAATTTTTTAATATTCTTGGCACTCTAAAAATATTTTATATAAATGTTTGCACTCTTTTGGAGTAACTTTTCATTGTTTTTAGAACTTCCGGTGCAAAAAAATTGTGTTTTTGGGGAAAAAAAAATACTTTTGCTTGCATAAAAAAAAGGAGAATACTCACGGCATTGTAATTTTCGAGTCGAAGCGGACTCAAATTTCCAGCGCGTAATTTTGGCGGCTCGTAACTTCGCATTATCATCAGACCGATGATTTTTCGATGCTTCATTTCGAAGGATTCCCAGCCGCAGGCGTAAGCCGAAAAGGAAACGGCGATTGCCTGCGTATTTAATTTTCATTATTAATTCAAAATTCTGTTGAATTAATCCCAATAAATAATTTTTTTTTTCAAAATTTTACCTCCTGCGCGAGAATTTCACTGGGCAAGTAATAAAATAACAATTGTTCAGCATAGTACATTGCAAGCACGAGGAAAAGTACCGTCCAACTTGTAGATTCCGCAGTATCCTATTTTTTCAAACAAATCGAAACAAATTATTATATTTTATTATTTTTTTATGGATTATTTTGCCAATTATTGGTATATATCGGCATATATAGATAAATCCGGCATAAAAAATAGTTGCTTGATTATCAATAATTGGCAAAGTGGTTCTTATCATTATTTGGATTAATATTAGTAATTGCATCTGAACAATTCAGTGAAATTGTTGAATTTAAAAAAAAATTCCTCCTTGATATTAAATATAAAAAAAATTGAGTGGAATAAATCTGATTGATGAAATTATGGTAAAAATGATCTTACGCTCGTAACTTGAAGACCCGCGCAGCAGATAGCGATAACAGCAGCGAAGAAGAGAACCATCACGATGTAGGTGTAGGCGAAATTAATATCCTCGATATCTCTGAATAAAAACTACAACGATTTCACGTGAAATGCGCAAAAATAGTTATTAACAAATTTTTCGAAAAAAAAAAAAAAAGTTTATCGACGAGCCCACCTCAGGACTTCGCAATGAAGTTTCACGATTGACGAGAGTTTGATGCCAATTTTATTGTGAAAATCATCGTAATTATGTTGGCTCTGTTCGTCAGCGACAGTTTCGAGTTTGCCCCGAAGAACTTTGAGTCTCGCGCAGCAGTGAAATATGGAAAGTACGAAAGTTATTTCGGTGGACATTGTGCAACAGCCGAGACAAGTTAGAATTACTTCGTGGGAGTATGCGATGGAATAGAGAACCATTGAATTTTCAAGGTCGAATGGATACCAAGAGGCGAATGGCAGAACCTTGACGCGCCCTACGATAGGCGCGCTCAAGTATCCGACGGTCAATAGCCAAGATACACCGAGCAAAGATCCGCAACCGAGACTCCCGTATTTCACGTAATTCTCCAGTTTATCCAACACTTCCGACGGTCCGTTCCTCGAACAATTTTCCAACGATCGCATGAGCCGCCCTAAAACGTCGCGACGTCGACGATAAATGCACAATTTTCCGAACGAAGTCACAAGAGCCATCTAAAAATGATTTAAGCGATTCAATAGCGACTCAATAGCGACTCAATAGCCACTCAATAGCGATTCAATAGCGACTCAATGGCCACTCAATAGCGATTCAATAGCCAATCGATAGACATTCAATAGCGACTCAATAGCCACTCAATAGCAACTCAATAGCAATTTATCATCCACACGAAAAGTAATCAATAGCGATTCAATAGCAATCAATAGCGATTCAATAGCAATCAATAGCGGTTCAAGAGCGGGCTATTGATTTTTTTTTTCAAATATCAATTTTACTTGCCATTGGTCCAATGCTCTCGGCCGCCGATTCGAAATTCGTGTAATTGATCCAACAATTAGTGAGCATCTGACCAGCCTGTGTTATCATGCTCAATGCCACGACAAGAAAGTACAAAAAATTGAGAATCCCCTTGACACGACCGTCGCTTTGAGAATTTTCCTCGGCAACTGGCCAGAGACCAACGAGGCGCAGAGTCGTCCTCGTGTACGAAAGGTAACTCAATAGCTTCGATTTTCTCTTATTCTCCATCGCGTGATAGTCTCGTTTTTCAAATGGTAATTGATGGTCTGAGGCAATTTATATGATTCCCATAGAATGCCCGGAAAGGTCTATGATAATTTTCTGGATTTTATCACACGGAACATTTATTTCGCACCGAGTACGAACGGAAAATACGAGGGAATTGATAGACACGCCCGAACGACGATCAAACGCAGAAAATTGCCTTTATGGATTGTGAATTAGTAATAGAAAAAAAAAAAAAAAAAATGGGGAGAGTGAGAATTTTCCCTTCCGCAGTTCCGATTGATTGATGGAACACCCGCGCCCAACACTGTTATTACCCACCGGCGGAAATCCCTCACCGCCACTTTTTTATACCCTTCGAACCTATCGAATATTTATGCGCGAATTCTTAAGGCTCCTAAATGCCAATAGAGCCAGTAAAACGCTCGAGCCTTTCGTCTCTTCCACGTGCAACACAAACCACCTCTGGCATACCTTTTTTATTTTCTATCTCGAAGAGGAGACTTTGTACCTTTAAGTGATTTTTTTGAGTGCATAATAATTTTTTAATTTTTTGTTTCATGTTGCAGGACGAGTCCGAGTGAACGAGGCTCACGTCGTGACTCACAATGTGCCAGCGACGAACGGTGTAATTCACGCAATTGACGGTGTGCTCTGAACGACGAATAATTAGATATTAAAAAAAAAAAAAAAAACGGTTCACGAAGTGTCAATTTTACAGGCGATGAATATATTTTCGAAAATTCGTTTAAAACCAAAATGCCATAGGCGCGTCTCGCATCGACGACGATAAATGTATTATAATAATAGCGTAGAAGGGAAAAAACGACGAGAGGATATAGAAAGTACGAAAAAAAAAAAAAAAAAAACGATAGTATTACGTCAGTGAAAAATTGTCGGGTGATTATTCGTTTCGTTAACATTTTTGTTATTAGATATAACTAATATCACGAATTTTGCTAATTTATGACGACGACACGTTTTACTAACGGAGCACGCGGATCGCTAAAGTACGACACGACAAAGTAGCGAGAATTTTCTCTTAACACACACACACAGACACATGATTTTGTATAGATATGGTGCCAAACACCATCCACTAGCTTTTATGTAAGTATTATATATATATATTTCTTTGTTTCTTCGGTAATTTACATAAATAAATGTACAGATTTCTTTTTCACGATATCACCATTTGCGTATGAAAATTCCTCGCGTATCCCGAATTTTTCTATTGGCTCGTGAATGAATTTGAGTTAATCGAGGCCATTTCTTTGCTGATTTCTTTATACAAGGAATTAAAAATTTTCTTCCCAATTAGTGAGATTCTAGTCGACGATTGATCAACGAACCGGTTTTTATTATCCTATGAATTTTACATTATTATTATTACTATTATTTCTTTCGTTGTTATTCTTGTAATTTTTTTTTTCTTTTTCGATTGCAAGTCAATGATTGATATTTTCGCGCGTGGGTGGAAGGCGCGAGGAAGGCCCTTCCAGGGAATGGTAAAAGTTCCTCGCGACGACGGATCTCGGGGCTATGGATCAGTAGTTCGTCTTGTACTTTTTTATTTCCACCATAATGTGATGAATGTTGGTGAGTTGGGCTCGCGCGTTCGCGGGCAGAATTTTGTGCAGTCTGTGGTAATATTGAACGAGTTGGGTCATGGCGCGTTGCACGAGAGCCGCGCCGAGCACCAAGTTTGGAAACGATCGGAGAACCTCACCGTTTATCTCCTCGAGCGCTCGTTTCCAGTTGTTGGTGAACGACTGGACGAGGTCCAGAGATCGGCTCTCCTGCCGCTTCAGATCGTCCATCAATCCCTTTTCGATCAGCGCCTCGGACTCCTTAACCAACTGAATTATGCCCCCGAAATGCGGACTCAGTACCTCCTCCACGTACTCCGAGGAACGGGCGTTCAATTGCTCCCGAAAACTCTCCGCTTCTTTTGAATTATCCCTCGTTCGTTCCTGAAAAATATTCATTCGGAAACTCCAATTTATCGAAAATTGCGTTAATCGCGATTTTTATTGCATTTTTTGTATACCATTTTAAGCATCAAAACGTAGGAATACATTCGTGAGACTTGGCTTCGAAAATTGCATTTTTAGACGAGGTTTTTGTATTTATTTTTATTTTTTGTGGAACGTTCATTCTCTCTGTCGTTGTAATTTCATTTTTTGCCGAGGTTTTTTGTTCTGTTTTGTTGCCAATTTCCTTTTTATTCGAATTACAATGGATTTGTGGTTTTATTGAAGTTATAATGAATAATTACCATGAGAACACCGAGAACCAGGTCGTAATTGTTAATGAGGAACACGAGCTGCTGGGTTCGGTGAGGAAATATCGCTGCCATGCGAAGAAGAAAGCACTGCACGGCCTCGCGAAGTTGCGCGAGCAGTTGCGTCGCTCGCTCGCAGGGAAAACCTTCGCCCACGCCGACCATCGCCGCGCTGAACTCCGCGTATCTCCTGGTGATCTATAAACCATTTTTTATTTAAAGAACACCGACTTTTACGGCTCCCTCTTCCTTTAACACCGATAATCGTACAATTTACGGAGCTCGCGCGATTAAAAAATGTACTCACGTAATGCGGCCCCGTTTCCTTGTTGAATTTAAGTGGATCGCAGTCTTTGATACTCTGAATGTTAAGTCCGAAGACCCACTCGAATCTGCTCATCGAGAAACGAGAAAACATTTGAAAAATTTATATTCTCTCATTTTTTTCATACTTTACTTTGGAAAAATTGATTCTTTGGGCCATTACCTGGGCCAGATAATCGACGTGAGGTTGTCCCAATATTTGTCGAGGGCGGGCACTGCCCTTTTGTGGCAAGTCATTTGATAACGCATCACGAGATGGAAGCAGAGAAACAGGGCGATCGTGTCGTAACAATCGTCGACGAAGTGTTGCAAATTCTTGAGCATTAAGCTCAGAGTACTTCCCATTACCTGGCAATTGCAAAACGAAATGTTTTTTAATTACATTTTCAAACGAATGTCCAGTAAAGATGTAATTTTTAGAGGAAAAATTGTATCTGGAAAAGATATATTTACCTGGTTGAAAATGTCCATCGCTTGAGGGCCTCGAACTTTGAAGAATTCCGTGAGGAAAAGGTATTCTCGACAAGCGTTGTCCACCAGCGCGTACTGTTCGCTTCTGAACAAAGCTTCGTAATGATACTGATGAAAAAAATGTTCAATTTTACAATTGGAACACACAAAAAAATGTACCTCAAAGTTCGGTGGGCTAAATTTCGTTCCCCGTCCGAAACGAAAGCATTTTTTGGCTGTTTTGAATCGAGACACGCTGTTAATTCGAAAACAAAATGAATTCTTTACCCTCGTTTTAGACGCTGTGTGAGGGACAATTATCGGCGCTTCCAATTGCGCTCCGAGTACTTCTCCTCTCGTTCCAATCGAAAAAACGGTTCCTCTGTGTCTCAGCGAAGTTTTGTGGAATATTCCTCGACCTGCTGTGTCCTCGACTCCCATAAGATCGTCTTTCGAAGCGCTTTCCTCAAACTGGGTCCAAAAAATGGCATTAAATTGTAGAAAATTATGGGAAATGAGAAAAAAAAAAAATACTGTAAAGACGTATTTTCTTTCGCCTACTTTGAGTTTCGTGAGCCTCGAAGAGTAGGACTTGAAGTAGGAGTAGTAAATCTTGCTCATGGTGTCAACGTACTCGCCGCAAATTTCCTCGGCGACGTTTCTCTCATTGGCGAGAACGAACTCGAAGAAAAATTTGTATTTCAGCATATTATTCTGCGGCACCTGGTAGTTGGTCATTGGCTTGCGGAATTTGTATATCTGCTCCAACAAATACGTGCGAATCTTCGACATGGCTTTGACCTTCAGTTTGTCGACGATGTCTTTGACATCCAGGCACGATTTTGCCTCCTTGAAGCTCTGCTCCTTGACAAAACTGATTTTGTGATTGAGGGTCTGTAATTGCAGCAGAAATTCCTTCTCCGTCACCGGCATATCCATTATACCGCTGTAAAAACCACAAAAAAATAGTCCCTTCTCTACGCTTTCAGTCTGAAAATATATCGCAATCCCTTACTTGATCAGAGCTTCCGAGACGGTCATATCTTCGATGAATTGACTCAGAGGCCCGCGTATCATCTGCCGATTGGACAATTGTTGGCTCATGGACACGGATTTCCTCTGAAGGTTGAGAATCTCCGTGCTTATGCTTCCCAAGTCCGTTTGAAAGCCCAGCAGCATGGACTCCATTTTCTGTGAAAAATAACGCACATTTCTCACCGCTAATCCTCCAAAATATTGTGGAATTTCCAGAGCGAGTAAACGCAACATTGAATTATCGTATCGTTAAGCTCCTTGGAAGGATCGTAACTACATTACACTACCGAAAGATCGCTTAAAATTACATTCTTGTTTTTGAGAAATTAAGGACATTCCGCAAACCCAAAACCCACATTTTTCACCGCAAATCCTCTCACCCTCGCATCCCCTTAAGACGATCCAACGTACTCACTTCGAGAATATTGTCACACGCAGCGATCTGATTGTGCAGACTCGCTATGTTCTGACTCTCCTTTATGTAATCCTGTATGGACTTATTTTCGACCTCCTTAAGCTCCTTCTCGATCTGCCGGGAATATTGTCGCAGATCGGTTCCAGTTTTGAGGACCTCCTGGACAACGTCGTCCTCGAGGTCCTCGGGCAGTTGGTCCTCGTAGTCCTCGAAATAATCCGCGTCCAGCGACATTTTTGCTGCGATTCCAGCTTCCACAGCTTTTTGGAGCTTTCCTCGATATGACCCCAAATTTTGGCTACTCCCTTAAGCCAGCTGCTCCATTTATTTGCCGATAAACGCCTAATGTTGAAATTTTCTTTTTGGCTTTGACAGGAACCCCGAATAATATTCAGCTGATTGTTTAATTTTGTGACAGGGACAAAAATGACATAACCCACTTTCGTGGCCGGCATCAGCTGGCGAACTGACGGAAACGTCACGAGAATATACTACGAGAGTCAACGTGGCGATAGTGGAAAAAAGTGGGGGTGGTGGTGATTCGATGAGCGATCGTAAATTCCTTTGTTCTCTTTTTTTTTTTTTTTTCAATGATTCAACGCTAAAAATGAGGAATTATTTTTTTTATTAATCGTTTCGAATTAAAGATTTTTTTTTTTAGTGCTTTTTTTTTTGCGGAGCTTGAAAAATGAGGATTTGTTGAAGGATCTGATGAGATTTTCTTTAAAAAGCGAAGCGCATTAAATTTTATATTTTTTACAAAAAGTAAAGCCTTGAGTAAATATTTCAAAGTCACCGGAAGTACTTACACCTAATCTGCGCATTGCGTAGGCGTTGCGATTAAAAATTCGAAACAAATCGTCGGTGCGAACTCTTCCTTGTAGATCCATCCATTGATCGTCGATCATGCGATCCTCGATCGATTCATTTGGATACAGGATGCAGGTTATACTTATAGCGAAAAAAGTGAGCCAATACGTGGCCTGAAAGCGAAAAGGGAAATGAGGACGAATGCGACAATCGATTATTCGTTATTCCGGATCACTTTGATTACTTTTATTCCGGTCGATAGACTTAACCACGATCTTCCAATTTCCGGGATCTTCGGATCGCAAGGTGGACATTCCAGTGACCTTTCGACCTTCTTCGTTGACTCTGCCATCGGATTTCTTCATCCAATTGCCGAAACCGCGAAATTTATATTCCGATCACAAATTTTGATGATTTATCGATTATGATTAACTTTTTGAGCGAAACTGTTAATTGAGTGACATTATGACCAGACTTTTGTTTTTTTTTTTGCATATTTTCATAGAATATAATTGTTATTATTTGGTCCTTACTCCAAATAATATTTTATCATATTCACAAAATATAATTAAAAAAATAATTTCATATTTGCCATTTGAATATTTTATTTTAATCATTTATCGTGCAGAAACGAATAATTTTTTCAGCATTTATAAAAATATGTTATATTCAAAACAAAAACGCGAAATTTTTTTTTCTAATTTATGAAAAAATTAATGCTTTTTTTACACAAAATAGAAAATAAAAAATCTTTTTTACGAGAAAAATTCTATTTGAATCTCTTATTACCGACGGAAATTCACGTTAGTTGCAGCATTTTTACGCAAGGTGGCAGTGCGAGCGGTCGCGAGTCAACCTAACCTCAAATAGTGTTGACATTGCGGCGCAGACGAAGGATTATGTTGGCCTGATGTGAGCTACGTGCTCCCCCCGAGTTCCTTTGTATTTTTTCATTTGAAATACCGTTCAGTTATGCAAACTTAACGATGAACAGCCTGGGTTTGAGTTTGATCCTCAAAATGGGCTGCATATGCGCCAAGGAAACCATCACAGTCAACGGAAGGAAATACACAGTTCGAGAACATCTTGGAGATGGGCGAGTTGTCATTTTTGTATTTATTAAATATTTCATTCGCTTATAGGCCACTCCACATGCTTAATTAAATATATGTCATTAGGATTCAATTTGTCGCAGCGATGACAGCATCAAACTCTTGACGTCAACATTTTTTGTCGACCTTCCCAAAATTTCTTATCTCCGTTGAATATTTGCGATTCACAGAAAAATCCTTTGAGGCCGATAAAATGGTCGTCGCTGTTTCATCCATTTTGTAACAACGTGAAAAGATGTTCTCGCAATTTTGGGGCGATAAAATATATTTTATGAACTTTCGCTTCACGTCGAACGTTTAAAAAGGGGATTTTTTTCTTACGAGGCGTTTTTTTTTAAAGAACGTTAAGAAAAATAATCGTAGCGGTCGTTATGCTTAAGCAGAGGTTTCAGTACCGTTTACCTGGTCGAGGACTCGTTGACTCACCAGAAATACGCTATAAAGAAGATCGTCTGCCACGGACTGGACGATCAGAGGCTAGCGGTGAAGGAGATCGAGTATCACTCGATGCTGCGGCACCCCAACGTGATAGAGTGCGTCGACTCGACTCACACGGGCACCGCCGATCCTGTCGTCAACGCTACGAGCGAAGTTCTCCTCGTCCTTCCGTATTATCATGTAAGTCGATGCGCCCGATTCTGAGGCCAGCGAGGAAATCACAGTCTACGATTCTCTGCCCTAAAAAAACCTCTCACCCACACCAAAATCATGGGAAACCACTGTCCGTTATAGAAAGGAACACTGGCCAGCGAATTGGAACACAGAGCCCGAAGCAACGACTTTTTTTCACCGCTCGAGGTTCTCAACATATTTCAACAAATTTGCGAAGGAGTCAAAGCCTTTCACGAAGCCAAACCCGAGCCCCTGGCGCATCGGGATCTCAAAACCGCGAATATCGTCCTTGGCGATGGGTACACCGCAGTTATAATGGATTTAGGCAAGTTTCGCAATGAAAATTCACTGTTTTTCAGGTGGAAATGAAAAAAATGTAGCTATCACCGCAGTAGAAAAAGAATGCTTCACATTTTACGCCATATTCAATTACTATTTTATCGATAACTCGATTACTTTTCAACAAATTCAAAATTTTCCATAAAATTCTCTTTACCTTTTTACGTGGAATACCTTGATTTAAAAAATTACTTGAAAATTCAAATTTACAAGGGCCGCAAATTTTCATAAGCAACTCTTTGATGCAGGCTCCGTAGCACCGGCGAGAGTGAAAGTTTGCGGGGCTCACGCCGCGCAATCTCTGCAAGACGTTGCAGCTGAGAGATGCTCGATGCCTTATCGAGCTCCTGAATTGTTCAACGTGGAGAGTTACTGCATGGTGGACGAAAGGACTGATATTTGGGTGAGCTCCAAAAGAAAAATGAAAGCCTTTGCCACACGAAGGAAATGGCAACAGTAAAAATAAAGGCAATATATTCTTCCAGTCTCTCGGTTGCATTTTGTACGCTCTGTGTTATTTCAAATCGCCGTTCGACGCGGTTTACGAAAGAGGCGATAGCGTCGCGCTCGCAGTGATAAGCGCCAACGTAACATTTCCTGAAAATTCACCTTACAACGAAGTAAGTCAATGAACACCGAAAAAAGGGACTCGGTTATTTCGACAAGCGAATTAATTGCTCTCTCTCTCGTTTTCAGGACATGGAGAATCTTATACTGTCGATGCTTAAAGTCAATCCGATGGAACGTCCTTATATTTACAGTGTAATCGAAAACGTCCACGACGCAATCGCAAAACTCGAGGGAAGAGTTTGAGAAAAAAAAAAAAAAAGAAGCAAAAGAGACAAATGGAAACGTCGAAAATTCCTAACTTGCTTAAATCGCTTTTTATCGCTATAATATTGATTGAGAGTCGACAATCAATTCTACAATTATCCACGAATATTTGCGAAAAGCAAGTGGAACGTGACTTTCGTCCAATCGCGAACGTTTTTATTCGATATGCCGAGAAATGTTGCTGCTGGAGTAATTTTACGATAACTTCAGAAAATTCTGCCGTTATGACGATTATGGTAATTTTTATGGCTTTTATTATCACGATTCCATCATTCGTACAGTCATTTGGTAATTATTACGAGCGTCCAATTATTCTCTGGCCATTTCACGTTATTATGATTATGAAATAATTCCTGTATCCATTTAGCATTGGCCATTATTACGAATATCCCTGAAATTGGCCCTTACTTTGCATTCCTCCGTTTCTCGAGCTTTTTGACAATTTTTATTGTGAAATTTTGAAAAATCTTGACCACGATTAATCGTCATACGAGAAAAATCTGTGGTTGTTATTAATATCTAGCGATTTCGCTTCGAAGTGCATCGAAAAAAAAACCATTTAACCGAGAAGCCAGTGCAGAAAAAAAAACATGGGGTTGTCGGGATTCTACGGGAAAACATTTAAAAAAATCGACGGGGCACATTTGCGACACGAAGTTTGTTACGAAAAATCGACGAATGCTCCTACACAGGCGGACCAACGAATATTTTACGACACACTTGAAACATTCTAAAAAACAAAGTGAACATAATGAACAAAAAGAAGAAGAAGAAAAAACAATGTCAATAATTTTGCTGTACATAATGAATAATAGAATATCGCAAATCCATTATACTCCGATCTCTCTCCGCTGTAAATTCCTCAACATATTTGTATTATTCTCGCGAACGGACGCGAGCAGCGGCTGAGATTCGCCTTGAACGTAATGGCTCAATATAAATTAATTCCACGAGTACCTGACTCAATAGAAAGATCTTCCGATCTGACGTGTACGTTCGAAAACGTCACACACACATATATATATATTTCACCTCTCTCTCTCTCTTTCTCTCTTTTCCCGTTACATTGCCAATATAAACTGCGCAAATTTACCACCAAAACTTAAGCTCTATCCCAAATACGCGACCCACGACAAGCCGTTATTCAAATTTTCGCGCGCCCGAAGATCCCGCGCACCTGATTGGCGCGCTTTCGCGCACGCCGGATAATCGAGCCCTGCGATTGGCCGGTTCCTCGCAACTCCGCTCCCGCCAGCCAATAGCAACGGCTCGCGCCTCACGCGCCTTTTTTCAATGAAAACGAGGCCTGCGCACGGTCAATATTCCAACGCTTCGGGAATTTGCCGAGGAATATCACAGCCGAGGCGAACGCGGACGAGGCCCGGCTTCGAAATTATCAGTTTTATCCGCGCGTGCGTCAGTGCAGGACGGACTCGCAGCGACGTTCCTTCCTATCGGCACCCCCCCCGAGTTTCGATCACGTTTAACCCCCCGAAAATCGAGCTTTTCGCATTGAGTACCGAACGAAGATCCTACCGTAACTTCGATCGTGAGTAACAATCGATCGTTCGATATCGAATTATTAAATCTTTCGCTTAAAAACAAAAAAACAACAACTCGTTGATTTATCGAACGACGACCGCTTTTTCTACGCCAATATCATTCGCGATCGCCTCGAGCGAAAACCGTTGACTCTTCACGAGTTATCAATTGAATTGCCGAAAATTAAAAAACAAAAAAAAACGCAAACGATTTTATTTTGAATTTTCGAAGGCGATGAAACATTAGAGGACTATTTTGTGGGCATGTTAATATATGCTATTTTTAGTCACTGTTCACGACGATATTCGACAATAGACCAGACATAACCTTTATACGAGCTTTTACTTTTGGAGATGCTACGACGCGAGCAACCCTCGTAATCGATTGACGAGGAACGACGTGAAGCTTTCCGCACATTGGACACCGCCACCGCCGCGACTCTTGTTTTTGTTTTCAAACACCGGCTAATCGAAATGTCACTACTGTCATCGAGGGGAAAAAAAAAAAAAAAAATGTACGCGCTCCATATCTTGGGTTCTCACGATTCGTCGATATTCGGACTCGCCGGTCGATAAGTTGAACGAGAAATCTATCGAATCTGCGCCGATTTTCTTTCTCATCTTTGATTATCTTTTCATTTCAAGTTTAGCGCGTTATTGTCAATACCCGGAGTCAACCGCGACTCCCGACGATTTTTTGCCAAAAAATGGAATTTGAAGAATTAAAAAAATTGGAATGAGTTCAATTTTTATATTAAAAAATTGATAATAGGATAAGAATTCATTTTATTGTCCCGTGAGTCACCGGTGAGTCGCGATGATTTTGTTGCCAAAAAAATGAAATTTGAGGAATTGAGGGATAAAAATATGTATAATAGAACAGAAATGAATTTTATTCTCCCCCGAGTCACCGGTGACTCGCGATGATATTGTTGCCAAAAAAATGTAATTTGAGGAATTGAGGGATAAAAAAATGTATGATAGAACAGAAATTAATTTCATAGTCCCATGAGTCACCGGTGACTCGTGCATTTTTTATTGACTCGAAAAAATCGTTTGCAGAATCGGAGTAAATTTGAGGTCACGTTGAGCATCGGCTCGCGAGTGTTACGACACTTTTTCGATACGAGATCGAATTTGCACAAAGTATTCATTGCCATCGTGGCATTGACAATTCCTTTATACGATGTAAATTAATGAACAGATTGAAAACGATGAAGGAACCGATCGTGCGACAATCGCACGATGACGTTTGTGGCATAAGTACGCGCATATATATAGCCAACCCGGTAGTATAATATCGTCGCGCGGTTCCGTACGCATAATTATTAGGTAATTGTCCAAATATTTTATCCAAAGTTGCCGTCTCTTTTTTTTTTTTTTTTTTTTATGTTGCAGCGAATATCACGAGACATTTTCACGGAATTTTCTCAACACTTTTTCTCACTCGTTGTTGAGATAAAAATGAACAAGGCTCGTGCAATTTGCGCTATTTTACATTGCTGATATTCACGCCAAATAAAATAATTCCTCGCGCAGTTGGGAGATGATTTTGCACTCAAAAAACCTACAACTCACAAGGGAATACTCTCAGAAAACATGGATTTAAATTGCAAATCAGCTGTTATTGATTTAACGCCAGTAAAACGAAACTTTCCACATTTTTTTTTTTTTTTTTTTTCAAAGTCTCACTCCTTCGAATGTCCTCCTTAAAGAATAATTTGCATAATAGAATATACGTCTGTTAAATGACAATTTACAAGCATATAATTTGACTTTCTTCAGTTATAAAATTTTATAATAATCGTTCAGTTCGGATATGATCCTTATTTTTGTTCTTTTTTTTTAAATTAATAATCGATTCGATTATAATGAGAGACAGCTTAATTTGTTAATTCAATGGCGCTTTATTTTTGCATCACCGAGATTTTTTATAATATCGCTTATTTAAGAGCTGCAAAAATTAGCATAATCGAAGCAAGGTCAGCTTAGGATAAACGAGTAATAACAACTTCATTGTCACTAAAACGATGGCGAATGAATTTCGCATTTTCGAGTAAAGAAACACCGTGCTGTAATCTTGTATTATAATTTATTCTTTTGAAAAACCTGACGCGAGGGTAACGAGGAAACGACGTGCAAAGTTCCACTTTTCATCCTTGCTTTAAATAAGTTAATAAAAAAAAGGAATTTCAAAACATAATCCAAAGTCTCCTGCAGATTTCCACTAAATTTTTTTTATTAGTCCATTGTTTTATTTTTTTTAATTTTTTTTTTAGTCTAAAATTGTTAGTGTGGTGGAATTGTGATATTTTGGGACAGTTTTCTTAACGTTTTCACCCATTTTGAGAATTTTCAGATGAAAATCTGGGAAATTGTATTGAGATAAAAATAAATATTTGTCTCTGAGGAAATAGAGTCAGATGAAATATCGATCGGATGTCGAGAAAGTTAATTATACCGGTGCACAGTGGCTCGTCTTAATTTGGTTTTGCAAATAGGTTTTATCAATGTTGATTCGCGCGTTGCAATGCGCACTTTGAGCTCTCGAATCGCTTCCTCGTTTTTCAACGAGTTTGGTTGACCCGTTTTGAGGCCGAGGCCTTCGTAGTTTCCCAACTTCCCAACTTGTACTTATTTACTTGCGCTCGGTTCCGTTACAGCAACGTGAGCACTGTCGTCATTCACCTAATGCTAATTTTCTCGCGCAATGATGCGACGTTTTGTCAGGTAAACTCGCTGTAACTCCAAGAGCCATTAATTTTTTTTATTCGTATTTCACTATTTTCACTTATTTCGAATATTGCCTTGAGTTAATTTGCAAAGTCAAAAATGAAAAAAAAAAAAAGAATACATTCCATTCACCAAGTTAATGATAAATAAATGAAGAATTTATAAACATTTTTTTTTTTTTGCAAATTTATCCGAATGAATGAAAGAAGTTTTGGGGGGAAAAAAAATGATTGAAGTATTTTTAGTGAGGTGATACTTAATATCATCGCTGGGTGGCTCTTATCGGTTTTCTCTGTAGCCACTTCACGATAAGGTCAAGGTCTCGGCCTCTTTGATTGCCAGACTCATTCCGGCTACTTTCCCTTCCACCTGATAAAAGAAAAGAGCCGAAAGGCCTCTCGCAATTTCAGGGACACCAAATTTTCCATTTTCTTAGCGAAAGACTAAGATTTTGAAAAAAAAAATTACTAAATTTTATCCAATTTGGCATAATGATCTAAAAAATGTATCGAAATATCAAAATCTTGTTTGCTAAATTCGCTTGGAGAAATTTAATTTTCAATCCACATCATTGACTTTCATTTTAGGTTTTCGCTTTTTATAAATGTTCGCCAAAAAATCTCAACATTAAAAAAAAAAAATCGTTAATTTATTCCGCTCTCCGTTCGATTTTATTGCTCGATACCGTTCAACGTATGAAATTGGAAACTCATTATTTTGGAGAAAGTATCGAGATTAAACAGCAGCTCGATAAATCTCATCGCTTCGATTGATCGGAAATAAATTCTAGGCTAAAACTGGCGACAATGAAAATGAGCGACCTTGAAATACGGGATTCAAGGCTAACTCTCTCGAGTGGCTGATTGATCCCCACTAAAGCCACTTTTTAATTCAAAATCCAATAAATCTAATTGATATCGCGAGTTGTCAAAACTTGCGCGCCAATACAAAAATTTATCTCGCCATTATCATTTTTTTTATTGCTCCTTTATTTTATTTAATTCAACGTAAATTTGAGGAATCAATAAAAAAAATTTTATCGCGTGAGGAATTAATAAAAAATAATTTATCGCGTAAATAAATATTCCCTTAATCTAAATTTTATTGAAAAATTGATGCTTCTATTAAATACAATAATTCGCACGTTTTGTTTTTTTTTTTTTTTCTCTCGGAGAAAAAATAAATAAAAATGTTGAAATGGCATTGAAATATGAAAAATGTTTCTCACTCCTTTATTCATATTGATATATCTCCAGATATATATATTTACATACTTGAACAGGAAGTCCGTCATGCACACAAAGTACACCAGTTATACTTAGTTAACTGCTGCTCGCTCGTGTAATAGAAAACTGAAAAATTATAATTTCTAATGAAACGTGGAGCTCAGCGAATGTCGAACGGAGAGACCCCTTCCCGTTCCGCTCCTCTCCTTCGGTGACGTAATGAATTAGTCTCACTAATGAACCTCGTGCAGTGTAGTACATAATACAATCAACCTTTCCATAGATTGCAACGATCAAAATATTAAAAACAATGTTTACGGCGTTATTGTTTAAGCCAAAATTATAGATGTTTTCATGAACGTGTAAATTAGAATTGGAAAAAAAAAAAAAAAAAATAGGAAACACGTGACAACGAGTGAAAATTCACGTGCCTCGGTACTCATGCGATTGTCACGTATCAGTCACGGGGTTGGTCACTCGTGGAGCGCGATGAGCCGCGGTGGGAGCACTAATCATGACCCCGGCGCGTCAGCATGCGATCACCTATCGCGATCTGCAGTTTAATGAGATTAAAATTGCCCATTTTTTTTTTTTTTTTTCAAATATTCTTCGTCACATTTCCATCCAAGACATCACGGGTCCTCTCATTCTGATCCGCCGATAGTTGGGGTATCTAAGACCCCATCGGTTGGCATTCCAAATCGAGAATTCAATGCAAAAAAAATTATTAAAAAAAAACAATTAGCAAACTAACAGCATCCGATCGCCTATTAACAAAATTTATCAACAAAATAACCATTTTCACAAAAAAAAAAAAAATCCAAATTACTTAATTTTCGTGACGCATCCACTTGCCAATATTTGAAGTGCAGATTATCGCAATACTAATAATCTTCGTGTCCATCGAACCTAATTACCGATGCTGCACCACTAATATATATATATATATAAAATCCTCGCTGTTTGAAGTAACAAAAAAAAAATCGCTACAATTCACACGAGCCAATAAGATCCCGATAATCGAGCCGATACACGACGAGGGGGGATAGCGCGATCGCTTTATCACTCGTGCAATAACGAGTGGAACAAAAAAAGAGAAAAAGAAAAAGCTAGGAGAGAAGCTCGATGTAGAAAAGAATAAAAAACACAGCCGTAAGAAAAATAAAAATAACGAAAAAAAAAAAAAAAAAGAAAAATAGCGTGAGAGGCAGAGCCGAGAAATCGTACGATACGATCGTATCGCGCGAGAACCTCGTGCGTGTCCGTTTACATATGAGCCGACGGTCACTCGGTGTTGACGTTCAGTCGGCCTCAGACCGCGTACCGAGCTAAACCCCGTCGCGCCCTTTTTCGTTACGTTTCACGCACGAGTTTCGTATTATTATCATAACAATAATAATAATAATAAGCAAAGCGGCTGAGAACGGTAAACACCTCGTGAACCACCAGATAGCAGTTCAATATTTGCGCGGCCTTTTTCAATAATTATTATTCGAGTTGCACCGGAAAAAAAAAAAAAAAAATCACAGTGAAAATAACCCGGTGATCGAAAACGCATGCCAGTTTTTCTCTGAATCGTTTATTACCGTACAAAGTGTGAGTACACGAACTAAAGCGGACTTCCGTTTCACTTGTAGCATTTTTTTTTTGATTACATTATAAATATACTGACTGTGTGTATGTGTGTGTGTGTGTTTTAAAAAAAAGTAAAAAGTAAAAGTAAAATTTCACTTGTACCATTTTTTTTTGGATTACATTATAAATATACCGACTGTGTGTGTGTGTGTGTGTGTGTTTAAATAAAAAAAGTAAAATTGTATTGGTATTTTTTTGAGCAGCTTTCTCCTCGCGCGTATATGGGGCCCATTAAGGGTCATTGACCTTTCCTTCGTCCAGCATCCAACATTTGCCAATTCACGGGCGTGGATTGTTTCAATTAGATAACTGGCGTGTTTGTTGTCTACGATTGTTGTTTCCCACGTGTGAATTATAATTTTTGTCTCTCGTGAGATTGTGACACAAGCTTGAAATTAATAAGAGCAATAAAATAATAAGCGTTAATCGACCAGAATTCACAAAGTGGCAATATAAAGTCATTCCATAGCTCATAAGTGGACGAGCAGCTGTTACAGTGCATTTGCATTGGCCGCGAATGGGTGAAAGTCCCGAGACTCCGGTGAAAGTGACACGTAAGTCACGTGGCAACCATTGACGGGGCCGCCCGCCTTTTTCGCCGCCTCCCGCTTTGATCAGCCTCACGATTTTCAAGGAATATCCCACAATATCAGCGAAAAATATGTGCCAACCAAAATCTTGCACATTGAAGCTCGTTATTTTAACGCGAGGAAATAAATTCAATATTTTTCACTTCCTCGCTATGAAATCTTTGCAAAATAATTTTATAAAAAATATCGAAAATTTAGAAAAATGAAAAAAAAAAAAATTGAATAACAATTTTGTCGAAATTATATAATTATAGATATGCAAACATAATATTAAAATTAAAATTGAAATATTTTCCTGTGATCATTAATTTAATATTGAAAGAGGAAATAAAAGTGACGCAATTTAAAAAAAATTGTCTATCGTCGATTACGTTTATTATTATTATTTAAAAAAAATTTTTTTTAAGCTAACTCGACGTCGACGTCACATTTGACGTCACGACGTCACAGTGAAAAAGCAAGGAGAGTCAATTTCAATAGAATTGATGGCATTGTTACGTGTAATACTTTTTTTTTTTTTTTTAAGCTAACTCGACGTCGACGTCGTCACGATCGAGCTTAGATCGCGACTATCCCCGCGTTTCGTTACGAGCTACGTTGACCCCTGCGCTTCGTTTACTTCCGTCACACGCGCGCAACGCGCTCCTCGCACTCTCAATTCTAAAATATTCCTTTTATTTCGCGTTTGTATGTTCTTTTCGTTTTTTTTTTCTTTCTCGTCATTCCCGCAAAGTCAACCTTGACTCGGGTGACGCGCAAAGTGCACAATTTCTCGTTGCAAACGTTTCAACTTATTCTCCACCGCATATGCATGCGCGACTCCGCTGCCGCAATTAGAAAGTTATATCGCGAATGAATCGCTCGTATCGCCGGAAGAAACGTCATCGAGAAAAGTGAGCCGCGAATTTTTTATCATTTTCACATTTTTCACCCGAAATTTCAGACTATTTCGCGCTTAAAAATTATATTTCCATTATTTATCTCGTCAGAGAGAAATTTATCCGGTAAATGCAGATTTTTTTTTTTTTCAAAATTTTTCGTGTGAATATTTTTTATGTATTTTCGAAAATATCGATAAATATTGCTTTTGGAATTTTTTTTTGTGCAGAAATTGAATTGCCGATTTTTTTTTGTTAGTCGCGTTTTGATATAGAATTTTTATTGGAGCGATTTATATGTTCGATAGGTCGAGACATTTTTTTTTTTCAATTTCTCCGGCTCCAAATTTCAAGGCTTTCTTGAGTGAGTCGCGTTTTCGTTAACGCTGACCCACCACGAAAGCAGAGAGAGAGTTGGCCTTGTGCAAGGTCCCCAATTTTCGTCTATAGGAATGCAGTCCGGTTGCTTTTACCGATACAATACCAACGACTCTCCGCGAATTTCGAAAAACCGGTTTTCGACAAATGACATTAACATCTTTCCCTTTCGCCGAACGTTCCTTTCCATTTTTTTTTCAAATTTATTTATGTATTTTTTAAATTCTCGAGACGAAAATACTGGTGAAAAATTTGTCTGCGGTTCATAAATGACTGAGTCTGCATTAATGAAGCAATTTATCAGCCAATAGCACTACTTTTTTAATTGCCAAAAAAAACAAGATACCATTAATTGCCATTCGCTCGTTTAAACCACTTTTTCTATTATTAAAAAAAACCCAACATCCAAACAAACATAAAAAACCTGTTACTTTTCGAATCTCAGAACCTCGAAATTATGAAAAAAAAATAATGTCTATGCATAAAAATAGAATTTTCGATTTACCTTTTGAATGGAGCAAATTATTGTTATATAGATTAAAAAAAAAACAAAATTCGGTTTAATGAAAAAATGGTAAATCGTTTCCTCAAAACTGAAAATATTGTAAAATTTTGAATTTCTTCCGTGTTAATTATTCCAGAGGGTCCGAGACCCCGGAAATTAGGGTGAAGGAATATTTGAGCCCTTTACCTCAAAAGATAAGATATCGGATTAACGCGAGGATATGGGATTCTAATAATAGCGGAAATGCGGCAAATTTATTGGCAAGAATATAGTGGCGCGGCAAATGTCGTCACGAGTTGCGTTATGTTGACTAAGCGCCGCGTTGCAAAATACTTTCGCTTAGGCCTTGTGTAAGGACGTTATTATTCTTTTGACATTGCACACTCGTCACATCGATAAGATTATCTTTCCGTTCGCGGTGCTCGCTTCGAACGCGCATTAAACGTGTATTCTCGTTGAATATTTTCAGATAGCAAACGTCGGGTGCCCGAGGATAAACGATGTCTGCCAAAGCGATTCGCGAGGCCACCGGAAAGGATCTCATCAACAGAAAGCTCGTGGCCGGCACGAACGCTGCGAAATGCCGCTTCGTTTCCATCGACGAGAACACCAACTGGACCACCATAGTCGCCGATCATCCTTGGCTCAAGACCGAGAAGCTCGTCGTAAAGCCCGATCAACTGATCAAGAGGCGCGGCAAGCTCGGCCTCATTAAAGTCAACGCCGATTTCGCTGCGGTGAAGCAATGGGTC
Source organism: Clistopyga incitator (assembly GCA_947507545.1). Lineage (NCBI taxonomy): Eukaryota > Metazoa > Arthropoda > Insecta > Hymenoptera > Ichneumonidae > Clistopyga > Clistopyga incitator. The sequence goes on from OX382186.1 coordinate 8,343,451, forward strand.
GCCGAACGCATGAACAAGGACCAGCAGGTCGAGAAGGCCAATGGAAAGCTCAGGAACTTTATCATCGAACCCTTTGTGCCTCACGCACCGGTAAACATTATTTTACCAATTGCTACAAGATTTTTTTTTTTTTTTCAATACGAATTTTTCAAACAGTTTGAGAGACAATTAGTTTTTTTATTAATTTATTAAATTACCGAATGAATACTTACTCTGGTTATGCATTTTGCATAATCGCACCGGTAAACATTATTGTACAAATTGCGACAAGATATTTCTTTTTCAATACGAATTTTTCAAACCGTTTGAGAGACGATTTGTATTAGTTTTTTTATTCATTTATCAAATTACCGAATGAATACTTACTCTGGTTACGCATTTTGCAATTGTAGTGAATTTAATCACAATACTTTGTTGTAAGGAATTTGTTCTTCTTGAAATTTTGTAAATGCGGTATTTATGGTGTTTTTGTTGAGAACAGTGGATTGTGTTGTATATTTTGTAATTGATTTTGCGTGTGTTTTAAAATATTTCAACAGGAGGAAGAAGCCTATGTGTGCATCTATTCACATCGAAGAGCCGACACGATTTTGTTTTATCATCAGGGTGGCGTAGATATCGGGGATGTAGACGCCAAAGCTTTGAAGCTCGACGTGCCGGTTGGCACTGATTTGCCGGACGCGACAACGCTCACAGAAAAATTGTTGATCAACGTCGCCGACGACAAGAAACCGTGAGCAATGCCATTTTTTTCCACCGAAATACAAATACAAAGCATTTCCCGCTGATTCAGCTACGATTTTTGTTCAGTCGTCTTAAATCAGGCCCATAAAAATAGTCCCTTTAATTCGCAGAGTCATCGCGAAGTTCATCGAAGCACTTTACAAGCTCTACGTGGATCTATACTTCACGTATCTCGAGATAAACCCTCTGGTAGTTACGGACGAGGCAATTTACATCCTCGATCTTGCGGCGAAGCTCGACACGACCGCCGATTTTATTTGTCGACCGGATTGGGGCGAAATCGATTATCCTCCGCCCTTCGGACGCGACGCCTACCCCGAGGAAGCTTACATCGCGGATCTCGATGCCAAATCCGGAGCGAGCCTCAAACTTACGCTCCTCAATCCGAGCGGAAGAGTCTGGACGATGGTCGCTGGTGGTGGTGAGTATTTTGCAAAAATAAATCGTCGTTATTCTCCACGGATTGTCAATTTAATTGGACAATTCGCTCGACTATTTTCGACTGTCGTTTCTTCACCTACGAAACAAATGCTTACCTGTAATTTTCAGGAGCTTCGGTGATATACTCCGACACAATTTGTGATCTCGGTGGCGCGAGTGAACTCGCGAATTACGGCGAGTATTCGGGCGCGCCGAGCGAGCAGCAAACGTACGAGTACGCGAAGACGATATTGAGCCTGATGACGAAGGAGAAGCACCCCGAGGGCAAGGTTTTGATAATCGGCGGTGGAATAGCCAATTTCACAAACGTCGCCGCGACTTTCAAGGGAATCGTTAAGGCGCTCACGGAATTTCAGCCGAAATTGGTCGAGCACGACATAAGAATATTCGTGAGACGCGCGGGGCCGAATTATCAGGAGGGCCTGCGAATTATTCGCGAGGTCGGCCGTAGACTCGCGATTCCGGTTCACGTTTTTGGTCCGGAGACTCACATGACCGCTATTTGCAGTATGGCGCTCGGAAAAAAACCGATTCCCGATCCCGAGGCTCAGGAATTCTCGACAGCGAATTTTCTGCTGCCCTCCGGTCAAGACGTCGGGCCAACTTCGCCCTCGGTTTTTGGACGCGACGCTAGCGCTTTGGTTCCCGATCTTCCGCCGGTTAAAGTAACCGATAACGTCGATTCCGCGGAATCGCGAACTCTATTCAGCAACAAAACTCGGGCGATTATTTGGGGTATGCAAACGCGGGCGGTTCAGGGAATGCTCGACTTTGATTTTGTCTGTCGTCGGGCCGTGCCTTCCGTCGCTGCGATCGTTTATCCCTTCGTCGGCGATCACAAGCAGAAATTTTACTGGGGACACAAGGAAGTCCTCATTCCCGTTTACAAGCAGATGAAAGACGCGATGGCGAAACACCAGGACGCCGACGTTATGGTCACCTTCGCCTCTCTCCGATCGGCCTACGAAAGCACCGTCGAGACTCTGCAGTTTCCACAAATTCGCACGATCGCCATTATCGCCGAGGGCATACCCGAGAACATGACGAGGAAATTGATCCTCTCGGCCAACGAGAAAGGCGTCACCATCATCGGACCTGCCACCGTTGGCGGCGTTAAACCCGGATGCTTCAAAATTGGAAACACCGGCGGCATGATGGACAATATTCTCCACAGCAAACTCTACAGACCCGGAAGGTAACAATCCATTATCCAATTCACGAACTGCAACAAATTTACATGAAAAAATCGTTGATTACGTTATATTTAGTAATACAAGTAATTAATACCTTTTTTTATTAGTTTCTTCATTTTCTCGTATTATTTCAGAATATTTTTATTCCAAAGAACAAAAAAGCAGACAAACATCACTGACATTTTAATAATGAAATAAAAAAAAAACGTTACAATTTACAAAGATATTGCACAAACATTACGAACATCGATTTCATATTATAATTACTCAGAGTTCCATGTTTTTTCCCAAGTTTTCAAATTCAAATCGAATCGAACGTTTTGCTGGGAAATATACTAATGAATATTGGAAAAATGGTTCTTAAGAACGTTAACTGTATGATTATCGACAGAATGAATAATTCATTTGCGTCGAGGGATAAAATGTAAAAAGAGCATTTATTTCAGTGTCGCGTACGTGTCGCGCTCGGGAGGAATGTCGAACGAGCTGAACAACATAATCTCAAAGTCGTCGAACGGGGTATTGGAGGGTGTAGCGATCGGTGGGGATCGTTATCCGGGCACGACTTTCATGGATCACATTCTCCGCTACCAGGAGAACCCGGAGGCGAAGCTGATCGTGCTTCTGGGGGAGGTTGGCGGGGTCGAGGAGTACGAAGTGTGCGAGGCTCTGAAATCCGGCGAAATAACGAAGCCACTGGTCGCGTGGTGCATCGGCACGTGCGCGAGCATGTTTAAATCCGAGGTGCAATTCGGACACGCGGGTTCGATAGCTCACAGCAATTTGGAGACGGCCTCGGCGAAGAACGCGGCATTGAAAGCCGCCGGAGCTTTCGTGCCCGAGAGTTTCGACACTCTGGGCGATCTCATTGGTACGGTTTATCGAGGACTCGTTCGGCAAGGGGTTATAACCCCCGAACCGGAAGTCCCACCGCCCACGGTCCCCATGGATTACAATTGGGCCCGGGAGCTCGGTTTGATAAGAAAACCGGCCTCGTTCATGACGTCGATTTGCGACGAGCGCGGCCAGGAGCTTTTGTACGCGGGAATGCCGGTTACGGAAGTGCTCAAGCAAAATGTGGGCATCGGTGGGGTCGTATCGCTTCTATGGTTTCAGCGCTGTTTGCCGATAACTTATTGCAAATTTTTGGAAATGTCGCTTATGCTCACGGCCGATCACGGTCCCGCGGTCAGCGGCGCTCACAACACGATCGTTTGCGCTCGCGCGGGCAAGGATCTCGTCTCCTCCCTCGTTTCCGGTCTGCTGACGATCGGCGATCGGTTCGGCGGAGCGCTCGACGGCGCCGCGAGAATGTTCTCCGAAGCCTACGACGCCGGTCTTCATCCCCAGGAGTTCGTGAATAACACGCGAAAAAAGGGTAAACTCATTATGGGCATCGGACATCGAGTCAAGTCCATCAACAATCCCGACATGAGAGTCAAGCTCATCAAGGAATTCGTTCTCGAGAATTTCCCGGCCAGACCCCTCGTCGATTATGCACTCGAAGTCGAGAAAATCACCACCAGCAAGAAACCCAATCTCATTCTTAACGTCGACGGTATCATCGCGTGCGCCTTCGTCGATATGCTCAGAAATAGCGGAAGCTTCACCAGGGAAGAAGCGCAAGAATATATCGAAATTGGCGCAATCAATTCTCTGTTTGTTCTTGGAAGAAGTATAGGATTTATCGGTGAGTCTGATCCCCTTTTTTCTTTTTAAATAAATGTCATTGTTAAGAATGCTTCGCATCTGGACTACAAAAAATTTGATTCAATGACCATTTAAAAAAAATATTTTTCCTATATTTCAATATACAATTTTTATAAAATTAAATATTAATTTCGCAGGTCATTACATGGACCAGAAGAGACTGAAGCAGGGACTCTATCGGCACCCGTGGGACGACATTTCCTATGTTCTGCCGGAGCAGTACAATTAAACGAAGAATCCCAAGTGGATAAGGTTGAAGAAGGAAGAAAAAAAAAAAAAACAAAAATCCGAGCTTCGATGTCTCGAGACATTCTCGTTATCCGTCACAACAAGAAATCGCACAGCACGAATTAAAGAAGAAAACACACAGAATAAGAAGAAAAAAACAAATTGAGCGTTTGAGATAAATTTAACCGAGGTATACGTAATTAGGAGAGCACCAGTTTCCGACGCAATTGTCGATCGGTTGTTCGCGCGCTAAAACGAGCCACTAAATTAGAAGCACCGCACTGGCCTAAAACGACGACTTAGATTAGGTGGATGAGCATGAGAAGCCGAGATGAACGAGCGAGGAGAAAGAATCTTGAGAAAACTGGCGCCACGCGAGTTCTCCGAATAAACGAGCACCGCTCGTTGCGTTTTTTTTCGCACGAGGCGATCGTAAATCGCGCGTATGAGTTATTAGAGAGCACCGTGCACCGGATTCGAATCATTTTTCTTAGCCTTCGATGGCGTGAAGAGTAAGAGATCGGTGAGATGATCCTCGGAACTGACATTCCGGATTTGCATTTTTTTTGTTGTTGCTTTTTTTTTTCTTTTCATTCTAAATCGATTTTTTTTTTTTTCAAACGCGTGAACGAGGATTCATCGTTAAACGAGTATCTTCACGCGAGCACAAAGTACGACGAGAAACGAAGAATTAAAATGGAAATTCAAGAAACAAAATCACAAAAAGGAAAGACGATGAACGATAGAGAAACGAAAAAATAGTTGATATACATGTATAATATTTATGTACGTATTATTATTTAAGTGTAAGATTAGCGTCACCGATTCTGCTCGCACTAAAAATATCTCATATTATTATTAACATTAATATTATTATTATTATTATCATTAATTCTTTTTTGTTAAATCCAATTTTTAGACAATATTCGAAAGTGGTTGTTGATCATATATGTATATGTATATATGTGTTTGCGCATAGGATACATACAGTATATGTACATGTACATTGGCCTCTGTATAAAATACAAAATACAACTGGTTGTCAAAACGATCATCTTTTTATCCCCATTCTGCATTTTATTTTGCTATACCGAAACTAAAATGTACAAAAAAAAAAATTCATTCACATTCAAGAATATATTTTTATTTTCTATTTTTTTTTAATGACTACATTTTTTATAAAAGTAATAAGCGCCTTTTTTTACTATATTTCGAATCTATTATAAGTTGGACATTTTTTTTTTATCTTTGTCATTGCAAAAAATATTTCTAGTGGAATTTTACCGACAGACGGTAACGAGGAAAGTGATTTGGACATCGTGTGTAGTTTGAGAACTTGACGCTTTCGTACGTGGCGCCAGTGTCGCAAAATGGCGCAGCGCGTCGTCTGCTTCTGCTAGTCAACGTAATTCGTGCATCAAAACACTCTCGTTAGTATCAAATGAAACTGCGTGCAGCCTCTGAACCTATAAAACGATTTTTTACTCGTCGTGACGTTTACTCTTTAGTATTATTCATATATTCGGACATCGTATGTAGTTTTAAAAAGTGATTTGGACATCGTATGTAGTTTAAGAACGTGATTTGGACATCGTATGTGGTTTAAGAAAGTGACTTGGACATCGTACGTAGTTTAAGAACTTGATGTTTACGTAGGTGGCGCCAGTGTCGCAAAATGGCGCCGCGCGTCGTTTGCTTCTGTTAGTTAACGTAATTCGTGCATGATAAAACTCTCGTTAATATCAAATGAAGCTACGTGGAGTCTCTGAACCGCTACAAAACGATTTTTAACTCGTCATGACGTTTACTCTTTAGTATTATTCGTACAATTTTATTTCGTCAATTTTTACACCTATTCCAAAAAGAGGTTATAATTGAATACATATATAGTGAGTGCGGTGAAGTTCCAGAATGGATTTGCTGTACGCGGTTACTAGGAAAACCGTAGGAAAATCCTGTTTTAATCATGAGAGGTAAGAACTCGTTATATTTTTTCAAATCAAATTTGCCACATTCAAAAATGTGTGTTGCGTCGAACCGCAACAAGTATTTCACCTGCGCGCATGATTTTTGTAAAGTAAAGTAATAAAAATGTACGATGGTTCTTTATATATAAATTCTATTTCTATCAGCAAAAGCGTCGCGAACGAAAGCGTCGAAACACAAAATCTTCACAACGGACAGTCGCTGTGTTCTCTCTCCAGTCGCAATATCGCGGCGTTTACGACGACTACGGAGCTCGAGGATGCGGGAGGGAAGAGCTGGGGCTCTCACGTCTACGTCTGCGACCTCAACATGCCTTGGCACACTCACAAGTAATAAGCACCTCCGAAAATCCACTAAAAGCAGAAATTTCACAAAATTTAACAAAAATATTGCGAAAAGCGCAACTTTTTCCTCTTCTTGAGTTATTATTCAATTGTTTGAGAAAAAACATTTAAATGTATTTTTGATTTATCGTAGAAGTATCCACAAAAAACATCATATATTTCAATCACTAAGATTCTCTATGATAACAAGGGAAAAACAGGTAAATAAACGGTTTTTTTTTTGTTTAAAGAATTCTGTCGAATCGTCACACGATAACAGCTCTAGAATGGGATTTGCCAGGTGGTAAATTGGTCGTGGCGGATGCTTCGGGTTCCGTTCAGCTCTGGATGTTCAAGGACCACATACTGAACGACTGGACTCTCGTGGGTTCGGCGAGCTTTCCAGGCGAGCATATATTGGGCGCGGCATGGTTTCACAACGGCAAAAAAACGGCCCTCGTCACCGAGAAGAAGGACAGCGTGCACTACAGCGAGAAATTCAATCACTTGCCTTTCGCGCCGTCGGTGCGACAATTCGGTGGCCGCGCGGCTGAGGGTGTTCTCGTTGTCTCCACGACTGGAATGGTCGGCGCGGTGATGATAACCCGAGACATACAGAATCCGGTTTGTTTCGCCACGGAAAGTCTCGGCAGCACGAGACACAGGATCACGGCCGTCGATCTTTGCTATGGGAAAAGTAAAAATCCATTTCGCCTTATTTTGTTTAGGAAAAATGTATTTCTCAACTCATCACGAAAATATTGCTTTGAAATAATTTGGAATCTGTTAAAAATGTCAATTAAATATTGGAGCAAAATTACGATACTTTAGCGCCGTTGTCTGTTAATTAAATAAATAATTGACCAATAACGTTGCTTAAACATCGAAAAATTTTATTTTTCATTTATCCAATTTTTCTTTTCTTCTTCCAGACGGTCATTTTCTGGTCGCCGTGAGCAGCGGCAACATCTGTTTGCCCATAAGATGCTACAGAGTCCTGGTGCGAAAAATAGACGAGAAATGCAGCATCACCTCGCAGGCATTGCCAAGTTTCTTTCTCCAGGACGGAGCGCTTAAGGACAGTTCCTGTGAGTTCTAAAATCTCGAATTAAACCGAAATTGCCCCGTGAGACGGAGCATGAACGATAAAACTAAATACAATGATAACGATCCGCAGGCACGAGCGTAACACACTTGAAATTTGTGGTCCGGGAGGACGCAGATTCGCTGGTCGTCGCGGCGAACAGCGAAACAGGAGGTTTTGTCGAGGTATGGGAATTGCGGGAGAAATCGCAACCGGTCAACAAATTGTTTCTTCAGTCGAAAACACTCGAGCCCTTCAAAACGGTGGTAAGTTATCTGATATCCATACCAAAAATCTTCACTTCTATATCAAGTCCTTCGACAAATTCGTAATAATACAAAATTTTTTTCCTTTTTTTCATTATTTCTTTATTTGTGACAATGTTTTCACATTATTTGCCATTAAATTTCAGCAATTACAGAGTGTACAAAGTTTTTTTTTTTTTTACAAAACGTCATGATTTATAAAAAAAATATATAATTCATCATAATTTCGGTAGGTTTGGCAACACCAATCGCAGTATCGTTGTCAGTCTCCAGTGACGGCGATCGCCACGACGAAAATTTCCATAGTCACGACTCTTCCGCCCCCGAGTTACGTTATAATCGCCCTGGGGGATTCCTCGGTTCATTGTCTCAGTCGCGAGGGCTTGAAAGAAGTCTCCTACTCCTCGTTGAACATGCCTTGGCGACAGGACGAACCGAGCGCGAAATATTCTCGGTACACCGTTTCGATTTCTCACATTGATATGTCGTGGCTGGGCTTCGTTCTGCTGGCCTGCGACACTCAGGGACACTTGTACCTCTTCAAACTCATGCCCGACGGAGGTTCGTGCCAATTCGCATCGATTTTTCCAACGGAAATTCACGATCGAGTCTGAAATTCCTGCTTTTTAACATTGATTTTCCCTTTCTTTTTAAGGACCTTCCGTTACATTGAGTTACGCCTGCACGCTTCTCGAATACTGCCTCGTTACCGGCTTCGATTGGCTCGATCTCCTTCTCTGCTTGAGGTCCTCGATGATCGAAACTCTCTGCGAGAGACTCGACGCATCCTACAACAGACAAACTCCGCCTACTCAGCAGTATCACTATATTCAATTTTTGTGCATAAAAACGTCCCTCTACAGGTGAGAAATTCAGCTCGAATGCAATATAATTGAACGATAATCATGTAAAAACGCTGCAATTATTTTTATTTTATTTTTTGTAATTGTTGTAAGCATTACAAAAATCTGCAGATCTGATGATAGATTGTGTTTTATATTTATATATTATTTTTACAGAATGTTAGTGAGCGGTCAGAGCAAAGCCTCCGATCTTTCCTCTCTGCTGATGGTCCACAGCGTGGCCACGGCTTTTAAATCTCTCTTGAGGCCCTCGGACTTGATTTCCCACGACAAGGGACCCGCCGAAAGCCTCGGGGCCGTTATCAACGACTCAATAACGGACGTCGACAAAATTCTCTTTCATCTCGATCCCAAAGAATTCACCGTCGAGCCCAGTACTCTCCAGTCTCTGCAGCAGTTGATTCAATGGGTCGCTGATCTCGCGCTCAACCTTCTCGCGAGACTTCCGGAGCAACGAATGCAAATCAAATCTGGAGGGGTATTCATTTTTTTTTTCTTCGTATTGAACAAAAAATTAATGGAAAATTCGCAGTTTACGTTTTTTTTTTTTTTGTGGAAAGCTTCAATATTACGTATAAAACGTATCGTAAAATTGGATTCTCGCGAGACTTCCGGAGCAACGAATGCAAATCAAATCTGGAGGGGTATTACACTTTTTTTTTTATTTCGTATTGAACAAAAAATTAATGGAAAATTCGCAGTTTACGTATTTTTTTGGTGGAAAGCTTCAATATTACGTATAAAACGTATCGTAAAATTCGATTTAAACGTGTAACTTGAAGAAAAAATATCGCTTTTCAGTACGAACTCCTGAAAGATCACAAAGCCCTCAACACAATTCGAGAGTTACTCGTGATCATTCGAATCTGGGGTTTGCTGCGGCCATCCTGCCTTCCGGTATTTCTCCGTAGCGCGGACAATCTCGACGTTCTCGCCCGTTTATTCCGCCTGCTTTCGAAGCTGGTGCAGCCAAACGGCGACACGCAACAACCGCAGATCGACGACGCCCTCATCGGTAATTACTTTTTATTCTAATAATAAACAAAATCCCCTCTTTCCCTCCAAGAACTCCTTCCTAAAATTGTTGAATCATAAATTTCTTCTCTAATTTAACAATAATAACTTCCCATCATCATCATCGTCATTATTATTATTATCATTATAAAAAATTAATGCTTTCCGGATTTGATTTAAAAAAGAGATCATTCTTCTTAAGTTTAAACTGAGATTCTAATTGAAATTTACATTGACAATTATCAATACCATCGCGATAAAAAAAAAGGTTCACGCAATTTTTTTTTTTTCACTGTCATCAATATTTTTTAAACTCGATAAGGTGAAATTGTTGAAATTTTAATGGTACTCCAGTCGCAATTATATTTCGCTCTCAATTAAAACAAATTCTCCGCCTCTTCGCATCATCGCTCGCGTAATCGTGCGAAACCGCGTTCCCCGGGGATGTCATTATCGAAATTTCACGCTGTAGGAAGTTTGATAAAGACCCACACCACTTCCCGGACACAGCAGCGTCGATTCTCTCTTCAGCAATTGTATTTCGATCCTCCAGTCGGGTGGAGAATGTCGGAAAGTTTAGTGGCGGGACACAAGAGTTCGTTGCTTTTTTTAAACAAATCTTTAGTTAAATTGTCATTAATCAAGGAAGAAGAAGAAGAAGAAGAAGAAAAAAATTATTTTTCGCCAATTAAAAACGTATCGAGGGTGTGAAAAATCGTCGGCAAAATGCACATAATTCCGTTTGTATGCTGGCTCGTTTTTTTCGTTTACTGGATTATGATCTGTCCTCTCGTATGGGCGCTTTTGTACAAGACAAAGTATTCCGCCGATTGGCCTCATTATTGGCAGTACTATTTTTGGCTCGTCGCTTTGCTCCTGTGGATTATCATCACGACGATCCTCTGTGCGATTTGGCACTGTGAAAAACGTCGAGAGGGCACACGACTTACCGCCGGAATTTTTGCGAAATCCAGTCCGAATTATAATACAAATGTCAAGCCAGTGCAGCCGGAAATTAATCGGCAAAGGCCTTTGATCGCGCAGAGAGACGCGGACAAGTGTTGGGAGGAAAATCGCGAGGAAGTGACGCTGAGGAGGCCGAGGAAGAAACTGTCGCCTCTGATTATTCATCGAAATATGTCGGGAGAGAAAAATGAAAAATCCGGCAAAGTTGATATACAAATGGAAGATATAAAATCCGATTTGGACAGCGATACCGATTCGATGAAACGATTTCTCCACATCGTGCCCGTGCAGACGCCACTTTCATCGGAACCTCTCGATATCGGTGAAGAAAAATCGGCGAAAAGTCCACTTTCTCCCAGAGAATTATTCTTCATCGAACTCATACGCGAAGCCGAAAAACCGGAAGCGATAAAATCGGCAGCCACTCCGGAGAATAAATCGGGAAACGAAGGAGGCGATAAGGGGGACGATAAATTGTATTTCATAGCGAACGTCACGAATTCTTCGAGCAAGAAAAACGAGGTTTTCATCCAAGTTGCGCCCACGGAAAGCACCGCCGACGGAGATGGAAAAATCGAGCGGACTTTCGATAAATCGACGACCAAACCGCAATTGACTCTTTACAGTGTTACGGAAAAGTGCGATGAACCTACGAAAAGTAGAAATCAAGCTGATTTGTGATTTTCATCATGACGGGGACATTTTTTTTTTTTTTTTCGCTTAGTTCTTAAGACTTAAATAGGCCTTTTTATGCGGGAGAGACATTTGCAGCTCGTTATCGTCGCGGAAATTGACATTTTTTACAACTTTATCCACTGTTGGCTTCCCATTTCGTTACAGACGACTGTTGCTTACTGCCGAACGAGATTATGATACCGCAGTTGCATAATGGAAACAGCATAACTGCATTAGCGACGCCGGTAATCTTCTACCAGAGTCTACCGTTGCAGGTAATATTTTTCGTCGCTTTGGAGAGTTGAATTGAAATTGAAAAATTGACAATACGATATTTTCAATATTTGTACATTAAAAACGACGTATCAATGCATTTTTAATCTGCTGTGCAGCTGGAATACGGCCAGGAACCGGAGCAACTTTTATTCGTACCTGAACTAAATCCTATCGAGGGTTGCATACACAGCGGACAAATAGTCGACAACATTAGACACTTGTATCTGGGAAAACAACCGCTTCTCGTCAAGCAATGCACGAGGTAAGCCAGAAAATGATCCTTCCGAAGAAGCGAAAAAAAGAGAGAATTACGTGAAGTCGTGTTTCTGATGATTTTTGAATTTTTTTTTCCAAGGTGCGGCGGTAAATCCCAAGTTCAGAATATGACGAGAACGGCGGCGATCAGAGCGTGGGACCAACGGTGGACAAGAGTTTGTCGTTGTGGCGGAATATGGCGAATCCACAAAACTTCTCAGTGAAATAGAGAGAAAAAAAAAAAAGACAAGATTTCCCGACTCTGCCGAGCGGCAAAAATCTTCCTGACTGTATAAACTATTGAATAAATTGTACACTTTTTACTGCAATGATTTTTCTTCATATTTTTTCATATATTTTTTTATCGACGCTTTTGTGGCGAATAGCGAGATTAATTACAGGTGTTATTTGTTCATTTCCATTTCGTTGCGATCCGGTTTCGATACACGATCGAGAGAAAGGGCGAGGGTCTCTAAAAAAAGGGTTTTTTTTTTTGTAGAAAAAAGAACGAATTGAATAAAACGAACGTCCGTTGCATGAATGTACAATTTCGTCGTCGTTCGAGTCTCTTTTCCCGGTCACAACACAATACCCCGATTTTTTCGCGGGTCTCTCACGTGCTTTCCTGCTGTTTTATTTGCTCCCTTTATCTCAGTGACTTTCTCCCTTCTTGCCGGCGACCCTCTTGAAGTCTCCCATGTTGGTCGTCGATATCGGCGAGCCTATAACCGCGAGGTGATCGATCTGCGTTGTCTCACCGCCGCTCTGATTGTCCTTCACGAATATCTGGAGGTTCAGAACGTTCTGAAACTTGACGTAACGCAACGCCACGGGATTCCCCTCCTCGACGTCCTTCGCTGATAATCTGCGAGTCACGATAACAGAGGAATAACGAAAATAATATTCACACCGCCAACAGAATTATTCTATCATTCTAAAAAATTCATCTCGATAGAAAAACATGAAATTATTTTCATAAAACAGAATCTTGGCTTTTTAAATATTCATATTTTACTGTTGAATTCTGCTTTAAAAAAAAGGATTCTCAAATTAAATGATTGGAAAATCCATTTCCGTGACTAATTTGTCAATTTGTATTTAATAATTTAAAAAATATATATATTTTGTTACTAATCATGTTAAGGAAGTGGAAAACACGTTGATGCTTATAGACAAAACGTACGTGAGGTCCTGAACGCTCGTGTTCGAGTCTGCCATGTCGAAGTCGATGGTCCTTGGCTGATTGATGAAGAGCTTTATGGTTTTTGGTCCCTTGTCGGCGGGTCCCTTGATCTTCAGCGAGTGAACCTTGACCGGTTGGCGAAAAGCGAGGGACATAATGAGCTGCTCGTCGCAGTCGCTCTGGAGGTATCCGCCCTCGGAAACGAGACAGTGCTCGAAGCAGTGGTCGTCCGCTTCGTTCAAGCACTCGCACTCGCCTTTGACGATGAACGTCGTCAGGTCCATCTGTGGAAAGGACGGATTCGGGGATAGTATTGAGGCGCGCCGGTACCCGTGATGCTCATCGTTTAAACACGAGTTTGCCACGTAATTCGATAGGCAACGACACAATTTCACGTTGAATTACTGCTCCACTATTATTCCCAAGTTGAACAACATCAAAATGGCAAACACCAAATGCGAACGTTCGGCAATTTTATGTTTTCCGTCAACTTAAAAACAAGTTTTATGTTTAATGCAATATTTATTGTAAATTTATTGAACACGAAATAAAAAATTCGTTGCACGCTCCGCTGTGGAATATTATATACAATGTTAAGGATTTTTTAAATTCAATGTAAAATTGTAATTGCAAATAATCATTGATCGTATTCCAGTGAATCTATAAATGTAAAATGATGAATATCGAATGCAAAGGTTTGCGAAATCATGATATGTAAAAATATTTATGTATCGGTGATTAGAAAATGAAAAATGTCTCGTTACGTTGAAAACTCGTGTTTTCACGGTTGGATTGCACGTGTCGGCAAGAATCATTCACACTTTGCGATTTCGATGAAAATTCAACTGTATTTGATTAATATGCGCATAGCGCAATTAGCCACAGACATAATTGTTTTAGGTAGTAATAGTAATATTGGTAATAATGGCGATAATCGCTAACGAAAAACGTTCAGTGATTGTTGCTCTTGCTCCAGTAGTAGAGTACAACAGCGAGAAATATCATGCCGAACACGTGATAGTAAACGTTATCTTTGCTCTCTCGTACGTGTCCGGCTACCGGTGCCTCTCCGTCGTCAGCCTCTCCGGAGCCGTAGAACTGCACGATCTTGGCTTCGAGTCCCGTCGGATCGGCGCCCTGACACGAGCCCAACTTTGTTCGGTTCCTGTAGAATATGAATGTCGGCATCGCACTGACGCCCTGAGAGGCCGCCGTCTCTCCGCACTTGTCGACGTCTACCTTCAGGAAAACGGCGTTTGGATATTTGCCGGAGAGTTGCTCGTATATCGGTGCTATTCGTTGGCAGGGGCCGCACCTGAATTTTAAAGCAAATTATTCAATTATTCACTTTAATTTAACATCTCCGAACCGAAATTACAAATTTTCTTTAAAACGTAAATACTCCATTGCAACTATTTAAAAAAAAAATACCATTATTACAAAAACGGAAAAACAAATATTGTCTTTTCCATTATTTCATTGCGAATCTTACAAGAATTCAGTAATTACATTTTGACAAAGAAATTTAATTTCGATAATACCGATTTCATAAAACAAAATTCCTCGTAACGAGGCGCAAAAATATCGATGGACATTTCAACAAGCGCGAGATGATTTTTTTAGGCAGAATGTGATATATCGGCCAGGATATAATAAGTGGCTATAAAATCTGACGCCAAATCACCTTTTTATTGTAATTTTGATGTAAACGATAAAAGTAATTATAGAAAAATCGATGTTTTGTTAGGAAAATGGACGTTTTTTTTGTTTCAAACAACGCGATTTTAGTAGTGTGAAAACATTGGGTAAATAATGGGCATTTTGATGGTAAATATCGTGAGAATGAAGTTTAGCATGACAACATAACCTCAAAAGCGCAGAGTGACTTACCATGTTGCAGTGAAATCGACGACTACGAGTTTGGTGCCGGCGCTCGCCAATTCTCCGTGGAATTGACCGTCGTCGTTGACCACTCGCACCATGCCCATTGTTTGTTTGTTTATCTATTTACCACGAATACAATAATTATTATACAGAAGCTCAAAGCGTCGCGAGTGTCGATCCTACGTCGAGCGATAGATGACTGGCAGTTATGTCCGGCTCGGATCTGTCGAGCAGCGCGCATGCGCACGCGCGATCTGCGCACCGCGCTCTGCGCATCTCCGTGGAAAGTTCAAACTTCGAGCTAGCGATTCGCAAGCTCATTTTCGAGGGATAAAGCGTTATCCGCTGGGAATTCCGGCGCCCACTGTTGAATTTCATTAGCCTGCGTCGAACCTAACCTCACTTTTATGCTTTCCGGTCCTCCCACCCGGAAACCGCTCAGAATTTCAATTTGGTAATTGCGGAATGAGGTCAGGAGCTCTGGTCAAGCGAGCGACTATTCATTTTTCGAAAATCGAGTTACCGTCGATCACGAGTTGGAAATTCGCAGAAAAATGAAAAAAGAACATAAGCTCGAATGTTTAGAGAGGAAATAACGCTTTTTTTTCGGGTTTGTTCGATTTTTTAATGTGATTTCGTCACTCGCTTGACTTCAAACGCGCCCGCGAACATTTGAAATGTTGACTGCGCAAGTTGAAGAGTAAAAGCCATTAAAACGATAAAATAATCGACAAAAATTGATGGATATACGATTTATAATGTGTATAACGAAAGAAGAAGACATTTTTGAGGGACTTTAATCGAATTGCGTTATAGGTGTTCGCCTTGAACGAGTGACACGCTCGAGTCCGACCTTTTGGAAGATGGTCTTCGTTCCATGCCATCATCCGACAGGCATTTCGGTTGATATTGCTCCACGCTCTCCAGAAGACTGTCCGGATAGCCAGGCGAGTAGTACCTGAATTAACAAAACGACATATCACCCAAAAATTCGATTCTTGTACAGCAATCATTTTTTTGTTTACACCCAAACAAAAATACCCTTTGCCCATTCAGCCCTTGATAATTGTCCTGCTTACACTATCACTATCTCCATCGTTATCATTGTAATCACAACAAAATAACAATTTTTGCCCATCCAAACCAAAAAATTGAATCAAACAATCGAAAAATCCAGTCAGTGACTTTACAAAATAAAAAAAAAATGTAATTCCGACAAAAAAAAAACAGAAAAAAATCACAATACCAAAAAGGATCCCAAACTTCACGTGCACACAATTCCAGTTTCCAGTATCGAAATCTCGAATTGCGATACCTCGAAGATCGGAAAACCGAGTGGCCCTGACGAGGCCTGAATTCGGCGGGCCCTGATTCCCGAGCAGTTTTGCCTTGGGAGTAGCGAAAAAATGATGTTTCGCGGTGGGATTTTCAATGAAGATGACGCCGAAGCTCGTGAATAATTGATGGAGAGTCGGGTTTGTCGCGTGACCGTAAAAATATTGATCGCCGATTGGGTGGAGGGGATGAAAGGAGCGGGGGAAGCGCGCAGCGCGAACGGGGGTGGCTCTTAATCGGGGGGATGTTAAGTCAGCTGAGGCAAAATGGCGAAGACAACGGTACTCGGAAGAATGTCCGATTTCGACGATGTTACCGAGTGACGAGGAAGCATCGCACCTCGAAAACGTCATTGCCACGAAGAGGAGCGAGCGGCTCGACGCGCCGACCGATAGTCACACGATTTTCGGTGCGACCTGGTGCGCGTTCGAGCGAACAGTGAGTACATTTTTCGTGTCAGAGCAACTAGTGTTTTCGTGAACGTCAATCGTTAACTCGTGACCCCTGACTGCCCCAGGAAACCGAGTTTTTCTTCGGCTCTCGTGTTTTCCCCTCGACCGTCTTATCGGCGTTGACCTTGCCACTTTGTTATTGTTGTCGTTTTCGTTATCCTCCTTTTGTGACGTCGAGTGGCGAGGCCCACGATGGTTTGCTTCTCGAAAATGGTAACGGGTTGTCATGTGGGTCTACGCTTTAGCGGCGATAAGCGCTAAAACGCAAAGAACTCGTTCTAAGTTGGCGTGAGAAAGTGTAAAGACCCACGCAGGTTATGTAGTTGTGTGTGTGTGTGTGTGTGTGTGGAAGTGCATAGAGTGTCTCGCTCTCCTTCACGCGATAGGCCAACGATTCAACAGGTGCACGCAACTTTGATGCTTCTGAGAGGTTTTTTTTTTGCTTTGCTTTTTACGGGACGCTCGGCGAACGAGGAGGAAGTAGATTGCGGATTGTCGTTTGGGTTTCGCGGTTTTAGGGAGGGCTTGGGAAATTCGGAGAAGGGAAGAAATTGTGGAGAGGCACGTATTTTGATTTAAAAAAAAATTACGGCGCTAAACGAGGAATTTGAGGTTTTGAGGGTTTCAAAAATTTGTAGAAAAAAAAAAGAGTTTTTTTGGAATCGATTTTGCCTAATGAAGAATTTTGTCGTAATATTCGTGTAAATGTGTTGAGGATGCAGATTCATTGATTAGATGAAAATTGGAGATTGAGTGGGTCAATTAAAATCGCGTAATAATTAATTCGATTGAATTTCGATAGGTCGTATTTTAACGCAGGTGTTAAATGGAACGTGATATGATTTTTAAAACGAAAAGTTTTGAGATTGTGGCTCTTGTTTAGATAACTTCACCGAGAGCAGAGTTTCCTGCGTGTCGATTAAATATTTCTTCTTTTATACACTGACCTGACGATCTCTTCGGGAAAACAGCAGTTTATTGTCTTAATGTATTCCGCGAGAGTTGAGTCTGGCTCAGCTTGAATTTCTTGGATCTTCTTGAGGCCCCCGCTCGTTACGAAGAGTCGTCGTGATCGAGGATCGTGCGGGAGGATCTATAATAATTTTTTTTTTAAATTTTAATCATCAAACATAAGTCCGAAAATGAATAATAAATTTTTTTTTTAAACGCAAAGACTCATACTTTCATCAACAATATTTTAGGTCACTGGATATTATCACTGAAATTATGATTATTATCAGTCATAAGAGGCAGAAAGCGTTGGCACGCTTCAATAAGAATAAGGCTTCTGAAACCCACTGGAGAATTAGAGGCACGGTGACGTCAAACTGCCCTTCTCATTATCTTCCTCCTCTTGCATAATTTTCCTTCCCAATTCCGCGAGACTTTGCCACGTCAATTTAATTAACGCTTTGCGATTAATAATAACGCAATTGTCCCAAGATTTTTGTTGACTCAAAAAAAATGCATGATTGTAATACGAATTAAAAAATTAATTATTAATGACTCGTCGGTGGATCAGTCCATTTAATTAACAATTTATAATTAATAATTCAATTGTCCGAAATTTTTGTTGAAAAATTAAAAATTCATCATTAAAGTACAAATAAAAAAATTAATTATTAATAATTCCTCGATGGATCGGTCAATTTAATGAACAATTTATTGTTAATAACGCAATTGTCCAAGATCTTTGTTGAAAAATAAAAAATAATAAATTCATGATTACAGCAGAAAATAAAAAAAAAATGAATTATTAATGATTCCTCGATGGAAATGTGAATAAATACACAAATTGCTCGGTTTGTTTGTCTTTATTGCAGATATGCGGAAATCCGGTTCCAAGAAATTGAAGGGCACGAGGTACACCCTCCATTATATATTGCTGCGCAAATTCGCGAGCTTTTCGCCGTTATTAATGCCTCTGTGTCAATATGTAAGAAGGGGAAGAGAGAGAGAGAGAGAGTGAGAACGAAATACGTGGCCTATGAGAGGAACGTTGGGAAACGTCGCGAGTATAACTGCGTCCGGATGGTAAACCGCGAATATCCTTTGCCATGCAGCGATGCCTCGGTGTATGTTGATCTCTCACGCAAATATCCAAATCTATTTTCAATCGTCGCCGACAGCATTGCTGCGTTCCACTGTCTAATATTAGAATTTCACGGTATCTCCGTCGTATTCCACCCCCACTGTTTACAAATACCATACGAGAGCCTCTGAAAATCATGTTTAGATTTTTTTTTCGTTTATTTTCTTCGTCAAGTTTTTTTTTTTTTTTTTTTTTTTTCATTTTTCATATTTCATTTCAATACTAAAACAAAAATATTCTGTTGTTCGGTGATTAATAATAATTAAAGGGCAATCGATAATAAAAATCGATTACTAATCAATGAAATTTTTCTCTTTTTTTTTCGATCGTTCAACTTTGCACATTTTAATTGAACAAAAATATTCTGTCCTCCGACGATTAATAATAATTAAAGGGCAATCGATAATAAAAATCGATTACTAATCAATGAATTTTTTCTCTTTTTTTTTCGGTCGATCAACTTTGCACATTTTAATTGAACAAAAATATTCTGTCGTCCGACGATCAATAATAATTAAAGGACAATCGATAACAAGAATCGATTACCAATCAATGAAATTTTTCTCTTTCTTCGGACGTTCAACGTTGCACATTTTAATTGAACAAAAATATTCCGTCGTCCGACGATCAATAATAATTAAAGGGCCAATCGATAACAAGAATCGATTGCTAATCAATGAAATTTATCTCCAGGCCGTTCCCCCCCTATCCCCGATTTTTTTTGGTCCCATGCATGAAAATCAGAAAGAAAATAAGTGTCTCGAAGGTCGAAGGAAGTCGCAACTATTTTATTAAAAAAATGTGTACTCCGGCGGACAAACAGATCAATATAAGAGTAGTATTGATTGATCGGGAGAGTTATATTAGTTATTAGGAGCGACGGTCTGTTTTGCCGCGTATCAATTTCACTGGACGCGACGTCGGGAATGCGAAGAAAAAAAAAAAAAATCTCCCCTCGGACGTTCAACGAGTGTTCGTTCGAACATACAATATATCAGCGCTCGCTCTCAATCGAGAGATAATATGATTTTATGGCGGAGAGAGAGAGAGAGAGAGAGGCTCTCCGATGGAGAGAATGACGTGGCGAACGCTCGCGCCGCGCAATGTCAACCGAAAAGGTCGAATCATTGTCATCTCTCTGGCAAAGCGGAGGATAAACGGGGCAATTTAATGGGTTACTCGTGCACGCGCGGCGCACGTAACGCGTCGTAAGAGGTACTCGCTGTTACAATGGGGCTTGTTATGCGCCGCGGACAATTCGCGATGATTTAGGAGGTAGGAGCGTTGCCGCTGCTCCTCCTTTTCTCATTGTAGTACCTCCAAAGTCGGGGACAACAAAATAAATAAATACGCGCGGAGTGACGTCACGCGTTCGCGCGAAAAATAAAACATAAAAGCCCGACTCCGTCGGCTTTATTGTTTCCGGTTCTGGGCTCTTCAGTTGCCTTTTTACATTTTTTTTTTTTTTATTGCGCGGCGTTCCGCTCATTGACTAAACGTTCCTCAGCTCAGTTCCTCGAGTCTTCCTTCATGTTTCCGTGATTTTGCATATTTATTGCCATTTTAAACGTTGCCCTCTTCGTCGGGCACTTGGATTCGTTATTTCGCGAGGTTCCTCTTGGAACGAATGCATTTTTACACATTCGCAATATTTTCAATGAGAAATATTGCGAATTTTTCGGGTTTTTATTATAGTTGGTCCATTGATCGGTATGATCGGTATTATTTTTTGAATTACCTTCGAAGTTTTAGTGTCGTCATCGACTATGAAAATAATTACAGGGACTGTTTAACGATGGTGAAGAGATAAAAATTTCCAAGTGACCGAAAATCGACTTTCCAATCGCGAAATCGGCAGACGAAGAGAACGGAAAAGTGCAACACCGAAAAAAAAATGACCTGTGTCCTTTCAGTTTCAGGGGTGCGAGGCTCTCGGTTGGGGGAGCTTTTGTGGGAGCAACCCTCGTGGTCGTGGCGGTTCGTTGAGGGGCTGCGGCGAGAGATCGGCAACGAAGACGACGCCGACGCTGAAGAGAAGGAAGAAGAAGAAGAGGAAGAGGAGGAGGAGAAGGAGTTCGTTGCCGCGACCGGAATAAATTCCGCCCGTGGCGAGAAAACCCGATCGGCGTCGCCCCGCGCCGATCACTCGACAGCGTGGGACTCGAGTGGCCGGAATCGTTGAGAGGGTATAGCAGTCGGACACGCGTAACTGGACCCGCAGACGAGCGTCGTGACTCGAGGCGAAAGGACCTCAAGAAGAAAAGCATCCGCGAAAAAAAAAAGAAGCGTATAAATCGGTTGTCTTCTCATACCGATCGTCGGTTCATCGACGAGGAAGAAGAGATCCTGAATTTACCGGTCAATTCGCCATCGATTATGCCCGGGAAATGAGGATCACAAAATTGCCGAGGGAAAACATCAGAGAAGACGACGAAGACGATGTTTGGATCTTGAAGAACACTCTCGGCCAATTGTTCGCCAGAAGAGAAGAAAAGAGGAGGGAAATCCGAAGACCTGTTGACGCTATCGTTGATGAGGCGCGGAATCGTCGTCGTGTCGTCTTCGGAGGCGCCGCCAAGTCACGAACTCAGATGCCGGCTTAAATCCACAAGCAAACAAGACACCAAAGTCCTAAATTAAAAGTGGCTCGACAGCCGGTAAACTGACGCACGAAGAAACGAGAGAGAGAGAGAGAGAGCGGATTCTCCTGCGGAAAATAGGTGATATCTCAGTGGCTTTATCTTCGAAAGCTCTTGGCGAGTGAGAAGAGGGAAGAAATAAGAAGATCCGAACAATCTTTCCCCGTCGCTCGCACCGAGCAGCCGCGATTACTTGCGACGTGTAAAGTAACGCAGTATTTTTTCAATGAACAATCGGTTGTGAATTGAGAAACGATTTTCAGTGACGCGAAAGAAGATTTTTCGACTCTTTTTGCGTGTTGTGTGTAACGTCGAGCGAAGAGAAGGAAAATCAATGAAAATGATCAACAATCAGCAACGAGTGACTCTCGGAGAGACCCACGGTCATCATCAACCGGTTTCCGCGAAGCCATCGGTCGTCAGCGTCTCGAGTATCGACTCCGACGTGAGCGATCGTCGGGACGTACGCGAGGCCCTTTATTCCGGGATATTCAGGAGGCACAGAAAAACGATACTCGTTTTGGGAAGCTTTCTCAAAATGCTGAGGGTGAATAGAAACGTTAACAACTACGCTAGCATTAAGGCCAACGACGAGATCGACGAGTGATTTAAATGAAGTCTAGTTGTTTAATTGCACGATGGGTTTTGTGAAAAACGCCCGAGGGCAAACGATTTATCGAAGGGAGAGGCGAAATAATGTGTATTCGAGTCTCACGCTTTTTGTACGTTTTACACGCATTCCCCTCTAAATCCGTTTGAATATGAAAAAAGAGTAAGAGAATTAGTTTGAATTTTTATAAAGTATAAAGGGAAAATATTTGATAGTTCACGAGAAAAATGATCGGCGATTGTCTGAGGAAAACATTTAAAAAATAAACACGAATCAACGGTGAATTATTGGGATTTAGGGGGTCGCTCTTTTTTTCGGAAGAAATAATTGCGCGGGAAGACGAGCGAGTCTCTCGGCGCAAGCTTGAGGGAGAAAGCTTTTGCACAACCCAATTCCGGCCATGAGACGTCAAGCTTTTGGCGCGCTCGCAACAGAGGAACACACACTTGCGAGTTTTGTTTACCAAGTGTTATTATCGAACGGAAACATCGAGTCTCGAAGCCATGAATCACAGTCGTACAAAGATATCGCAATCCGGAGTAGAAAACGATTGATTTTGGGTATCGGTAATCGAGGGAGCGCCATCTGGTTGCTAAAAACGCCTCGAAGAGCTCATTTTTTCGTTCCCAGTGCTTCGCATTACCATTTTGTCGAAATCCCAGCGCCATTTTGTGTGGGAAACGCCGCTCGGACGCCATTTTGTGAGCGCGTCGCCATCTCAGTTAGCGATCATTAAAAAGCAACTAATTTTCAGCTTAGGCTCATGAAAAATCGCGTAGAAAATAATCTTCACACGCTACTAACGAAGGGTAATCCAAAAAAATGCCAATTATCTTTTCTTCTTTTTCCAGAAATACTTGAACAAATTGCATGCGCTGAGCCGTATTGTTGCACTGATGGCTTTAAGATTCGAAAATGTCGCAGGACCAAAATATTATTAGAGGGCTGTTTGCGGCCTCGTTTTCATATCTCTCGCTCGTCGTCGCACGCCATCGTAAATAGCACGAAAATTGCACGTTTTACGCACTCCGGAAACGCTCCTGTAGATGTTAGGCTACGAGATGATGATGATGATGACGATGCGATAACGTTATCACGGAGGAGAGAAGCGAGGCAACCGGAAACGAAGGACATCAGCCCGATCTCTCTAGTTCTACGATTTAACAACCGAGCTTAATATTGTCGCGTTTAAGAATTCAATTGAGGAAAACTAAACTGATAACGTTGTACGTACGTAGACGAATATAAAGGTTAAGGTCGTGAGATGAAAAAATAAGAAGAAGAAGTCTACTGTAAATTACATAAAATGTAATTACGTTCAATTGTAATTTAAGCTGTAAGTCGTGTGTGAGATTAATAATGCAAATATCAAATGCAATGCCTTATCCGTCAATATGCCGCATCTATTCGGTGGCACGAATTGTCCGCGCGACGCCTCTGGTGGCCAATGTCGCAAGTAACGAAAATGGCGCCGGCAAAATACCGCGTAACCTATATCAAGCTCAAGAATCTCGATTAATCGATCCTATCGAACGAAATCGAGTCGGCCATCAGCGCCACCCTCGGCCAATTCGTGAAACCCAAGTTTTTCGACGTTCGTTTGAAGATTCATACACAATTACTGTTTATAATCACGACGACCGCGTTTATTAGCGCGTCTACTGCCAGTAGAGAAGAAACGAAGAGGAAGACGAAGAAGAAGAACCGAAGAAACAATTAGAAAATTTGCTACCACTTAGTTACCGAAGTAATCGATAGCTTATTGAGCGCTCGTTTATCGCAGTCGCTGATTTAACTGTACTCGAAGAATTAAAAAAAAAAAAAAAGAAGATTACAAGACACACAATGAAACAAATGGACGATGTACAATCAACTTCGAATCGAACTAAAACGTAAATCGAGAATGGGGAAGAGAAAATATTTAGAAAAATCCAAAGACTCCGATACGCTCTTTAGATACAATTGTATAACAAATGCATTATCATTAAGACAGTGTATAGAGCCATTGAAACAAGTAGTAAGCTAATCAGTTAGCATCCGTGGGCCATGTGTGATTAGAAACGAAATAAGCAAAAGGAAAATGTTGACGAGATCAATTATAATGAGAACTGTGGACACTATATAGTTATCTTAAGACTGAGGACCGCAACACTGGCGGAAAACACATAGTATGCAACGTTTTTTTTTATTTTTCGCTAATGAACCTGAGCCAATTTAAATTAATCAACGTTAGAACGAGCTTTTTACACACTTTTCACATTTTTAAAAATTAAACGCGGTTAACGCAAGAGTAATGAAAAAAAAAAAAAAAAAAAAAAACAATCGTTTCATAAAAAAATATATATATCTCATCAGAGAAATTTCGCTAAATCCTTTGAATGACAAAAGTAAAATGTAGTTAACTCAGTTTTTCGAGGAACGAGGTCGAGGGTTCAGAGAAAACGATTCGTGACGCTCAAACGGCTGGAAATTTTTCGGACAATCTTTTATTTTGACTTTTCGGGACTTCACCTTAACCCGGAAACAAAGTGGGTTAAGGATATCCGACGACGAAAGAGCGAATTATCTCGAGAAAATCTTGTTTACCGTCAAGTACGTGACAACGCAACAAATTTTAAGCTAACTTACGCGTAGTCAAAGCTTAACCCAGTGACCGCGAAGTGGGTTAGCGCCGAAAAAATCGTAGTTAGGCATCAGATATGTCCGCCTTAATGGATCGCTTGACCAATTTTTACGCAGAGCTCAGTTTTTTTTTTTTCTTAATCAACAGAAAGTGGTAATTAACGCAGGGCAATTAGTGCGGTTGCCTGGACTGCGTGTTGATTAAATAAGGCCCTACGCGTCAAGTGCTGATTCGGAAGAACCCTAAGAGATTTAGCGAGCGGCCGAAAGAACTGAGAAACCATCGACCGCATATATAAAAAAAAATAAAAAAATAAAAAAATGGTAATCAGTAAAGAAATTAAAAAAAAAAATAAATAAATAAAACCAGAGAAACGACATTATAGAAGCGGTTACTAGTGGCCGATAATAAGTAGGAAAAGGGTCTCGTTTTGCACGAGAACGAGAAATGAACCGTTACCGTTATTAATATTGAAAAAAAAAAAAATAAAAAAAAAGAACAAAAAAAAAAAAAACAAACAGTTTATATACCTATTATCACTTTGTATAAACGTATCGTTAGTTACACGTATCACCGAGGATGTGTCATATGTAAATGATATGGAAAAACAAAGCGAAAACCAAATAAAAATACATTGATATGATTGTGAACATTACTGACTTTGCTGAATTGTCCCAATACGTATTTCAATATATTTGGTGGGGCGTCGTGCAAAAGTGGCTCCAGTGCCTCAATGTGCAGACACTTTTGGAGCACCTGCTTCAGAGCTGCTTTGCTCTTCGCCCTCAGGTCTTCGGAATTTCTTTCGTCGTACATCTAGAAGCAGCAAAATTCATTTTCACATTCGACCGGAAGTGGATTAAGCGTTTGATTAATCCCCTCTGTCGTAAATTTTTTTTTTTTTTTTTTTAATTAAGTGGGCATAAATTCCTCAATTGGCCATTTAGTTAATTAATAATATTTATCATCAAGTAAAATAGCTTTTATGTTGGGCACTTCAATTGGGGAAACAATTTTAGAAATGCATTATCGAAATTTTGTGGCCAATGACTCGGGCTTTATTTTTAAACTCACTTCCAATAATTTAGGGAATAAATTAGCAGCTGCTATCGCTTTAGCGTGTTCCGATGTGTGTTTGCCAATTTGCCCGAGAGCCCACGCGGTAATAGCGAGAATGTGATCCTCGCTCTCCTCCTGGAGCACAATAGCCAGCTGATTAACCGCTTTCGAACCGATCACAGCGATCGCCAATTGATCCGAGTGACCGGCTATGTAACCCAGTGCCATTATCGCCGGCAATCTCGTCGAGGACTTGGAACTGCCGATCAATTCTATGAGAGCGCCGATCCCTCCGGTATTCACAACCAATTGGGCGAGCTAAACGATTGTTAAAGTGTTATAAAAAATAAAAAACCCACATTTTTTCAATTGTCGATTAATTACCGATGATTTAAAGCCGAACGAAAAATTTTAATCGTGCGCAAAAGAAAAGAAAAAAAATTAAAACAAATATTTGCACATATTTTCAAATGTTAACTAATGCAATAAAAAATTAATCTCGATCAAAAGGATTCTATTTAATGGACACAAAAATTTATAATAAAGAGAAATATATTTTTTTCATTAAAAAAAAATTGGTGCTGTTTCAATTAAAAATTAATATTCTCAGTTTTTGCGATTATTGATTTTCCAAATTATTGTATCAATTTCTGGGGGGATTTCGTTGATCAAGATTTTTAATTGGAAAGGTAAATTGTGGTTTGTATGGTGGAGAAATATTCGTTCTTACTTCCAAAGTGTGTTTGCAGACCTCTCGGGTTAACATCGCGGCCGTGCGGCTTACATTCTCATCGGGATGGCCCATGTGCATCAAAACTTCGGGAAATATTTCGGCCTCGACTACCATCTCGGCTAGCTCAACGGAATGCTTGGCTATGCCGCCCAACGCCGAGAATACTTGACGCTAATTTTATTTATTTATTTTAATTATTCATTATTATAATTACAAATGGCCAATCAAGTATTGCAAAATATTTTATCGAAAAAAAAAGTCGCCACGAATTTTCATTATTTTCACCGGACCTTGAGCTTCACATCCGGATTCGTAATCGCTTTAGCGAGAAATGGCACCGCACCGGCGTCCACGAGCGTTTGAGCCAATTCCACGGTGTGCTTGCCAATATCGCACAAGGCCGAAGCGCTTATCTGTTTCAGGCAAAGCTCGGGCTCCTGAAGGCAAAGGACCAGCAGAGGAACTGTCCCTAATCGCAGTCAAGTGCGTTAAAAAATCGGATATGAAGTAATTAATTTTCGTTGATTAAAAAATAAAATAAAAAATAATAATATCCTCGAAGGCATCGGAATCTTATTAATTTTTATGTTTAGAATTTTTATTTATTTTAAGCACGCCAGGTAATTAGGCACCTGCGTTAACGGTGGCCTGGGCCAGGCCCGAATTGTGTCTAGCAACGTAACCCAGAGCCCAGGCCGCAGCCTCCTTGACCCCAGAGTCGAAATCCTCGAGGCAAAGGACCATAGCTTCGAGGCCTCCTCCGTGGACCACGACGCTTGCCATTTCCGGCGAGTGCTTGGCCACAGCACGAAGAACAAATAGTGCGGCTCTTTTGTAAAATTTCTGCCAAAAAAATGCGGAAATAAATTAAAAAAAAAAATTTTAATTCGCGATTTTTTTTGGGGTCTTAACAGGTGCTTACGTTGGCTAATCGCATACGTTTTGTTTTTCAATGTTCTTCAGCAACTGGGGCATTACGTCACGTCTGACGACCGCCTGGGCTATCCGGTCGTCGTGGTTCGCTAATCGACCCAGTGCTATCGCTGCCATTTGTTGGATCGACGGCACCACGTCCGAGAGCAAGGGACGAAGCAAATCTAGGACACCAGCAGACTCGAGACACTCGACGTTGTGCGGGCGGGACGCCAAATCTGCTACCGTTTGCACGAATGTTGTCCGGGCTTGCTGGTACTGGTTGAATACTGGCAAAAAATAATAAATAATAAATCTTCGTCTCTCCAATTTTCCCCGTGAGATTATCAATCAATTTTAATTAAAGCAGCTTTTTTTGTAATTAAAAAAAAAATGTTTGGAAAATAAATGAAGTTTTCCATTGAACGTGTTAATTTTTTAATCGCTGCATTTTTTGATTACGATTAATAAATATATCAACGCTGATGTACTTTTTTTTGTCCATGATTTATAAATATTTTTCGCGAAGATATTGTTTAATAGAAATTAGGCGCGGATAATTGGAATTAAAAATAAAGAAATTTGTTTGTGGTATTAAAAGAAAGCCCTTATTACGATAAATGTACTTACCTTGTAGTATAATTCTAGCTGTCATGGCCCTTAAGTCCTGAAATAATTACTCCGGAAGGTAATAATTAAGGGCCAAGAGAATTGTCAAAATGGTAAAATGCTCTTGACAGATGCGAGCGAAACAATAGCAATGCAAAAAGCTAAAGAGGGTTTTTAGGTGGAAGGGACACGTGGTGCGGTTAAGGAAGGGCGCGAAGGGTCGCTATGGTTACGAGTGTGTGTACCTTCCCTTCGATTTTCGTCAAAGTGGAAAAATTATAGCGGACCTCGAATTAATATTGCGGAGATAAAATAGAAAATAAAAAATATCCCGCAATGTCGGAAGACTTGTTGGCCAAGGAGAAAGAATTTCACCGTCTGAATCGTGAACTTGGTCAAAAAACGAAGGACCTCATGAGGGAAGTTGACTCGGTGCTCATTTCACACTCGACGAGCTTTTTTCCTTCGCGTGGCAGAGAAACGCTCGCAGATTTTGATTATTATCCGCCAAATTTTTCGCCTGCAAAGAGAAATTCAAAGGAGACCATAAAAAGCACAGAATCAGCGAGTCAACGAAGCGGCGAAGGGTAAGAAGATTTTTTTTAATCGACAATACTGCAATAAAAGAGCATCGACAAAAAAATATTAATCTCCCAATTAATTATAAAGTTAAATGACAAATTATAATAAGGAAATATAATTGAGAATATCGAGCAAATGGTAAATGTATTAGGAAATAATTTCCAAGGCCCTATTTATTAAATATCAAATTTAATTCTGGATTAGAAAAACGGATTTGGAAAATGCTACGGTGGAAGAAATCATTTCGAGCGACGCAGAAAATTCACGAAACGATGCGTTCGTTCGTTTTCTCAAAGCCAAGATAAAACTGCTCAACGATGAGCTACAAACTAGTCACGCAGAGTACAAAAAGAAGGTAAGTAGAATTTTTGGAAAAAATATTTTCCATTGTAAAAAGGAATTTTTGAGAGAAATTCTCTTCCCCAAAATAGTGCGGCTATTCCAAGGAATTGGAGACCGAAAACAGCAAGTTGGAAGAGGCGAAAATCAAGCTTCACAATAATACAACTTCCCTGAAAGAAACTATTGCTAAGTTGGAAGCAAATGCCTCGAAACTGCAGACAGAAATTCAAGCTCGAGGCTTGGAAAACACGGCCTTAAAAAAGGTAGAGAGAAAATGAAGAGAATGAAATTATATTGAGAAATTGAGTAATCACAGAATTTCAGGAAATCGAGGCCTTGAAGAAGGAAGTCAAAACAGTCAATCAACAGTCAAATAATTTGGAAGTGAGGCTCAATCGATCCTTGGAGGAAAACGAGAGGCTGAGAAATGTCGTGAAGTTCAATAAAATTGAAGAAAAGGTACCAAAAGTTTCCCAGATATCCACAAAAAGTGCCTTTCAATTCTGAGTCACTCGGGACACAAGGAATTCATCCGGTTATTTGGCTAGAAAACAAATTCAGTGAATTATTATTCGGAAAAAATGTAATCCACTCATTGTTACTCATCGGGAAAATGTCTTCAGGACCTCAGAGACCAGATAAGGAGGCTTCAGGAGAGCGAGAGGCTTTCGATAAACAGATTGGAGAAGCAGCGATCGGAGATTCTGCAAGCATTCAAGAAACAGACGGCGTTGGTTGACAACCTGAAGAAACAAAAGGTGAAGAGAAATATTAAATGTGTGCCGAAGAAAAAATGAAAAATTGCAAAAAATATTACCTATAAATGTTTAAATAAAAGACACTTTCGTTGTCTTTCATTGGATATTCCTATTAAAACGCATAGGATTATGTTAAAAATTTAAAAATATAATCCTATGCACTTTTTTTGTATATTATTATGCCAAACAGTTTAGGCCAGTAATAAAAGTGATGACCGCTCGCAGGTTTACCTGGAGGCCAGCCGACACGTGCAATTAACGGAGCAGGAGTTCTCCAAGCTCTTAGACTGGAGCCCGGAAAACACGTGATCGAGGAAAGTTAAAGACAGATACGAGAAATGGTTAATAAAAGCATTATTAGCGGTTCGAAATGATTTTTCAATTTATTTACATGAGTCTCTTGCATTTCCCTGGCCGATATTAGCGAGGAATACGAGGACCGAAAAACGCTATAATAATCTGTCGTCAGTCAGAAGTTTCCATCGAAAACAGCATTTTACCATCGAATTTTAAGATTTTCTTTTCTTTTCTTGTTATTGTATTATTTTACTTTTCCTTTCACTTCTTAATCTCCTCACCTACCAACAGAACCATTTGTTTGTTTTAGATACGGTGCTCCTGTCTTCGCTCACTTTTCGCGCGTAGTTTGCTACGTTTATTGCACTCGCGAGACAGAAAGAAAACAGCTCGGCGCGGCGTCGTCGACGCGGCGCGTATTTGCAATTAGAAAAACCTATTAAACGCCTTTTCGTCGTCGCTGTAATTAACAAATTTAAAAAATCTAAACGCAAGTTATACGTGAGAGTGGTGTGGTTTTTGTAGCAAGGCTGTCCCGAAGAATATTGTCTCACAAGAACAAAACTATCGTGTGTAAAGCACTTATTTTCTCGACAACAACGCGATCCCAAGAGACAACGAATAAATTAGCTACAATTTGTGTTCTTCTTCTCTACAATTAAAAAAAAAAACAAAAAAGAAGATACTCACATCCACCGAAGTGGAAAAAATGATCGCAAAGCGAAACTGCGGCTACGAGAAAAGCATAGAAAAAAATGTTTGCGTTCACTTTTTCCCTCCGGGAGGACAAAATTCAATTCGATCGAGTAAAAAGAAAACCAAAAAAACAAAAACAAAAAAAGAGGAATCCTCGACATTAATAGTGATAATTAATTGATAAAATCGGTGGACAGAGTAGAGACGGAGAGATCGAAGATGAACCGAAGAAAAAGAAAGCCCGATTTTACTACGAAATCTTGTGTGTTCGTGTGTGTTTTATTAACATATTATAAAAACCGTATTTTTTTTTGTGATATATCCGTCGCTCGGCTTCCGCCCGTCGTTTCGTTACATTTTGTGGGTTTAAGGGGGCGAGGGAGGAGAGGGCGGGGGGCCTTTGTCCCGACGATCGAAACAAAACGAAGAGAACAATATAATCTTTCGAGACATAAATAAATATTGTGACGTGTCAAGCAGCTCTTCTTGGTTGCGCCGTGTTTGTCGCTCATTTTTCAGCCATTTATCTTTGCTCTCTATATCACTCTCTCTCTCTCTCTCTTTCTTTTTCTCTCATTCTCTACCTACATCTCTCTCCGCAGTCTCTGTCCCTCGTAATTTGCAACCCTCTCGCTCCTTCAATCTCGCAGCAACGAATGCGCGGCAAGTTCGTTATAAAGCATTTACGTGACTCGCACGTATCGTTGCTGCCGATGTATCGTTGTTTCTGCCGCTGCTTCGCCCGCCGCTCTTTTTGCGCGCTTCTCCCTTCGGCAGATCATGCCAGGTAGCTGTAAGTGTCCTTCTGACCCTCCGTGCGTTCCAGATACTCTTTCTCAATTAAAATATCTATACATTTCTGAAATAATACAAACCCACGAAAAATTTGAGTGTTTTTTGTTCCTCGGTGAGCAAGATATTTGTATTTGAAACGTTTTTTCATTGCATTTATTTGAAATTGAAGCTTGGATGCAAAAGAGGGATTTGGGACTGACCTTTATAACGTGGACCCGTGGCTTGAACCTGGAGCTTAATTGGTTGAGCACTTCCGCGACGAGCTGCTGATGCTTGAGTACTTTGCGCATCTTCATGATCCTCACTATCGCAGCTTGTATCAGGAGCTTCCGGTCCTCCTCTATGTGCTTGTGAGTCTTTTCCTGTTCAATCTTCTGCTCCGGTTTCAGCGGCATATTTATGTTTACTCTCAATTTTTTACTGCAATTATAAATAAATAACATAACTACAATTCCTTGGAAAATAATCGGTATTCGAGATCTTTTCGACTACGTACTTCTTGTAACCTGTGAAAAGTTCGAGGGTGGAGAGCGACGTTAATTCGGCCTCGTCGTCTATCGCCGCAGTCAATAACTTCGCCTTCAAAAGGATCTGGATAACCTGTTCAAAGATATTTTCGAGAAATAAAATAAATTAAGCGTGAAAATGATGATAAATTAGCTGAATTCGGCGGGAAAGGGAAAGTTACTTGAATCAAAAAGTCCATTTTGATCTGTGTTGCATCGTGAAGCTGTTGTATCGTCCAGAGGGTCGCGACGTTGTACTGCAGGAGAACTGCCATTTGGAAGGTCGATGCCTGAAGCGTGTACCGATTTTTAAAGCAATTCGTAAGCAATTCGCCCTTTGACATGTTGTACAGCCAATTTAATTTTCTGCCGCTGTGCTGAGAACTGTAGAAGGTCGTGAATCTGTGTACGGATCTTTCCAACTGCAAAAAAACCATTTTACATTATAAGTAAAGATGATATTGAAAAAAAAAAATGTAGCAAAAAATTGTGAGATAGTTTTGTGTGAAAATTCGATACGGCGAATAATTGTTTTAAATGTAAAACTGACCTCTATTGGTAAGGAAAATGTGAACGACTGTTGAAATGGCCACGACCCGGAGGAGAGTACTTGTATAGTGAAGTCTATGTCGAGGGGCTCGGCGGAATTGGTCAAATGCCTTCGGAAATGTTCGTTCAAATCTTTCGATACTCCAATGTCCTGAAAAAAGTCTCGTCACCGTTAAACGACTTCTTGAAAAAACGTTATAGGCATTTAAAAAAAAGGGGGAAATGGCCAATTTGTTACCTGGAACATGCGCTGCAGTTTGGATGTGTACTCGAAGCCGCAGGCCTGCTTCAATTTCGATATCATCGAGGCCTCGGCGTCGTCGCTCGCCGACACGTGCTGCACCAAACGTTTCGCCAGCATTTTGCTGTAAAACTTTTGAAACACGTCCTTGTCCTCGATGTATTTGAACACGACCATCTGTCGGAAGTAAAACGCGAAGGAACGATTATTTTTGTGTCTAAATCTGTGATAAATAATCTATAACAAACGTTATTGACATAGAAAATTCATTGACATTGAAATATTGTGAATGATCGGTTGAATTCAATTGATTTTGGAAAAATGATAAACGAATACGAACCACTTGGTTAAGCGTATCCTCGAGCTCGGCTTCCTCGGGATTCTTGCTGCTCTTTCTCAGCAACAAATCGCAATACTTGGCCAAAAGTTCGGGCGACTTGCTGCTGCTGTTCGCCGCTCTTGTCACCGAGTTGCTGTTTATGAATCTGCCGCAGGCCTTGTCGAGGGCCGCCACGAAACCGCTGTCGTTATTGAACGCCACCAACACCAGCGCGTTGTACTTTTTGTGGACCTCCAGAATCGTATTCACGTAGACCTTCGGATCCTGCGAGTGGAGGAATTATCTATTCGGGATTGTCACCGCGACGCCGTACCTCGACGCCGCGCTCGCGCAATACTTTCACTCGTTCTTTCATACTTTTTCTCACGTATCTTCGGACAAATGCTTCGAAAATACTTTGGACATTTAAATGGCCGATTAAAAGGCGACGGGATTGGAACTTCGGTACTTTGCAACAAGTAAAGTAAGGTGAGGGAATTAAATATTATTTTGTTGAAAAAAATTCCCTCACGAATGACCAAAATTCTCGTCGAATTAAACGTTTCGTTTGGATTCTACGTATCAAGTATTCTCAACTTAAGGTAGTCGATGGCTGATGTCAATATGTGGCTAATAGAATTTTGTGTTCTCATATTGTTTTGGTCGAGTACCTTAAAAATGTCTCTCATTCGTTGCGGATAACATTTAACGGTAAAACGAAGCTTTACGTACGTTTGAGGCGGAATCGCCGCATTTGTCGATAGCAGCGAGTCCCTGATTCGCTATGTGGCTCTCGAGAAGATTCTTCAACTCCCCGAGACGGTTTGGTATCCTCGCGACCAGCTGATACATCCTCCCGAGGTCGGTGTTCTTGTCCGAGTCGAGAAGATTTTGAAATTCCGAGTGAAAGATGTCCAGGTGCTTTGCGATTAGCACGCGCTCGCAAGTTTTTGCTAAACGCTCGTTTGTCGTCTGGTGGAGGTAAACTTGAACGCGTTTTTGCTCCTCCAACAACCTCTGCTCCGCCTGAAGGATCGCCAAAAGATATTACAAAATTTGAATCAAAAGCGCGAATATCGCTCA
Source organism: Clistopyga incitator (assembly GCA_947507545.1). NCBI lineage: Eukaryota > Metazoa > Arthropoda > Insecta > Hymenoptera > Ichneumonidae > Clistopyga > Clistopyga incitator. Next base: position 8,377,774 of record OX382186.1, read on the forward strand.
ATTACCGTTACCAAAATTGTCTTTTTGTTCCGAATTTTTGTCGAAATTCTTATAACAATTTGGCGAATATCGAAATACTTCGTATGTACCTTCTTCATGTACTCGGTGACGGGGTTTTGCCGCAGAAATTCGGAGCTTTCGCGGGTGTAGAATCTCTCGGTGTCCTCGAGAAATACATTCTCGAAGGAATCCTTGTAGACTGTGAGGTTCGGACCTTTTGCGCCTGGATCCTCCTCGTTCAGGCCGAGCTCGACGTAACAATTTATTACGCCGCTTACGAGGCGCGTGTTTATCGTCTCGCCGTTGCGTTCGCGCTCGATCAGCTTCAGAACTGCGTTCGTCACCTAAAACGTTATTATTTTCAGTGGCGACGATGCATTTCTTTCGTTTTTTTTTTTTCAGGTTTAATTTAACGTAAAAAAAAAAGATTGCGTGCGCTTCTTTGAAATACCTGTCTGTTTAAATGCTTGAACAAATTGTCACGCCACGTGACCAACGCCAATTGATAAATTTCGTATATTCCCTTGTGTCCTTCCTCGCACTCTCGGCGCACCCAATGACGATTAAGATAGGCGCAAACTCCATTCAGCACTTTACTACTGAACTGATATTCTTCCCATTGCCTTGTGTAAAACTGCAGCACGTCCTCGTCCATCAAATAGACTCCGTGCTAATTACAAAATTGAGGATTTATTTAACGCGATTTCGACGCAATCTACACGATAATATTTATTCATCTGTTCCAAAATTATAATAAAAAAATGATAAAAATATGTATACTTCGTTTTTTTTTTTTTGTAAAAAATGTGTCGTTTGTGTACAAACTCATTTTCAAAAGTTAATCAATAGAATTTATTCACTGGTTTGAAGAGATCGTTTATTCCTGCCTACCGTGTATAAACTAATGAGATAATTCCTGAGAAAATCGCGCAAACGTCTGTAGAGCTCGAGTCCCACGAGCTGCGCACCGCCTGTAATTTGACCTCCTCCTTTCTTACTCTTTGTCGATGTCCTGCCGGTGAGTTGCTGATGCACACTCGTGCAGTAGTTATAAACGTGACTGTATTCCTCGTCGAGGGAAATATTTTTAAATCGTATTTCATATGTTTATCGCAGCGAAATATGGAAAAAGGATACGTGTAGAGTTCGATGTATCTGGGCCGGGACATGCATTGTCTGTTGTAAACTTGCTCGATTCCCTCCTTCAAGTCTCCCCATATTTGATCGAGATCGATTTGCTTGAGACCCGGAGGACCGCCTTGGTGGCTGCTGGAGCCCCCTCCGCCTCTGTGACCCGACATCCTCTTCCTTGGCGTTCTGCCGCTCAGCCTCAGCCTCTAACTACTTGGAGCTGTGAATTATCTACAAAAAAATGACCCTTCGTTATACAATTTGTCAATTATCAATTTCCCAAGTACCATCAAAATCAATAAATTTCATTTTCCGCCTCAACAACAATTGAACACGTGCAATGATATCGATCACCCGATTCAGTCCTACCAAACTTCCCGTCGCAAGTTCCGCACCGACAATTACTCCGACACAAAGACATACCGCAAATTGCATCAGCGAACCATTGCCGCTTGAGTGGAAAAAAAAAAAAAAAAAAAAAGTTTACAAGGCTCCATTTTCCACAAAAGGCGATCCTTTGTCCGATCCCCCAAAATCTCGTCCCCCTTTTAAGACGCTCCCAAAACACTCCCCGAATCCCCCAAAAAAATTGTTACGCGATGCGATTTCAATCGCAACGAGTCGCAAAAAACATTGTTAATAACCAGAGCTCTTTTCTCCGGCCCGCAAACTTCCCGTCGCAAGTTGCGCACCGAGAGTTGCTTCGAAACAAAGACATGCCGCAAATTGCATCAGCAGAAAAATAAAAAAAATAAAAATTATCCACAATGTTCCATATTCCACAAAAAGCGACCCTTAGTCCAATGCCCTAAAATCTCGTGCCCTTGTAGGACGCCCCCAAAAAGCACTCACCGAATGGCAAAAAAAATTGCGCGAGGCGATTTCAATCGATGCGAGTCGCGAAAAACATTGTTAATAATTCGAAATGGGGGTTAACCATCGGACAAAAAAAAAAAAGGAAGGAAAAAAAAGAAAAAAAAACGTGAATGATTCATCGCGTGAGGTAAATTGCCGTTCCAGTCGAGGTAATCGCGTGATTTCCGCGTTCGTGTTGAGAAGTACTCTCTCTCCGCGAGAGTCCTTTCTGCCAAAATGCGTAGCGACGAGGCAAAGTGAGTGAGAGATTCCCCTCTCTCTCTCTCGCTCTCGCGACACACACACAAAGTGCCCCCCACTTAAAGGACTCGTCGTAGGCGTAAATTTGTCCATTTCCGCTCGAATAAACGCCTCGGGAATGAACGATAATAAAACAAACCTTTCGATGTTTACCGCCGCATAACAATAGTCGGTTTAGCGCTAGGTTTCCGTGGATGAGCGAGGAGAGACAGGAGAGCGGAGGCCACGGACCAACGGGACACTAGCAGCAGCAGCAGCAGCAGCAGCCTTCGCGAAACTCGATCACACACTATTTTTTTTTTTTTTCCTTCTCTTCTTTTCTTTTCGTTTCCTTCACCTCAACACACTTTTGCGTAGCACTCGCGTACAGCGGAGAGAAAGAGACAGAGAGAGAGAAAGGAAGAGAGAGAGAGAGAGAGACGAAGGTTTAGCCCGGAAAAAAAAACGCTCGAGTCCGAGCCAAAGATAAAATCGAACGGATTTTTTGAGCCCACAATCTTGGGAGCAAGAGAGACGACCACTCGGGCGCGCACTGTGTGCTGCTCGCTACGCGTGTGTGTATTTTCTGTGTTCGGCAAGTGCGAGGCGTGTGCGTGTGTGGGTGTCGCACGTATGTGAACCTGTATGCGAGCTCCTGACTCTCCGGGGCTGACACCACAGTCGTGAATCGCGAGAGTGGGACTAGAGGCTCTTGACAGGTTAATTGGCAGGGCTGCCAACCGCGGGGACGATCACGGGAGTGAATATGAGGCGCAGGTGCGTGAATTTCGCCGCGAAACGGGATGAAACGAGAAGAATGGGCGATAAGGCACGAAAGGTCGGGTGAAAAGAGATTTTCGGAACACCGGAATGTCGTTAAGGGCGGTTTTTTGCTTTTCGTATGTCGCCCTCTCTGTCACTCCTATGGGATTCCCCGCAGCGCCATCTTCGTCACATTTATCCAAGGCGCTCGGTCGGTAAAAGCGATTCAATGGGTGGTTAGTTTCGGCGCAGGAATGGGAGAACGCGTTTTTATGGGACTTTCTAGGGGTTTTTTTCAATGCGGTGTGGGAGTCTATGGGGCATTTGCGGAGACTTTTGAAAATGTTATTATTGTTTGGTGTTAGGATTTAAGATGATAAAGTGGATTTTTTTTTTTTTTAGGCCGGGTTAATAATGCTGATCGTTTATGTGATGTGGGAATTTTTTGATGAAAATGAAGCGTCTTTGTACATTATATAGTTAACAGTAAACGATCATCTTTATTTGGTATTTTGTAACATATTTATCTGTGATGCGTCGGACGTTGCATTGCGATTGGGAATTAATCGCGAGCAGATTTATTGCCACAGGAGACTGAAAGGAGAAAATGATGTATCGTAAAGACGGTGTTGTCAATAGCAATTTTTGGTGTAAAACAAATGTGCGATTCTCAAAGAATCTACATAGCAAAATACAAGGTTTCCACCAAATTTCACAAATCGTCGGAAAAACAGTAAAACTTTTCAGGCAAACATTTTTTCCCAGTGACGGAGAATCCTATCCGCACAAAATTAGATATTTTAATGGAAAACTGCTCACTTCATAAGGGCAAGGGGAGGCATTCCAGGTTCAGCTCCTTTCCTAAATCCTGTAACGAAAAAAAAAAGTTCACATTTTTAACATCTATCACAGGAAAATGAAAAACGCAGGAAACTAACCTAAATAGAGGACGGTCGGCAGGAAACCCCAGTGAAAAACCGTTTTCGTCACCTCCAAAACGATCTCGATCTTCTGCTTCGTTCCTCGGCTCAGACCCATCGCAATTTTGATTGATTTCGCGGTTCGTCGGTTCCGCAAATAAACGCTTTTATATTCGCGTGTATTATAACTTAACACGAGAATTTGTTCGACACGCTCTCGTCGTCTGCACAATCGATCTGAAGATAGTTGTCGAAGAAGAAAATAAGAGGGGAAATCCCCTAGTCATTGGCAATAATGATAGCCACATCAGCAACGTGATTGGTGCAGCGAAGTCGGACAGCCAATCACGTAGCGGAGGAACGTGCGCTGATTGGCGCGGGGTTTTGCGCCAATCAAATGCCCTCCAATCACTTTGAAGGCGGCAGAAAATTCAAAAGTCCCTTTAAAACGCGGTATTAAGTGGGATGACGTTTATGCGTCACGCGCACAAGCGAAAAACACTGTCATTTCTACGCTCCAGATAATGTATCTGTCAAAAAAAATGTTATTTATACTATTGTGCTGGATATCGATGATCGCAACGGTAAATAAACGCGAATTCAGCAAACAATTGCATTTCCTTTATCTTATGTCGAGGATTTTTATCAAAAAAAAAATGTTTTTTTCCATCTTTTGCTCTGGAATAGTAAGAGAAAGAGATGGAGAGGTTATGTTTGGCTTAACCTCCTTAAGTTTGGAGGATGTAATTATGGGTTTTTGGTTTTTTTCAGACTGCGGCTAATTATTGCGAGTGGGGATATTGCTCCCCCTCCGAATACTGCTGCGGAGATAACCAGTGCTGCGAAGATACAAAAACAACTTGGATACTGATGTAAGAATCAGCGGCGACGAGGGTTTTTTTATTTTAAGAACAGGGATCGACGGCGGTGACGTCGTCGCCAGGTTTACGGCGTTTGTGGTTCACGTTTGGCAATTGCATTTTCACAATTGCAATTTTGAGTCGACGGAACTTTGTTGACGGAACGTAATTTCTGTTCTTCGAACGATAACTGCGCGAAAGGAGTTTTTCTATGAGGAATTTTCTGTTTTTTTGCAGCGGCGGATTGCTATCCGCACTCATAGTCGCCTCCGTTTGCTGCGCCTGCTTTTATCGGCACATCGATTACTATCGTCTTCGCATGTGGCCGTTCTTTTCTTCCAACGAGTTACTCGTACCGCCGACCAAAGCCTAGCACACGAGAAAGAAGCAAAAAAATCGAAAATCCTGACGATGCGGATGATCAATGATCAGTCGGACACTGCCCCATGCATGATCAACTTCGAATGCCCTTATTTCCCCTCCGCTTATAATTCCCTGACGATTATACTTAAAAGTTTGTAGCCAATATCGGAATCTCTGACTGTGATTGATCGTTGTATTTGTAAATATAAATAAAATCCGTGGTTTTTAAATTAAACGACGGATCATTAACGAGCAATACAGTATCATAAGCGTTGACGTTGTGTCCAATATTACAAAAAAAATAAAAAATCTTTGAAAAACGCGTTTCTTCTTTACTTCAATTATTGCTAATGTAAATGAAATGAAATAAGCACCAAAAATCGACGTACCGATGCCACATTCGTGATTCTAAACCAATCACAACGCATAAATCTACCACGCAACTGTGATTGGATACCGGATGCCAACATGGCGCCTTCAAGTGGTCATCCATAGCTTCAGTTAATTCGTCAAACATATTTCGCTTCACCCATTATCTGATGCAAGAACTGCCTTAATTCGAACATATCTTCACGACGATTTCACCTAAAAATCCCGCCTGTACCCACTAAAAAAAAAAAAAAAAAAATAGGCAATCAACGACGAATGAAGAAAAATATCTTCGCCTTTATTTCTTCACAAAATTAATTCAATTCGACTAAAATAATAAGATAAATATAACAACAACTGCTGTGCCAGATGAGACCTCTTTTAAGGGTCCATCAGTCTAAAAAATTACAAAAAAAAAACAAAAACAAAAACAAAAACAAAAAAACCAAAACACCCGCTGAGACTGCAACTCATGATCACGTAAAATCAGCGAAGATATACAACATTTAGGCAAAAGCTTAGCGGGGATCTCGCGAAAAGTGCTTCGCTTGACTCATTATCCGCTGCGAGGATTGCCTTAAGAGCTTCGTATCAGCGGATTATGAGGCTCGCGACCATCTTGACCGAGGGCGACCTACGTCAGCCGCCCCGTTCGAATGTCGAATTTTGGAAATCAATAAACCGGCGGATGCGGAGCCTCGGAGGAGGGAGGCTATAGGTGAGACGCGCGCCGCGCGGGGTCGTCGCGGTGATGTCTCGTGCATCGGGTTCTCGGTGGTAGCGCGGTGAAGCTATCGTAACGGCGGGGATGCTGGGCGAGAAGTCGAGCTTTGTCGAGGGTAGGACGGCCGCCATGAAAATGGCCGTCACGTCAAAACATATCGTTAAAGTGAAGCTTCTGTGATCGCGGCCAAACAACAACACCTCCATTAATACCTAAAACACCTTCGATCGTAAAATGTCGCGTAACTCGAAGAGAAAACTCGCGATCGTCGCCGGAATATCCGAGTGTCTAGTCTACGTACGTTCAGTTTAGCATTATTTTAACGAAGCGACAATAACGAGCACACGCACCTGTTATCCTCCGTCACTTAAGCTCGTCCTTGAAGGTCAAGCCGTTTTTTTGTTACCTTCCTCCAAATTCTACTCGAAATTTCCGAAAAAAAAAAAACACATAAGTAAATTATTATTTTCGCACTAGGTACGAATTTATATATGTATATACATATATGTATATAAATGTATATAGTCGATGCCTGGACATTTTCTTCTCGTAGGTGAAAAAAAAAAAAAGGAAACGCATTGAGGAAGAAATGGTTCTATTTATGTTGCCGCCAGTTGTGAACCCGCTTAATGGTGTTTTTTTTTCTTCCGTGACCTTGGATCTATTATTGTTGTTATCATTGTTATTATCGTTTTGTCGATTGATTCGGTTGTTGTACATAAATGTTTTGACACTGAAGCACTTGTTTATTATTTCTTCTTTGAATTGTCCCGACCCTTTGACCCTTTTGTTTTAGTGGTACTCGTTAGGTTTATTGGTGTTTGGTGAAGGTAACAGGAGCGAATTATTTTCAGGCTGAAGCTAAATACTGTACCTTCGAAATTCACGGAGATCCGAAATACTACGTGTAAGTGGAAGTAACGACGCAACTTCCGGACGACGATCGCTCGTCCGGGCGATTTAGCATCACGGAAAATGAATATTTGTATTTATTCAGGTGTTCGAGAACAGAGTACTGCTGCAATTTGGGATGCTGCGTGTCGCCAGGACTGCAGATCTACCACTTGTGGTATTTCTGGTGCGTTGGATAATAACATTATACGTTATGGTGAAATCAGGACTGCAGACATTTTTGGGGATGCTTCGTGCAAATATTGCCGAAGAAATTGTTGAGGCAATTAAGAAGAAAAAAAAAAACGAAAGTTGATTGTGTGTCGTTTTGTCTCGAAATTGGCAGGCTCCTCGTCATAATAGTGTTCCTCGTCTGTTCGGGGGGCGGCTGGTGGTACCGGTATTGGCTCCAGGGCAGGTACAGAGCAGCCGCGTCGGCGATACCGAGCCGCGGTACCGGAAGTTCCCGCAATCAAAGTGCAACGTGCGGGCCCACGTGTCCGGCCCAACAGGCGAGCATCACTTACAATTCGGCGCGAAACACGGTGCTGCTTCATCGGATGTGGAAAGCAGGTGAAGCGATAAGTAACATCGAGCCTACTTCCGGTCCCCAATATCTCCGCCGATCGTTACATCCAATTATTACTCAACCCCCGAATTCCCTGGTGCGCCCAATCCACTTTTTGACCCTTTACTAAGCACCGAATTCCCCGAAAAAAATAAACCGCGAAAATTTTTTTTTTTTCAAAATTGTAAAAAAAAAAAAATACGATAATTGTGCAAATTTTTTTTTTAATTCCAGCGATTTTTTACATTTGTCAAAAAAAAAAGAAGGTTTTATTACACTAGTGTCGTAAAGTGTTAGTGCGAAAATTTTCAAAATTCATGGCCACTGACAGTGACCAAATATTTTTGGTGAAAATATTTCGTTTTTACATTTTGTATTGTCGATTTTTTTTTTTTTCGTGACGAGTTTGAGGAGGGTCTTAACGAGAAAAAAAAATGTTTAGGAGGTCCTCACCGTGGCGCGGGTTCATTGCCGGCGTATCCGGGTCCCCCGGTACCAGCGGCGGCGATTTCGACGCATTTTCAGAACACGAGTGTTGTTCTGAACGACGTTAATTGTCCGTACTATCAGTTGTACGGGCCTCCGCCGAGTTACGAGACGGTAATAGCGCAAACACGTGGTAAAATATCGAGTCCAATGTCACCGGAGCGCAGAAAAACCGGTCAACTCGACGAGTCATCGGCGACCGGAAGTTCGGTATTGCCGAATCAGGATCACGTGCCGCGATGCTACAATCACTCGCCCTACAACAGTCATCCGTCCCAGGCTGGCAGTATCGCTGGTATCCAAGATTCACCGGCGATTTCGTGCTACGAGCAGACCGCCAATTCCGGCGAGACAGTGGAAGCTTCGGCGGCATTTTCGTCATACGTTCAACCGTACGCCAGTAACAGCAGCGGAGCGACACCGGTTCATCCTGCGGCGAGACAAGAGGCCTGCTTGCCTCTCGATTATCATGGTACAATTTCAGCGAACACACACAATTGCACTCTGCTATTGATTACTATTGAATTTTCGTTATAATATTTTAGCTATTCAATAGTGCCTTGATATTAAGTAACTATTGAGTTGCTATTGAGTTGCTATTGAATCGCTATTGAACGGCTATTGAGTTGCTATTGAACGGCTATTGAATCGCTATTGAACGGCTATTGAGTTGCTATTGAACGGCTATTGAGTTGCTATTGAACTGCTATTGAGTTGCTATTGAATAATCCATAAACTGTCGTATGTATTATTTCAGGTGGTCCGATACCTCCGTTGGATTATCACTCGGACGCAGCGACGATAGTACCGGACACGTTTCGCATCTACAACAGCAACAACTTGGAGAGACTACCGAGTTATCACGGCGAGAGATCATCCCTAGATCCGAAATATCGAAGGATCAATGGGTACCCATTAGCGGGATGCCCGATTCGCGAAATCAACAGATCATCGCTCGCCGGTGATTCGCATTCCTCGGTGCCGGATCTCAAGATCGAAGGCGATGCTCATGCCCGAAAAGCCCGGACACCGCAGGACGATCAACGCGAGCGTTACTCACGTCATCACGGGGGATCACTCAAGTTCTCCAGAATCAGGGACGAAGCTCATCCGGCTGCCGTGATCTATGGAAGCTTTCGTCGGGGTCAAACGTTCCTCGAGATCGCAACCGGTGCAACAACCTGCAGGGCCAATCCCGTCGAGGAAACAAACGCAAATCGTTCGACAAATGGCAATTCTGTATTCACGAGGGACCACGAAACGATGAACCCTCGTGAATCCAGGGTACAGGACGATTTTCGCGACAACGGAACACAAGGATCGTTCCCGAGGTCGACGAGAAATGGACTCTTGAACGGTGACGCCTGTCGCGCTTCTCTGCGACGTTACGGCTTGCAAAAGCTCCAGATACAGACTACAAATCCATCCGATAATGTGATATTAGAGCCACTTACTTCCGCAATAAATTTCGAGGCTGAAGGCGCTGCCGCTCCAATCGAAAATACCGAGGTCGACGATGAGGTCGACAAGGACGAGGAATCCCACCGGAGGAATCGACGTCACGAACAGGACGAGAGACGACGAAGACGAGTCCCTTCGCCCGGCGCCCGAGGGACTAACAATGACGACGCTCGGAGCTTCGTTAACAATCATGAAAGTAAACACAACAAATTAGACAGGTCCAAATCGCTGGATTGAGGGAAACTCGTCGGGCGACGTATTTTTGAAATTGGGGGAATTTGAGGGAGCGACGCTTCCGGAAAAGCGGGTGGCCGCATTTTTTTTTTCTTACAAATATTTTGTCAATCTGAAATTTTGCGCGATTATCTTCGAGAGAAAAGCTCATTTTTCTCCCTATTTTCGATTTTTTCTCATTTTCGGAAAAAAAAAAAATAGCATAATTTTCTCGATCCTTCGCGGTCACGGGTTCGACGTAAACGCGGGGTCAAAATGACCCCCTGTGACCGCGGGCAGATGGAATGTACGGAAATGTCCAATTTTTCTCGCGCTTCGAAGGCACGAAAAAAAAAGTGAACGCAATTTTCGCGACGCTCGAGGAAAAGGCTTTTTTTGAGTCTTGGGAAGCACAAAATTGGCCCAATTTCAGGCTGCGTTACTGACAAAGTCGTCGGAAATTAAGCGCGAATGGCTAAATTGATGACGAGGAGAAGAAAAAACAAATATATATATATATATATACATACATACATATATATATACGTGAAGCACATGAGCATCGCACAGAAAGATGCTAAATAACGCTCAAGCCTCGTAACTAAAACGCGCACGTCACTGTCCACTTAATAAAATGATCGAAGCGGAGAGCGAGCGAACGAGATCGTAACAGAGAGAGTTTAGTTGATTAAGTTGTTAGGCCGTGAGGCAATGCGCTTAGTGCTAAATAAAATAACAGGCAAAAAAAGCTGTCAGCCCACAGCTTAGAAATTAATAAGCCAAAAAAAAAAGGATTAAAAAAAAAAGAAGATATTACTACAATCTAAAAAAAAACAAACAAACGTAACATTGATGTCTAAGAATCACCGAAGTAGCGCACCGCTATCGGATCTTCCATCCACGAGAGAAAAAAAAAAAAAAAAAGCACATGGTATCGTTGGTCAATCGGTGGGTGCGTAAAATGGCACGATCTGATCGGTAGAAAAGATCTGCCCGCGCAGACCGGACGCAACGATCCACTCCGCCATGCACAACTATCACGTCTTTTATAATAGGAAATAATAAAAAATAAATCACCGAATAATTCTCGAACGAATATTACGCGATAATGTGTACGATAAGTAGGTTTTATTATTCCAACTTGTTTAACGTCGATTACCAGGGCGATGGCCGCTGGGGGTTCCAATTTAAGGGGGATCATTCGCATTTAAAAGTTCGATCGCTTTGCGCATCGATTGATTTTGATTTTTCGATTGATCGATTTTATTGGCACATTTTTGTAACGAGCAGGAAAATTTTTTGTTAATTATTGTCAGTTGTGCATTACATTTGTACTTCCGGTATGAGCTTTAAATTTTAATCTGACTTCCCTTTGGAATATTAATGTCACGAAATTGTATTTTATTAATGAAGAGATTGTCGAAGATGATTTTAAAAGCGAGTGATTTGTCTTAAGGGTCGCACAATTAATAATCGCCATTAATATTAGCTGTGTCGGTGGGCCGTAAATTCTCCGTTATTATAAACTAATGTATGTGTTATCATCGGCACGTGAATTTGTCATTGTTATCTCTGCGTTTAACTCTTTGATCTGTGTATGTGTGCGTGTAAGTGTGTCTCCGAAATTAGCTGCGCTCGATCCTCTCGATCAGAGCGTAAAATAATGCACCGTCGTCTTCATACGCTGTACTAATTACGCAAACGACTGACAATGCGCGTCCGAGCTCACGCTGAACCAATGAAACTTCGCCGATATTTTTATTACGACGACGTTATTATTTCGGTTTCGCTGTCGGAAATAATTAATATCTCATTTTTCCAAAATATTCCTCCGTTACGCTAGAGGAAAAACGGGAAAAAAAAATTAAAATAAATAAATAAAAAACATAAACTAATTGTTGCGCGAGAGACAAATCGCGCTTATGATCGAATTGTTAAATTCTAGTCGCCTCTTTATAAAAGTTAGTTCCTTCGAATTTGGAATCGGGATAATAAAATAATGGCAAAAAATAATAATAATTATTATAATAATTATAAACCGTGTACATAAAAAGTTGAATCTGCAAATTTCAAATGATTCGCGATAATTTCTGTACCGTGAAAAAAAAAATCCAAAAGTGGCTCAGAACTTTTTTCTCCGTTTTCGGATGTTTTAACAAAAAATATTTTGTTTATTTAATTCGCTGCAAATTGAGAGGCGGAAAATTTTGTTTTTGGGGTGGAAATATTATTTGAAATCTCGAAGGGTCTCGAAAAAATAATTTGAGAAATTTGGGGGCTTATAGAAAATTGAAAGAGGAAGGCAAAAAGTTCTTGGACATTTTATTTATTTTTTTTGGGAAATTGAATAATTGAAATTTGCTGATTGAGGGATCTTAAGGGTCTGGAAGAGAGAGAAAGAGAGAGAGAGAGAGCGAAAAAGAGAGTATTCTGGGTTTCGTTGATACTCGAGTAAATAGACGACGAAAATAGCGGTCCAAAAAAAAAAAAAAAAAACGTGAATGTGCCAATAGAGGAGAGAAATCGTGATGCACTTGTACCGTGAAGGCAAAGGAGGGAAGCGAACCGACAAATGAATAATTATTACGTATATATTAACTACGATACAATACAATTATTTTTTGTAAAAAATAAAAAATAAAAAATCAATCCTAGAAGTCCAAGTCGAGCGCTGCGCGCGTAACTCCCTCGATTAACTGATAAACAATTAATAAAATATGGTAAAACCAAAAAAAAAAAAAAAAAAAAAAAATGAAGAAGTACATTATACGTGTATCGTCGAAAGGAAAGTCAGCTCTTCACCCTTACGCGCAATCATTCGTGCCTAAAAAAAAATCGAAAAAAGAAGAAAAAAAAAAAACCAAGCAAACAACAAATTACCAAAGCAAATGGAAGAAAGATAAAATCCACTGTAAAATATTGTATATCCAATGTATAAAATCATGTTTTGCTGAAAAGATAAATAAAGCGACATGAAATATTTATTCACAATCATGTGCGTTTTTATTACAATTTATTTTCCAATCACTTCAACAATTCCGAAATAATCTTCACCTGACAAAAAAAAAACATCAATTTGCCTTAATTCGCGGTATAAAAAAAAAAAAAAATTCTTACAAAATAAACGTGGCTGCATTGGGATGCAAAACTGCAGCAAGAGTCACCACAAATTTGGCGAAAATTATTTATCAATTAATATAAATTATTAATTTCTCTGCTTCCCTAAATATGAATATAGTGCCGTGCGTCACCGGTGACTCACGATCGTAAAGTCCCGCTAAAAATGCAAAATTTGTTAAAATTTCACGGCAAATCTGTGGTGACACTTGTCGTGGAGAGATTTGCTGAAAAAAAAAAAAGGATTTTTGCTTATCGGTGAAAAAATGCCTTATCGTTCGCCAGGCTCCGGTTGTACCTCTTCGAGGTCCTGTTTCTCGAAATGATAGCAAAGATGGCAGGTGCAACGTAACACTCGGCTTGAAAATCAATAAAGGGATCGGCGGAGGGGGTAAAGCGGGCCTGTGTTGAAGGGAGCGTTGAAGAGTGTGCAACGAAGCGCCGCACAGACGTTCCGCCCGGTGTCCACACTTTTTCTTCCCCGTGGAGTCGCTCCATCGATGGGCACAAGGAACAATGTTGACGAGTTAACGATACGGGACCATCGGGAGGGACTCTTCAGCGGCTGCTACCGTTGCTCTCCTCCGAGAGGTGCTCCTCTTCATCAACTCGGCACAGCCTCCTGTGCGGTTGACTGCGGTCTCGTGGACCCCTCGCCAATCTTTCCTCTCTCGTGGTCCTCGACTCCAATGGTGAATCAGTGAGCCACCGAGAGCCCAAAAAATTTCGGAGCCGCTGGATGAGAGCGACGAAACAAGATGTCAGTGAAGGTGAGGAGCGATTTTTTTTTTTTTCGGGCTTAAAAGAAGAAAAGTAAAAGAGGAGGGTAAAAGTGGAGCCAGGCATCGACACATTAACCCTCAAGCCCTTAAAGGGCGAACTCACACTCCAGCCTGGAACTTTTGTAATCAAATCAGCGACTCTTGATTTTGTAATTATTTTTTTTTAATCCGTGGAAAATTATTGGTTAAAGTGATAAATTGTTAAAATGTTGTTTATATGAATTCTTGTTATTTACAAATTGTGGCGCATGAAATTTAAATTTTGGGTCGGTGATAATGATGTTTGTCAAGTGCTTGTGATAATCAATGTGTTTTTTTATTTTTTTTTAAATTTTATGGTAAATAACTTTTGTTTATGTTGTCAGCGAATTGTTCAATTGGATTTTCGTGAAACAAGTGGGATTACTTTTTTTTATTCTCTTTTATTTTATTACATTGTGTTTACGGAGAAAAGCAAGATACGAGAGAATGTTTTTTTTTTAAACACAATTTTTATTTATTTATTTGGATTGGAGTAATTGATATTTGGAGGGTTTTGGATAATGGGGAAAATGCGGGAGGAGCTGAGGAGTTGACGTGGCGGGTCTCGAGAGCTTTTTAGTCCGCGACGCTCAGTTAGGCCGCCTTAAGGCGTAATAAGTGCTCGCTTCCTGTTGCGCATCCGAGAGGCGGCAAGAGCACATACGAGCTTTTCCATTCGCGCACATCGCGTTCGACTATGACTTGTGGGTGTGGATGTAGACTTTGCTATATATATATATGTACATGTGAATAAATATATGCATATATATATATAAACGAATGGTGCGTCGTGCGACGCACTCCACCCGCAAGTTAAACGACGTCGACGAGACGAAACGAGACGTGAGACGATCGTGTTGTATTGTGCCACTGGCCGTCGTCGCGACTGGCACACATTAGTCTGGTCGAATCGTCTGCCACGAGGTCGTGGGCGTTGTGTTGGTACTCGAATTATTTTGTCCTACTGAAAATCAATATTATTTAAATAATGTGGGAAAAATAAAAATTATATATAAGCCCCGTCGAATCGTGTGCGTTGTGTTGAACAGAAATGATTTTGTGCTATTGAAATATCAATTTTATTAAAAATAATATTGGAAAAAAAAAAAAAAATTAATATTAATTTATATAACAATATATAAATAATAAGTCGTCGAGTCGTGTGCGTTGTGTTAAATAAACATTATTTTGTACTGTTGATAAATCAATTTTATATAAATTATTTCTAATAATAATAATTAAAACATTTTTTTTTTGACATTTCACTGAGTGACCGAATTTTGTGTTGAAATAAAAAAAATTGTTTAAATAGTTTGTTAAATAGGAGACATAATGAATGTGGAGGGTTATAGATATTTTTGAAAAATCGTAAAATTGGTGGTGTTTATTTGGGTTTTGTGATGGAAAGTTGGGTGTTTGGATAGGATACGTCGACGGCCAGTGGGCCAGCGTACTGAACGTCAACGTCAGAGTCAAACGTGCCAGCGAAAGAGCGATATATATTTTTAGATCGGGTTAAAGCGGATCGCTCCGCGAATTTAACGTCGTTTTGGTCAAAAGGCCTTTGGCGAAGCGACGATGCGGCCGCTTTTGCCTTGAAATCGTGGGCCATCATTTTTTTAAAAACCATACACGATTTTTTTTTTTGTGGAATTAAAATAAAAATTGGTGCCGGTGAAAAAAATATTTTCGTTCATGATTGTGATATTATTGTGCCAGTATTACATCTTCTGCATTTTTTGGAAGTAATTTTGGCAAAAAAATTGAAAATCTACGTGTCAAGGTACGATTTTTACAACATCGAGAAAAAAAATGGTGATACTTGGATACAAAGTGCAGAATATTTTTTATTATTTATTTGAAGCTTATTATAGTTAATTAATAATAATAATAACAACGATGCTCTGTTTGTGTTATCTCATTCTTGGTATCCAATATCGATATCTCATTGGATATTTTTTAATTGCCTTTAGATTATTTTATTTACGAGTATATCACGTTGACAAGTAATTTATTTCGGAGAATATTTTTATACATTGTGTGTGTGTGTTTTTTTTTAATTCTTGATACATTTCGTCAGGCGATCGTGCAATTATAAAAAACATAATTAGCATCGACTGTTCAATGAATTCGAGTATCTCAAGCTTCGGTAAATGCACTGTTATTTCCTTCGATAATGAGACATTTTTTATACGAGTCACTTGACATGACGTTGCGAAGTCATGCGTTCGATGCTTAATTAAGCGCGTGGAAAATGGAACGAGGAAAATATTTTGTTACATTAAAATTCGTGAGGCGTTTTTAAGTTTTAAGTTTTTAAAGAACTTAAGAAAAAAAAAATTGTTATACATGTTTGACAAATTATTTTTAATGAAAACATGGAAAAATAATAATTTTTTTTTTAATACTACAATTAATTCATCGTCTTGATTACTTTTCAACCCCATAAAGTGTTCAATAATATTTGATTTCGCACGTTTCCATGTTTAGCTTCCAAAGTCATCAGAGATAAGCGCTTATCTCGAGGATGATGATTTATTTTCATGTTTGCGGCAGATGTGTGCGCGTTTCGCTGTTTCCTTCTCGCCGTGAGGTCACAAAGCTCGGTTTTACGCTCGCGCGTGACGCGCGCGAGCACGGGCCTAAAACCACGAGCTGCTCTTCCACTGGAGGCGATCAAATTGCTCGTGCACTTGCTCTTAATGATCAATGTGTCAACGCGTTATTATTGCGCACGCATCTCGTAATTAATTTTCCAGTTACTTTTTTACTCGTCAAGCGACGATTCCCACAGTACTTAAGGTCACTTGGTCGCCTAAAAATATTTTTTTTGTAGCCTGCAGAAAAAAAAAAAAATCAGTAAATACCATTTTCTATTTAATTTCCCTCAATAATATTTTATTTTATCAATGGTTTCGATGAATAGAGTTAATTTTTTTGGAAGATTATTCATTTTTTGTCTTCGAAGAAATTTTTTTTTTTTTTATGAGCTGATAACAGAATGGATGGTCCATGGAGATAACGATAAGTTTGCAATGATAATTGTAATTAGGTCAAGTACATTGAGCCGCTCGTTAAAAAAAATGTACACAGTCTGGTTGTAATGGGAAAAAAAAAACGGAGCAGAACGCCCATAGGCACCGATTAAATGGCTTTCTCGTCTGGGTGGCAGATCCGGCGCCCTAAATGATAATCCCATGCATAAATAAAGTGGCAATGCAGCATAAATTGTCGGCGTGTGTTATCGTTGCTTCCGGTCGAACGTGCGTAATTTTAGCCACGTGCTATAGTCGACACAGTTACGTTTTGTGTATCGCTCTTTGCACTTCACTAATTGTACTAACGCCACACAAATATCGCGGGGGGTTATGAATTAGCATAATTTAATTTCCATGCGATTCAAAGTTTACTATGCTAAAGAAAATTTAATTAATTCGACACGTCGAAATAATATAAAATAATAACAAAGTAATGAAACAAAATAGAAGAAAGTGTAAAATAAAAATGATTTTTCACTTTCTTCTGCTGAAAAAGCCAATCAATATTTTTATTTTGTTAGTAAACAAATTTTTTTTTCATTAGGTTTTATTTTGCAAATAAATGAAAAAATTCGTACAATAATTAATATTAATTTTTTGGACTGAATATTAATAAATCGTTTTTTTTTTTCAGATGACGAGATACAAGCAGGCAGAATTCGAAGACGAGGACAGCAGTAGCATAGGCTCGGTGGTATTAAACAGCGAGGGAATAAGCACATCGGCGACGCACATAAGATATCACTCGGTAATTTAGTGGCTTAAGCAAAGAATACACGGACTTAGTGGCAAGTGTGTAACTCGATGTCTCGGGTAACGTCAGAGGAGCATGAGATTTGAATTACAGCTTCTTAACTCACGATGTTAATTATTCCCATGATGGCTCATTATTTTCGCTGGAGACAGATTTTTCAGGGCTGAATAATTAGTCACGATTACTAGGCCTGAGAATAATTAACAGTCCGCGACTCATAAAGACAGTGGAATTTTTTAGGCGACTTGAAAATATTGCTTTTTTCTTCATTAATTCTGAACCAATATCATAATTCATAAAGGAAATTAAAAGCAGTGGAATTTTTTGTGCGGCTTAAAAATATTGCTTTTCAACATAGGCTTAAAAAAAAAAAAAAAAATACAGGAAGCAATTGATATCGAAAATAATGAAAAAGCTCAAAAACAACTCAAATTGCTCATTATCCACCGGAAGTTTAACCTTCGAAGGCTCATCTTTTTTTTTTGCAACGCAATTCTGACATAAAAAAATTTTTAGTGCGGCTTAAAAATATTGCTTTTCAACGTAGACTTCAAAAAATAATTACAGCAAGCAATTGATTTCGAAAATATTGAAAAAGCTCAACAATAACTCAAATTGCTCATTATCCACCGGAAGTTTAGCCTTCGAAGGCTCATCTTTTTTTTTTGCAATGCAATTCTGACATGAAAAATGTCTTCATCGATCCTGAATCGATATAGTTCATACAGGTGATTAAATTTTGAGACTCGATGATTTTGTTTCAGGGTACAACTTTGTGGAGGGCGAGAAGCACATTGGAAAGATGTCTTCTGATAATGTGCATAGGTTTGCTGTTGATGGTGTCGGTGATGATGATTTTGTTGAGCAGCAAACATCATTGGGAAGATGCACAAATTCTCCACGTGACTTCCCATGGCGAAGGTGAAATTTGTCTCATATTTTGCAATCAATAATCGATAATCACTCGATAACCGATTGCTGACAATTACAGAGAATACATATTGCCTGACGGAGCATTGCGTCACCGTAGCCGCGACGATAATAAACGGTATCGATCGGTCGATCGATCCCTGTGACGATTTCTACGAATACGCCTGCGGCGGATGGATTAAAAAAAACCCAATACCGGATGGAAAGAGCACGTGGGGCACGTTCACCAAACTCGAGCAGGACAATCAGCTGGTTGTCAAGAACGTCCTCGGTGAGCAAACATCGACGGGTTAATCGGCAATCCTCAAATGATTTTATCGATCTTCTTACAAAATATACTTGTTAAAAAATTGCCAAAAAAAAATTACGCGTAATTAAGAAACGTCAGAAATGAAGAGCTTATGAAAAAATGTATTTTTCAATGGATAAAAGAAAATTATATCATTAACTATAAAGTGATTAGTGAGAGAGGGATTTTCAGTGTAATTAGTACAAAGTGGAGAGGCAAAATTGGGTAATTATGTGTAATTATAACTTTTTATCCTAAGAAATTAATTTTCTTTCTATTTTTCCATGAAATCAATTTTTCTATTTTTTTTTTGTTCACAAAGTGTGAAATGTCTGATTCGATGGATTTTTCGGCCACAGAAAAACCCTTCGATGAGATGAAGTCTAAGGCCGAGCGAAAAGCGAAGCTTTACTACCTCTCGTGCATGGACGCAAACGAGACGATAGAGGCGTTGGGTGGCAAGCCTCTCCTCGATCTCCTGGACAACGTCGGCGGCTGGAACATCACTGGAAATTTCAACGTCTCCTCGTGGAACCTCCAGACGAGTATGCACGTTTTGCAGAACGTTTATAACATGGGAGGCCTCTTTTCGTGGGCGGTCAACGAGGACGACAGAAACAGCAGCATACACATTATACAGGTCAGTAAAAGCTTCATTTACGCCTCACATACCAGATCACAAATTTAATTAGCGTTTTTTTTTTTTCATTTACAAATGAACAACATAAACCATCGATTTTTTATCGATCGAATTAATTTTTTTCACAATGCTTAGAAATAAATAAATAAATTTCAACTTATGGTATTACAAAAAAAAAAAACAGTTTAAAGTTTTTTATTTATTTTTACTTTCCTCTTATGTCAAATTTGAGTTAATTCTGTTTATCATAATCGAAAATCACATAATTTCGTACCGGTAAAGAATTAAAAAAATTATTGTTTTATTAAAAATATGAAAAAATTGCAGATTGATCAAGGAGGACTGACGTTGCCGACGACGGATAATTATTTGAACAAAACGGAGCACGGCAAGGTTCTGACGGCCTATCTGGACTACATGACCAAGGTAATCATCCCGCATTTAATTATTAAAAAAGGAGAGGAAAGAGAGAAAAAAAAAATAGGAAGAGAAAAAATGGCATTTTTGGAGAGGGAAGAGATGGAGTTGGTGTCGAGTACAAGGAAACTCGAGGATGTAAAAATGTGCACAGATTGGCGTGCTGCTAGGCGGCGAGGAAAACGAGACGAGGAGGCAGATGCAGGAAATAATAGATTTCGAAACGAGATTGGCAGAGATCACGACACCGCAGGAGGAAAGGAGAGACGAGGAGAAGCTGTACAATCGAATGTCCATAAACGATCTGCAGCGACTCGCGCCATTCGTAAGTCACTCGCAATTAAAAAAAAAAAATACAATTATGATTATTAAATAATTTTAAAAAATATATTGTCTCATCCTCAGATGTCCTGGATCGAGTATTTCCAGAACGCAACGCGTTTAGTCAATAAGAAAGTCAACAGCAAAGCCATGATCGTCAATTACGCGCCTGAGTACTTTGAAAAATTAACGAAGCTCATGCAGGAATACAACAAAACAGCAGAGTCGAAAACGTACGATTTTTTAACACGTTTTTTGTTTAGCTGTGTGTAATAAACTTTTTGCAAAAATTCATTTTTGGTAGGAAAGTATGTAACGAAAATGTGAAATTGGTCTTTGCGATATGTTGATTGGTATTGATTATTAATTAATGATCATTGTGATGATGATATAATTACAGAAAATATTTTAATTTTGGTAGGTACGAAAAAATTGATAATTTGATAACAAAAAGCAAAGGCATAATTTAAAAATTTTTTTTTAAATTTACTATTAAATGTTATGATTTTTTTTAGGGTGTTGAATAATTACCTCGTGTGGCAGACTGTGAGGTCGCTCACCGCCTATTTATCGAAGCCCTTCCGCGAGGCCTACAAGGGCTTGAGAAAGGCGCTAATCGGTTCCGAAGGAAGAGAGGAGCAGTGGCGATATTGCGTTAGCGACGCCAACAACGTTATGGGATTCGCAATTGGTGCTATGTTCGTCAGGGAAGTTTTTCATGGAAAGAGTAAAGCTAAGGTAATTCAATTAAAATTCGATAATCAACAATTTAATTCCGAGGCATTAAAAAATCTCACTCTTCTGATGTCATTTAAAAAAAAAATGTATTTTCTCCTCTGAAATGATTTTTTTTAATGAAAAAAAAAAAAAAAATTGAATTATTGAAAATAATTTATAAAAAGTAAATGGAGTTTCAAGTTTCTTTTTTTTTTTTTTAATTATATTTATTGGATATTTTTATAATTGGAGAGATAAGCTGTGATCTATGATTTATAATTATCATCAATGCGTAATTTTTTTTTAGGCTGAAGAAATGATAAACGAGGTGCGAGGAGCTTTTACGAAGAACCTGAAGAACCTCGACTGGATGGACGGCGAGACGCGAACGTCGGCGAACGAAAAGGCAAACGCGATAACGGACATGATAGGCTTTCCCTATTTCATTCTCAATCCCAACGATCTCGACGAACGTTATCGGGATCTCTCGATAAAACAGAACGAGTACTTCATGAACAATATACGGGTGAACAAGTACACGCTGAAAAAAAATCTGGAGAATCTGGATCAACCGGTGAACAAGACAACCTGGATTATGTCACCCCCAACGGTAAACGCTTATTACACGCCGACGAAAAATCAGATTGTCTTTCCGGCCGGAATACTCCAGAGTCCGTTCTACGACATGGAAAATCCAACCAGCCTCAATTTTGGGGGTATCGGTGTCGTCATGGGTCACGAACTCACCCATGCTTTTGATGACCAAGGTGAGTTCGTCTAATTAATCGGTATAATCATTTCACGCAGTCAATAATTGGCGAATTAATCGATATAATTATTTTACGAAGTCAATAATGGTCAGATTAATCGTCTGCAGATTAGTATAATAATTCATAGAATTATTGCACGAATTTAATAATTCTGTCATTGTATTCCTCTTCAGGAAGGGAATACGATCTCCATGGAAACTTGCACCAGTGGTGGAACAACGCAACTATCGAGAGGTTTAAAAATCGAACGGAATGCATCGTCGATCAGTACAGCGAGTACGAGATTCAGGGTCGACACGTGAACGGGAGGCAAACGTTGGGTAAAAGTCCAATTTTTTTCCAAACACAATTTCCCACAAAATTGAATTTAAAAAAAATGAAAAGTAAATTAATTATCATAAATCATTATAATATAAATTTATGAATAAAAATTAATATACCAAACGTCTGTGTCGCACAGGAGAGAACATAGCCGACAACGGAGGCCTCAAAGCAGCTTATCACGCTTATCTATCGGCGCCTAAAAGTTACAAGGATCAAATGCCGTTGCCCGGTTTGAGTTTGACTCACCGTCAGCTATTCTTCCTAAGTTTCGCTCAGGTACATCATCAATGTTATTTTATTTCATTCACAATTCAATGATTTAAAAAAAAAAAAATCCCTTCCAAAAATACACAATTATGCCAAATTTACCAAATGATAATAATTACGGATAATCACGTAAATTAATTAAAAAAAAAAAAACAGGTTTGGTGTACTGCGGTTACGTCAGAGGCTGTGGGTCTTCAGATAGAAAAGGACTCTCACTGTCCACCAAAATACAGGGTAATAGGACCTCTGTCGAATCTTGAGGAGTTCTCGACCGAGTTCAACTGTCCTAAGGGTTCGAAAATGAATCCCATCCACAAGTGCGAGGTCTGGTAATGATTCGTCTCATTACGATTATTAAAAGAAGAAGAAGAAGAAGAAACCACTAAACGACGAGATAAGAAATGTGTTAGGAGGCTCGCAAGTCACATTGGGTTTAAACCCGAACCACTAATCGAACGGCCATACTCTTCTTTTTTATTCTATTCTATATATACACTCGTACATATATATATATATATATATATATATATATATATGTATGTGTTCTTCATTTTATACGATACTATCGATGATTTGTCCTGTACCAAAAATTTCCTGCTCACGCGGCAGTACAAAGAAGTTTAATCTCAAATTAATCAAAAAGAAGTTTAAAAAAAATAATAACAACAACAATGAAACTTCGTAGCGTTAACACTAATTAAATGAATGTCTGTGTGTGTACAGAATAAATAATGTTATATAATATAGTTTCGGGAAGCTGCGCGCAAAACGCGTCTCTTCGAGCAAAGATTTCTGCAGGCAGGATATATTATTATAATTATTATTATTATTATTAGTTGATAAGCTTCAACGATAAATTATTTTCGTTAAGAACAGCCTGGCGTAGATAGTAAATGTTGATAATTGTCATGTTCAAAACGCGAGATAACAATTTTCGGTGGAACAACATTTGAGATATTTATAAATGAAAATAGAAGAAAAATGTGAATCTTCGCTCCGATGCGTTGCGCGTTGATTTTTCTTTTTTTTTTTATTTTATTTTCAATATACAGTATTAGGCTCGCGCTTTTTTCCTGCCGATGCACAACCTTAAAAGAGCTAAATACATTTTTTATTTTGCAATGATCGCAGATTTTTGTTAAAAGAGCGGGTTTTTAGATTCTCCACAAATGCAAACACGATTACTGTGATATTCGTGTAATTTTTTTTGTTTAATGATGGTGCATACAATTTAAAAAAATAATTAATCGCCGGTTCTCACGTCAATTCGCTTTTACATTCAGCATTTTTGGACACTTTTCGGTAACGCGAGAGAAAAATATTTTATTCGAATTCTGTATTGATAATATACAAAAATTTGTATAGAAAAATGGGCGTAAGATCGTTGTAAAATGTTCGTACTTGTGGAGCTTGAAAAAGCCACTTTCCGCAATGAAAGCGTCCGACGGAGGCGCTGCGAATAAGAGCCACTGACTGTTAGCTGTTGAGCCGAGAAATTTCCCACTCCGTTAAACAATAGAGTCCGGAAAAATGAGCTCAGACCTATTAAGAGCGTTGCGACCTATTAACGATGCTTAAAACAGCGACCTAAGCCACTAGGCCCCTTAAATAATTAATAACACGTATTTTAAAAAACGAAACTGTGATGAAGCGACTCTAAACAGCTACGAGTATTATTTTGCAGCTGTTTATCATCGCCTTATTACCAATTTATTAGAAAAGATCGCTAATATCATACACCATTAAAAAAAACATAAACGTCAAATGAATTCCCTTTAATTTATTAAAAAATGAGGATTCGATCAGTAAAAGCAGACAAAAAATGACGTGCTTTTTGAGAACTGCTGGTTGAATTTATTTTAAGCTCCACTCTTTTTCTTTTGCATTTTTTTCAACCAAAAATTGCTCCAAAGTAACACAAGGATTTTTTTGTTAATTAAAAAATTCATCTTACGCATTAAAAAAATCGTACAAGAAAAATTCAGTCATTTTTAGTAACTCATCGAGCGGGTTTTACATATCACTTGAAATTTATTGGCTGCACAATTGACACGAGTAGAGCAACATTAACAAGGTGAACAAGTGGCGAGTTGCAAAAGGTCTCAAAAAACTGCACCGCAACAAAAAATTGAATAAAATGAATTAAAAGAAGAGATTAGAAATGCGATTGAACAAAAAGAGAAACGAGTGAATGCCGGAGTGTCCAAGAGGCGTTCTTATACTACTAAGTTGTAAAAGGAATCAGGAAACAAACTACTAAACTAGAATTCAATTTAAAAAAAAAAAAGAGTACGAACAAACAAAAAATGTATTAATAACGATAAATCGATAAATTGTATTAACTGCGGCGTCAACGTCGCAGCAGGAATTGTTTAAAGTATATGATATAAAAAACAATGAAATAAATGTTCCACTAGTTTTTATTTAACTCCACTGAATCCCTTAATTATTTTAATCAACGATATACTAATTAATTTAATTATTTACAATAAAATTTAATTGCAAATAAAATACAACGTTAATCACAAATTGTATTCGATTTGAGAATCCTCAAAATTTCAGACGCTTAAGGTCCACTCGCTTCTCGACATCGAGTCCAATTTGTTGGCTGGAAAATTGTACGAGAATTTTGGAAAATTGTTCAAGTGCCTGACGCGATTTTTCGTTCGGATTCTCAGCCGATATCGGAACCACAAATTCTCCAGAACGCATATTAATATACTCAGGAATATCATTATCAAAAATCCCATCGATAGAAGATCAATGTGAGCGTATTCCACGGGATTAAAATTCCATAGATGATTGTTCGCGCTCGGAGGTTCCCTGGATATCCATCTTCTCTCCAGACGCTTCAAAATTCCAGCGGTGCGAAGTCGTAGAAGGCTAAAAAAATTTTTTTATTTAATTTAATTTACTTATGAAAATCGTATTTGATCAAAGTAATTATTTTATTCGAAAATTCATTCGAGGATTGTAGAAATTAATTTTTTAATCACAAGCGCTAATTAGTCCACGATATTTGATTTACTAATTATCGATGATTCGTCGATGCGGAGCTGAAGTGGCGTGAAGAAAAACCAAACTGAAGCTCCAGTTCTCTTCTGGAATTTGAACAATGTCACATCGATGCTGAACCGTTCGATAAATCGACAGAAATATGTCCAATGCTTCGAGGAACACGAATCCCGATTTGCAAATTTTCGAACTCATGTCCTGCAGGTTGTCCATGTCCGGGCAATTGGCGTTCACCAAATCGTTCCAATCGGTGGAATCGTCGGAATTGTAGCTTCCCAAAAACTGGTTATTAAAAAAAAAATTATATCATTTTTTAAAAAATCATATTACGCTGCGCTGCAGCAAAGTCGAAAAAATGTCATTACTACCGCCGGGCATAAAAAAAACCATTTTTCTCCCGAGGAAATAACACTGTCTTAAACAGGCGCATGTTCATTGATTAAAAAAATTTTTTTTAAATAAAAAATAAATTAACTATGACCTCAAAAAGCCGAACGTATGCACCGCTGTCGTTTCTCACGCACAGAGAGTGCGTTTTCTTCTCGACGATATCCTCGAGGCTGTTGAGCGTCAAAATATTGCCTCTGATAGCGAGAAAAGAGGTGAGAGTGCTGTTGAATCCGCAGGACATTAACATGCCCATTATCACAGCAGATATTACAAGGATCCGCAAGGACCAGCATGATGGAAATTTTTGAAAACCTGTTGGAAACACCAGAACATTAATTTCTTCTCTTTTTTTAAATTCAAATTCACCTCTAAAATTTAATGCAAAATATAATATAAAAATGTGGTTTAAAAAAAAATGAAAAAAAAATTACCATGACCCGTGACCGCGCCCAGAACGTTGAGAACATTGAGACATTAATTTCTTTTTTTTAATTGAAATTCACCTCTAAAATTTAATGCAAAATATAATATAAAAATCTGGTTTAAAAAAAAAAAGGAAAAAAAAAATTACCATGACCCGTGACCGCGCCCAGAACGTTGAGAAAATTGAAAGAGGGTCCAGCGAGCTCGTCGTTGCACTCGATGTAATTATGGCAAACAGCTCTTTTGAATCTGTACATTATCAGCAGAAGTGCAGGTATACCGACGATAAAGCTTAAGGAGGTGGCCCACAATCCTCGAGAAAATATTTTCGTGTACCACCATTTTGAGACCAAGGTTCCCTCCAGCATAATGAAGAATCCGTAGCTGAAATAATTAATAAAAAAATAATGAACATTCGATTTTCCAATGGTGCCATTCAAGGGGATCTCAAAATTTGGTTGATAAAAAATTTTCCTAATTTCGACTGCAGCTTGCTTAATTTTTTTAAGTGGATACGTAATCGATTACTCAACTATGCTGTGGCCACCTGATGACTGTAGGAATATTGGCCCGTCGGATAAGTGTTCATCGTTCTCGCAGCTAGCCACGAATGTACTTCGCCCCTCACCAAAGTTCGTCCAGCCGAAAGTCGAGGTTTTTTGTAAATCGTTCTGAAATAATTGCAAGAGAAGATTTTCGAAAAATCTTCACGCATTTGTTAATAATACTCCCGCTGGATTTTTTTCTATTTCCCGTATTCATTGTATTAAATTGTCACCTCGAAATTTGCGCTTAGGGCATTATAAAAAAAAAAAAAAAAAATTGCAGGAAAAATTGAATTCACCTGAATTTCAGGGCATGTTCCAGAGTCGTCCAGATATCACCGATATATCCAGTGAGAGTTCCATCGGCGTTGACAATCATGTAAGGAGGTATCTGCAATTAATACAAATTTTCGTGTTAAATTTGTTCAAAATTCTTCTCGAAAAAATTAACTATGATTCATTATCATTTTTTTTCTTCTTTTAATTAGAAAAACTATTTTTATTTTTTGTAAATTTGCACTCACGGGTTCACCGGAAATGATAATCGTCTTGCTGTTGAGGTCATCGAAGTAATCGACGTTGCAGATGGCGGTGCCATTTTTTTTGAGCGCCTCGAGTAGAACAAAGTCCTTCGAGTTTCGATTCCACTTCCATATCCTTCCAGGATAATCGTTGGCATATTCCACTTCTCTTTGGCAAAGTAAAGGCAAGCAAAGAGCAGCGCTTTGCCCCGCAAAAATTATCTACCGTGAAAAAAAAAAAAAAAAAAAATGAAAAATTACAATTTCGTAAATTTCACTGGATGATTATTTTCACTCACCAGAATGAAAATGTTCATTTTACTCTGCGGCACATTTTCCACCGCGACGTCGCCTTAAGTACGTGGATTTGTGGATAAATATTTTATCGGCTCGCCCAATTTCAGCGTGAAATTCAATGTGTCCCATTGAATTGGACAGGCCGCAAAAAATGAGTGGGACACTTCGAGTGTCGATATAATTAACGTGGGAAACAAATTGAATTTTACAAAGGCGAACAGCTGAAAGTCTCGTGAATAATTAAATTATTAGCCGAAAAAAAATAAAAAGGAATAATAATAATAATAATTGCGTGACTGACTGACATCCGATAATCATCATGGAATGGAAATGAATTTTTTAAAGGGAGCGCCTTGTAACGTTGATTGGTCGATTTTAAAGGGGCGACTGATTAGTTGGTTTACTGATTTAGCGACAGACGAAAATAGTATCGACCGGAAATCGAATATTCGTTGTTTACTGTCTTATCAACGGCAAATTGTGAACGAGCACGATACAGACACCTTTTCCATCGACCGATGGTACATTTTTTGTCCCACTCGTTCACTCGTCGCTACGAGGAGCCAACAGCGAATCGAAGAGAAATTTCCCGGTTCTGCAGTTTATGGAAATTCCACAGGAATTACGAATATTTTTCAATAAATTTTCGTGACTCTTTTTGATTTTCGAGTTTTTTTTTTTAAACAGGAAATTCAAAGGGCTATCGTAGCAAGTGACGAGTCAATTTAACTTTTGAAAAATTCCGAAAATTCAAACTCAGCAAAGTATAAAAAAAAAAATCTCATTTTGGAGCCAAATTAATATTACATCTCTACAGATTCGGTTCAACTAAATCCAAACGACTGTAATTACCCAGACTTCTCCAGTTTGCTTTCCAACTTCCGGTTACAATTTTTCAACATTTTTTCCGATCATCCGCAGTTGTCAAAAACTTTGCTAATGATATTTTAATTCATTTTCTCGACAGAATATTAATTGCTCCGCAGCTTAAAAAAAAAAAAAAAAAAAAAAAAAAGTCTCTTCAGCATTAGTTCATTTTTTCCAGAATATATGAAGGGACACGACGATGGGTTGTCGCGATGATGGATAGCGGTGACGATGCGTGGGGCCTCTGGACCTCGAAGAAGTGCGCATACGCGAGGACGTAAAGAGCGAAGAAACCAACATATGTGCGAGTCCCGAGATTTCGCCGATGCACACAATACGTGCAGCCGGCCACATGCTGCGCTTGACCACCCAGCTGCATACACATAGACACCCCCCGACGACAACGCTCCAAGAATTGATACGAGTGATCCTCGCTCGTTTCATTCGACGAGGTCCTTTTCACTTGATCCTTATGATTCCACGACGTCCGTTCAATCGCGATCGATCATTGTTAAATAACGTTTTCAACGTACTGGGTGAGATTGTTAAACGGTGGATCGTTAGATCGCATGATTTCTCATCCTGCTCAAGAAATGAAGAAGAAGAAGAAGAAGAAGAATTTGTAAGTAATGCTCATTCTACTCTGATTATTAGATATTAATAATTTTTTTATTTTAAAATAAATTAAGAGGAAAATTTATGAATATTATAATAAATTGAATATTATAAAAACAGGTTCTTTGGCAAATTCGTGAAAATAAGCTTTGCATCTTCATTATTTTTTTTCGTCTTCAAATATTTTTCTCATTACGATTTTAATCAAATAAAAAAATGGAGTAAATTTGAAGGTAATTAATTATAAGTTGGACCGTCGTATTTATTTTCTGTTATTTCAACCCCGTTGATAAAAGCCTTTTTTTTTTAGGTCAAATTGCGTACAAAATTTTTTGAAAATTTTCAATGTCCGGTTTTTATTCGTGCAATTTTCGAAATTCGGAGATTACGTCATTTGGCAGTTTTATATAAATTATAATTATGCGTTGGAAAAATGAGGTTTAACTCATTATATTTATATATTTATTATACATTATATTATATTATATATATATATGTATATGGATGCATGAGAGTCAGTAGCTATTCAACCCTCAAAAATGTTCGTCGTGGACGTGAGTTCAGGGTCAGAAGGCGCGTCGACGTCGTCGTATCCGTCGAGATCTCGTAGAGGCGATGCGAAAGCGCAGCTCAACGAATTTTTGGGTCTCTTCCAATTTTTTTTTTTTTTTCCTCGTCGATTATTCTGGAAGCGAATAAATTGACCGAGTCGACGCGATTATAAATGAAGCTGGGAAGAAATAAAACTTCACTCTCATGCACTTTTAACATTATTTGCCTTTTTTTAGGCCGAATAAATCAAGGTGTTTTTTTTTTTTTCTCTCGTGAGATTCGAGAGGTGGAGACTTTTTTGCGCTTGACTGGAACGCATTTGAGCAGAGGATAAGCGTTTAGTGGACAGTGTGGTAGCTGATGATGCTGTCAATTTCGTTGACTTTGTCGAAAATGTCGTTTTAACTCGTGGCCAGTGAAATAAAAATAATTGAGTAAATTTAAAAAAATTTTCACGTGACTGGAATTTTTTTTTTTTAATACTTTGTAAATGGTAATTGTATAATTGAAATTTATTGCACTGATTCGCAGTCGACTGAATGAGTAGTACATTATTTTTAGTCACTGAGTGATTACTCGATGATTAATTGACTTACATTCGGTTACTGATTTATCATTAATTAAGTGAAATTGAGATAATCATTCCTGTGAATGTAAAATTTTCGGAGGTATTTTAATTCTTGAAATTAATGTTTTAATTGATGTGAAAATTGATTTAATTATTTACTTAACGAATGAACGAATAATTGAGGGATTTTTATTTTGTTAATCGGAGCTATTTTCACCTTCAATTTAAAAATATAATAAACGAAAAATAAATAAAAAATTCAAAAACGCAATGAATAAGTGAATATAAATTTTCGACCATTTTTTAAAAAATTTTTGCACATTTTCCAGGACAGGTTTTTGGTTGTTTAGCAAAGTATTTTGGAGACAATAGTTGGTACTTTTTATCGCAATTGGCGAAATCGGCTGGGCCAATAAAAATTTCATCGATTCCGCGAGTTTCGCACTTGCGTAATTCCTGCATATTTCTAACAAAGAAATCGGATTGCAAAAAAGAGAGAAAAAAAAGAAACGAAGTGAGAAACGAACTTTGGGTTGAATAAAAATGCAGGAAGTTGCAGCAGAGATCGTAAGAGCGCGATTGGCGAGTCCCGCGTCCGGTAGACAAGCGATGCGATTACCGCATCACGATATCTAACGCCTCGATCTAAAAGAAGGATTGAGGACGATCGGTTAGTCAAATTTCGGGACATACCTCGAATCGAGAGTCCCTCGATGGCCCTGACACTTCTCTCTTCGGATCGGTTGCAAATTCGCCGGCCCAAAATTTCAAACGCAAACGACATCGGTAAGCCGAATAAGCGGAAATGCCATTCGTTTTTGAAAAATCGGTTGAAACTGAACGTTTCAACATTTTGCAATGAGACCAAATAATAATAATAACAAGTGAAACAGCATTTGCTGCCACATAATCATGCCATTAAAGCACTTGTTTATAATAAAGAACAGAAATTTTGTAAATTAATATAACAATAATTAAAAAATATGACAAAAAATGTGCAATATCTAGAATGTTATTTTTAAAAAGTCAATACAATTTTTCATTTATAGATTGCACTATTGAAAAAAAAAGAAGGCAAGAAAAAACTGCTCGAAATTTGACAATGGTTATGTTATAAGTCGTTTTAACAATTTTTTTTAGTTCGGTTTGTTGAGAAAAAAAAAAAAAAAGGAAAAGAAAAATGATTTGCGTGGTTGGACGGAGGGGGCCAGGCGCCGACAACGGTACGGTGGTGGTACGGTTGCATGCGGTTTCTCCCTATACATGCGAATGCGTAAGATACAGAAGAGTGAAGAGGAAAGCGAGATAGTAGCAAAGGCATATAGACCCCCGAACGAGCGTGGCGAGAGGGGAAAGAGACGGAGAAAGACGTGAGAGAGCGTGAGCGGAGCAACAGAGGCTCCACCTCAACATATATGCGCTGAGGACGGGCGCCTCCTGGCTCAGTGCTTGACAGGTCAGCAAGCTCTTAGCATCAAATATCTCTCTCTCTCGCTCAACGCTCCCTACATCAAAAATTCTCACGATCTTCCATACCAAGAGACAGTCGGTCAAGTCAGTAAGGGATCAAAGTCGAAAGCGTTCGTCTCGAGGAAAAAAAGAAAAAAATTTTCGATTTTTCTTCAATAATTAACCGATCGATCGAAACCGATTTTTTCGTTACCGATCTGCCCAGAGATCGGCAGAGATAAGGCCTCTGTGCAAGTAAAAGTAGGACCCAGCTGGCAAGAAAAATCGGCAAGGCCGATTTCTCATCCTTCGAAAATCGGCAGACATCCGATCGGTGTTGAAAAATGTGTTAAAAACCCAAACGAACAGCACCGACATCATCGAAATATGGATTTCTCGAAGAGCGAGAGAGAGCTGACGAACTGCATCTACCGCGGACCGGATCGGTGCGCGACAGTGTCACGTTTTTGAGGAAGATCGGTATCACTGAGGTGTTTGTATTTTGTGAGGTTTTGTTCGTGCTGCATTAACGAGCTTCGACCGAATCAAGTTTTCCACGGTTGCGAGTGATATAAGCAAGAGATCGGCGGGAGATCGAGAGAGGGAAAGATCGTAAAAGGACATTGGCCAGGAAGAAAAGAAAGCCGCCGATAAATCGGTGCCGATTCAATCGTAGGACGATCGAGACCGAGACGAGTGCGCTTTATTTATTTCCTTTCGTTTCTCGTCGACGATACATTTAGATCTCTACGCGCGGTTGCCGATTTAAAAGGTCACCGTGATCGGTAAAGCGAGCACAAAAAAGATTTGTCCTTACGGGTAACTTGGATGTCTCGTACGTGCGGTCGCCGTTAACGGAATAACGTGAGAATCGAGATCATCGAGTGTCGAGATCGGTGGCAGTCATAACTTGCCATATGCCGATCGAGATCGG
This sequence comes from Clistopyga incitator, assembly GCA_947507545.1. Taxonomy (NCBI): domain Eukaryota; kingdom Metazoa; phylum Arthropoda; class Insecta; order Hymenoptera; family Ichneumonidae; genus Clistopyga; species Clistopyga incitator. Next base: position 8,410,180 of record OX382186.1, read on the forward strand.
ACTTCCTCACGAGTGCAAAGTGTAGGAACAAAAGAACACCTGAAAGTGATTCCGCAAATTTGTTTTTTCTTTTTTTTTGTCGCGAGTGGATAAATCAAAAGCCCCGGTAGATATAGTCAGTAGGTAAGATATCGGTAGGGGGGAGGATCGCAGAAACGAAGTTGGGGGAGGAAGACGAAGAAGAAGCTGCTGAGCAGAGCGGGAAAGACGTCAGATCCCTCGCAAGCAGAGGAGGACAACGACCGTGGGTGTCCCCGCACGCGGCTAGACTTACTACGAGACGGCGGGACCGTGTTTCTGCAGAATCCACCTCCAAACGAAACACTTTTGCACCGATTTTCGTTTCAATGTAAAAAAACAAACGATCGCGGTGACAAAAATCGTTATAGTCCTGTCAATTATCGATTACAGTTTTTTTTGTACCAATTATTTGAGGGAGATGGGGGGGGGCAATGAGATAATTGGGGTACATTATGAAATAGTTACGATAACTATGATAACAATACGGATTACATTTTGATTTTTTTTTTTTGTTCTTGTAGTTGTCAATTTGTTCCGTCAAATCATCTGACATTTTGAATGGCATCAACAATAGCGACGAAAATTCGAAAAGTAAAAGTTGAAGCTGAAGACAAATATTTACAAGTCATTACAACTTGCGAAACCGTTCGCCGGCGAACGTTCCTTGCACAATCTCCGGACGACAAAATATGTACACGCTGCAACTCGACTCGTCGCATCTGCGACTACACCGGCGGTCTTTTGAGATTGTAGGCGGAAAAAGTATCTTCGGAACAAAGAAACCCGGAAAAAATGTCCCCTGGAAGAGAGTCCTTCCTAAGATGGATTTTCCTTGACAGGGATTTGTTTTTCCTGGAGGTATTTTTGTTCCCGAGATACAAACAATTTTTTTGTTATTCGTCCCGTGTAACATTTTTTGTCGCGATGGAGTGATCGTGCTCAGTAAAAATCGGTGCAAAAAAAGCTCGTTTAGAGATCGGTTGTGCAGAAACGAGGTCCCCGAGAGATCACATATTCTAATGCAAATTGTCATTGCAGTGTCATCCGGAAAAGAGGAGAGACCATGTTGATCAAATAACGAACAATTGTGAAAAGCAACATGAGCAACAAACAAAATCAACAGTGAAAAGTGTCGTACAGCTAACACCTGCAAGATCACAAACCACAATAATCAATTCGGACATTGACTGAGTCAGAATATCGCCTTCCGGTCGTGGAATGTGCGATAGAGTGTGAAAAAACAAAGGGCACCGGATAGAAAAACAAAAACCAGATCACTGTGTTCGGGTCGTACGATCTGGTTGAAATTTGCAGCATGACTTGCCGTTGGCTTACCGGGCCCAGAAAATCATAAACCAAAGTGGTGTAGTTGATAGAAAGTGAGAACAAACGGAATATCGAAAATCCGAAGTCAGATTTTGCGCGGATGTCGTTACCGGCAGGTGCAACAGGACTGAACCATAACTGAGGAGAGTGATGAACCGTGTTAGAGAGTGAAACAAAGAGAAACAGGAAGAACCGGAAGACATTTGTAAGGTGGTTCCTGAAGAAGACGTTCCATGGTGAGATTAAGACCCTGGTGCACAATCGTACGAAACAAAATCGTGTGTTAACGTTCGGTGGTTGCGTGGATCAAAAGGAGGAGGGAAAAACAAATCGGCAAGACGCGATGATAACGAGGGCGATAGTGTTGCTGTCGTTGGTGCTGATCGGTGCGTTCGACGCACCAACCGGAACTGACGGCAAGAGTCCAACGTCGAAGAGCCGGATGCTCGCGCTCGCGAGCAACGGTTGCAACGCGTGCCGCATGCACGAGGAGATCAGAGCCCTGAGTCTCGAGGCGATAAAGGAGCAGATATTGAACAAACTCGGGCTGAAACAAGCGCCCAATATGACGGGACGGGCGCTGCCCAGGATTCCACCGATATCCAAGCTCATGGACATGTATGGGATGCAGGCTGATCAGCCCCAGACCGTCGAACCTGGCATCACTCATCACGAAGAGATCGACGAATACGCTGCCAAAACAGAAAGCGTCTTTGCACTCGCACAGCCACGTGAGTTTTTTCTCCCTTGTTCTCCACCCTGAAGAGTACCTTAGAACTATTTTGTTGTTCCATCGGAACAAATTTCTCTTTATTTTTCTCCATCGTCCCATTATTTATTTTACCCTGATAAATCATTGCAACACAAATGAACAATTATAAATAATTCTGGAAAAAATTGTCGATCACCTTAGGATTTTTTTCGAAAAAAATTTAATTTCAATATTACTTTTAAAAAATCAATAAAAATATTGTCCCCGAAGCGGAATGACGAAAAACTGTTAAATTTTCGGCGAGAAAATCTCGCTGCAAATATTGATGAAAATTTCTTCTAACTGGCCGTACGTACTTTTTTTTTTTTTTATCTCTGACTGCGAATTAAGATTTTAATGTGTGGTCTTGCGTCGCGAAGATGACGTCGCGGATCTGACATGACATGCGTCACACTCGGTACACTCCGCCACAGATTTCGATGCCTTAGACACTCGGCGTCCTGGCAAGAAACGATTGTACTCACACCCGCAAAAATAGAAGCGTTATCAGGCGCTTAACCGCGACCACGGACGCCCGCCGTGTAATCTCGGGGATATGAGAAATGCGTTTGGGCTCGATGCGCGAAACTCATTGATCTCTGCATCTGGAACGATATACATTCCCGGCTTCCCGGATATTATTTATAATTCTGGTTTTAAGCGCGCGATGGAAATTCGCAGTCTATTCTCGGCGACTGGACATACGAGCCGCTGGCGCCCCGAGATTCTTCAGCATAAAAATCATATGGTCGCGCTTGCGGTCGTCCAATTCACGCACTTGTTGATGCACACACACACACACACGCGCGCACATATGTCACATATGTAATATGTACGTACATATGCATGTGCACATTTTTTTTATTTATTTTTTCAAGTCCCGAGATAATTGCACTCCGGACACTAATAGAATGATTACTAATTAATTGGCGACCAAGTTTTGAGATAAAAAAATCTTCATTCACACATCCGGGTTAATAAATACTTGAAGTTTATTCAATAACACGAAATTTTAACAGATAGGAAATTATGTGTAGGAAATAACGAGTGGGAGTGCCCCCCCCCTCCACTCCCACTGTTATCAACAATTTCTTGAAGTATTTAAAAAGAAGAATTTCATTTTTTTTTGCTGATTAATATTGGGGGGCAAAATTTTTTTTTTAATAAATATTAAATGCTGCGGAAACACAAGAGTCGATAGATGAAAGTTGTACAAATGAATTTTTTTTATTTTTGGGTAAGGACACTATTTTTTTTTTAGGCGAAATTAAGAAGTAGAACATTTTTATAAAATTTTGTGTGTAAAATTGAAAGATGTGTTTAAATTTTTTTTTTTTCGGGTGAAGGAAATATGCGTTGCTGAAGAGGTGGCGAATGAGACGTTACACAATACATTTCTGTTCGATTTTTGTTTTTTTTCGATGACTGTCTGAGGTGCCAATTAGCGGGCTTAAAACCGACAATCCCAAAGTGCTCGGTTTGAATTTTTTTTGAGTCTTATCCACACAAATGCCCGCCACGAGTCAGCCGAAACGGAGTGTCGAAAATTTGTCGAAGGTTATCGCAATTATTTATTATTTCGATAAGCTTTTATCAGTCGGCAGCGCTTGGTCTGTTGTATCTATCGTGCTTTTTTTTTTTTTTTTGACGTCACGAAGAGTGCAATAATAGAAGATTGCCCGTGGAAAAAAAAAATTCATTCCCGAAAATTAATTAATCCGAAACGTGATTAAAAAAAAAAGTGTGTATCATCGATTGATGAAAAACGATTTTACCACCGGCCGGAAATATTTGCTGCGATTTCGGCTCTACTTAAAAATTTTATGAGACTGAAACAAAAATTTTAAAAAAATTCCATAGTCTTTTTTTTTTTAACTTTTTTTAGGACAAAAAATTTAAGGGAGTGATGACAATTTCTTCGGGGCTCAATTTTACCCAATCGATGGTACATTTTTTTTATTTCGCCCGAGACGAAGATTACGATCCGTGTAAAGCCTAGGTCAGGCCCACGAGTCTGGTCGTCGTGTCGTTGTCGTCGTTGACGTGTTTTGTCGTGGTGGTCGTTATCACGAGGAGAGAAAGAGAGCTACGTCCCGCGAGATTCGCGATGTCGTGGGCGCGGATCGCCGTCGACGACGGTCATCATCCGCCGCCGATCTTACACACTCACTCGGCATTAATAGTATCACTGTTACACCAGCCAAGCCGCTCTCATTTTTTTAAGCCCTTTTTTCCCGACTCCTGGCTAAAATCGTCCACTAAATACAATTTTTCTTAATAATCCAATAATTAATAAATAATCATTCAACTAGCCTTTGAAAAATGTTTACTAATGCGGAAAGAAAAAAAAAATTCTATCAAAGTGATCGAATCACTTCGATCTCACGTGTAATTGTGATTTTATTGATTTTTGGGGTAAAAAAATAAAATAACGTCAACAATCGAACCTCGTTTGATCGGTATTGCATTTATTCGCATATAACAGGTTCATCATTTGTATAAGTACAATGTGCAATTTTTTATTAAATTAAATTATCAATCAATGATTTTACCTTGAAATAAAATACAAGTGGATTAACGAAAAACGGGGAAATGGTTGTTACTCTAAATGCCATTAAAATTGCGAAGTATGCGAGTCAAGCGGATTTATATTTACTCCGGGGACTCGTATCGCTTGCACATGCTGCAGAAGAACTAGTTTCCCATGCTCTGTGTAACGTGATTGTCATCGGCTCAGCGTATTATCATAACCTATCGGCAGAGCAAGAAAAGAAGAAGCGCTGGTGGAGGTTGCTGATTCGTAGACGTAGTGAGATAGCGGAGAGAGATTGGGCAAAAAGATGAAGGCATAATGAGAGCCCCTGCGGTGTGCCTTCTCGAAGTTGTACACTGGCGCCTGTCTGCGAGTATCGCTCTGACCGCATCGGTGCGTTCCCCGTGTATACCGGCTCTTTCCATCTCGATTCTTGCCTCTTTAACTCCATCGCAATACGTTCTACACCTATTACGAGAAAGACTCGGATCTCGTATATCCACCGGGGAGATTTACTCATTGGGCGGTGAAACACGTGCAGTTCGGTTAACCACGAACGTGTTAATCCACTTTTAACGAATGTCAAAACTTGAACAACTCCAAGTCGCATTGCGATATATCAAATCACCGTGGTGGTACGATTTCGAACTTAAAAAACCCCAGGAAATCGGATGAAAACCGTATTCGAAAACTTGTCAAGTTGGTTAGAATGTCTTAAAATTGTCCAATCGTGATACCAACGAGAGCGAGGGTCGAATATCACCACACACACAATATCTGCAGGTTCAGAAGGTACTAACCCCGTTTAAAATTCCCTTAACCCACTTAAATAGCTTATAAATCGATGTACGTAAGAAATAGACGTAATGATGGGATAGTTTTTTCGTATACAGTATTGATACATTGAACTATGTCACTAACCCACGCGGTTTGAGCAAAAAATTGGGTTGGGAGTGTTTCCAAGTGGGTTAGAGTGGCTTAGACCCGTCTGATCGGGATTCTGAGGTGGGTTAGACCCAGAGATACGCACTGTCTTCCATTGTACAGTGGCAGAAATGATTAAACTCGGTAAACTTTGGAAGATCGTCCAACGATCGGTAAATTTTCTCTACAGTATTATTCTTCGGCAAGTGGATTTCGATGCGGGGTAAAATCTGTTGCTGTCTATTCAAATTTTGTATGTTTTGACGTACAATTAAAGGCTCCGAAAATGAACTTCCATCTTCCCACGTAATCGCTTTCGTATTTTCAACTTCACACGCATGGCTAATCGTCGGGCCCGTGTACATACATACTTGTATGTAAGTAGGCGTGTGTACAACGCGATCACGAATATCTGGGGGAGGGGGTGCGATGTCCGGTCATGGGGAAAGGGCGTCGCGCCGCCGGCTCTGCGGAGGCGGAGGCAGCAGACACGCGCACGGGGGGGAAGAACAAACTTTTGCACGCACCAAGCGATCGCTTCCAGCTTACATCTAATAGAGGGTTCGCGAAATAACCCGCGCGTTTAATTCCTATCCAATTGACGTGAAACGTTGAATTGTGTCTAGACGAGGGTTGCATCTGTGGTTAACTCACTGGCGAAATCTCGCCATTTCTAAGGCCCCGCATCTTTGAAAAAAAAAAAAAAAAAATTGTGTGTATGCGCCCTTCCAACCTGCACCCTTTCCATCCCTCTGAAATTGGGTGTTTTTCGGGGGGCCTCAGAATCATATCCGGAAAGGGGGTTAGGTGGTCGAAAAATTCTAGGGGGGGGGGGGGGGGTCGAAATTTTTTTTTAATCACTTCAGCAATTTTCCGATAATCAGCCCCCAAAAAAATTGATCTGAAGAATATCGAAATGTGACTTCACCTTTAACTGCACAAATGTGCAAGGGCCCGAGGTTTCAGTGAACTTCGGATGTGTTAAAAATTGGATTTTCGGGGTTCAACGATCGTGTGGGGTTTTTGGCATCGAGAGATCAGTGGCCAGTGGGGACCTATGGTATATAAGGTCTTTGGCGGTGCGTTGGACGATGAGGTGCGTTGACTCGAAAGTATATCGATGGTGCTGTGCGAAAAAGCCACTCGTTTGGCTCGTAGACTCACGCAAGGGGCTTCCAGAAAAAAAAAAGGAAAAAAATTAGAGAAGGCAAGGGAAGGAACTATAGAACGGAGTCGCTCCTTTAGAGCGAGTGGGAGAACCACCAAATGAACGAACGAAATGACTGTGTTGCCGCTCGGCGCGCGCTCCTCTCTCATCGCCGCTGTCTGACCAGTCTGACGCCTCATCCTCCCCTAATAATATCCACCTCGGTGTGTGTCTACTTCGCAACCCTCAATTTCGTTAATCCGAGAACGAACGCTCGCGCGCTCCTTTCCAGCTGTATCATAGACAGAGGCTCACCCTCCCACTTCGGGCTCTCGGACGGGACTAAAAACTCGTTTTTACGCGTGGGTGTCCGGAGAATTGGATCGAATATAGGCAGTGCCAATGGCCGTGAATGACTTTTGAGGAATAGCCAGGGGGAAAAGGAGGAGGAGGAGGCGGATGAGGGGGTGGGTTAAGGGGCTAAGGGGCGGACCAGGACGTGATTAATGAAAATATTGTCCATTTTTTTCCAGGAACTTTTCCAATTTTCCATGGGAAAAATGGGAGATGATGGTAAATGGGGCATTCCATGTGGAATCGACCAAAAGGCCGACCCTTCAACCTACCAAATATGGTTGGCAATTTTTTTGAGCCGACGAACGACTTAATGGAATTTTTTTTTTAAATTGAAATTGTCGATAATAGAAAAATGTGCCAGTTTTGAAAAATAGTGTGATTTTTAAAAAAATTGTTGGTCAAAATGGATAAAGAATTTTAGGCGAACCGGTGAAAATGAAGGATGACCGTGATTTAATTTCCGTATGAAAATCGCGCTGTGGAATTAACTGAATAAAATGTGTCCACTTTATGTAAGTTAAAATAAACGACACTATATCGGGTCTTGATTATATGAGAAGAAGAGGTCGTTACATTCCGATTACAGCTCGCTTATTAATAGTAAGGTTCGTGAAGATATCCCCGACGTAATCGCTATTGTTTTCCAGCAACATACTGCGAGTCTCGCGCTTTGTACCGATATTAATAAATTGGTGCATTGTTCTATATAATCTTAGAATTTAATATAACACGATTTCAGTGTTAATGCGTCTGAAAAAAAAAAATCTTGTCAGAGAGCATCGTAACGGCAACGATAAAAAAAAAAAGTGATAACGACAGTACATTTTTATTACAGACATCTCATGTAATACGAAACGAGTATATTAATTTCAGTTTTCCACGTTAATTAATTTTTTTTAAAAACCCCATAATTTTACATCAATAATAATGATATTAAAAAAATGAAAAATTAATGAATTACAAAAAATCTATTTTAAAGTTACAAAATATCGAATCGCGGGGTTAGAATTTTTTGAGCCTCTTTGCGTTTCCCCTTGAGTGTTTTCTCCCTCCTCAATGAAACTTCCTACGCCTGTCTACACGAGAAAATTATGCCTCTCACCTTCGTTCCTTTATTTTTGTCTGCGGCTATATCTCTTTTTGAGAAAGCTCCGCTACTGTATGAAATCTCGGCGATGCGTTTTCGCGGAGCTTGCATGTCGGCGGCTTCTTTCTCTCAGTATAGATGACGACGTTGGTGTCGCGTATACAGGGCGCAACGTCCTTTTCATATTCTTATTATTCTCGTTGGGATACGGGGAACGTACGGATATAACGTCAGACGCTAACAGTCTCGAACGCATCCGAGACAGAAATAATTTAACGGCATAGCAGCAAGAGCTCACTTTCGTCCTCGAATTTTTGTTGCTTTTTTCCCTGCCAACACATGCGTGCCTCGACTCTCCGAAGAATTTAACGATACCATTTGATTTACCGAATTTTAAGAAGCGGCACCGTGTCGTAATTATGGGGTATACGGGACCCCAAGTACAACGTAATTTCCCCGAGCAGCCTACTAGTACGTATTAGAGTGAGAAAACAAACGTTGAGCCACTGGGAAGGCGAAAACCCACTTTTATAATGTTTACAACTGGGTTAGAGAGGGTTAAACGTGTCAGACTACAATTCCAAGGTGGGTTAGTGATGAAAAAGAGGATCGTTAATACAGTACCTTCCTTAAAAAATCCTTAACTCGCTGTTTTGTTGACTTAACCCACTGTTGACTAAGATTATCCACGAAAATGAGTCCAGAACGTCAAGTTCTGTTATTCTGGGGTTTAAAAAATCGTGATTTTGAGTTTTCGGGCTCAAGATCGTCTGTCCAATTTGGCATATGTTCAGGAATACGGAAAATTCGGAATGAGGAGGCGCCTAATCGATTTAAGCAGTCTGCAAAGGGTGGAGAACATTGTACGAGGTTTGGGACGTTTCGCAGGAAGCGAGAAGCGCTTAATCGATTTAAGGAGAAGGAGGAGACGGAGGCCGTTCACTGTACGCTTGGCGAATCGATTAACGATTCATCGGCATTACGCGAGTTCGGCCAACAGAAATGCTCTCGTAAATCGTTTTAAGGGACACCCTCGCCGATATAGGATGTCAGACGTCGCGCTATACCTCGACGTCCGCCGCGCCGACGTTCTGAATTATTCATTCCAACCCTTCCACTCCCTAAGTATATTCGCAATTTAGTCTGCCTGACAATTGGCCGCGCCCCCACAATTCACTAAGATTTTGACGGAATTTTAATGGGTTTTGTGTAGAGTCAAAAGCCGCTGTTCGATTATTCTTCGAATATTTTTCCATGTGCTCATTATTTTGTTAAATCTTTCAAGGAATCGAGCTTCAGGAAAAAAAAACATTTTTTAAAAAGCCACACATACAACATTCTGGTCAATTACCAAAAATTAATTAATTCATTTCCGTGTTGGAATATGTTACAAAAAATGTTAATTAGTCAAATGCTGTCTCGTAATTGTTTAAATAATTCATCGTGGATTTAAAAACGCACTTTTTCGTCGTTATCCTCGTCAAGCCAGTTAATTTTTATTTCCGACCTCGATCGGTATAATGACACGAGTCGATTTTGCATTGAAACAGAGCCGTGGCTCATCGCCAGATAACCGGGAGAGCATAGGGCTCTGATTTCACAAGAGAACAATCGTATTATCGCCTAGCATTTTTTTTTTTTTCAAGTTCACATTCCTTGTCTTCTTGTCTGGTCGCTTTCTTTGACCTTTTTTCCGGCTTATCGAATTTTTTATCACACGTTTCGGAGAATTAGAATATTTCGTAAATTCGAATTATTTCGAATTAAATTTTGCTTGAGTGATGAAAAAAAATCCAATCCATTTATCATGTTCAAGATGATCCCAAAGGAAAAAGCTCAAGATCGAAACGCCTTTGAATCTCTAAAAATTGCTGCGTTGCTTTTGATCGATTCACGTTGTCAAAAAATGTCCAACAATGTGAAGAAATGTGCATGGTGCATGGTATGCAAGTGAATCTTGGTGCAAAGTATTTGCAACATAGAGAGCAGCAATAAATAGCACATGCTTTGACCACAGAGAGAATATATGATGTGCGCGAGGCTCTTAGTATGAGCCAAAACGTTCTGGTCCCGAGATGACAATATAATTAATGTCCCGCGCAGATAGTTTCATAAAATGTGTTACAAATGTATAGTTCGAAGGATCGGCGAGTGAATAGACACCTATACTTAACATGTCAGTGTTTGTCTCGGACGGTTTTGCACATTTTCGCGACGCTCGCCTGTTGGATCAATTTAAAGTAGGACACTTATATACGTATATATTTCTTTCGTAGACCTGACGAGCCATTCAACATTTGTCAATGTCTTTCACAGATATTTCTTGAGATGACTGGCTACTAATTAGTCCACCGGTACGTGTTACGTCTGTACAATCGGCAAAGTCCTTCGAAAACCGCGGATAAGAGGATACCGTTGAACTAGCCATAAGGTCAATTAAACGCGTATAAATGTGATAATGGGTTTAGAACGATGTTATTTTGGGACGAGGCCTTGCTCTTATTAGCCATGCGGTCTATTAAAACAACTGGAAAAGTCAGGTGAAAGAAATTTATCGAGTGTCATGTAAGATTTTTTTTTTTTTTTTTCCGAGCGATACGCAGTGAAATAAGAGAAGTGTCTATAGATCCTAGTGGGTTAAGGGGGGTTAATTCGATGGTGGGGGTTATCGAGACGCTAACTTTGTTCGTATTGGTGTTGCCGAGCTCTAACCCACTTCGGTATCTTCGTTAAGTGAGCTTGCGCCGTTTTGTAAGCTTGAGAAGCTCCATAGATTTTTGTTGAAACGACAGGGTTAGTGCAAAACTGGTGTCACGTTTGGACAAACGACTAAATCTTTTCAAATCCACGAACGGGAGAATATCGATGAGACAGGTGTAAGGTCACCCCTATGAGTTTGATGATAATGGGTTTACAAGTGGGTTAGGTTTGGATGATGCCTTGATTGTCCAGACCATTGAGGTATTCAAGAGAATTCATTCATTGTGGTGTCAGATCTTTTTGTCCCGAGTGATACGGAGTGACATACGAGGTGAGTCTGTACGTTTTACTGGGTTACGGAATGATTATTGCGATCTTGAGGGTTTTTGAAACGATGAAGTTGTTTGTGTCGCTCGTGTCAAGCTCTAACCCACTTTATTATCTTCATTATACGAGTTCAACTCGGTTTGACCTACCATTATTTAGCCGGTGTTCGTTCATTTTCGTGATTAAATTGTCACCCCTTGCATCGCTTTGATAGTTTAATGTCCCTTTGTTTCGGGAAGTTAATAACCGCTTCAACATTTACCAGTGTCCTTAACCGAAATTCGTTGAGATGACAGCCTATTTTCTAGTACATGGCTGCTATTACGTTTGTATCATCCACAAAGAAGTCTTTACAAATTCGCGAATAAGAGTGTCTTGCTGAAACAGCTGTAAGGTCAACCGAATGCATTTAATGTGATGATAATAGGCTTTAGAATCTTCATTATGAGTGCTTAACCCAGTTCGACCTATAATTTAATTCCAACGCTGACAGCACTGTTGTTTGCCAGAGTTCGTTGATACTTCTGTCTAAATTGCCACATTTCGCAGCCCTTTGATAGTTCATTGTCCCTTTATTTCGTGGAATCCATTCAACATTTATTTGTGTCTTTCACAGGGTCTTGTTGGAATGATAGCCCATCAGCTAGTGCAAGGCTGTCGTTACGTATGGACCATCGAGAAAGTCTTTTGTGCGATACGCGAATAGCCCTATCTCACTGAAAAAGGTGTAAGGTCCACACAATGGGCATTAGCTTGATGATAACGGGAAAGCCTATAGATTCTACTGGGTTACGGAATGATTATCGTGACATTAAGGTTTTTTAAAGTGGTGAATCCGTTCTTATTGAACGTGTCGACCTCAAACCCACTTTAGTATCTTGATCACACGCGTTGAACCCACTTAAACCCACTTTGAACCTTCTATCCTCGTCAGAGCTCTTCGTTCGCTCGTCTTCGTTGATATTTGTGGTAAATCGTCACCCCCCGGACCTGTTTGATCATTTTATCACTTCTTTTAACTCCGACAATGGAAAAGTGGGTTAGAGCCGTAATATAACTCGTTCGAGATTTTTTCAAAGACGAAAAGTTGCGCATGTGCTTTCCTCACATTATTTCACATGAACATTACTTCCATATGCGTTTATTACGCAATTACGCAATGAAAGAATTTTCACAGAACGCGGGCAGAGTTAGTTTGAGCGGTAAAAATCGTAGAAGAAAATGAGAAATAAGTCGAGTGCGATGGACTAGCTGTTCGAGGGAATCGTCTCCGACGCAGCAGCGAGGCAACGCTCGCTCGAACGCTCTCGGCCATAAATCGTTCACGAGGATCGTTCCACCGTCGCCGCTGGGCTCCTCTGATTGACCGTGGCAAAAAAGCGCGTGTGTAACGGTACGATTTGAGCGACTTACCCTGCATGGAAGCGGGGCTGGTTGCTCTCTCTCTCTCTCTCTCTCTTTTGGTCGGGCCGCGGCCTGAATAGAAGCCGGCCGGCCGGCTAACGCGACATAGAGTCCACACACCGCTTCTCGTGCCTCCTTCGCTCCGTCTTATTCGCCTCCTTTACTCAACCCTTTTTCTCGACGACTTCCCACGGTAAATCAGGATTCCTGCCCTCGTCCCGGATCACCGTTTACGGCTCACGCACTGCAACGCATGGGAAAAGCGCCGCGGACACCCCGTTTCTTCTCCGTAAAACAGAAGTCAACATTTTTATTCAAATTTATTCATTCAAATCACTTTTTTTATACCGCCTCAAACTGAATCGCTGATAATGAAAAAAAAGGGGGGGGGGGAACGAACATTTTTTTTTCGCACTATCAGACTAGTATTTGAAATAAAAATTTTTTCCCCCGAAGTACCGAAATTTTTGTTCATTGACCATTTTGTCAGGAATTGTGGGTGTCAAAATTACGTATTAAAGATACAATGCAGTAAAGTAAGGTAAATAATTGTTGAAAGTTGCACGTGCATTTGCGCACGTGTCGATCATCCCGTGCAATAGTTTTTCCGACCGACACGTGGCTCCCCACTTTTCTCGTCGGAGGGTACATGCCTTTCGCTGATAGTTTTCCCAAACGCCGTTGCACTTGCAAATTCGAGATCCACCAGTGCACGTGTCAACACGTGCAACACTCAGAACACTGCAGAAGTCAACCATTGGTCAAGCCAAATCGCGAATAACCCGCGCGGTTTATTTATCATTCGGAGTTGCGGTTACGAGCCAAATTTCCGACTCGTCGCCAGCTAATTCAACGAAAATTTCCATTGTTTACCATTGATTGTACGCAACAATGTAACAAGTCGTTACGACAATATATTCTTAGATTTTCATCGCTTAAAAAGTCATTTCCAAAAACAAAACAAAAAATAGTTCCACTACAATTCGCACAGTCTTAAATAACAATACTAAAAAAATTCAATCAATCACATTTAATTGTTTCAATGGATCAAATTAATATTACTCTGATTTACAAGCTATTTTTACAATTTTCATTTTATAAATTCTGTGTGTTTGCAAATAAATAAAAAATAAAAAATTTCGAAAATCTTTTCGTGTATGAAAAAATGTTGCAACTCGAAATTTTCGCGCAAAAAGGAAATGATAGAAGCCTTGCGGTGAAATTGTAAGGAGAAACGAAATAAAAAAAGACGATTTTGCTGTTTTGTGATTTCAGATCAGGGGCTGAGACACTCGAAGGGCAGCCTGGATATTTTGTACTTCAAGTTCTCGGACAAAATAGTGCAACACCGGGTGACGAGGGCCGAATTGTCGTTGTGGGTGTGGGGCACGGGGGACGTGGACGGGGACGAGACGGTGGAGGACGAGGACGAAGACGAAGCGGAGGACGAGGAGCGTCCTGAGCGGTCCGGAAGTAGCGGCCCCGTGACGATAACCCTGCAAAGAATTCTGCGGGGCTCGACGGAAGCGGGTGGTCCACTTTTGGGACCACCTCTGACCACCAAGCACTTGAGACCAGTGGGTCGTCGCGGCGCTTGGGTGACGATAGAACTCAGGCGAATGGTCGCCGAGTGGTTCAAGCATCCGCGCGACAATCTCGGGGTCGCCTTGAAAATCGGCGACGCCGTTAATCCGAACAATCATCGAAGGAACTCGTGGCTGGTCGAGACGAATCCCGGGGCCGAGTACGGGCCTTACCTCGAGGTCCAAACCCAAGAGCTCGACTCCCGAAGAGGCGCCCGAATAAAACGCAACGTTGGCCTCGACTGCGACATAACCACCCAGGAAACCCGTTGCTGCCGATACAAGCTCACCGTCGACTTCGAGAAATTCGGCTGGGATTGGATAATAGCGCCGAAAAAGTGAGCTTTCCATATTTTTTAAATAAAACATTCTATATCCAATTCCAAAAATGTTGCAATTTATATTTCTGGTCCAGCGCGTTTTGCTTCAATTTTCACAGTGATGTAATTTTTTTCAATTATTAATAATCATCTATCCTCAGAAAAAAATTGAAATTCGTCATTAATTTTTAATCTGCAATAAGAATAAATGTGCAAAAAATTTTTTTTCTCGTTAACGGTGAAGATGAACTTAATTAAAATTCATAAAATTAATTTTAAAAAAACAGTAACTATTTCTGTGAGCAATAATAATAATAAATTCAGTCATTAAAATAAAAACATGTTGAAAAATGAGTATTTCAGTCGTTAAAAAAATGTGTTTTTTTTTTTTTTTTTTGCAGATACGACGCTAATTACTGTTCGGGTGATTGTCCAATGGCATTTTTACCGGCGTATCCAAACACGCACATAGTGAGCTTAGCGGAGCCGCCGAACAACACGGGACCGTGTTGCGCGCCGAGGAGGCTCTCCGAGATAACGATGCTGTACTTCGACAACGAATACCAAATCGTATTTTCACGGTTGCCGGGAATGGTGGTCGAGCGATGTGGCTGTTCATAGTCGATCGCCCGGAGATTCCGTAATCACATTATCGACTGCGCCCGTCGAATCTCATATTTGTCCTCTCCTTTCGCTGCTACTTCCGCACCTGGAATATTGCTCACTGCTACTTACGGACATCGAGGCAGAGGTGACTTTAATGCCACACGGAGCATTCAATTTCGGGTCGCCCTTAATTTTCGCTGCGCGACGTGACGACACAAAAAAAAATTGCAAGATTGCCGCACTAAAAAAAAACTTAATTTCGTGTGAAAAAAAAATCAGTCAAGCTTTGCGCAATGAGAAAAAATTGTAGTATTAGTAACCATAAATTGACGACTATCCATTTTTTATTCGTACAATTTTTTTTTTTTTCATATTGGTAAAATTGATGAAATAATTACCGTAATTATGAAAATAATTGTATAATGTAACGATTAATAGTTGGCACTTTATGGTGAACTGTATACTATTGGGATTTCTCTGAGTGCGTCACTTTACGCCCTTCTGACACTCACCGAAATGATAGACTCGGAAAAACGCATCCGCTAGAGGCGCTCACGATTTTAAATGGTAAGATAAAACCCGGGGCTCGATATTTTTTTTTTTTAAATTATAAATGCTTGTCATGAAGTTCCTGTGTTTATTGCGCGAGTAGAAATTCATGAGGGTCGATAAAAAAAAATGTGCAGCTATCCGAGAGTATAAATAAAAACACGTATTACGCCGCCTTTCACTTTTTCGTTTTCTGGGGCCGTTTTTTTCACATGGATATTGCGGAAATTGGGGAAACACCTTAGAATATATTTTCTGCAGTCATTTTACCGCCTGCGCCACCTAGCGGATGCTCAAAACGCGGTCCACGTGTTCATGGAATAAATCAATAAAATCAATCGATATCGAAAATGGTGGGGCCCGAAAAAATGGCTCTGTGCGGTGACTTTATTAAAGTTACTTTGCGATTCTCCTCAGTCACGCATCATAACTTGTACGCTATTGAAGTAACATCGATCACATGAAAATAAATGATGTTCATGGATAATCAATCGATATACATTAAAATTTCTTTATCCCTTATTTTATTTAATGCGAAATTTTTTCTGAATGAAAGTCACAATACATACATGAAACATATGTAAGCTTAATAAATTTCACCCCCAACATTTTTTTAATTAAATTTCCTACATGAATTTGGAAGACGAATGATATTGAAAAAAAAAAAAAAAAATCTCAAGTATATCGGAGACTTAATTCGTACTAAAAAATTTGATTATTATCCTGAAAACGCGTAATCGATATTATTCAATAGCGTATCTCCTTAAACGTCACTGTGTGTTACATGTGGAAAAAAAAAACAAAAAAAAAAAAACAAAAAATGAAAAAAAAAAAAAACATTTCAGTGCAGGTGAAAAGTAGCAGTCGCGGGATAAGCGTTTACCCAGGATGCTATTTAAATGAGGCGGTCGAATAATTATAAATATCGTCGAATAGTAAAGATCCTTATGCAATCATATTAAAATGATTAATTATTGTATTTCTTGCACAGTGCTCTTAAGGGACGAGACCCAGGGCACAAAATAAACATATCTCTCACTCTTTCTCTCCCCCCCCCCCCCCTCTCTTCTTATCTCTCTTCCCTTATTCTCATTGCATCGTTTATCGTAATATCATTCGTCATTGATTCAAGCCCACGTGATACTAGAATTAGGCCGACATTTCGAAATGGACTATTTTTTTTTTTTTTTCACTCCTCTCCCTATTTTTTATTTTATTTTTCTTATCAGTCTCTCGTAGGCTTCAGGCACACCGAATGCGGCCGCGGTTCCTGTAGCTCAGAGGGTGCATTCTACCCTTAAGACTCTCTCTCACATGACATTACATCCCACCATCCAATCACTGCATTCGATTAAGCTCGATTGTAACATTTGTAATAATTTCTTCGTTTTTTTTTTTTTTTTATTATTAATTATTTTGTTAATTCACACTCTCTTCAACCCTTTCGCTATTTTAATATTTCTCTCTCTCTCTCTCTCTCACTATATTATTATTTATTCCGTAATTTTCATCGATAGAGGCTGCTCGTATTCGGCGATGCCATATCATCGGCCTGTTTCAGCTGTGATATACATACTTAATCCTCCACTATTATCATTTCCAGTCCTCCTCCATCGCCGTCACAAATCTCTCGTCCTCCTCAACCGCATATTTCTTTTCCTTTTTTTTTTTTTTAATAATGCCGCTGCGTCACGACCGAAGTATGCGATACACCTTTTTTTTTCTCGGGTGGCAAAAAAAAAAAATTGAAGGGAAATAAATTCCGCAGATATGGGTTTATATCGACAATTTCTTTCGAGAGAAGCGCCGGCTTACTTTCGTTTTAAGAGCTTTTTTTTTCATTTTCGGTGACTTTTGGGCTTCGGTCGATCGCAATGCGGTTAGTTCCTAGCGTCACGGTATTATTTTTAAGGTGCCATCGCGTTTCTCCTTTTTATACATATATATATATATATGTATATACATAATATTATATACAATACATCGAGAAAAAAAAAAAAACAAAAAAGTAAAAAAATATGAAGCGCAATTCGAAGGCTTTCGACGAAAAAATTCCAGCGTAGTACATTTCCATAAACAATTTTTTTCAAAAAAGTCCATGTACTCGATATATTTGATATATCAATATTTTTTAATATACGGTATATTGATATTCGATTGAATCACTTGAAAATAATGTCTATTTCGAAAAAAAAAAAAAAAAAAAAAACACCTGGTATCTTGTAAAGGCGAATTAGCTCAGTGAAATCTGAACGTGGAGCGCGGTGGCCGAAGGATCTCTCGGTGTGCATGAAACTGCTCGTTGCTTATGCTTGAAACTACTACGATTAATTGTAATATTATATATTTTTATCATATTTCTATCTCCCGTCGATTATTATCATTTTTCCCGGACCTGGTCACACTGTTCTTCGTTTCATTTTAATCTTATACCTTCGATTTTAATTATTATTATTATTATCAGTACCATATTTTTTTTTTTTTCGTTTATATTCAATGCGAGTGCTTGCGACTGTCACGTGTGCGTGTGCGCGACGATTGTGCGTGTGTATATATACATATAATCAATTAAAAATAAAGAAACGATAACGCAACCGTGTACGGCGAATCAGTGAATCGCGCGCTTGCCGATCGTCGTCGCGACGCTCATTACCGAGCGCTCAACACTCGCCGTATTATTTAATTAATTAATTAATACACCTGATCATTAAATGGGAACTACGCAAAAAATGGTTACACTTCCGAATTGTAGATAAACGAAATTCGTAGCGAAAACAACAGAATCTCTAATTACAATAATAATTATAATAATATTAACATTAATATTAATAATAATAATAACAATGACAGAACGAAAAATATATTAATAAACAAAATACTTCGGTCCTCACTCAGCTCTATATATGTTAACTATTATATATTAGTCGCGGAGAATCTCGCGCGACCTTCGTGTGTGATCATTTGTATAATTTATATATATATACATATACATATGTATATATATATATACATATACGCGCGTATACGCATAAAACGAGGATTTTTCCTACGACTCACCAATCGAATCGTGTCGACGCAATTATCTTGATTTAATTCATTCTAAATCCCGACTACAACCCCCAAAACCATTTTTCCCATCATCTCAACCCCCCAACCCCCTATAAATTTTCCGTGGTAGCAAAAATTGCGTCGATGAATCAGAGTAAGATTACTAATTAAGTTAATTAAGCTATGCGATAGAGAACGGCAAGAAACAGACGTAAAAATATAAAAGCGGAAGTAATGAAGGACCCCCCCCCCCCCTTCCCCTCCCCCTCAAGACTTTGACTTCTTACCCTCGTTTGTCAGTGTATAAATAAGAGTAATTGAAAGTAAATGAAAAAAAAAAACGAGAAAAAAATGAAATGGAAAAGAACAAAAAAATTGGTGTAATCGGTATCGTCGGAAACAAAAAGAAAAAAAAAAAAGAAAAAAACTACTTATATGTATAACGTGTACTTCCTAGGTAGAGACTCTTCGTAGATAGATAGAAGAATATTTATTCGATGAAATAAATGGTTTTTCGACAAAAAAATATTGACACATTTATTCGTCCCTCTTTCGTCTCGGGTAAACATTTTTTTTTTTTCCTTTTTTTATTGTCGCTCTGATCTGACTGACCCACAAATATCTGCAATTTCGACGATGACTCGTCCCTCGACTCTTTTTTAGCCGCTTGCGTGATGTTTTTAAGAATAAAACATTGAAATAATCTTCGATGACCCCCTGGGCCGTTATAAATGCCTCATGCACTTTTGACTTGATTAGATGCTGTTTTACATTTTTAATAATAATGCGACTATCGTCTCGTTGCAGCGGCGATAAAATAACGCGGATGATTGTAAAACACTTGTCGGAAAATTTTCGGCCCCCCTCCCAGTATCAATATTTATAATTACAATCTAAAAATATTTATTTGACACATCAGATACATGGAAATATTCCGAGTCATCGAATTTAAGGGGGGACATACCCCCTTTAAGCGTTAAAAAAATTATTCCTGAATTTTTTTATTTTTTATTTTTTTATTTATTTCAACATTTTTGAGAAATTTGTATTAAATTTTATTGTTACTGTGTCGAGTCATTGAATGTATTTTGATGATTCGTATTTTCGACTTATACGAATTACGATATTCAGTCACCCGTTATATCGATGCACGAGCGGCTCGTGCATTTTTTTCTGACACGTTTGACCGAGAACTATTGCCCCCAAGCATGCGCTCGGTGCATCTATCAATTTACTTATTTACAATGTATGGCTTCCTTGAGATCGACTCGTTGCGGTCTGACAGAATCATTAATCAAAGTGCACGAGAGTGGCGATCGAGCGACAATGAATCCGATCACCAATCATCGACATACAAACATGTTTAATGCAGCCAATTAAAAAAAATGTATATATATACAAGGAAGAGGGGAAGGAAAATATGCCTTTTATGTAAGTATCCTCCACTTTCTGCGCCTTTTGGCACTCGTTACGAGCACTCGATATGCTAATTCATCTCGCAGCCACGAATGTATGCTAAATAACTAATTGACCATCGACCGTCGATATGTCGTTGCATTCGTGATTTCTAATCGATTCAAACGTGTGTAATAAATAAATAAATAAATAAATAACGACTGGTTCATTATTTTCGAGACGCAAAGGCCACTCGACTTCGCTTCGTACGCTCGATATCTCAAGCGCCGTCGAGAAAACGACTTTATCGCACTAGTGTCATAATTAGCCTTCACGACACTAGTGCGATAAAATAAATTTCCTGAAAATTAATAATTACAATGGTACAAAATACATTCCCTATAAATAAATAATTACTATAATAATATAAATATAAATATATAAATAAATAATTACAAAAAAAATATTCCAGAAATGAATTTCAATACATTTGTGCCTCGCGATGGGTTCTCCATGATTCGAGGTCACAATTCGCGTCTGCTCGTCATTGATAAATATCGAAAGCAACAAATTGGACAGTGACGATACTGGCGATGACCCCAAGGGCGGTCGGTTACCTTCGAGAGCGATCAGATATGTGATACGTGGTGTCTTGGCTCGAAGTGCAGAGCCAGTCTGTCGGGAATTCCGACTGTCTGCAGTCAGAAATTCGGGCTGGTGGCATCGATGGTTACGAGTGTCGATCAAGACCGCATGCGTTCAGAGTCAGTCAGTGAGAGACAAGTACCTAAACGCGAAGAGAGAGCCGAACCTCCAGCCGAAAACTCATTGCCTCGGTGACGAAGAAGAGGACGTGTCGTCGAGTTGGCCGCAGAAGCGAAGCTTCAGGCTCTGCCGATGCAACCACTCAATATCTTTAATCGTCTTCGATCAGCAGTACAACAACCCGACCGCCACTCGTAAACACAATCGTTTAAGAGTACAACGGCACCGAATGCATTGGCATGACCTCATTCGTGCCCAAAATTTTTCATTCACCGCCAAGATACAAACACCAAAATTCCACAGGGCTCAAAGAGGCTTCGGAGTGACTCGGAAAAAAAAGGTTCACTGTGGGAGCAACGAAAATCGAGGAAAATATTGCAGATTTTCGAATATGAAAAATATGATATTTCACAAAATCTCAACCCGAATTGATTTTTCACCGAATTCAGTAACGAATGTCCTGTTTTTCTTCACCGACAAATTCCACACGACCAAAAGAACCTTCGGAGTCTCTCTCGAAAAAAAAGGTTCACTGTGGGAGCAACGAAAACCGCGGAAAATATTGCAGATTTTTGAATATGAAAAATATGATATTTCACAAAATTTCAACCCGAATTATAGGCGACAATTGCCGCAATCTCGATGACGGAATGAAAAATTGCCGATCGAATTGCCCCATTATTCCCAATCGAATTTCCCTCCCACGCATGTGGAAACCCTTTCCGCTGTGGGATATTTGAAAACCCGAAGGAGAATAGGTCTCTTTAAAGCGTACAAAAACGATTTCCACGTTGATCCAGCCGCGAAAGAGCTTCCGGTTGCGAGTATATCGCAGGAGCTTTAGCGGCGCTTGACAGAATCGTGGCGCGTTTACGGTGTCGGGGATGCGCACCGACTCGACGAGCGCGCTTCGCTCTCGCGGTTTTCGAGGTCTATCCTTTTGGCATCCCGAGGTCTCACAACTACGAGCCTTTACGACCCATTCAAGCCGGCCTTCCTCTCTTATTCTTATTCTCACATTTACACGGGACCACCCAACGCACGAATAGAGGGCGCTCCCCCTCGTCGTGGCCGCGGTGCACCCGGAGGAAACGCCGCGAAAAAGAGAAAGAGGTAAATCCGAGGTACACGTACACACATAGCCCGAAAAGTCGTTTCCTTGAATTTGCATTTTACGAGTGTGCACCAAGAGCCCGAACCTCAGTCACGCCCCGGCGGCATCTTCCCCCTTAAGTCTCACGTACATAAGCCCCGCGCGCTTATTTCGTTTATGCACTATTATACTTTCCCGCGGAGTTGTCGTTTCCAGGGGCCCAAAAAGCTCAAGGAAATACCTCCGCGCCGCCTCGGAGCTTTATCCGCCCACAGTTTTATTTTTATAGGGATAAATACAGCTATTAATGCTTGTAAGGCCATTTTTCGAAGGTTCCCCTCCTTTTTTTTTTCGCTCGAAAAACGAGCCTCGAGAGGCGCCCGTTTCTGATATCATCGCATCACCGAAGCTCCACTCACTAGAGATCACCAGCACCGACAACATTACCGCCTGTAATTCCTATTATTATACACCATAAAACAGGAGAGATATCGAAGCACTCGAGAAAACAGCGTGTATTGTCATTCGGGGGATAAAAAGACAAAAATTTGTGATGAAGAGTAGCATAGAATCGATGGATTGTCGATATTGATTTGTAAATAAAATAAATAAAAAAACGATAAAATTGCATAAAAAAATTTCCGTGCACTTGATAAATGTTTCCTGCATTTTCCGGATTTTTTTAGTTCCATTTTTCCCATTTTTCATAATTATACAATTGCAATGTAGAATTAATGTACTTTTGTGAATTATAAAAAATTAGATCACGTAAAATTTGGTACAGCAATTTAGGGATTGAACAAATGTCAGTGGAGTTAAATTTCTACATTTTTTATTTTTTTTTTAAGGGCGAATTCGTATTGTAAATAATAATTGTATGGCGGTGATTGAACGCCCTTAAGGCTTATGCTCTCGAGGCAAAGAACACGAGAAGGGTTGGGAGGAAAAAGGGAGGGTGGTTACATCGTCATTGTGACACTCGAGTGGATCCACTTGCAGCCGCTCAGCGCACGAGCACCAACGCCCCCGCATCACTTCTGCCACTGCCTTAAGCCACCGCCACCTAATTCCCGATTATTCCCAAAGAACACATTTTTTTTTTTTTTCGTTCCCTCTTCGTTTCGATTTTTTATTCGGGACAGCGAATTTTCGCCATGCGTGCGAAGCGAGTGGCGCACGAGCACCAACGCCCCCGCGTCACTTCTGCCACTGCCTTAAGCCACCGCCACCTAATTCCCGATTATTCCCAAAGAACACATTTTTTTTTTCGTTCCCTCTTCGCATCACATTTTTTTTTTTTTTTTTCGTTCCCTCTTCGTTTCGATTTTTTATTCGGGACAGCGAATTTTCGCCATGCGCGCGAAGCGAGTGGCGAGATCTCGGGAGAGGAAGGGACAACCGAGATCGCGAAAGATCCAAAGGCGATGTACTTGAATTAACTTAGGGTGATGTATTTCTAGCACACTCTAGGATTAGATCTCCGCGCAACACTCGCGGTATGTTATGCCGCTCCGCGTGCCGAGACAACCCAACGGCAAGCATTGTGCGACTCGGCTCGCCTCGACAACGAGAAGTCCGAAAATGCTAATTAGCAATATGAGTACTTTGCGCTTTGCCCTGAGTGCCGAAGTGGATTAGAGAGGGGAGTGTGTTATCATCTCGATTTGTAGGCGGAGTTGATAAAATTTCAAAAAAAATCTACATATATTAATATCATATTTGAAATTGTAGCTGAAATATCAGATTCACTGTGTAATTAATTGCTAATTACTGCAACAAAAGCCCCGAAATATACTCGAGGGTATTCCCAAATTTTCTGAAGTACGCCCACAACAATCATTGCAACAGCAATACATTGTTTTTTTTTTTTTAATTCGAGGTTAAAATACATTTGACAGATGAATTAAAAAATGTATCGATTCCCATGAAAATTTAATTAAAATCTAATAGATCGATAGGAAGTTGGCGAATTTTCAAGATATTGCATTTATTTGTAATTCTAAATTTTGTTGTCACGTTTTTTATGGGTAGATTAATGGTAGTTGGGTACGAACTCCCACGACTTAAATTAATTATCATCTCGTGAACCCTTTAATGAATGTTACATTTTCGATTAATGTATTTATGATTTTTTTTTTACGTGTATCAGTGAGATGTAAGTATTAGTAGTCGATGGGGGTTCGAACGGAGAGACTCCTGGCTGGTTTGTACAGTGGGTTGGATGATCGGAGCGCGCGTATAGCACGCTGGCTGCCTCCTGCCCGTGTTACCCGATGCCCCCTTCACCTTCACTGCATAGGGCTGCACCGCACGCACCAGCGAAAAAAAGTGCATACGCACGACGATAAGGAGGGTGCGTGCCTGAGGGCTATCCTTATGGGGCTTAAGGAGAGGCCATACAACGACTTTAGTAACCCCGTAATGCCTCCCCTCGCTCGCAAACCCAAGCGGGCAGGTACACCAAGGTACACCCGAACGTATAAAGTAGCAGCCGGTAGATAGACCGGGCGAGAGAGAGAGAGAGAGAGAGAGAGTACCGAGAGCTGCCAGATACACCTTCGCACGAGGAACCTCGATCGCCTTTAAATTAAGGGACTCGCCGAGCGTCGCGAGTGTATTAAAAGCTCTGCTCAAAAAACCCCATAAAAAAAAAAAAAATGCCCGGATATTCATCCGTACGAGAGACTGCAAATGAAAATTTTGGCAACGGAGAAATTATTATTAAAAATTGTATTATAATTGTATTATGCGATTTGAGGGAGAAATAAAAAAATCAGCAAAGCTGCAAAATAAAACGACATTTTTTTTCTCACGATCCGGATATTGCATATTTTTTAAAATAAATTTAAAAAATTAAATAAACCTCACTTATCAGTCAATATCGAATGACGGAATTTTGCCAAAAACATTTCCGCCTCCAGGTTCAAATTTATCGCTACTCTGTTACACATTTTAACTCGAAATATTGACGATATAAATTCATTTGTCTTATTTCGAAATATCGAAAAATTCTAACGGGCCGAAAATTTGTGCGCGGCGCATCCTTAAACCTCAGAATCTTAATCCTCCTCTCCAACACACACACACACGTTTCGCCTTTGCGGCGGAGGGAAATTTCGTGAGTATAATATACACGATCGATAATTAGGATAATGAATGCCCTGTTATAATACACCACGTATTCTATGGATCGTGTGCCGTGTGGATTTTCGTTGTTTCTCGCCGTTTTTATCGTCAATCTCGTATAAACATGTACGCCCACCGGCACCCTTGTATTTTTCTACCAAAGTGCATAACCTCTCTATGTATATATATATATATATATATATAGACATATATATATAGTGCAGCAGAGAGGCGAACTCGTCGGACCGGACCCCGGGTCTCCCCTAATGCGATTTCGCAAGGTATAATTACGCGATCGTAGGGAAACGAGGCGTGTACGGGGTGAAACACGGGGGCGGGGGGCTGGGGGGCGGGGGAGGGGGCGTGTGGGGGACATCAAGCCGCGAGACCGCCGCGCGGCATCGGCTTTGCATCTAAGTGCATCACAGCTGAGCCTTCGCTCCATCGTTCCGCACACCACCTGCGATTATCTAACCGCAGGATCGACTATTCCCCAAATTTTAACACAAATTTCATTCCTTATCGTCCCGAGGCTTTCGTGCAACATTCCCGCGACATTAATTACCCCCTAATCAAGGGACTTCCCCCTCCCCCACGATCGCGATTTCAGAAAATATCGTCGCACGTTCGATTGGACATTTTGTGATAAATATCGAAATCGATAAATCGATCGGTATCAGATCGTGGGACGAAATGTTGCATTCGAAGGATTTAAGGATGGCCAAGGGAAAGAGTGGATAACGACATCACGTTTTTTCAATTATTTTGGTTTTTGAAAAATTGGGAAAAAAATCATTTATTTCTCAATTTGATGTGCAATAAAAAGGAATTAAATATTGTATTATTATTCGTGAGAAAAAAAGTATGTTTTTTTTTTTTTTTTTTTCAATTCAAAAAAAGCTCACTTTTCACAGTCAATGCTTGGGAATTCCTTAATCGAGGTTCTACTGTAGGACAAAAAATAAAAAGCGCGTGTGAAAAGGGTTGAAAAAAAGTGTCTTTACTGCGGTTTCTTATCGAGAGCCTATAGCCGTGAGGCTATAAATAAGTTGACCGAGTATCGTTATCAATATTTGCATTCATTTATTATTGGCAGTGATTGTTTTTTTTTTTTTCTCAGACATGTCGCGTTTACAAAGTGCTTTTCGTAAATGCTCTTGTGCAACGGGAATGCGTGCGTTCCATTGACTCCCAGCGGTCACGGGTCAGCCGGACATAATTTATGAATTATTGTACATTTTTAACGCCACTTTGTCTCTCCGTCTTGCGCTTGTTATCTTATCTGTATCGGCTCTTATCTATATTACCGTGTACGGCGCATAAAACGTAACGAGAAATAAAAATGGCGACGGTAAAGGCGCGAGAAAAAAAGGGGGTCGCCCGGAGGGGGCTATTTGGGGGAGGCATTCGGGGGTCGGGTCAGAGTTTGCTTTTGATTGAATGCGGATGTGCGTGTCGAGGGCGCGCGCACAGTCGAAGATGGAAATCGTGCGAAATTATCGCGAAGCCCTTTAATTCCGTCTGCTACCGGAACGTGCTGCTACTATTACTACTTCTCTCTCTCTCTCTCGCTGATTCTTATCACGACGACGGGTTTCCGCGAAATTCGACCGGTTAGGGATATGCTCAATGCTCAACGCTTGGCAGTTTTATTTCGTATTTCTTTCACTGTCGAAAAAAAAAAAAAAAATGAGGAGAACGCCTCGCCTAGACAGCAGTGATTATTCATGGGCTCGAAGGATTCGACATGGTCTAAGCCATGGACACGAATACTTTGAGGCACTGCACTTGCAAATGCGTTTTTTTATTTCGTAAGATAAGACGATTTTTTTTTTTAGTTACATTACGTGACAGAATTCCAATAAAATTTCGTAGCATTGGGTGAAAGTGTAACTGGCGTAAGTAAAAATGAATTTTAATGAAAAAAACGTTAATGTCGGAAAAATATGAAATTCAAAGAAAATTGATTCAACAATTTTTAATTCATGGATCAATTAATCGGGTATTTATATTTAGGATAATTACAGGATCGACCGAAGCATAGAGGCGATAAAAAAATTTCATTCATTTATTGAAACACGTTTAAAGATTTTTTAAATACTATTTAATAGTAAAAATGATAATTATAATAATCTGTAATATGTAAGACTGAAAATATTAATGAAAATTGGAGTGAATGATGAAAAAAATGAATTTCTGTTGCAGATGAAGTTTTGCGAGTACGAAAAAATAATGGCATTTAAGGCGGAGACAGCGATATCCGAAAAGCCGAGGAGCAAAGCTTCTAGGAAAAAAATATTTGCCTCTCGTCAATGAACGGGCGAGACGACAGCCAGACGAGCAATGATAGATCAATCTAATTCGCATACTCAGACGCGTCTGCGGCAGCATACGCCGCGCGAACCGCGTGGTCTCGTCCAAAGTATGGCAGATGCGTAGAGACCTGTCGCGGATACTCAGCCTCCTTAATTTTTTGACCATGACCAGAGACAAAAACAATTCTTTCGCTTTAACAGTGCCGAAAGAGATCTTTTCTCTAAACACCCTTCCAATTTCATCAATTTTTCACATTAATTTTCGTCCCCAAGATTTATTAATTAATAATGCAGCTAAAAAAAAAAAAAAAGAAGTAATTACACGATCTGTTCTAACGATTGCCGAGGTTCGATCGAATTTTCAATTAGTTCCGATTAAAAGAAACAGCGAAAAATTATTTTTTTAAATATCGTTGCTATTTTGCTAAATTAAAAAAAAAATGGGACTGAACTTATTTTAAAAAGTGGAAAGCTGTGTAATTAATGGCTAATTGTGGAATTATTGGGTTCACTTTTTTACAGTCATTTTTAGTACAATTTTTTTTGGCAATTATGTAATTTCTAAAAAGCAATTATATTTTATAAAATTCAAATGCGCCGACGTGTTGAATGAGAAGATTTTTATTTGGCTTCATTGAATGATACGACAAGTCAACGATGGAAATACGAAGATTCCGAGACTTTTGAATAAATATAAATGTATCTGCTCCGATTTGGAAGTCTTAGGCTATCTAGTGACACAAGTGAGAATGCGCCTGGAAAGTATCGCAGCGGATAAGTCCAACGTGTTATCGACAGGGAAGAGAGTCTTAACGTCGCAATAAAGGCATGGTAATAAGATTACCACTGCGTAGGAATCTGCAAGGCTCCGAAGCAAGAGACGCAATTATTCGAGCACAATTGTATTTTTCATATTTTTTTATATTAATAAATGGAGTTACTACACTTGCTATCTTTTCATCCAGAAGAAAAAAAAAAGGTCTAGGTATTCCCTTTTGCCGACGGCGAATGGAGGCCTTATCATTAACGGGCCTGAGGCCGACCGCCGGTCAAAAATAGGCCCTTTTTTAGACCCTTCCGAAAGATCTGTAATTAAAAACTGCACCAGAGTGCAATTTTTTTTAAAAAAGAAACTTTGGATCAGAAAATTTCATCTAAATTTCTTAGGCATGTATTTTTTTTTAAAACACTATATTCAGTAAAAAGGTGAAAAATTGATTAAAAAAACATTCAAATTATCGATAAAACTTTATTTTTTCTTCAACTATAGATATACACAGTATAATCGCATTAAACGTATGTATCTATAATATTTATTTACACTTGGTCCTATAATTAAAATGATATACACATATATATATATCATTGATAATTGATAAACTCTTAAAAACGAATAAAACAACAAATCGATTGAGATACATAGTACGGCGCTCCTATCGTCTTTCCTTCTCTTTACTTTTCTCTCTCTCTCTCTGCAGCAAACATCTTCTATATTTCGTTATTAATCCGGCTCAGAGCCAATAGCAACGAAGAATATTCGGATATTTAAGTTTATCGTTTTCTTTATGAAGAAAACCATTTTTCTCTTATTCTCCTATCGAAATGTATTTTTGTAAACGACGCCTGAAAATTCGCGACGACAGAGAGATTGGATAAATAATGGCACTTGGCGCACTGGCACACGAACATGCGTTTGACAGGAAAAGTATCGATTCTTCTTCTCATTCCGTCGTTTAAATTCAATAACAATAATACCGCTCAAAGGGTCTTTGTTTCTATTATTCGCGAATTGGTTATTTATTTTTATTTTTTTCTAGAATGCAAACGAGATCATGCATCCTGGCCAATTGGGACGTTTCACTCTTCCATCATTTGCTATATATTCTATCAATCATCCAGCGAATTTTCCTCGATGTCCCGCACGAGAATCCTTCGCCCTCTTTTCAACTTTTCGTCGTTATTTAGTAATTCTAGCGAAACGCGGCGCAAGTTTCGGTAATTTTTAAAAAAATCCTACCGCTGCTTCCGGAAGTCGCGTTAATTTCGTTTAATTTTTCTTCCTTCCGCTTCTAAAAATCGTTGTCCCATCCGGATACGTCGTCGGGCGGCGGAGGATCGGAATCCGGCGGATATTCGTCGAAGTTTGCGGTGTCCGTGGCGTTCTGAACGCGCGGCATTATCGGCGGTTCGAGGGTTCGCGCTCGAAGACCCTCCCAATTGAAGCCGTCGAACCATCTGTAGATAAAGGGTTATTATTTTCTATTCCACAATTTTTTCAAATTGTTTCCGATTTTTCCCGTAACGAATTTCCAATTTTTCGATTTTCATTGAAAATATAACGAGAGGAACTCACTTGTGTTTCTGAATTTCGCTAATTCCGCCTTTCTGGTATCCCAGCCTCTCGGCAGGATTATCCCTAAATAAAAGAATCTCGTGAATCATCGAAATTTCACATTTTTAGGGTTTTTCGAACGACAAATTGGACAGCAGATTATCGATTGGATTGGAATCATGTGAAGATCGAACTTAATAATTAAAAAATAATTATGTAATTATTCTTTCTGTACCAAATTCTATAAGTCTCACCTGCAGAGCTTCTTGATTAGAGCTGTGGCGTTTCTCGTTATGGAACGAGGGAATTCAATGGCGTCTATACCTTTCAGAATAATGTTATACGTTTTCATTGGATCGGCACCGGTGAACGGCGGTGTCCCCGTCAGGAGTTCGAACATCAAGACACCCAACGACCAGTAGTCCGCGCTTATGTCGTGTCCACGATTCAGTATCACCTCCGGAGCAACGTACTCCGGCGTACCGCAGAACGTCCACGTTTTTCTTCCATGATCCAGACGTTTCGCGAAACCAAAGTCCACGAGCTTCACGTACCTGACGATTACAAGATCCAAAAATATTGTAGGAACATTTAAATTTGCATAGACATGAAATTAGTCATTTTTTTTAAATGAATAAAAATGAAGAATTTACTTCCATTTGTCGCAAAATTGAATGCCTAAAAAAACTCATTGATTTGTAAAAAAAAAAAACATATTTGAAGTGCAAACGAAAGAATGGAGATTTTATTTTTCTCTGGGCGGCTTTGAGAGACTGAAAAAGTGATAAATTTTACCCTTGTCCGTCGAGCAGAAGATTCTCGGGTTTGAGGTCTCTGTAGATGATGTTTCTGGAGTGCAGATAGTCGAAGGCCTCGACGACGCAGGCGGTGTAGAAGCGGGTCGTGCCGTCGTCGAAGTGTCCCTTGTCGCGGAGAACGGTCCACAATTCACCGCCGAGACAAGCCTCCATCAGCATGTAGAGGTACTTACGATCCTTGAATGTCTTGAACAATTTAACTACGAAATCACAGTCGGCCTCGCCCATTATTCTCTTCTCCGACATAATGTGCTGCTGCTGTCGCGTCTCCACAATCTGGGCCTTCTTCATCTGCTTCAGAGCGAACGAGCGGCTGCTGTCACCGGCAATCTGCACCAGCTCGACTCTACCGAATCCACCGACTCCCAGCGTCGCCAGAGGTCGCAGATCTTGCAGTCGGAGATCTCGAAATTCCTCGTTTAATCTGGACAATCGAAGGCAGTAATTAAAACAAATTCCCAAAGTATTGAGAAATAAACAGCTTTTTTCACGACGTTTTTGAAATTTTAGATGAACGTTTCTTAGAGGATCTTCTCAGACACCAAAAAAAAATGCATGCCGCATTTTCTATACAATAAAAGGAAAATATCAAGTGTCGATTTCGGTCATGCGAAGCGCTCCAATCTCTTCCAGAAATTACGTAAGGGTTCAATGGTTTTATAGCTCAGAATGACGATGATGTCACTAAAGTCGCTGCTATAGGGAAAGTAGAAAGTCCGAGTGAATGAAATCGGTACTATAATTGCAGTATAGGCATATCTTGGAAACCTGTTGCGGCGATATACGGTAGCCTCGCTGAAGGTGCACAATTTATTGAGTGAGTTTAGGGAAATTTTTGCGCATATTAACTATTTATATATATATATATTTGTCTTCACGTTTTCCACAAATTGTAGGTAAACTTTCGATGATACTGTTCCGTTTGTATAAGACTCACTTGCTCACTGAAACATTTAAAGTTTCTAAAGTGTGAAAGTGTACACTTGCAGAGAGGCTACAGTACTCCCATCCTATTTAAACTATGCGTTATCGATAATTACGTGAAACCTCCACCGGCTTTTCTCGTACCCACGGATCGAATTTCGCTCGAAGAATCATCGCTCTTCGATTTCATTGAACGCTCAAAGAACTTTTTTGCTCTAAAAATTCTACACATATTTTTTTTTCCTCGCGCGTCTTTACTTTTTTTATAAAAGAAAAAAAAATGGAAAAAAATGGAATGAATGTGCTTTAATTTTTTTACGTCGAATACTCTGATGAATTTTCCATGGAATTTATTAATTTTTTTATTTCTGGTATTATTTTAATTTAAAAAAAATCTTCACCTTATTTGACTATACGATTTTTTTTATACAGGAAATATGACGATTTGGAACATGATTTAGTGAGTATTTTTTATTTTTTTCTTCTTCGAATCCTCTTTAACTTACTCGCAGTCTTCGATTGCCGATCCTTCGATAAGCGTGAAACACAATGGTTAGAAACAAGTTTAATTATTCAGTCTAATTTTAACTCTCGAGTGGCCGCAGGGCTTGATACGCGAATAATTAATCTGAGGATGCGGCTGCGCGCTTACCTTCTTCGGACGACGAGCTCGTCCTTGTATCTCGTCCGGATCTCGTCTAGCGATGAGATTAGTTGATTGAAGGTTTCTCTGTCGATCACCAAACAACTCACGCCTTCAGGATCGTCGGCCACGATGTTTGCCGTTCTCAGATCATCACTAATAAGAAGAAAAACGTATATTAAAATCATTTTTCCGCGCAAAAGTGAAGCAATTCTTTCCGTTTCAAGTAAAGGATAAATAAATTTCAATATCGTGGGTTTTTTATTGTAAAAAAAAATTATTCATGACGTAAAAAATGTGGTATACTGACCCCTGAAGTGCTTTCTCGCCGAAAAAGTCGCCTTTTCCGAGTGTTCTGATATACTTTTCCTCCGTGGTGTCGGGTTGCTTTATCGTAACGCGAACCTGACCTCTGCTGATAATGAAGAAGGTGTCTCCTCTGGCACCTTGCCGTATTATGTAGTCCCCGTTGTTGTAGAATGTCTGTGAGCCCACAGGTATAATAATTAAAAATCTGATGAGTTTCCATAAGCGTGAATTTTTGTTTATTTTTTAATTGCAAAAAATGATATTTTACCTCTTCGAGAACGTCGGATATTTTGATGAGTGTCTCCTCGGGAAGATTCTTGAAAATAGGAACGCTGAAAAAAAAAAATAGACATCAATCATAGAAGATTTTGGTCGAAACTATTATTTTTTAAGGGGGAACGTCAATGCCACGTGGTGATAATGAAGCAATCTGCGCAGATGGCAAATTGTATATTTAGCTCCGGGCGAAAAAAGTGTCAGTTTTTTTTTTAGAACGAACCTCTTGAGGAAGTCCGTGTACTCGGCTTGACGGGACAGACCCGTTCTCATCATAATCGTTTGGAAACATTGTCGGTCGATGGCCCACAGCTGGCAATCCGTAGCCGCTGTTATTGTCGCCGTTCTCTTGCAATTGTACAAAATTGCTAATTCGCCCAGCACTTTTCCCGGCGCCAAGGTGCTCAGATATTTCCCGTCCCTCGATACTTCCACCTTTCCCTCTGAAAAACAGAAAATAAGTCATGAAAAACAGTGTTAATCGTAGGAGGTTTATGCAATTTGCAATAAATTCGCTGTAAAATTTTATTTGTCAATAAAACTTTCGCACAATTAATTCAAGAATTGTTTTTAAAAAAATGGTGTTTTTTCGGTGCTTAATTTTCTTGCCACATTTTAAAATAATTATGAAGAAATAAAAACGCGAATTGTTATTTAAAAAATCACGTGTCATTAATCGACAAACAAAGTATCGATGAAATGGGATTTTGAGGGAAGAATTGGGGAGAAATGGCAAAGGAAGAAAAATAAACAGAGCCGCAGGAAAAAATGCTTTTACGAGAGGCCGTAATGTTTAATGAAAATTTCATTGCCGTCGGAATGATTGTACCATGTCCGATAAGAGCTCCCCCGTGTAATAACGCCACTATTCCGACAATCGTGATACTGTCGTTGCGCAATTGGGCGGTTTGCTTTTTATTTTGTTTTAGGAGCCGATCGGAGGTTTATGAAACTCTCGGCTCGAGGAACGAAGGCGAATCCACGGCCATTTATTGTCCGACGCTCGTTGCTTTCACTTCCCTCACGCTTTGATGTACATGCATAATATACTATACAGAACGTGGAGCATTGTGCGCCAGTTCTCAACTGAAATCGACTGATGTCGATTCCCAAACAGCGATAGAATTAAAGTGACATCATCCTCTTATTACAAAATGGAAAATTGAATAAAATAAATAATTATTGTCAGAAATCGATTTTCCATCATTTTCAATATTTACATGATTGATTAAAAAAATTAATCACAAAACGTCATGGGAATTTTTTTTTTTTCTACACTAATTGACAGTGTATATTATAAATTTCGACAATAAAAATGTTTTGTCACAATAGAAAAAATTAACACTTTTTTAAAAATAAGAAGACTAAAAAAAATTACAAAAAAATACATTTCTTTAAGAAAAATGTACATTCTAATCATGGTAATTTTGTAATTTTGTGCAGACGTACGGTGCACGAAAAATGGACTTTTACGCACTGGAAAGTGCATCTCGAGTGACATTTCGTGGATAAAAATATTTTAAAAAATCACTTAATTTGCGAAAGGTCTGAAGTGGCCTATTAATAGTGGAGGATATGTGATAAATTCCTGCGGTTGGTAATATCAGGGGGGCAGCCTTGGTGAAAGGTTGGCTGGGGGAACGGTATATGTCAGCCCCCGCAGTAGCGACCCACGACCACGCGGACAAGACGAAGAATCATCGCCGTCGTCGTCTCCGTCGTAATAATAATCATCCTCATGACGATCATCAGCCTCACTTACTCTCGTGACTAACAAGACCGTACGAATTAATGCGTGATTTAAGATTATGCCGCCCGGATGCCGGCCTATTTCTCTCTCGCCTCCACGCGTCTCCGAGCCACCTTATCATCGAGTTTCATAACTCTTCCCTCAGTCGTCATTACACAGCATCACACTATATGTCCCTAGTTCGCTTCTTCTTTGACGCTTCGCTTCTGCAATCTTGGACAAGTTAAATAGAGCGCTGACTTAGTGGTCAGAGGTTCGCAAACTAATTTTCCTTCCACTTTGTCGTTCGTTCTGAATTTTTTAAATTGATTAATTAATTTTTTGCTAATTGGAATAATCATACTTATCATTCTAGGTTATATTATATATCCTAATTAATATTATTTTTCGATTCCTAATTTTCTTTGCAATTTAGCAAAAATTTTCGCAATACTTTTGTATCTGTCAGTTGACAGATGTTGCAATTGATGTAGTAATTTTTTTTTATGAATAAAAAATGTACGTTGGGTCATTTTTGCAACAGATATTCCGAAATAAGAGTCGAACGGTCTGCTGGCCACAGAAAACTATGGAGGCCTCCGTGGCAATTGGCCGTTCCCGTACGTGACATTAAAAGGCCACGAGTCCCAAGAGTGTCGCGATATTTTGTAACGAGAGCTCCATTTGATGTTTGAATATCGAGACAAAAACACGCTCGATCGAAAACACAGACTTTCGGACATCTGCATTCGCAATTTCCGGTTTGGCAATCGCGTCGACGAATTGTAATAACGGAAACGGTGAAGTATGAACAAATATTACAATTACTGCACTATGTAAAAAAAAAAAAAAAATCATTTTTTGCTTTAAAAAATACCGAATGAAAATAATTTTAAAAAAAATTGTTTTGCCTTGCATTTAAATAAATTAGAATCGTGAATTAATTCCTGTCGGTGTAACTTAAGATTATCCACCGAATCTTGAAAACTGACCACGTACTTTGATCCGAAAACTTTCCAAAGTGAGATTATATCCCGTGAGGTAGAAAAATGCCGTTTTATTCAGAGCAGGTAGAGGCGGTAAAAATGGTCGCGCCTTTCGGAGTGTCAACATTTGGCAGACGAGAGACAAGCGTGGAAGAATTTTCGAGCATTAATTCTGGAAGACTTTGCGAAGGCGCAGCGCTCGGTGAAGCGAACTCTTCTGGAATGCTATACGAATGCTTCTATAGAACTCCAGCGCAGCACACCCATAAGAGAATAATCAAGACTAACGTATGTACATATACTGCTACATATACATACTAATATCCATGGGCCATTCCACACCAATTCGACCACCTTTCGAACCTGACCGTCTTCGAAAGGATTCATTTATTATTAGTATTTTTAAATGTATTATTTTAAATACAATATAATAAACAAATTTTAAATACATTTTTCACGATTTTGTGTCTTAAAGATCGTAGATTTTTCAAAAATATTTTTTTCGAATATTCACATTTTTTTATTTTTGCTTGAAAATGTCATTTGTATTGTTTTAAAAAAATGCAATAATATTAAGATTTTTATCAGGCAGTGAGAAATTTTTTTTTAATTTTGTGGTGATGGGAAAAAAATGAATAAGTCCGGTCGATGGTCAGGCTTGAAGGCTGGGGTAATTCGGATGGAATGCCCTATATATGTGTGTATAGGTATATATATATACTGGGCAGCATGACGACGCATATAACAGGACAAAGAGTTCATGCCTCGCATACGATACTCTTGTGTTCCATAGCGCGTAACCCGAGCCCATGCTAGGGCTGGAATATCATCAGTGTCCACAAAGTGCACGAAGAATGAGAATAATAAGAAGAAGAAAAAAAAGATAAAGTGAGTCTGGTGCGAAGCACGTCACCGACTCGGAGAACGTCTCGGACGCAGGACATTGGCACGTCGACGTCGTTGAAGAAACACGACAGATATTTTATTGCCACAGGATGTCGACGTACTCGCAAGAAAAAAAAAAAACGAAAATTTCCGGTGGAAAGCTGTGAAAGCAGCAAAATTTCAGTATCCTCACTGAATTTCCATACTCTTGTTTTCCCGATATTCATATTTTTGCCGATTTATATTTAGAATTCCCGATTGGGGAATATATAAATATTTATGTTTTTCCAAATGTTGGTAATCGAGAGTCTGTCGTAATTCACTGATTTTATTTCCGCATTCACGGTATTTATATCTCGAAAGACATTATTTGTTATTTCAATAAAAAATTTTCTTTCAATTCTGGAATGTCATTTTTTTTTAAATACATTTTTTGAATTTTGACAAAATTCTGACATTCAATAAAACGCTTGTGAAGAATTTGGTCCCTTTAATTGCAACATCAATCAACCCGATAAAATGGAATGCAAAACCGCGGAGCGATTAAAACTCGTTTGTCAAATTGTCTCTGCCCCGATCTTGAAAGTTTATTTTCAAGGTGTTGCACCGGAAGGAGACCAGGTCATTGTAACTCGAGTAGCGTGGATAAAGACGTCGTTTCGAAGGTGGTGGTCGGGGAAAGACAAGAGGAAAGGTCGTAGAAGCCGGTAGTGGCCGTCACAGTGACACGGTGAAGAGCTCCGGAAGCCCGAGACCGTCGGCAGGTTGCGAGGCGAGTCGGATGCCGTGACCAAATTAGCCCTAACTCGTTGTGCCCGTGAGTCAGGTTGCTCTAGTGGCGATTCCTCAGCAAGCGACATTTCAAGTTTGCGGTCTTCAAGATTCCTGCAAAGTGGAAATCGGTCCGAAAGAGATTTGCGATTCAATTGCAATTGCATCGAATCAACAGTTGCATTGGGAGGTCGTTCCAATCGAAACGAACAAAAGGCCTGGAGCATGAGATTGCAGACGACCCACAAAGATAGCGGAACAATGAAGAGCTTTATATTTATTTGTTCGATGATCTTCGGATGCTAACACCTTGAATAGCCAATTGGTTCAACGGCACAAATGGCTAAGTAAGTCGCGACAATGACCAATGCCAATGCCAATACTCCAACCATCCACGCCCATCACCTCATCCCGTGCCCAAATTGTGCCTAACTCGGTGTGCCCGTGAGTCAGGTTGCTCGAGTGGCGATTCCTCAGCAAGCGACATTTCAAATTTGCGGTCTTCAAGATTCCTGCAAAGTGGAAATCGGTCCGAAAGAGATTTGCGATTCAATTGCAATTGCATCGAATCAACAGTTGCATTGGGAGGTCGTTCCAATCGAAACGAACAAAAGGCCTGGAGCATGAGATTGCAGACGACCCACAAAGATAGCGGAACAATGAAGAGCTCTATATTTATTTGTTCGATGATCTTCGGATGCCGACACCTTGAATAGCCAAGTTGTTCAACGGCACAAACGGCTAAGTAGTCGCGACAATGGCCAATGCCAATACTCCAACCATCCACGCCCATCGCCTCATCCCGTGCCCAAATTGTGCCTAACTCGGTGTGCCCTTGAATCAGATTGCTGAAGTGGCAAGGGACATTTCGAAGTTTGCGGTGTTCGAAATTCCTGCAAAGTGGAAATCGAGGTGAAAGAATTTGCGATTGAATTGTGAACAGAAGGCCTGGAACGTGAGATTGAAGACGACCCACAAAGATAGCGAAACAATGAAGAGCTCCACATTTATTCGTTCGATGATCTTCGGATGCCGACACCTTGAATAGCCAAGTAGCTCAACCGCACAAACGGCTAAGTAGCGACGATTGTAGTCGCCACAATGGCCAATACCAATATCCCAACCACCACCACCCACCACCGCCACCTCTTCCCATTATCCTTGATCCGTTCTCGCGGGCGACTTTCTCCGCAATCTCGTTCTCGGTTGCCACCATTGGCCCCGGACGTTGGGATACTAGTCTGCCAGCAGCATATAGTAATAATAAACGAACGGTATATAGCTGTACTCGGTGGGGTTCTGGCAGAACGATTAGATCATCGTCCCGAGAACTCAGCAGCAGCACTGCCCCGAAGACTTCGAATGAGTTGTCGCGGTAGTTGATGACACAATAAGCCAAAAAAAAAAAAAACGTAACAACCGAGTAAAACAATCTGATAATGGTGTTTGCCTGTACGACGTCAACGTTGAACCATGTCGACCTAGATCATCGCATCCTGTTTTCGAAAAAAAATTCGGGACATCTGCCATTAAAGCAGTCGAACAGTTAGTCGCTATTCCAATTTCCATTCGCTGTTTTTATGGTTATTGATCAATTTCACGGTAAACGCCCGATAAACTTGTCCCGGTGGACCACTTCTCGTAGTCGAGGAAACCAGATCGCCAATAAAACGACTCGGGGATTCGTAAAAATGTAATGGAACGTGGATAGAAAGTGATATTCCACGCTGAATTCAATCGCGAATCGCCGGAATGGACAAATCCGTGAAAATTCTGACGTTAACCTGGTGTTTCGCGTTACCATTGAGACAAAGAAGGGCTTCAAGCCAATGCGGTTTGGTACCTTCGCGTATCTGTCGTCTCCTAACGGGCTGAGGGGCACCGGTACGTCTCCTTCTCGCGTAAGTATGCACAGGAACAATGAGCCTGGGTCTGGGAATGAGAAATCCGCTCTGATTGGTCCGTTGCGATTGTTCCTGGTTGTCCCTTCCAGTTCCGTTGGGTCCGGGGTTGTCGGAGGGCTCGCTGTCGGAGCTCGTGGTCCCGCTACTCGTTCTCGGTGATCTCTCGTCGCTCGGAGTCGAACTTCCGCCTTCGAGGACGTCCTCCAGTTGGGATATTACGTCGGCGTAGGGCCTGGCCCGAAAATTCTCACTCTCACTGTCATTGGTCGTCGTGGAGGACGAGGTTTTGGCTCGGGGTCTGCTGGTCCAGTTGACCCCGCACTCCCGCCAGCTGGCTTCGTAGAGCAACTCCATTGCGCGACCTCGTGTCGCATCCGGATCCAGCAGAAGTTCCGGGTCCTCGAGAACCGCTCTGCCCGGATAGCTTCGAACCTTCATTTTCCCTCCTCGCTACTATTTCGGGATTCGAGATAAGGCCCGCTGATTTATCCAGAAAGAAAGAAAGAAAAAAAAAAAAAAAAGTGTTCGCCACGGGTTCGGAAAGGTCGTCAATACGTCATCCTCTTCATCAATCTCTCGTCGAGCCTCGAGCGCTACACTGGCAACGTCAACGAGCCGACGATATCCTGAGGAACGTCAACTGGCAGATATCCAACAGACATCGCGCGCACTTTCTTCGGGTTTTTCACCGCAGGCCACCTTCGGTGGTCACAATGACATCGGTGGAAGGTTTCGTATCACTGGACACCGGTAAACCGGACACTTCGACCCACTCGCACCCTGATGAACGCGACACGTTCGCCAATAGATGGGGAGGGGGGGATCTGGTCGCCCGAAGCCGCTTTGCCGATGACGCTGCCACTGAGTCACCGGGACAAATGGTCCCGAGGTAACCAACCGGGCAAATGGTCCGGATAACCACCAACGAGACTGTCCTCTCCGCGTTTACGTTTCACGCGTTTCGCTGGCGACAAGGCCCCCGGAGAACACTAAACGCACGGGGTCTCCTCTCACACTGACAGCGCCCTGAAGTGAACTGACTCGGGAAATAGCGAGCGAGCGGTGAGCTCGACGACGGGGCAACAGCAACAAGAGAGAACCCTCCGCTACGCTCGTTTTTCCCCTCTACTCCACGACACCAGCCAGCACTAGCGGCAATCCTCTCTATCCAGCAGCAAGAGCAGCAACAGCACCAGGCCGTGTGCGGCACTCACGCAAATCCCCTCTGCCTGGAACGCCTCGACGTGAGAGAAAGGACAGGGGTTCTCAACATCGGTGGCCGGGAGGCTCGAGGCGAGAAAGTAGGTGGGCTCGGTGAGGGACCAGGAGGCGATTCCGAGGTCGGGGGTGGATGAGGGTCCACCGAGGATCGTGGGGACCAGCTGTCCTTGGGATCATCCTGGTACCCGGGGCCCTCTTCCGTCTTTTCAGAGCCCCCATTCGTGGACGTGGGCCCCCGACACCACACCCGCCATATTCAGAGCTCATCCGGGTTCTTCGGACCTGAAGAGACTCTCCCAAAGGGGGAGTCATGCTGAAGAGTCGACGAAGCATCAAATTTCCGCCTGAAATATGAAAAGGATGTACACGGGGGCTAAGATAAAAGGGAAAGGGAACTGGGAACGTGTCAACTGGAAGGTCACCGGTGAAGTGACTTTGGCTGCTCGTTGCTACGACGTCAATCCTTGTGACTCTACTTTGTCATTGGCTCGACTCACGCACGACCAACGGAAGTTGTGGTGGAGAACCTTACTCTGGACATTGCAGCGGCGCTTGATGCAACTGCAATTCGTTGCGACATATTTTCAATTCTTTGCCGGTTGAGACACCGGTTTAGTCATTGCAATCTTTCCTGTTTTCATTTTTCTGGCTTTGTGCTCTGTACTGTGTTAGGTGAAAGATTTGCTGCACGTTTTTTTTTCTGTGGGCTTTAGGGATTCGTGATTTGGAGTCTCCGAGGCTCGGCACGATCGTTTCAACGTCTCGAATTGTCGATTAACAAAATCGTTTTAAAAATGTAAAATGAAATTTCGATCTGGAAATGCTTACCCTCCATGACGAAGACGATGGATCCGACATCTCCCTCCCTGATTATGATTGATCCAGCGGGGAAGGTCACCGGATACATGCAGTCAACGATCTCGCGGATCTGTGTCAGTTCGAGGTTCTTCATGAAGTCATTGTCCAGTATGGCGGCCTTGATGAGATCCCGCGACCTTGAAGAAAAAAAGGAGCACCGGTTGAATTGTAGTTCATCGGATAATCGGAGAACAATTATTTGTTTCGCTGCGTTGATCGTCCGCAGGCGAATGACAGATGTCCGTGCAGTCATTTTTATTTTTTTTTTTGTTTTTTGTTTTTCATCTAATCGAGCGAAACATTCCTTCGTCTACAATTACAATACAAATAAATCAGGAACACCTGATTGTTGTGATTATCGGGTAGGGAATCGCTCCGTGAATAGCCGATAAGGAATTTCGACATTGATAAGCGGGCGAAAAAAAATAAAAAATTTAAAAAATGTTTTGACTGCTCGAAGAGTCTTGCATCGCGGTACGAGGCCGCGAATCTTAGCGGCCAGTCACGTATGTCACATATAGCTCCGGGCACGCATCACCGGCAACCGCCATCATTTTTTCCGTCGCCCTTATAAGGTCTCCCCCCCCCCCCCCCCCCCCCACGCCGCTTCACGTGTGCTTCATACGCATTCGCTTTTTTTTTCTATACGACCTTGACATATTGACTGATTACTCAGGGATTCGTAGGAATGACATAATTAATTTTTTTTTATTTTTGCAAAATCGTTTCCAAAAAAAAATCCCCCATAAAATAAAAAAAAAGGAAATTATTTTGTGGTACTTTTTTCCTGTACAGAATTGTATGAAAATTACATTATTAATTATATTTTGATGTATTTATTTTTCACCTAAAAATAAATAAAGTTTAGATCATCAAATTAGACAACCAAAAAAAAAAATATATATATAGAAAACGTATGAAATATTGTCTAAAAAAAATGTTATTAATATTTTGGAGTAAAAGGAGAAAGAAAAAGCTTGTGAACCCTTTGGGCTACCTCTGAGGTTTGTTGAACTTGACGATGGGTCTGGAATCGTGTCTGAGTGGTTCAGCGGAGATGGCCAATCGTTTGAGTCTCTGGCCGGGGCCTAGTGGCCCAGTGGACATGCTGAGCTCGACGATCTGTCGAAATTTGTCAATTTCGTTCTGGAGATAACGTATAGTGGCGTCGCGCTCGTCGAGCGCTCTCTCCAGAGCCTCGACGGCCTCGTCCCTTCGCCGAAGGGCCTCGGTTCTCTCGTACAAAAGTCTCTTCAGGTCTCTTATGGAATCCATGTCGGCGACTTCGTTGCACTCACAAAAGGACTTGAGAAAAAATAGAAAAAACATGAAACTGATTCACGATTAAACGTTCACTGCCGCGAAATAGTCCATTGATTTATTAGTCCACTCGGGCGAGAAGTTGGTCCATACGCATCCGTCAGGTGCGCGCTGGACGACGTCCAACATCGATGTCCGGCCTGCCGGCCCTCAAATCCACGTCTAGAAACGCGAATCGCCAGGTATTTATTTTCACTGAGGCAAATTGACGGAGTCCAAACTCGCGGCGCTCGCTCGCGAGTTTTCCGAGATGATCGAGGAACGCTTACGTAAGGCTTTTGAGCAAACCCAGTAGCGGAATATATGTTTTTCTTGGAAGAACCGGCGGAAAATGTGACGGAATTAATTGAATCGGTAGCGGAGGATGCGACGAGTGAGATATTTCGCCAGGAGGAGGCTTCGATTTTTTTTTTAAATCGTCGCGATCGGTTGGAATATTTTCTTACCGATCTAATTGCCGATATTCGAGTGTAGATTTTATTTTTCTTAATGCTGGCCCCGGGAAAAATGAAGTCTTCGATGCTCAGACGCTCGTAGATCACTGTCGGCCGGGAATACCGATCGCCCGAGCGAAGCTTCGTTATTTTCCCTCACTCCGATCTTGACGTGGATCAATGATCGGTGATGGGGAGACAACACTCGCTACCAACTATTTAGCTACTTGAACCAGGTGAATACCTCGGAAACCACGTGATTACCGATACCGATACCGATTTTCGAAAATCGGTTTTTTTTTTTTTCTTCTTCTAGTGAATTGGAGTTCTAGACGGAATATAATTACACGATGCATTAATTGGAAGCATGATTATCGGTCAGGCGAACGCTAAATGCGAATACACATTATGGTTAGCACTTCCGTGGGCACTAACCGCGAAATGATATTATTGAACAATTACTCGATAGTTAGGCTCGAAGAGCGAGTGAGAATTCTAATTACCTCTAAGTTTAGATAAATGTTCTGATGCAATTGACACCGCGTTACGAAGTTGAGTAATTAATGTTGAGCGAGTGGCTAATTGGATGCTAAAGGAAATAAAATCGTGATTAGCATTGGTGAGCAATTAAATTTCCTAATTGATTCGCTTTCGGTGCTCAGAGAAGTACTTGCAACGAATTGTAAGTACTTTTGTCACGAATTATGTACACCTAATTTTTAAAAATTAGTATTTTTTTCACGAAGTATGTACACGTAATTTTTTTTTTCACAAAGTATGTCCGCCTAATTTTTTTTAATTAGTATTTTTTCACAAA
Source organism: Clistopyga incitator (assembly GCA_947507545.1). Classification (NCBI taxonomy): domain Eukaryota; kingdom Metazoa; phylum Arthropoda; class Insecta; order Hymenoptera; family Ichneumonidae; genus Clistopyga; species Clistopyga incitator. Next base: position 8,453,784 of record OX382186.1, read on the forward strand.
GCATGTACACCCAGTTTATAAAAATTAGTATTTTTTTTTAAACGAAGTATGTACACCTAATTTTTAAGAAATGACTGTGCGAACGATACGACGAGGTGGAGAGCCGGCGTTGAACTAAATCGTGATCATTAAGCACGAGAGTAAAAGACGCGAGAACGGGTCGCGCAATTCCCGTAGGGAAGCGTCAGCAACAGCTGAGATACTCCCATCGGTCCTTCGCACTCCGTGTAGCTGCTATTTTTAATGTTAATCACGAATACGCGTGAAGCTTGACACGAGTTACTCCGGTAGCCTGGTCTTCTCACTCCAGCTACTTAATTTATTTTTTTCACCCATCCAAGCCTGTAAAAAAATCCCCCCTTTTAAACCTGAAATCGATTAATTTCCAATACGTTCGAGTTTCACTTGTTAACCTCGTTACGATTTAATTAATCCAATTAATTTTTTTTTTCAAATTTCCAGCACTGTCAAAACCAATTAATTTTATTAAACAATTTTTTTAATATCTCGAAAAAATATTTTGCAATGACACTTTGGTTCCACTTTTTTTCAAAATTTCGACACTTTTCACAAAATCCAAATTTGAATTTAACAAAAAAAAATATTTCGCATACTCTCACTTTTTATTGTCTATGTTTTATCGTTGGATAAATAATCTATTGATATTTAATTGTTTTTGAGGAAAAAATTAACGAAATTTTTTTTTTTTTTTAATCAATCCACTGATTTGATTACACCTGACGCAGGCGAAGGTGCTAACGCTACTAAAGTTTAAAGTGTACTATCCGGTTGGCTAAAAAACCCGAGGAGCGAGTCTCGTGCTCACGGCACATTTGCCGGTCACGTTCGCATTATTACGTTGTCGAAGGCGCCTCGGGCCCTCCGAGACCCCGAGGAGCCTTCGAGCTTCTTTTTCACTTTCACGAATCCGACGATGCACGTGCGTATGCACGGAGAATCGAGAATACGAATGCCCCAGATAGTGATAAGCCCCCTGGGGGCTTATCCACTCGCGCACCTTTCCTATTCACTTTTTATTTGACCGCGAATTAATTCACTCGGTGAGCCTTCTGATAAGGGCAGCAAATAGCCATTACACACATTACAGCAACACTAAAGTCATACAATTTTTTTTTCAGAAAAAAAAATTTTGTATCATTCTTTACACGCAATATTTATTATACAAGAGAAAATAAATTCTTGCGTGCAGACAAACAAAATCTAAATACTGATAAAAATGGTGAAAAAATTATTTTCCTGATGCAATGTATCATCACAGCTTTTCTACTATTTTCAAAAATTACAACAACAAAAAAAAACAGAATCAAGAAAAAAAATCGATCGAATTTATGAAAATTTATTTTCCAATTGTCAAATAATTTGTGAATTGTTTGAAATTTTCTGTGAGAAATTAAAGAGGAGCAATGAATTTTTTGATTTATTTCGTGAACTGTGTGTGAAAAAATGTGTATATTTGATTGAAGAATGTGTGAAATTTGAGTAAAAAATTGATAATCGATGCAGCGAACGTTTTGCTCCGTTTATTTAGTGGAAGGAAAGTGTGGCGATAAAGAAAGGAAACGAAGTGTCAGCGGTAACAGCGAAGCTATACGAACGGCTGGTGAGCGCGATGGTCGGTAAGAGCGCGCGAGTCTAACGCCGCGGCGATCGGCCTTGCCTCACTTTCGACTTGCTCACCAAAGAAGGCACGTGGCCTGTACCCAAATGGTTTCGCGCCATGGACTCTCGCACGCGCGTGGAAAAAATCTCGGTCCCTCTCCCGCACATTTACACATATGCTGTACGTATCTCTCTCTCTCTCCTTGTCATCCACCCGCAGTTGAATTATTTAAGCCGCGCGCGATTCACCGAGCGCAAACGCTCTCTCGGGGCCTTCGCCAGTCCTGACCATTTCGCAATAATGGTGAAATGGTCACGATTATTCCTCTTCCAATATTTTTTATTATCAATTTTTTTTATTCCTCCCAACAACCGCGAATAAAATTTGCCAATATTTTACTAAATTTTTGTCAATTTTTTCTTTTTACAATTTAGAAAATGACATTATTATCAATAAATTGAAAGTTAATTATTTTGACGAGTTCTTTCTTATTAATTTTGTGCAATTAAAATAAATTTATTTATTTTTAATGAAATAATAATAATAATAATATTGTTGAGAAATTATTTGAATAATTTTTTCCATCATGGTAAAAAAAAAAAAAACGTTTAATCTTAAGATCCGAAACTGGGAATGTATAATTGAAGGGGAATTACAACTGACCTTGTTATAAAAAATTTTTGTGCGACGGATTATTTGTCCGATAAGAGAGGAAACCAGCGATCTGCACAATCGTTACAGCGAAGACTCCGTTATCAGCTTTTATCTGACAGATTAACCGTAACAGAAAAATTGGTATTACAGTTTTCGTCACCGGGTGAGTAAGCGTGACTTTTTTTCGTGTCTCAATTTCAATTGGCACTTGTAATTGGATTGGAATGTCGCGATTTTGGATTCGGAGCAAAAATCGAAGCTATTAATGATGATTAATAAATCATTAAGATTTGCGAATTGTCTGACCACAAGCCAATTATTAATAAGCATTGCTCTACTTTTTTTACATGCCCCTTAACTTCGCTATTTATAAATTTGTCTCCAGAGGCTCGTCACGCTGGAAAAGCCCCAAAATTACGTCACAGATACACGCGAGTTGCCCCGCGGAATTATTTTAATATACTTAAGCACTGACTCCGGGATTTATTTATAAGTTGTACTTGGTTTGAGAATCACGTTCGCGAGAGTGACACTCTTCCTCCGACAATTGCACCACACACATACACACACTCAATTTTCCTGTCCGCTTTAAACATTTTTTTTTTAAGCTTCCCAAGACTTTTCCACAATTGTGTCCATACCCTTAAAGGATTTTCGGGTCCTTTTATTTTTTTTTCTTAAGGTCTCTTCGTAAAAAAAGTCTTTCACAATTTTTTCTGGACACTCACGTCATCATCTTCTCTCTTTTTTTTTTATCTGGACCATCACATGATTTAAAAAAAAAAAGATAACTCTGCAAAAATCCTCCGATATTGTGTCCTTATAGTCACAGGACTTCGTGTCCTTTTTAGAATTTTTTTTTTTTTTTTTAAGCTCGTCTTAAAAATTCTTGGACAATTTAGCGTGCGGCGCGTGCAGGCCACTCGCGAGTACTTTTCTCACTCGAGCAGATGATGAAAATAATAGGCGCACGAGCGTCGACGAATCGAGAGGATCTTCCTCGCCCCGACGAACTCTTCAATGATCGCTGAACGAGGGAGGCGTGGTTCGTCAATAAACGACGACCACGAAGACGTTGACGAAACGAAGAAAAATAGGAGAACAACGAGCGGACAACTCGCAGCGAAGAAATCGTTTCGACGCCGCGCGTCGAGGCGACGCGACCATAAACCGCATTTTTGTCGGTCTCTCTTTTTTTTTTTTTCACCAAACTGAGATAAGAGAAGCCGCAGAACACCCGCCGCAAGCGCCGGAGACTCCTGTCAGACTAATCTTTTTTTCCTATACTTTTTTTTTTTTTTTCTTCATTTTTATTTTTACCTCGGCACCGATTTATAACGCGATATGTGAGCGCCGTATCACGAGCCTCATTCGCGCCGTGGATTAGAATTGCATTTGTATTCGTGACGATATTATCCAATAATTAATATGTGATAAACGGTGAGGCTCGAATTTTGCACCCGGTTATCGCGATAACGATAATCGTAATGTCATTGGACCGTCGAATCAATTGATCGGCGACCGATCGATTATTTTGGGATCCTGCCGATTTTTATGTCCGTCGATCGATTTATTTTCAATTTTTTTTATCGATACTTTCAATCATTTTGAGTAACAGGAAATTTGACATTTTTTTTTAATTTTCAAAAAATATGTTTTCTTCAAAAAATAATGAAAATTACGAAAGTAAAGATTATTGGTAGTTTCTTGGAAACGAATAAAATTTTTTTTTTAATTATATTTTTTTTATTTAAAAAAACTTTGGTATGGTACTGTACCGCATAACCAGATGTACTTAGTGGGTTAGTGTTATACCGCTGTTTCCTTACCTTGCCAGATTAGATAGGCAATACACGAGCTGCTTTCCGAATGGAAATAAAAAATTTTTTAAAAATAAATAAATAAAATGAAGAATCTCGGAGGACGAGTGCGATAACGAGCGCACGATTGCGTGCCATTCTCGTTAATCTCGTCTCTGTCTAGCGCAATGGCAACAGCACAGTGCTCTAATAATAGCGACGCATTACAGCGCGCACCGCTAGCAACGTAGTAGAGCATTCTTTGCATACATGCCAGGCTCGTGGCTCCAATGAAAGCGGAATTACAAAACCGAGAGTGCACTGTCACACGATTAATCTCTCTACCATCACCGACCGTCACAAATCCGATCAAAAACGAATTCCCGAGCAAAACATTAAATTTCCATTCAAAAAAATTATAATTTCATAAATTATCAATCAGTGGATTGAATTTTCGCAGAAAAGCCAAAAAGTATCTGACAGCCACCTATTATCATTAATATTATTATCACGATCCAAAAAAATCGATTTTTTTTAAATTCCCACGATAAAGTTAAAAGTTGATACTAAAAATATGGCCCCCCATTATTTACCTAAAAAATAAAAAAAAATTCCGAATTTAACTGTTTTACCAACAAAGTGCGAACAATAACAACGTCACCCACGATATATCCAATATACAGTCGCATCAATAATGCAGCGGTTGTAATCGGCGCCGTTAGATGGCGCGCGGTGCGCGACCGTCGCCTCGTATCGGAAAGCAAGAGGAGCGACGGTGGCGCCGCCGGGCAGTGAAGTAGCGGCGCTGCTGGTTCTCCCGGTGACCGCGCGCGCGCGCGATTGTGCCCCGGCGCTCTTTTAACATGTCGCCGGTGGCCGTGACAGCTGCTATTTTTAGCCGCGGTGAGATAAGCGTTCCGTTGGCAAGCGCGGAGGACGAGAGGCAAGGGGAGGGGGGAAGGGAAGTACAGTCAAACGCGGCATCGTTGCAAACCGAAATCGAAACAAAAAATAAATATAATTCCAGGGGGGCGGGGGGGTTAAATCAAAGAAGTAATTATCGGTGACGTCACTGAGCTTAAGTAAAGAAAGTAAAAGAGAGAGAGAGAGAGAGAGAGGGGAAAAGTGAGGGAGGAGAGTTATCTGAGGAAGTGAGGGGGTCCATGGTTTGGGGGGGGGGGGGGGGGGGGAGCGCAAGAGGGGAGTTATCACGAGAGGCAGCGTACTCGAGACTCGAATTAAGGACAGCGCTGCTATTATTATTATCATCATCATCATCATCATCAGGGCGATTATATTAAGCAGAGCTATTGTCCGTCTGATTTTAAGGAGCCATTCGAGCGCCAGACAGAGAAGAGATTTTCCGTTGATTCTGTGGATCGCATGTCACCGAAAGACCGCGATCCGAAGCGGGGGACGACTGCGTATGCAAATTCACAGGCGGGGGGCAGGAGGGGGCGGGGGCGGGGATTTAGCAGCCAGTGGTATTGTCCTCGTCGGGCTCCAAGGCGAATCAAGGTCCAGACGATATTCACGATCGTAAGACAAATTGTCGTGACACACGAAAATCACTCAATTTTCGATATATATATATCTATGTATTTTTTAATAATCATACGAAGATGGAATGAGGCAACTGGTAATTTTGTATTTTTTGGCCTATTACTTTGTTTGTAGATAATTGGAATGAAAAATGAAGAATTGAGATGAATTTTTTAATCGGCAAAATAAAGGCAAAATAAAATGTAAAAAAAAAAAAAGGAGGAGGTTTCGTTGCATAATTTTGACTTTGGTATTTATAGTACTGTTGTTGTTTGACGAATAAAAAAAATCTCTCGGGATGAAGAAAGACACTCGAGACGCCGGTTGAAGGATAATAATAATAATAACAACAATAATAATAATAATAATAATGACGATAAATAATGTAATAAAAATGTATAGAACAGGACTGGCGCCTGGTGTCAGCTATTATGGTGAGAGATATCTCGTTGAACCTGCTTCTCGTAAGCCTGGAGGACGACACGAGGAATCTCTCTCTCTCTCTCTCTCTCTCTCGTGTTGAGGGCACTCCTCGAATTCCCGTGAGCGGGAGAGCAGCAGCAGCAACAGCAGCGGGCCCCGCAAACAACACTGCTGCTCTCCTCTCTCGGTGACCGCGTGCGAGCGCTCCTCTCTCTCTCTCTCTCTCTCTCTCTCCCTCTCTCGGCCTTGTACGCTTTCTAAAAAGATAATAAAACAAGAGAGTCCGCAGGCCCTCACACACACAAACACACACACACACGTCCACTGCTCTGCTGTGCTTGCCTCTCGTTCACTCGCGCTCTCTAGCGCCGATAAGTTTGCTGCTGCGGCGTGTGTGCCAAGAGCGATAAATTTGCGAAGAAACGTGAGTGAGCGCTCGCGCGCCCGTTCGCAGCGGCGACTCGTTACTTCGCCCTTTAGCGAACGAAAAGTCCTCCCGCCGAGATTTTGCCTGTGTTCTGTTGTACGATCTGTGTGTGTGTGTGTGTGTATGTGTTGCATAGCGCCTCTGCTAACTCGACGGCGTGAACGCACGCCACTTTCAGCTCTGTATGCGAAAACAAGGACCCCTGTGGACTCTTCGTCCTTTCTCACTCCCGAGATTTTCTCAACCTACTGAACACCTCTTCCTCTCCTTCACACACACACACATGGACATTGACATGGTTTTTTACCAAAGGTGCGCACTGCGCACTTGACGCCACTCGACCAATTACCCTATTCCATTTTATGAAATTTACAATTTACCATATTTATCGAAAGACACTTTTATAGGGGCAATTTTTTGACATTCCATTAAAATCTCCGTAAATTACAATGTAAGTCCAAAGAAAAAAATGAATCACGAGATGCAGAGGTGATAATAGTTTAATGAAATATTAATTTTCTCAGTGTCATCAATGACGCTGATTGTATTTTTAGATTTTTCTATTGTAAACCACGTTAATTGTGATCGAGTGAAACTTTTGTTTAGCACTGTACGCGTGATTCATCCTCGTCAGCTGTTGCACTTCTCGCCAGTAGAGTAATTGCTAAATTTAATGGAAATTATGAAATCATATATTTTTACTCGAATTAATAAAATTATTGAAAAAAAAAAATTAATAATTTCCAAATTAGCGGGGCAATTTTATTCATTTAATCGATGCTATTGTCGCATAGATATTATGCACTGAGAATACCAAAGCAACCAAATTGTCATCGGCCAATTTCACGGTCCCAAATTTCTCGGCTCCGGAATTTCCGCTCTGTTGACTCTGATGCACGTGGATCGGCCGCCAACGTGTTTACCGTGTCTCCCATTTATTTATCTATTTATTTGTACGTTTCAGTGGGTATAAGTCTCTCTCTCTCTCTCGCGGGTCAAGTATTATTCCATTGGCGTGATTCCAACGCGAGAGACTATCGAGTGTCGGGTTTGGTGCGGAGCTGCGGATACAACCGGCTCGTGTGATCATATATATATATATATACATATATATTAGTTACAGAGCCAATCCGATTTTTTTAAGCTCCTGAAAATCCCCACGTATCAAAATAAAAATTCATAGATACCAAACAAGGCAAAAAGACTTACAATGTGTCCCAAACAGCGGAAACAAACTAAATCTTTTTTATCTTCTTCTTGCTAAAAAATTCTCTCATTTTTTTTACGTGCAAAAAGCAGCATCACTAAGTAGTAAACATATATTGTTTATTTAATGCTCTTATCACGTTAAAATGTAACCTTGTTTTATTTTCATGAAGAAAAAAAAAAAAAAAAAAAAATCTGCACATTTTTAATAAAATTTTCCGCCAGGCAAACTTGCCCCAATTTTGTAATTAAAATTAATAAAAAAAAGCTATTTACAGACTGAGTGAAATACAGCAATTAAATTTCCATTGGCAGTGGAAAAGTAGGAGCACCAACAAAAAAAGCCGGAACCCAAAAAATTCGTGAGACTGACCGCGAACCGTAATTGTTCTCTACTATTGTACTTCTACTCGCGGACTTTGGAGGATAGAACAATTTTTTAAAAAATAAAAATAAAAAAAAAGCTCGAGACTCTTGAAAGGGTCGCACGACGGAGGGACAAGAGGTGCGAGGTAACGAGGCCATTAAATATCCGTGTGGCTCGCGCGGTGCCTCAGTCGTGTTGCTCCGGCGACGTTGCTCGTGAAACGAGTTTGGCGAACGGAAAGCGAGAGGAGAAGCTGAAGAAGCCGAGGAGGAATAAGGAGACAAGTCGAGTGAGCGAGTGGTCCCTCGACTTTGCTTCTGCTACTGGGATCGTTGGGCAGACGTCGTCGGTGTCGCGCGACGATGACGTCAATCCAGCGCACACAAAATACATACAATATCTGCTCTACATATATATATATATATATACACCCATATATATATATATATATATATGCCTCGAGTTCTGAGCTCTTGCTGCATCAGAAACGTCGTCGAGTTGCCATAGCCGCAGCCACTGGTTGTTGACAAGCGTATACGTGGACTTAGGGAAGAAGGGGGGCACGGGGGGAGGGGGGGCAACGTTATCCGGGCAGTCGCTTCATATTCCAATGAGCGTAGTTAATTTCACAGTGATTGGCATGGTTAACCAATGGCTGGTGACCAGTCATTGGCACAGCTTCGTTCATCTCTCTTTCTTTCTCTCTCTCTCTCTCTGTGCATACACCACCGCGACTCCTCTGTTACGATCCGTCCTCGTGATCCGGAAGATAAGGGCCTAACCTACACCGACCGGAAACCCTCATCTTGATGCTATTTTAATAACGTATTAATGTAATTACAGTGGGAACAGAGGATGAAACTGAGAGTACACCTCCTGCTACGACGAAGGGGAATGTGTTGTGAAAATTGTTATGGTGCAATCGCTTTTGTTTATCGATTTTATCGATTCTAGATATTTCGGACCAAAATGTGTGTTTTTTATAATTTTTTTTTTAAATCGCAATTAGTGTACTATAATAATAATTGTTATTACTGAAATTGTATTGTGAAATTTCGAAACGTGATTTGGGATTTTTTGATTGATTTGATAAACGAGGCTGAGATTTTTGGGAGAAATGGGAAATTTCCGGTGGAATTGGAGATGATTAAATGATTTAGTGTTCCGAAATTTGATCGAACTCGAGATCAATTAAATTCGGAAGGTTGAGGTGAATAAAGGCGACGAAATATCGGAGGTCGAAATTTTGATTGATTTCCATTGGGTAAATTTTGTTTTTAAGGAAATCCGAAGCTCGGGACTCAAGCTTGTGAAATATTTGTCCAATCGCCTGATCTTTATACTCAGGCTCGATTATGTGCCGCTTATGCCGAAGAATGCTTTCTTCCTTGGCGAAGAATAGGGGCTTCTTCAGCTTTCCGTTTCTGGGGTCAAATAGTCGAGATCGAGCTGCGTAAGACGGTGCGGTTGCGTTGGCGTCGCATACTTGGCCCTCCGCGGGTATTATATATGCTGCCACTGGCGTTCGCAGCGCTGATTGAATGTATATTATGCGTTGCTCTCTCGCGCAACCTCTGTATATGTACACACGGGCTATTCCACGCCAAATCGACCTGAGCCTCACTCAGGATTTCAATTTAAAAAATATTTCAACTATTTACACGCTTATATTTATTTATAACAAATATATTCAAGGCCTTGACTTAAAAATCCGAAAAAAAAAAAAAAATCTCGCATTAAAAACTCGGATCCAAAATGGGCCTCGTTTTTTTTTTAACAATTTTTTTCAATTTAAAATACAAAAAAAAAAACAGAAATTTCATAATATCGACATCTAATTTGTGAGAATTTTGTCAGATTTTTAGGGACTTCGATATAAATAATCGTATGTAAATTTAACAAAATTTTTTTAATTAAAAATTGTCCTTTTTTTTTTTGGGAGAGAATAAGGTGCGGAATTGGGGATGAAATGCTGCGGGGCCACGCACAGGTCGAGTTGGTATGGAATGAGCCATGTATATATATGTATAAATATATGTATAAGCGAGTGAAGGAAGCATTGTGTACCGCGAACCACCAGCGAGTCTCGGAGATACCTACTATCGAAGGCGAATCGCGTGTTGCACACTTGGAATCACGGGAACGTCGGTGTGGACGGTTTCATGCGTGTCTGCGGGAGAGTCTGCCTTGGAGCGAGCGAACGGAATGCAAATCCTCTCGCGCGCGTGCACGCCAGTTGCGTAGCTACCAACGCATTCGCTCCAATGTGTAGCAATGCATATATTTCGCGGCCCACCGATGTGGAATAATCGAACGATTCATCAGTACGAAAATACTCACTCTGCCAATGTAAACCAAACCTTTTCTTCACTCTTCACAAAAAAATTTTTTTTTTAATATTAATTTATCAAATTTATTATTTTTATTTTGCCGAAACTGTAAAAAAAGCGAAAATTAAATACTCAAAAACGTACAAAGTGATTGTAAATTTAGGAATAACAAAAAAAAAAAATTCAATACAATTTGTTATTGTTATTAATTATGGAAAATAATCATGGTTATGTCTTTAATGACGTTGGTTAATTTTGGAATTTTTTATCAAAGGGAATTCAATTCCGTTGGATTGAATATTTTTTTAATCGATAAAAAGAGAATTCTGAGTTACAGGAAAATGAAGAAAGGATTTCTTTCGTCGTTTATTTTAATTGTGTGTATGTTTTGTGTAATTAAGCATATTTTTAATGAGTGTGGTTTTGAGGAAGGAAAGTGGTTCGGCAAAGTTACCGTCGCAAATATCTCAGGCCACGAGGTACATGACGTGTATTATTGCACCTCGTTATCTGTGACAGGTGTAAGCGATTAACGGACTTGCGATTTATCAGTGACAATAAAATTTAACAGACAATTGCACATCACACGGAAGACGGAAATTGTTGTTTTCGCTTTTGCATCATCGACCAGACGAGAAATGATTTTTTTGCAAAAGTTCGATTAATTCATTTATTCGGCAATGATTTTTCGATAGCCGTTGAATTAAATTTCGCTTTTTTTTCACGTTTGTTTGTCGAAGAACAACGTCAATGACATCATCCAAGATAAGAGTTTATTATCCATTCTAATTTGATAGGCTGAATATTTGTGAACCTTGAAAACAACTCAACAAAAAACAATACTATTTTTCAGGAACGTAAATGGTACTTTTTATGTCGACTGTGTGCAATTCCAATTTTTTTTTTTTTTTTCGATAGTAATAATTAATCATAAAATTGCCGATGATTCTATTGCGATTTAAAATGAACGTTATCAGTAATGTCAATAACGTCGATTTTCCTCAAATTTTTATCTCGTGAGGTAATCTCTGATCGAACCAGACGTTTGGTTGGAATTATGTATTTTTAGATAGCCATTTATTTTGTAATCCATTCGATGGTTCGCCAAAATGACTTGACATTTCAGAAAAGAAATTATGTTTGAATTAGTTCTCCACCTTCGAGTCACCCGCAATTTTACCATTGTTCTTCATTTTATTTTTCCATCCCAACTAAAATTGTGCTCAAACCATCAGTCCATTCCGGAACCTTCATCTCTTATTTCTCCAGACCAATAAAATTTCCTTCCACGCCAACAACCGAGAAAAATAATTTAAAAAAATCGTTTACCAATCGGTCGCTCTTATGGACGAAGAAATTCGCGTTCAATTGTTCCAGTGTTCTCCATTCTATTTTTCCATCCCAACTAAAATTGTGCTCGAACCATCAGTCCATTCCAGAACCTTCATCTCATATTTCTCCAGACCAATCAAATTTCCTTCCATACCATCACCCAAAAAACGAAAAGAAAAAAAAAAACATATCGTATCTACAAACCTGTCGCTCTTGTGATAGAAGACGAGGGGTGCGAGTTGTTGAAGCGGAGGTTCAGCGGAAATGCCCTGTGCCCTTTGTTTCCTGGGTCGTGGTTTGGTGGGTGTGAGGGGCGATTTGAATGGCAATACGCTCAAGAATTTGTCGAGATGACTTCTGAGCTCTTGAATTTCGGCGTCGCGACGCGTGAGAAGATTCTCGAGTTCGGCGATCCTCTCGTCCTTGACCCTGAGGAGTTCCTGAAGATCGCGAAGGCCGTCGATGTTGTGATGGGAGGCCGTGGGTTGAATGGTGCTCGCGCCATTGTTGTTGTTGTTGCTGTTGTTGTTGTTGTTGTTATTGTTGACAGGAGGAGGCGGTAAAGTGGGTATTACCGCACCGGCGGCGCCGGCGGGTGCCGCCGCGGTTTCCGCTGCCATTGCGCTCGTCGTCGTTGTCATCGCGCTCGTTGGGTTGTTGTTCGCCAGCTGGTTCGCGTCCTCCTCGTCGGCGAGCCTCTGCTGCGTCGACGAGAAGCACAGACTGTCGAAACACACGCGCATAGACACGCACGCGTCGTTTATAATACCACACTCGGGCCCGTCCATTCACCCGGAATGATATCCCCGTGGCTTAAGCCTCCGCGAGCCCTCCGATATTAACCCAACCAACCAACCAGGAACCTCTAAAAACCGAGTCACCTTGACTTCCTCGATAACACGACCTTCGACATAGCCCAAAAGGGGGCAAACACACAACAAAACAAACAACAACCAAACTCAAATACCCGCAGGTTATCACCCCCCCCTTAAGCCCCTTCACTTTTGTGCGACGTTTGTACGTCCTATACTAAAAAAAAAAAAAAAAAACAAAGTGAGAAAAAAAAAACGTGACTAAACGATAGATTGGAAGTAGAATAGTACGGATAACCGCGGTTCACCGGGTTCACCGGTCGAGCCCCCCCCGCCAGCCCCCGGGGCCCCCCACTTTTCTCCAGTTGGCCACTATGATGAGAATTCAATTTTTTTTTTTTTTTTTCAAACGGATTTTTTTCGGTTCTGACTATTGTACAGATTTTTTTATATGTATATATATATATATATGTGTGTGTTGAATTTTTTTTTGTCAAAAGCGCTTGTTTTCAAAATGAATTGTTTTTGACGATTTGACGTGCACAAATAATGTCGCAAGTGGATTTACACACGGGCACGCACGCACGCGTGATCTCTACTAGACGTGAGTACACGGGACGCAGCCTCGAAGCACGCGCTCGTAGCGGCCACCGGCGCCAGTACTACCGAGTGTCTGCCTCATCGTTTTCTCTCTCGCTGCTGCTGCTGCTGCTGCTGCCGACGGCCGCCGCCGCCGCGCGGCCGCGAAGTGGGGTACACGGCGTTCTTTCCGTCGCGTCGTGCCCCCCCCCCCCCCCCCCCCCGACCGCTCCGCCGCCGCGCTCGACGATTCGCATCGTCTTGCTCTTCGCCGCCGGTGGCGGCATCGCCTCCTCCTTTATCACCGTCTCCCTCACTCGCTCGGACACTCCAGCGTTGTTTTTTCATTTTTTTATTTTTATTTTTTATTTTTTTTTTGTCCCCCCCCCGCAAACGAAGATGCAGCTCGATGGAAGATATTCGTTTTCATCTCAGGTTGCGAAGCCGCGCATGCGTTCGATTGGGCGTCGACGGCACTCCGACTGATCGGCAGGAATATTTTTCGAGGGGGGAGCGAGAACTCGGGGCACGGAGGGGGGTAATGTTCGGATTCCTCATCTTTGGTGATTGCGGGAGTAAAGATGGTGTTTTTTTTTTGTTTGTTTTTTGTTTTTGGTGAGTCGATAAGATTTACTCGAGGGAAGTTACGTTTTATAAAAATTCTCGGGCGATTTTTTCGAGACGTTGAGATTTTTTTTTTTCAAGGAATTCTCGAGTATGGGTCAAGGATGGGCTTTTTTTCGGCGAAACGACATGCGCGGCTTTCGGTGGGACCTGTTTGCGCGAGGTAGCCACGCGAAAAAGTGGTCGGTTCAGTCGGCGGAGTGGTTTTGGGAACAGGTGGATTTGACACGACATCTGGGGGACCAACCGGAAACCATGGGCCGGGGATTCGACCGGCGATAACGCAGGGAACCGCCGGCAGCGGGCGGTAATGGAGGCTTTGCGGCGTAGAATCTTCGGCTTATTCGTAGATGTCACTTTCGACGTCGGCGATCTGAAAATCGAGGCTGCGTGCGATAATTTCCGCAGGAGGATGATTTGCAGTCACTTAGTAATTAATAGAAATAACGAATTAAACATTTTTTCATCATCGTCACAGGGTCGGCCATTTTGCGTTTATCTCAATAATTCGATAATATCGACGCAAAGATCTTGCCAAAAAAAAATTTTAATCTGTCGCTTAAAATCTCAAAATTTCATTTCCCGGCAAAGGCCGGAATATTTTGAACATTTCATTTTTTTCCGTAATTTTATATGGCCAGCCGTTAAATAATAACATTACAGCACTAGTGCGATAAAACATTGTCTGACTCTTGTTATTGCGACACTGACAAACGCGCGACGAAAAAAAAATTTCTCGCACGAATTACATATACGACTTTACGCCACAAGTGCGAGAAGTCGCACTTCTCGCACTAGTGGCGTAAAGCCGTTATTAACCAATCGTACGAGAAAAAAAAGCCGCTTGATAATCGAGGTTCGACATCAGCAAGGTGCACACCATTGGTATAATAGAACTTGCTGGATGTCGATGTACACAGTAATACTCAAAGTGGTGTACAACGTTACGGCCTTGGGCGACTTGTGCGGCCGTACAGTACAGTACATACCCCACGCATACTACGTCAATGTTGTACGCACCTACACACACACACGCGTTGCAGAGAGCGCGGCGCGTCTGAGTGGCAGGTAGTTACCGAGTTAGCTGATTGGCCGCCTGGAGGGAGGCGAAGGGGTGCGTAATGGGCACGCCGCGTCGCGTTGCGCCTCTCGAGCCTCGAATGCTTCGGGCTGCTGCTGCTACTAGTGCCACTAGTGCTCTTGGGGAGCAGACCGAGTGCTGCACACCATAATGTCATAATAGAATAGCGATGTTAGTAATACCATCGCGGGTACCACCGAGCTCTACCTTCCTACATAGTATAACATATATATATATATGTGTGTATGTATTCTAAATGTATGTATATACTGTATATATATATATATATATGTAACAAGCTCTCGTGAGCTTGCAGGCGATTGACTGGCCCGAGCGAGTCGACCAATTTGCATCGCATTGTGTACTCGTTACGTCCTGCATCTGTCCCATTCTCCTAGCGGTGGCCTACCGAACTACAGTGGCCTCCTCTGGTGGCGCATGCTTTACGCACAGTAGTCCAACCGCCCAAATAGTCCGGCAACGCACGTTAACAACCACCGGCTATAGCACATCCTCGCACGCTCTTCGCTTACACGCTGTTTTCCATTTCGCCGAGCCAATCAGCAATTCCTCCGCGGTTGATATGAATTAGGAAAGCTAGCAGCGAAACACGCGGAGGACTCGGGTTCATAGTGGCGAAATACAGCGACGTCGATTGTTGGAGCGACAGGGAGAACGCTGCGGGGATCTCGGAGTGCGAGAAAGAGGGTTTATCGCACTCGGTGCGAGAAACGCGGTTTTACGCACCGTAGAGTACATTTTCCACGATACTCGTGCGCTAAATGATGTCGCAACTCGTGCGCTTGCAAAATTCACTCACTCGTCGGGTCAAGTTTTATCGCACTAGTGTCGTAAAAGGGGATTAGCGCACGGATCACTTTTTATAGAAACAGCGGCGTATGCCATTTGAAAAAAAAATGTACTCTAAAATATTTTTGAAGAGAACATCGACTGCTGTGTTCGACATGGTTTTTCAATGGTATTTTTAAACAATAAATCATAATAGATGATATTTAAAAAATTGCGGATAGTCGGAAGCACTTTAACTTTCCTAAAATTAAAAATCCACTTGTTCTGCGGAGAGTAAAAAAAAGGAAAATGGCTCCACTTTTGACTCCAGCGGGTAAAAGAAAACGAACTTCTCGGGGAAATCCACGGTATCAATTACCCCCCCTCCACTTCGGCGGCAAGACGGTGAAAAGGAAATAAAGAAAGGCCGTCGGGGTCGGCTTAACGAAGCCCCGAAGGCTCACCGAGATTTTTCATCTAACCCAGATATTTTTCTCTCGAGCATCTCGACCGGATCATCGGTCTTCGCCTCAGCCCGGATGAGAGTCGAGGATTTTCCACGATTTTCATTAGATTTCTCGGAGCCCAGAGGGAGTCAGTCAGGCGGGAACAGCTCGTTTCCCGCATCGCCCTTCGCGAAAATCCACTTTGTCACTCGATCCTCGAGGAAATATTGTTTTACCGAATAATTTTCAATGGATGTAATCAATTTGAACGGTGCGTCGATAGATTCAGGCCGGAGGAGCGTTAGTTTCTGCGTGATACTATTATTCACAGGGCCAGACATTGAGCCCTTGTCCCTTGAGGGACGCGAGGGAGGCTAAAGATCACAGATTGACACACCAGGGATATGATCGCGGAGAGTGAAATGCGAAGGAAAAGATGCCCCGAGATATTGGAACCCCTTTTTTTTTTTTTTTCGAAAGAGATCTGTCATCTCTGACCGGTCGTTTGTCCCTCGTAAAGCCCTTATCGCTGAAACTGAAGGGTGGCTAATATGAGAAATTATTTGCAATTTATTTTTCTACCTCAAAAATAGCTTTTTTTTCATTAAAAAATTATTTGGCGTTTTTCTAACGTCAGGACGCTTAAAATGGACCAGAGCATCGAGAAAAGTAGATCAGATCAATTTTCGGGTATACTAAAAAAAATTAAAAAATTAATAAATAAAAGAAATAAAAGAATTTCATGCATTTTCGTGACCCTCGATAAGATAATAAGAATGATTATTACTATAATTGTTATTGATATTATAAAAATTATCGGTGCCCCATTGGAATTTCAATATCGCCGAGTATTGACATTAAATAATCTGGCATTTGTCGAGGGTTGTGCCAGTCTCGACCCTTGAGGGTTCGGTGTCTGTCTCCTGTCAATCCCGACGTCGTGTTTAATTCTACCCTCGGTATTTATCACGCCAATAATATCACCCTGCAGTTTATACAACAACAACAATTACAATTAAACCATTTTCTTCGATCACTTTAGGAGTGCCAATTTTTTTATTTTATTTTTTCCGTGCACGTGCATATTCCAATGAAATTGTCAACCCATTCTCTCCAATCACTTTAGGACTTACCGATTTTTTATTTGACATATTCCGATAAAATAGTCACTGGATTTCGGTGGAAAACCTGCAGAGTGAAAGTAACATTCGGTACGTGCGTAAGGAAAACATAGTGTACATATACCATGACGTTCCCTCTCCCTTAAAGTGAATGAGAGTAGAAAGCAGCAGCAGCGACAGGCAGAAGTTCAGCACTTCTCCCACTACTTTTCATCCTCAGCCTCATCCTTACCCTTCGTCCTTCTCCCCTGCCGTGACGGCTCGACGCCGTCGCGTCTGCTGCTTCTTCATCCCCTCTGCCTCAACCAACCCCCGTAATGCCCCTCGTTGCATTTTAAATCAAAGCCCCGGAGGTAACGCAATCACCAGGCATCACGACGCTTCCACAATTTTCTACTTTAAGCTACTTTATGTATTAGTATACCCCACCTCCTCTCCATATTCCTCCTTCCACCCCCCCGCCCCCTTTCTCTCTCTCTCTCTCTTGGATCCTTCGTGCATCCCGCTGTCGTTTCGCACCAATGTTTGTGCACCTGCTTTCCGGCACTCAGTCACTCTTAAGTAAGAGTAGCATATCTAACAGGAATATTTTACATTTATTTTTATTACAAAACGTACAATTTTTTTTATTTTTTTGGGAACCTATTCTGACACGATTTGGGATTCGTAGGGCCGAGACATTTTTTGTACGGGGTCTAAGGACATTTTCCGTTTTTAGGTTGATTCAGAAAAAAAAAAAAAAAAATGTTGGATCAACCGTTCAATATTAATGTCAACAGTTCTGCAAAAAAAAAATATATTTTTGTCACTCCCACTCAACAATTGAATGTTACTATTTCTTCCATAAAAAAAAAAAAAAAAAATTCCAAGTGAATTTTCGCCAAACGGCAAAAAGCAGAAGAGCACGATCTTCGCGCTTCTCTCTCCTGTGATTCGTCTCCGGCGGGGAGAGGAACGTTCCGGGAGGAGGAGCGGGTCCGTAACGAGGTTATTTTATTAAACAACCTCATCGTCGCCCGCACTCCGCTTCGGCCGACGCCCTCGCGGTGAAACTTGCGCTGGTGTCTCTCTTCGTGTACTCCTCTCCGCTCCGCTGCTGCCGGCAGCACCAGAATTGCTGCCAGCCATGAGACTCAGTCGTGTATTCTCTTTGAGAAGTGATTTAGAGATGCAATCAGAGGGACCGAGAGCGAGACTCACCGGGCGGTAATGTATTGCGAGAGGCGACGCTAATTTCTTCGTGGTTGTGTGTTTCGTTACGGTGGTGTATGATGTAAGCCATCAGAATTATGGGATTACGCGCCAAGACTGGAGGCGGAATAATGATTGTCGGTCGGGCGATGTACAACACTGACGTGTACACGAGAGAAGACTCTTCGGATATGCGTGCTTTCCCGTTGAGGGACTGTGCGCGCTCCACTCCGGACTGGTTTGTAGAGGTTGGAAGCGTGCGGCGGGCGATGTAATCCAGTCACCGCGTAACGCGATTATCCTGCCAGCTCTGTATCTCGTCCTGGCGCGCGCGCGCCCGCGCGTTCGTAACCCGAGAGCATCCCCATGAGATGGACCGAAGAGGACAGGGCTAGTGCCAAGTACTGGCTGCCATTCGGGCCCCGCAATCGACGCCGATCCATGGATACTTTAGTATCCTAATGCCCTAATGCCTAACTCGGTTTGATATACGTTTTCGACGTTTTCATGTTGAGCAAAGCTGCTGCCCATCGAGGAGATGGAAGGGCCGAAGGGCAGGGTTCGATAAACTCTCAAAATATTCTCAGCGTGGAAAAATTTCATTACAGAGCTTTTTTCGTTTTTTCGAAATATCCATTTTTTATCTCAGGCTGAAATTTTTTTTTTGATTATTCGAAGAAAAAAAAATAACAATTGCGTGATACAATAAAATAGAATAAAAACCAAAAAATCTCAAGTTCCGTTTGGAAATCCCACCGAGTAACCCGTTAATTAACGAGCCCTTGAGTATACAGTTCAGCGAGGCCCTTTAAAAAAAACCTCCTCCTCCAAGCTGTACTTTTATCGAAAGCAAAAAAAAAAGGCAGCCGCGTATCCATTGTTCCAGACGGCAATATCCTATCGCATCCATATCGCGTCGAGTGCGGAAACGTACGACAAATAAATCCCTCAAGCATCATCCCTTACCTCCCGGGTAGCCCTCCCTTCGGAAACTTCGGAATAAATCGCAACCCGGTCGAAGCCACAGCGATAGAAAGATACGAGAGTGCATTAGACTGCCGGTAGATGGCGTATTTGTTCGCCGACGTATACCGCGTGAAATCACTCTTTCGGTGGGTGGCGGAGGGGGAGGTAAACACGATTTACACAGTAACGAAACGTGTACGTGTGTCTCGTGTGCCCTCGGTGGGCGAGTGTGGCCCTGTCTGAGTTCCCTTGTCTGAGATGACACAGCGGAGAGTGAGGCAGAAGTGTGTTCGCGTGGATGGTCACGATTGCGCGCCGCTAGGGGGCGCTGCTCGTCGGTGTGGGTACCGAGAGACACGAGCGCTATCGGAAGCTACGACAAACAAGTAGTTTTACTCGGGAATACAAGTACAGTGTGTTTGTCGTTCGGAGCCGACAAGGAGGAGGCTGAGGGTGAGGGTGAGGGTGGGTTTATTTGCCCAATAAAACCACCACGTGGATCCACCCCCGTTTCCGCGGGAGAGAGAGAGAGAGAGAGGGAGCCCGAGGCTCGCGAGGCTGTGTGTGCACCATGAAATCGAGAAGAAGGGGCATATCAGATGATAGAAGCCACTCCCACATAAAATGGTCCAGGCGCATGCTCGTCCCGCCTCCGAAACGAGCCACGAGCCACGCTGCTTTCGTTCCTCTTTGCTACAACGCTCCGCTCCGGAGTTGGACCGTCGCCGTTCAATTCTTCGTGCGCCACGTTCACGAATTGGTCCATCGCATTCAGTCCTGGAACAAATGTCCCTGAGGAATTTCACACGAGACCATGTGACGGAAAATTGAGGGGGAGAAAAAAAAAAAAAAATACAAAAACGCAAGAAGAGGAAAGAAGAAGAAGAAGGGAGAAAAAAAAAGTGTTGAGAATAACCGAACGATTTGATTTAGCCCTTAAATAGTGAGTGAAGTGCTTCGACCGGAAGAGATAATATTGAGATTGATATTAGTAAAAAAAAAAAAGAAGAAAAAGAAGAAAAAAATTGTATTTTGTGTGCGATGAATTGTGACCTTGATGAGATTTATGATAATGAGTTGAGGTTCGTTTGTCGTTGGTTTGTTTCGGTATAATTGAGGTAAAATTATCGAGAGACGGGTCAAGGGTCGGTGGAGGAGATCGAAAGAAGGTGAGGGGTTGGTTTTCGTCGAGGCGACGGGCTTCGAAAATCCCGCGGCGGGTGCGGGGACTCGGCGGCGAGGAGCCCCGAGCGGCCACCGCGCCGTCAACCTCATACCGGAAATCTCGGAGGTGCAGGTGCATCGACGAAGGGAGGAAGTCTGGAGGTCGTGGGAGGTCCGCGGACTCGCGGAGGACATCGGTAAAGTGTTGTTCAGTCACGAGTCCAGGATTCTCACCCCCGGCGGCGGCAGTGTCTCGCCCGGGGGCGTCGGGCCTCCCGCGAGCCCTCCAACGGGACACTATCGTCCCCCTAATCACAGCCCACCGATTGTCAAGGTATTTGAAACATTTGAAACTAGTTATTCTTCGTCCACTCGGTGATTCGAATAATTATTGATAACTCAATCAATTGATAAGTCGTGTGGGATCGTGTTGAAAAAACGTTTCCCTGATTTGTACACATTTTTTTTTTTTTGCGGGTTGTTAAATATTTAATGAAATATGTATGAGTCGATAATAAAATCAATGAAAATCAAGGACTTTCATTAAATTAATGATTTGTTTGTAAAGTAACCTGTAAAATAACATGTCGTTAAAGGAATGAAAGCACGACAGAGGTTACTTTAAAAAAAAAAAATGTTTCTTTATTTTTTTTATTTATTTTTTTCACGTTGTGGTAGATGTAGAAGGGTTACGAAAATTATTTTTAGTCACTGTATAAACAAACATTGTGACTGGCTATTTAATTTCGTCGCTGTTTTCAAAGACGCAAATATATCGTTTCGTTGAGTGAAGGAAATGGTTACCACGAATCAAGGAAATCGTTTCTTTGACTCGAGGAAACCATTTCCTTGGATCCCCCATTTCTTCGGAAGCAATGAAATATTTTTCCCCGACGTGTGACAATCGGTATTCTACCACCGTCCAATTAATTCCAGACTATCAAGTCAGCTAAACGCCTCTACAATGATAACTAATCACCATAATTAGTTCGTAGCCAACCATAACTAAGTTCCGGTTACCGCAACTAGTGAAAAGTCACCTGAGCCAATGAATAATCACTGAACAGTAATTACGTGAATTAATTGGGGGTCGTAATAACCAGTGAGTAGTTACCCTAATCACTAATTTCCTCAACGAGTTCGCAATTGTGCTTTTGAACCTGGTGCCTAAAGTTCACACTCGGCCAACGTATACTTGGAATCCACTCTTAGTTGCCAACTGCAAGTCAGTTAGCGAATATGTATTAAACTCACACGCGGTTGTGCAATTAATCCTATTACACCACATCAGATATTCACAACACACACTCCCAGTAAAATCAACTCCCCCAAACTCGTACGAAATTCTACCGAAACAAAGTGCATTGAATTTCCCAAGTTTCTATTTCAAATCTCTGTATGAACGTGAATTGCGATTAATTATTACTTCATCAACGTCTTCCATAATCATCTCGGCCACCCACCCACCCACACACACACACACAATCGCATTGATTGACAGTTCCAATTCTAGCGACAATTCAATCGCACCTCGAACACCATTGACTGAATATACCGATGAGTTATCATTTATTGAGCGCCTTTATAATTAGCCAAAACGTTTCGATATCCAAAAGTGGATTTGCCCGAGTCAATAAGACACTCGGTGGATGAACTAAAGCGTCTCTTAGGATATCACGTGTCGTGTGTGTTATCCGAGAAGACCGGGGGATGGAAAGTGATGTTGGCAAGGCATTTACGATCACGTAATAAGAAAAGAAGAAGAAGAAGAAGAAGACGAAAAAAAAAAAAAGGAAAAGAAAAAAAGACCTGGTGGGATTTGATGCTGAGGAAGAGAGAGAATGGAGAGGCGAATGAGGGTAAAAGTGGCGGCGGGTCCACGAGGGAGGGGATGAAGAGTTCGAAGCACACCGAAGAGAAGCGAAGCGAAGGGAAGGCAGAAATATAACGGAGAGTCGACGATGATGGGTATAAGGGTGTCTGTCAGGGCTCGTTTTCGTCAGGCAGCGGCATCCACGCAGCGTCGGCGGTAGCAGCGAGTAGAGCACAGCTAGTCGAGTCGGAATCCCTCCGGGGACTCTGGACCGAACGCGGCACAGCTGTCTGCGAGCTAAGCTCACCTCCGCCAGCAAAAAGCTCGTCAAAAGTTTCGCCTCCTCTCTCTCCGCTCGTATCTCCTCCATCGTGTGCCATATTTTACCGTGAAGCCCGCAATCCTCTGTCAGTCAATGATAAAAAGGATGATAGGGAGAGGCGTAACACACGTGACAACCGTTATTCTATTGGGACGTAAACATTGAATTAATAGACGGCGATCAATTGATCCCATCCGTCATTCTTCGCCTGACGTTTGTACGTTCACGATTCGCCAAAACGCAATGGAAACATTTCCGAGCGGTGGGAGTTTTGTGGACACGGATCGGTGACATGGGCTCATGGTCTCCGGTTCCGTTGTTGCTTATTTCACGGGCGGTCGACGCTGAAGACGAGGTTGGTAGTCATCACCGCATCCAAACGACGACGACGGACAAGATGGACCATCAATCGCAATGAATTCATCTCGCGTTTTGCCGCAGAGTCGTCACGATTGAAATTGATGACCTGGAGAACTTGGCGCCCGTTCGTGTGATCGCTGAAACTGGAATCCATGATAGACGAACGTCCAGTCGTCGGTGATCAATTGGTTCGATTGGAAATGGCATTGATTTCGAGGATTTTTATGGTACCCGTCCAGGACCATCGATGCTGGAGCACATGGTCCAAAGAGCTCCTGAAAAAAATCCTCAAAATCAGCTCCGTTTATCCACTCACGTTGACCTTGAATGAATTATGGACATTTTTGTACGTCGATCGTATGTCACATTGACGACGTCGTTCACTTACCGTCAATGATGCAGAACACGACGAGGAGACACGAGAGTAGAAATACGTGACAGCGATAATTCTATTGGGACCGAAACATTGAATTGATCAGAGGCGAGTCGGTAGTTTAATAACGATCCATTGGTGGAATAAGAGGGTACAGATATAGACGGAAAGTGGTCAAGTGACCACCCCGAAGGCGTACCACTCCAATGGGACACTAATAAAGTTGAAGAAGATGATGAAGAAGAAGAAGACCACGAAGACGGCACTTGGCTGGTGTGGCGCCTCTCAAGCTCACCACGAAGAATCAAATAAATGCGGCCCTGATGTCTCTCCGCTGTATCGTTGTCCCTGTTACTTTTCACCATGGTGTACGTGTTCTCCAACCACACGCGACACTTTCGCCCTATGATCGAGCTTAATTCGTGACAAACGATAAACCACGTACCAGTCCGAGAAGTGGCTCTCTTCGGGACGCATTACAGAAGTGAGGATCAAGGGTTGCGGTGGAGGGAATAGCGGAGAATAAAAAGATGAACGAGACGAGACCGCGTTGAGCTCGCTCGCTTGGCGTTCTGCCGTCTGCCGTCCAATCCTGCCAAGTTAACCTCATTAATAAATTAATTAGATATTATTGTGTTGGCAGTCAGGGCAGCAGCTGCGGGTTGTGCCAGCCCGATCCGCTGGCACTGCTTCTTCTTCTCCTCCTCGTGTTTTCATTTCTTCTTCATCTGTGTATCCGACACACGAGTCACACGAGAAGATGATGAAGAAGAGGAAGAGGAAAGGGAGAAGAAGCGTCGACGGTGGAACCCGCAGACTGTGTACATGTTGTAGAGGGGTCGGGACCCCGGTTCGTCCGGATGACGTCATCGGGCCTCTCACAACCGTCCCTCTTTATCCTACATTGACCGATGATCGCCGCTCTCGTGGCTCGATACGTTTTTAAAAAATTTTAATCAATTACCCACCGAGATACGTGGTACCAGTGCGCGATCGAGTCAGCCAAAATGATTTCACGCTCTCTCGATAGCTGCGATAATGGGAACCACTGATAGACTTGGAAATTGGGCAGATCAACAATGGACAACGAAGCGGAGTCTTTGACCTTGATTAACTTGGACACCGGTTGAACAATCACCATAAAAATTGGTATATGTATGTGTTACTTTATGGAGAAGGTTACTGTGGGGTTCACTTTGCTGTGGCTCGCCGCTAGATGGCGCTACAGGCAAATCCGTCTCACAGGTTTGCGCCGTAATCTTCGGGAAATGTTGGCGCTCTTCAGCAATGTCTTCAAGGATGAAGATTTGGAAAAAAAATTCTTTCTTGAGCATATTTAGGATCCGATATTCTTCAGGTTCCTAAAAGTACATGCTAATTTGGTAATACTGACTCGGGAGATCCGATGGTGCTCTTCATGCAGCACGGAACATTGTAATGGAGGCTGGGTTCAGAATCAAATGACAGCGGAGTGAGGCACCGAGAATGATAATGAGACACAAAAAGCATACGCGCGGCGTGCGGGCATTATCGCGTTGCGGAGTGCGTGTGGCACACAGCATCAGCATTAAAGTCTGTAGGGGGCCAGGATTAGGATGTCGGCCATTACCGCGCGTCACTGACCGTTTATTCTGCGCCGCGCGACGCGACCGGTCGCGTCCGCGTGTGTCCACCACTTCCTCTAGACCTATAGATACTAACGGCCATACTCTCTCTCTCTCTCTCACTCTCTTTTCCTCTGCGTACATACAATAGAGCGAAAAAAAATTTTTGACCGTCCTATTTTTTTATTAATTCGCTAGAAAAAAAATCCCTCGGGGCGAGTGGTTAATAATTTTTTCACTGCTGAAGAAAAATAGGAAATGTGTTTTTTTTTTACGAATTAATGTAAACAGCGCAATGAGATTTAATTTGAAGTCACGTGGTATCTTCGTCTCGTTAAATAAATTATTCCTCCTGCAGAATCCAAAAATTTAAGTCATTTGTGGGGCAATAATTTTTAAAATGACAGATCAGAATTTGAGATGCCTTTATGAATAATTTTTTTTTTTTTTTCCAAATGACCTAATATACAATTACGGAAATTGTCGAAAATTAATATTGCCCGTTCGTCGATTTCACCGAATCGAGAATAGTGTTCCCAATTTTTTTTTAACCCCATGGAAATGGGTTATCAAAAATTATTTGTCGGTTGCCAAAAATATCGGTTATAAAAATTCATTGGCATGGAAAACTGAATTGGCATACGTACGCTATTACACATGGCAATTATTATCCATGTCACAAAAAATGTAAAGGGTTTTCTGTGTAGGAGTTTGAAAAAAAAATTGATATTCGCCCATAACATGACATTGACATTCCACAAACTGCCAATAACCGAACCGGTGAACGTATCACACGAAAACGGAAGCAAGGACGAAGAGAAAGAGAGAGAGAGAGAGAGCAGAGCTCTTTTCATGAATAATTGGCCGCGTCACAAATGAATTTAACGATCAGCGCGACGCGGCTAGTCCGATCAGCGAGAGGGTCGAGAGAAAGCAAGCGGAGGGTGCTGCGGCGAGCTCTCAACTCGCTTTCATTTATTCAGCGCCCACAGCGTTGCATCGACCGATGAATCCATGGATTTGCAAACCGTATTAACCCTGCATGGGCGCAACTCGCGTTGTACTCACCGAACGTGAATGCGAGAGCCTATACACCGGGGAAAAAAGCATATTCCGACGATTCTGCGCTTTTTTCATACCATTTTTCCTCTCTTTTATTTTTTTTTTTATTTCTCGTTAATTAAGCTTCGACTCCTCTCACTGATACAACCAATATTCCCAACGAATCAACGCTTCGCCAATTATTAAAACGCTTCCACTCATGATTTTCAGTTTCTTCTCCACATTTGAAAAAAAAAAAAAAAAAAAAATGTCCAGGCCCATTAAACGATGTTAATTAATACTAACGTTATCGTTATCGACAATTCGCGAATGAAAAAGCAATAAACACTGAAAAATGTTGCTTTTCGAAAAATCAATCAACCACAATGTTCATTATTAATTACCCATATAATTTAATGCTCAATCATTAATTTCCAGTACATCATTTGACATTACACTGCACTAAAAAAATTATGTTAAATTTTTCCCAAATTTAGGAAATTCCTTTTTTGGTCCAACTTTCCAAATTTATCCTGTACCGGAAAAAAAAAAAAAAAAAATTAAAAAATGTCAACCGCTGATGAACGTATGCCGGCGTATTGTCAGAAAAAAATAAAAAAGAGGAATCGTACGTCGAGGAGTGAGTGGCGCAGCTGTCGGAAAAATCCCAGAGGTACACGGATTTTAAGTTGAAAGGATGCTGCGGGTGAGGATGATGCGGGTGGCTCGAGGATGAGTTGAGGTGAGGGGGAGGAGGGCGGGAGGTGTGGGAGTTACGGAGAATAGTGGAGAGGTGAGCGGGAGTCAGTGGAGTGGAGAAGAAGCCGGGAACGTGCCGAGAATGAATGTGAGAGGGGTCCACACACACACATACACACACATACACACACATGGTTAGCAAGTCGGACGAAGCTGTTCAGCTAAGAGAGACCGCGCGTCCAATGGCTTTTCCTTGAGAATCGGCCCGTCGGTGTGGGTGTATATGAGAGAGAGGCACGGGTGTGCTATATATTCAGGGGCTACTGTATTATTGCTCAGCCGTAAATTTCGCCCGGAAAGCGATTTAGCGTGAGAGGCGAAGCGCCGGGAATAAATCTTGAAAAAGTCGAAAGGCGTAAAACAGGCGAATAGCCTGAGAGCTAGGACTCGGAGAGCGAGATCTTCGCCCCCTCCTCCTCTTCTTTCTCACTGCTATACTATGTACCTCAATATATTTACACTTTATACAGGGACTCCCAGTTGCACATATGTATCAGACCCGCTAAGCTTATACGATGGGATGTACATGGACGTGAAAACACTTTTATCTCTCAGTTTCACCTGAGTGTCTCGAGAAAACGCTTCCCTCCCTTTGACCCCCGCGGGGGTTGGGGGTTGGGGGCTGGACTCTTTCCCGGATATACTTGGATTTTTCATTATTTTATTTAACCGATACACGAGAAAAAAAAATACTACTTTAGGTTATTATTTTATTGTTGATGTTGTTATTATTTGGACAGTATTTTTACCGTCGCACTATAATGATAGGATTTTCAATTGTTAACTGATATATTTTTTTTTCATTTTTTCGGTACTAATTGAATATTCAATTCATTACTGATTAATTTTTTGTGTGCTTGGAGATTTTAGTATTGAAAACGAGTTTTTTTTTTATTAAGCCGGATATAATGAAAGGTAATGAAAATGTAATTACGTCGGAGTACTTTGCTGAGGAATTGAGGAAAATTGATTTTGTCGATAGGAGTAAATTGGGAGGTGGTACAGATGCGATGGATGACAGTTATAGCCGAGGGAAGCTGCGTCCTTAACCGAGATAGTCTGGACCGCAGAGACTCTCGGCCGGAGACGTGTCTGAGAGTAGCGCGCCGGATAGATAGATAGATAGATCTCGGGTGTTCTCGGTCTGTGGGTTCACAGGACGGATCGTTGTCTAGCGGGGGCGCGACATATTGGACGAAATTGGTGCATATCAAACAGGAGGCAATTGGAATATAGGGAGCGAGGGGATCGGAGGGTTCTGGCGCAGCGGCGGTGCGCCCGGGGGTTAAGGAGGGATGGAGGGTGAGAGGCTTTCTCGTGCCGTTGGAAATGGTGCCCTCGGGGCAAAACCGGGTTCCTCCTCCTCCTCCGCCTCCTCGTACATCGACTGTACCGAGCGGAGCGCCACGAGAGCACCTCTCGTGTTCCCTCTCCGGCTCGCCGCTCGTTTCCACCCTCATCCCTTGCATTTCCATCGCCTCGAGACTCTCAACCCTCCGAGGAAAGCCTCCGGTTGAATTTCGGTACATGCGGCACATCTTTGACAATACAGCGACAATCAAACTGTCAAAAAAGTCAATATTATCAAATTTACGAGACTCGTAATTTATTACCATATATTTCTTAATTCATAATCGAATATATAAAAAAGTCGGATTTTCTGGCATCGAACGTATTATGATAATTATCATTGAAATATTTGTTATTAATAATTTTTCAAAAATCATATATTTTTTTATGTATGTAGTTGTTAATTAAAAATTCACATGGAAATTTATGTGCGAATAATCTTTAATCCTTTGCTCGATTTGTAAATAATTTTTTTTTTTTTTAAATCAAGGTACGATAAATGATTGATATAATGTACAGCAATCCAACCATAGAATCGATGATATTCTGTAGCTATTGGCACTAATGCTTTGCTCCCGTAGTTCGCGGAGGACCAATTGAGCTCGTTGAATCTGCACTCCGAGCCACGCGGTTACGTATGCTTTCGTGATCGAGCTATCTGCACGACGGTTTGCCTACACACACACACACACAGATGCTAGGAAACGACGAAGCGAAAGAGGAGGACGGAGAGAAAAGAGAGAAACTGGTGCATAGCTCGTAGGCGTCGAGCCTGATTCACTCGTGATCGATGAACGCAGCATCCGAGAGACTCATCTCCGTCTGCCTCGCTGCATCTATACACTCGGTGTTGTGTGTTGGCTCGTTGAGAGGGAGAACCGAGAACCCACCAAACAAACTCATCCGTGTAATTGGCAAATTGGCCGATTAATCCAATCAATGCATGAAGCAATATGCTTTTCGCTTCAGGTGCCCTCAGCAAGTACTGCACCGTCGACTGAAATCGAAATCTCTGATATTTCATTTCTTCAACATTTATTATTATTATTATTATTATTCTACAATTATCCACTATTGTGCTTTAACCCTTTGCATTAATAAAATCTGTAAATTGCAATCACAAAAATGTGGCTTATCTTTTCCTATTTTTTTTTTGCGAGTTATTAAATTTTTTTTTTTCATTATTTTTTTATTTATAACCTCCTAGAATCCAAGTACGTATAGACATACAATATACAGTGATGTAATACATCGACATCTATGAAAAAAAAAAATGTCATAAGATCGGCAATGAGTTCGATACCGATTTCGTTCTTTCGCTCAGCTTTCTGTGATTAGGTTATAGGTTGTCTCGTCTGTTCCTCGGTACAAGTACAATACACATGCGACAGCAGAGCGTATGTATATATACATATACACACATATATATATGTACACAGTATATAGACTATTTCGTATACATTACGAGTGGTTTGAGACACTCTCGGGTCTGCGTTCACAGAGGGCTCACTCCCGGAGTCACCCAACTGTGGATATCCCGAAGGGGACCATTGAGATTCCGATTCGCTTCCGGAAGCTACCCTTGCCACTGGTGCGCTGACTCCAGAGCCGAGAACCCCGAGGGGAAGCCACTCGACTTCTTCCTTTCGCTCGTGCCAACTTCATACACCGATACTTCTCTGCGCCCTCCCCCACCGCCCACATCACCACTCGATTCCACCGCATTACGTTTTGTACTCTTTTCTCCCCCGCTTTCTTCTCTTTTTCCATCACGAAGGCCACATTATCGAGACGTCGTTGAATGTGCAGTCGGTTCGTCGATCGTTTTTCGTTCGAGTATCAGCGTCACTTGAAAAAGGGTGAGTATCCGGGGGCACCGAAGGGCGAAAGGGGATGACGATGATGGGTGCGTGTGTGGTTTGGCTTTTTTGGTTTATTCGCGGTTTGTTCGCATCGAGTGAGCCTCTCTATTTACATTTGATTTGTTCGCTTTGCACCTCCGCATAATCGGACAGCGGCTCCCGCCAGGACACCCCCCGCCGAGCTGACACAATAATACCAGAGGGTGAGAGATGTATCGCTCCATTACCGATTTAATGCCGCGGCGAACTCTCGAAAACACTCGATAAATTCTGTGAATGGGATTCTGTTTGCCAATCGGCAGTTCGCCGGTTTCGATATACTGTGATTGTGGACACGGAGCCCTTAACCCTTCGAAAAAAAAAACAAACAAAATCCAGCTATTAAATGGATTTTAAGGGGAATCCGCTGAATTTTTTAATCGTAAGTCAGCCGATGGACATTATTAATCGTTGTTAGGGAATATAAATAAAACTGAGGCCCGATCGACATTCGAATAATTAAAATCACTGGATCAACGACAAATTTGATATCGAAATTTTATTTAAATTAAATTAAATCTCCATTTTTTTTTTCCCGTACAACCAAACTCCAAATTTCCATCCAAACCCAGAGTTTAATAAAACAGAGTTAACTCGGTCGAACTAAGTGAGTAAAAAAAAAAAAAAAATATTCCGGCGTTTCCAGCGTACAATGTCGCACATTGAAGCTCGTGTTTCGCACGAGAAGCTCAACGACGAGTTTTATAGCAGGGGCGTCCAGAATCAGCAGCACTTTGCGCATTATAGGCTACGCTTAAGAATTTGTGGGGGGCTGGACGTGGCCGTTGAATCCTTCCGCTTCCGGGATAGTGAATTCAGCGCTCGTGCGCACGCAATTTATACGGTATACCTCTCGGCATTCTTACTTCTCACTAAATGCGATCCTCCCCGACGCTTAAGTGCTTCGTTGCCACAATAGAATTTTCGGCCATATAAACGTACATAGCCATGTACGGTACACATATACATCCGGCGGTCTAATACGTAACCGCATCTACTTCCAACCGCGTGGTACATTGAAAGTGGCTTACGAGAGTTTGCGTTGCCGTTGGGAAAAGCGGACACGAACGAACGGTCGAAGCGCATGCAAAGTTAACCCCGATTAAGTGCGTTAACTCGTGGACGAACATTAAACCAGTCTCGGGAGATGCGCTTAACCAAAATACATTACACTTAAACAGCGAACACGGCCGATCCGGGTTCGCGTAGGGCAACACACGATGCTTCGTCGTTTGGCTTCATCATCCTCAATTTAATAACTCAAACTCAAATACAATAGCCAACAAGTTGATAGAGTTAGAGCGCAAAGTGGGTTCTGGGAAAATACGTTGGATTTGTCGTGTCGTTTTGTGGGGTTACGTGAATTAGTGAACGAGCTGTATAAGAAATTCCAAAGGTCCCGCATCGTCCGAGGCTTGTGGGAGTTTTAATCCTCCGCGACGCTGAAGAAGAAGTCGTTGCGTCGCACGATTGCGCGTTTGAGGAGGGAAGCGCCGAAGAAGGGTCATGCGCTTATTAAATTGTGTCCCATTCGACGAGGGAGAGGAAGAGGGGGAGGGCCCTTTTAACGCGCTGCATCCAATTTGTCCTGGTTAATTAATTCCCAGCAATTTCGTGTTGATGCCGCTGGTGCAGCGGGAGGCGCGCGCGCGCGCGCGTTCGCCAATCAAGCGATGCGGTGTACTCGGTCACGGAGCGGCAACAAAGTGGGAAAGCTCACATGGCCAACGTCGACACTACTCTCGACCTAATGAAATCTTATTTAATCGCTGCGCCGATGGA
Organism: Clistopyga incitator; assembly: GCA_947507545.1. Classification (NCBI taxonomy): domain Eukaryota; kingdom Metazoa; phylum Arthropoda; class Insecta; order Hymenoptera; family Ichneumonidae; genus Clistopyga; species Clistopyga incitator. Next base: position 8,485,563 of record OX382186.1, read on the forward strand.
ATTGATTTACAAATATATTCACTCGTCGCTCTTGTATTATTCGCGTTTTTTTAATTTTTATCACCGGCGATTGTTTTATTGACGAAGTGTCACTCAAATTATTTTTGATTTTTAGATAAGTTTTTTTTTTAGTATAATTTCTTATGCTCAGAAAGTGGCATAAAAAAATTAGCCCCCCAATTGAAAAATGGATGTGGTGAAAAAAAAAAATTGAGAGATGAAATAAATGGTATTTTGCGCTCACTTGATTCGTAAAAATGTTATATTTTGTGCTGATGTGACCGATTTTTTAAAATCAATCTCTATTTGTCAATCTGTGATTAATGTGAAATTTTGTAATCGATAATTTGATATAATGATTTTTCGATTGGTTCACGAGTTTGTGTTAAAAAAATACATTATTTTTTTTTTTCAATGGTTATTTTTTATCCGATAAGCTTATATAGTTGAAACAGAATGAATAATCTTCGCGAAGACGTGTAGCGGAGTTATTGCAGCGGTGCTGCGGGCGCAAACAAAGTCAATTACATAATTATGTCTTTTAATTGCGCGATTCGTGCGAGCGACAATATCAGTCGGGTGAGTGAACGTTTTGGAGAAAACGGTGGAGCTATTGGCAGCAGGCCGGCGATTGGCCCCGGACGAAGTGGCCAACGCGTCGAGCGCATTGAGAAAAAATGCCGCGGGTCCGCCAATATTCGGTCGTTGGCCATTTTTAAAGCTGCCAATCTGTGTAATCGACAATCCGCTCTTCTAGATCGTCGATAGTTAGACACTAGGCGCTGCATAGTCCGTTTCTCGAGAGAGATTGTCGTCGCGTGCCGAATTATTGGATGCTGACGTAATTCGTGCGTCGCGACGGGCGTCGTCGCTTTGCCAGTTGCCGCGGCACAAAACCCTCGCAATTATTCAATTAAATTCCGCGGTATAATGAGTCCACCAGCGAATTTGTAACGCGAATCCAAATATCACTTGCAGCTTCCGCCTCGAATATCATCATCTAGATTAACGACGTAAAAAAAAAAACAAAAAAAAATGGCCAATATTCAATTTTTCGAAAAATGAAATCTACCTTACCGACGCTAAAGAGAAACACTGACGTTTTTTTTGATAAATCGGATGATCGCGCTATAAAGAACCGATCTTTTTGCCTCCAGCTTGAATAAATATCACGACGCATGCCACATGCCGCGTGTACCCCAAAATCGACCCTCCATTGGGGTTGCTTAAGGGGGACAAAGTGTATATGCGGAAAATAATGTTCTCGATCGTGTATAGTTAAGGGCGAATATGTTGGTTAGCCGAAGCAGCACTTCGAAGGGGTGGCTAACATTGAAGCTTCAACCCCCCCCCCCCCCCTGCGGTGCCCCATACGTGGATTAGCCGCGCTACATTTCTTCCCTTATGTCGACACGTATGCTCACTGGCTATAACCCCAATAATCGAGTACATCAAATACAGATACGTTCATCCGAACGAAAGGGTGTTGTTTGACGCCACGGCCAAAAAGTAAGGATCATTCCGTTCATATAGACACACAAAAGTATGTTAAGAAGTTTGCTGGTTTAATGTGGCGCTTGGGAACGCCGGAGGAAGTATGTACCACGTGGTATTCACGCTTGAGTATACATGGGGATGAGAATGGCGGTATGTGGTTTACGAAACCGATTAATGGCCCGAAACCAAGTACGTTCTCGTTGCACCCTGTGGTTTTAGGCACATTAGGGTGTGGAGCAGTGATCGACACGCACACTCAGAGAAAATTATGCTGTCGGTAACTGTAAAGTGGCAACTATTCATTTTTTCTTCGTAAAATTTGGTTTATCGTTAATACAAGTATTAAATTGTTGGTGTAACTACTTCCGTAGCAAGCGTGATCATTAAAACAGTTGCAGGGAGTAAAAATAAACACATTTGGGAAGAAAGAAACAGGCTTAACCTCACTTTTCACCTGATTTTAGAAAACCTAACAAAGAAAACTTTTTTCCTGGGTTAACGATCGGATTCAAATTTTTGTGGGTTAAAGGGGGTTATAAAAAAGTACTACACACCAAATTTCAATCAATTTGATCGAGCCGTTTCCGAGATCTACTGATTTGTAAAATGGTATATGTATAATGACGGTAAAATGGATTGGACTTGTGAAAGGATTGAACGTGGACCGTAAAAAAGTGTTTTCTGGAAAAAAGAAAATGAGAAAAATGATTTTCATTCACGGTGTTATGATAACGAAAAATTGGTGTTTCGTTGAAATACGGCATTAAGATGTAGCTGGAAGGCCGCAGGGCACGGAGGCTTTCCAACGAAGTTTCCTCGAGAATTTCGTTAAGTTTCGGTAGCAATTACTTTTGATATCCGACACGCGGACATAATTGCGTCGACGAGGCACGCCGGCTCGATTCGGGTTGGAATAGAGAGAAACTGCGTGTTAGTGGAGGGTAGCAGGAGGCAGGGAAGCGGGGGTAATAATCCGCTAATATCAATTTCAAATTTCAATTAGTATCATCTCAGCGGCTGGTGGTGCTGGTGAGCTCTCGGTCCGGGTACTCCCTGGACGCCCGTCGCAGCACGCCATGATCTAAAATTCAATTTGTCCCTTCGTACGACTCGACGAGTGCGAGAGAGAGAGAGACTGACGAAGTTGCGTCGGTGTGAATCGAGCCACTGGCAAACACACCGATACAACTTTTGCCTCTGAAACTCTCAAACATTGCACATAGTTGATTCAACCGAACGCATGTGCAACCGCATACCTACTTCAACTTGTACTGATTTATTTATACCTAATTTTCAATCTGCGTACTAATCCGATTGATCTTAATGAACAAAATACAAGCTCGTTGTTTTTTTTTCATCGTCTGGTAAAAATTAAAATAAAACATATTTCCTAAAAGTTGATTTAATCGATTTTGCAATATTCATAAATAAAATCAATAAAACAGGCAAGATAAATTTCAAAAATTCCTGAAAGCCGATTTTATCCTGTAAAATTGTTGAGGATTATTTTGTTGCATATTTGAGATGAATTCAGTAGCTCGAAAGCTTACACAAGTGACACAAGAGGGTATACACTCTATATGCGCCATTAAAAATTGATAACTCTTCGTCCGTTTATTAAGTTTGACGAGCGAGATAGCTGCTTAGGCAAAGAGCCGAGGCGCGCCACCCCCTAGCGATACATTCGTTACTTATTCAAGCGAGTTTACAATCCCTCCAGGACTATACTGCTGCTGGTGGTGCTGCTGCTGTGCCAGGGTGCTCCACGTAATCGACGGCCTCTCCTCTGCTTCTACTCTTCCACGACAAGCCCTACGTACCTTCAACAACCCTCGCCTGCCCACGTATCCTTCTTTCTGCCAGACTCACTCTAACGTACAACCTTGAACACAGGGTTGAGATCATATTTTTCACACAACCCATTTTCTTCACTAAATTCTCGTTATCTAATAAAAAGAAAACCCTCTAAACAATACCATTCAATAATCATTCACTTTTCTTTCTCTAATCGACATTTTTCTTACAATTTTACTCAAGAAAAATGCTACAAAAATTTTCAAACAGAAGTAAAAGTAATAAAATAAAATTATTCCTTTGTTTCAACGAAATTCAATAAACCAATTTTTCCATCCCTCCCTTAAAATGAAAAAAATAAATAAAAGTAGACATTTTTAATAAACATTTAAATCATATGATTGTTTTTTTTTTTTTATTAAAAAAAAAAACCAAAATTTCATGGAAAGAGCGTTTCGGTGATGAGGTAATTAGTAAACGAGAGGTAATTTTAATTGGTTATTTTAATTGCAGATTGGATCTGTTCACGCGCACCAGCCGCACAACCAACATCACCAGCATCATCAGGCGGGTCAGCAGCAACAGACGTCACCGCAAGGGCAGAGCCAAGTGGGGGGCGGAGGCGGCGGGGGCGGAGGGGCCGGTGCTCCGACTGCTGGGGGACCCGGGAGCGCACCTGGTGTCACATCCAGGCCTGGAGGCATGTTCTGCTATCACTGCCCCCCGGGTCTCCCGGCGCCACGACTTCCGCCAACCCTCGAGTATTCCTTCGCGCCGACTCACCCCTGTAAGTAATCCACCTAATTCACTTACAATCAGCATCTACTAATTATTCTCTCGGAAGCCAAATGATCCGGAGACGATTGAATTTCGACTGTGAATTTTGCCATCGAGTGTTATTGCCAGTCTCCCTTGTTGCCACCCCCCCCCTCCTCCCTCCACCCCCTCATCCTCACAACCCTTGAAAGGGGTGTCGGAGTGTGCTTCACCCCTGAGCGCAACTACAGGGCCATACATAATCCCTAACGCACTGACAGAATTACTCCCCCGCACACTTGTCCATATACATATACGTGCATCCACGCGGAGTTCCCCGAGGCCCGCATCAAATTTATAACTCGTTTTACGTTTTTCAATTTCTCCCGGTTCCCCGCGCCTCGCTATATCCCACTTCTTTCTCCCACGATTAAATTTTCCGCGCGCATCCACGAAAGGGAAATGTTTTATTCAGCTTTACAGTTTTTTTCAAATCGACCGCCGATCAACGAAATTGAGGTTTTCCAAGCGGGACTTTGAAAAATAATTCGGGGGCTCGCCTCGAGCGCATGTAAGGATATGAAGATATATGAGATATGCACGATGCCACTAATCGAACGTCAATCGATTCAGAGAGTATTGTTGTTCTGGCTTTATTCATTATTGTTATTTTTTAAAATATTTAAATAATTAAAGCCACCCTTAAAAAAAGGCTCAGATGGAACTTTCTCTGCAAGAAGCCTGCACTTAAAACAATGTGTGAGCCAGACAAATAATTTCTCATTTCTTTACAAAAATTAATTTGTAAAAAAAAAATATTACTGTTCGCTTGTGTGTGTTTCATTGCCATTAATTCGATCCATTGGTGCATTCGCTCGAGAGAAGAGTTTAAAATGACACCGAGCCAGAGATTTACGAGCAGACAGCGGTGCTTGAGGTTCGAGCGAACGCAGTTCTGTCTGTAGTTTAGATAGTTAAATTATGCCTCCCATGCGGAGTGAGCGCGGAGAGAGGTGGTAGATTGATTGTACCGGCACTTGGCCCCCGCTGGCGGAACACATCGATGAAGTTACATTACCGGAGAGCCACGGCTAGCGGCAGACCGAGTTACGCAAAGTGTTGGTGGTGACGGTGATGGTGGTGGTCGTCCAGTCAGTGCGGTTATGTGCCCCAGTGGTGCCAGTGGTTGCTTGCTGGACGCGCGGCTGCAAAACTGTCCGTTCGACCGACGACCTCCACTTTGTCCTCCGCTCGCACCAAACTTAGTTTATACTCTCCACTTGGATCGAACTTCCGGTCGAAGCGATGCGGCGCTTCGCTTCCTTCCAACTTCCCATCGATCCAAAACTTTCAACCCTGTTGACACAAATACAGCACGTGCCTCGATACGCTTAACCTCATTCGCAATTCGACACTTTACCGGCTCAAAATCGCCACTCCTTACAACATGCCTTTTCACCTTAAACATTGATTTCTGACGCGTTCATAAAAAATTGATGAATTTTTTTTTTTCAGGGAAATTTAGTCTTGCGGATTCATTTTATTTGTACGATTAGAAATATGGGATTAATTACGGAAATTATTGGGCTGCAATTAATAATTTGGGAATTATTTGTTTATTTGTTGTATGACTTACTTCAATTCAACGATCAAATTTTGTTTGGTGATTTTATACATGCCCTTGTACGTTTGGCTCTTGGTAATAAACAAAATCCCCGGAATAATTCGATGTTAGTGAACAAATCATAAATCTAATTTTCACAGTTAACTAAGTTCCTGTCAACAAAAATTGAAACTATGCATTGAACAAATTCGCAAGTACTCCAAAACAATACCTCTTAAATTGACCCCCCCCCCCCGTGCCCCACTCGAAGAAAAGGAAATCGACGACACAGTCTATTAAATCCAGAGGTTATAAAACACAGTGGACCACAGTGGAAAGTACGAGGAATGTGAACGACCACGAGATCTCGTAAATAAATTTAGCCGGGGCTTCTGCCCCTTTAGGAAAGCCCCTCGCCTCTGTAACGTCGCACCAAAATCCACTCAAGATCTTAGATTAGAGTTTGGAAAGTAAAGCCGGGATCTAGACAACTCGTACAACTCATCGGTACTGGCTTTTCCTGGTTTTCGAGAAGCCAGCCGGAGAAGCATCAGAAGCACGGAGCCATGTAGAGAGAGAGAGAGAGAGAGACGAGGAGGAAAGAGGGGGCGAGGGGGTCGAGAGCAGGGCTTGCTGGCTGAGGGCTTGATCCAATTTATTAGCACGGCGGAAGGGAGAACCGGTGAGTTTGCGAGAGCGTACAGAGCATCCAACAAGCTAGGCAGGATAGCACGGGCTATCGAGAGTCGTGCGCTCGTTCACGATATTCTTTATTCGATTTTATCAGCTCGTTTCTCCTCCTCCTACTCCCTCATCTTCTCCCCTGAAACTCTCGCATTCTATCAGGATTTTATCATTCGATCCATTTTCACTGGCTGATGCAAACACGAATATGCAGACCCGAAGAAATCTTCGTCCTTCTCTCTGCCGAAAAGTGACCATTTTTTTTAATGCTCCAAATTTATTTTTCGTCGTTTTTGTTATTCCAAAAAAATTAGGTTTATGCACAGAGAATAGGCAGGATAGCACGGACTATGGAGAGTCGTGCGCTCGTTCACGATATTCTTTATTCGATTTTATCAGCTCGTTTCTCCTCCTCCTACTCCCTCATCTTCTCCCCTGAAACTCTCGCATTCTATCAGGATTTTATCATTCGATCCTTTTCCACTGGCTGATGCAAACACGAATATGCAGACCCGAAGAAATCTTCGTCCTTCTCTCTGCCGAAAAGTGACCATTTTTTTTAATGCTCCAAATTTATTTTTCGTCGTTTTTGTTATTCCAAAAAAATTAGGTTTATGCACAGAGAATAAATGAGGACGGAAAGGATTTGGGGGCCCATGCTGCTCTTCGCCGTACGTGCTGAAGACGACTGATGCTGAGCTTCGAGTGTCACCCTGTTCCCCGCACCTTTTTTTCTTTGATTCAGTGAGACAAGTGACAGCTCCCAATTAGTTGAAAACGAATGTGTCAGCGCATGCACCGATTTTAACCCGGCGGGTTTTCGATTCCGATTTTAATGAAAGCTTCGCGACGAAGAAAGTCAAACTGACAATTTTCCAATATCCAGAAGAATTTTTTCCACTTTTCAATTATACAAATTCATTACCTAAACGAAAACACACATTTATTTCATGCTTTCCATAAAGTATTACATTTTATGGCTAATCTACAAATTTCCCCCATAGGATTTTTTAATTCATACCACTATCTACAATTTTCCATAATTTATTTTCAGACACGAAATTGTGAAATATATTTTTTTCAACTTACAAAAAAAAAAAACAAAAAGTCAACTTACATGACAATAATAAGTAAGAGAAGCGTGGAAACTCGAGGGTGGAAAAACTACACGTACGAAGAGCCCAATCTAATGACACCCCGACCGTCGCTAATGACACTAACGAGGTAGTTAGATGTTGCAGAGAAGGTTCGCTCTCTCTATTCGTGTGTCGTGTTCTCTCGAGCGCCCTCGTTCTCTGTTGTTCGGGGTGACTGTTGGACGGGATGCTGTCTGCGGAAAGGGGCAGGGGGGGGGGGGGGGGGGCAACGCTTGGACCAGAGCAACACTGCTGGGCCGGAGTGAACCCACTTACCGACTTATCACGTAGTTACCTAATCTGTTTATCCCGACGGGTGGCTAGAGAGCAAGAGACCAAGAGAGAAAGAGAGAGAGCAGCATATATATATATATACACACACAGTGAGTTGGAATTGTGGTACATGAAGAAGCTGGTTCGTGTGGTAAAGGGGGAGGGGGGGGGGGGGGGGAGAATGTAGAAGGTTCCTAGCCGAAAACTGGAAGGGTGCCCCCGGATGTCCCTGAGGAACCTTTCTCTCCCTTTTCCTACCGCGTTACCAAATGGGCCCCCATACATAATGCCCCCCTGTGCACAGTGCTCTTCCACAAAAGGTATTATTTTCGCCAATCGAAAGTAATGCTCAGCAGGAAATGTTTTTTTTTTTTTAATTGTGGCCATTTTTTTTACCGAGATGATTTGTCCACATTTTTTTTTCGGCATCGCAGAAATTATTTGCGAAGGACACAATTTTTATTTATTAATTTTTTTTCATGGGGATAAAATGTGTAACGAATAATCCGACAAAAAAGCCTGAAAATGTGTTAATATTAATTTGTAATTAGAAATGTATTTCGTAGCTCTTAAGTAATTTCGGTGCTCGTGAATTTTTACGAGTTTAGGAAATTAATTTCTGTTTTTCTCGCTGACTAAACCTCCGCGCTCTTGGTGGGATTAACAGAGCAATTATTAATTGCTCTGATTGCTCTGCATCATTAATGAGGGCCCGTGAGCCTCGCACTGCTATCATTTATCGCCCTCTCTCTCTCATTCTGTTACTTCCGGTACCATTATCTTCCTATAATTTCGTCTCTATCTCGGCCATTCGCCATCCCTCTCCCAGTGCGTTCGCTTTGTGGTAACGTAGCAGCACCGGCGCTCAAAGCGGAGCGCGATTCTCCACGGCGGCATAGCTTTGCCCACCCGACCAACGACCACACCAAACTAGACATTCCGATTTTCACTTTGCTCACAATATATACGGTTATACATGGATATACATATATGTAAATACACGGTTTCCAATGCAGCTATAACTAACCGAGCGCACAGTTCGCTTCCGCGCGCGATTCACCCGAGAATCAGATTACGAAATTGCAATTTCTGGCGGCCTAGACGCCGAAGGGAAACCGTTGTCGAGTCCTTTGCCCGCGGTACTCTCGTAACAACGCCCCCGACATTCACAAACGTCCCATCAAACATCCATTTTCTGACCAATTTATCGGTTGGCTTTAACTATTTATTTTCTATTTATACAATTAAAAAATGTTTTTTTTTTATTATTGAGGCATTTTTTGTTAGATTAATTTTATTAATATAATCAAGGTTCTTGGAGTAATTATAATTAGTTAAATATTATAAATATTATTTAAGGGTATGTGGATTTGTGCAGATTTTTTTTTTTTTCCCACGTATGAAAAATTCAAAAAATTTGTTAATTGTGTGTGTTCAGATACGAGTTACTCGGCGTACCATCCGGCACTTCATGGCGTGGGCGAGGACTCCTTCGTTCGGCGAAAACAGCGCCGAAATCGAACGACTTTTACACTACAGCAGCTCGAGGAACTCGAGTCTGCATTTGCTCAGACTCATTATCCTGATGTATTCACGCGCGAGGATCTCGCTATGAAAATCAATCTCACCGAGGCACGAGTACAAGTAAGTTGTTACACACACACGCGTAATTTTTTTTTTTTCAATTGAATTGTCCTAATTAAGAAATTATACATACGTAAAAAAAATGTTTGGCTTTCCACAGATAAAGAATTTTTTTTTGAATCGCAGTTGAGCGAAATAACATTGAATTCTTCGAATGTTTGTTAATAATTAACTACTCTTATTTGGCTGAACAGAAAAATTTATTTATTTATTTGTTAACAGTTAAAAAATTCTTTTCTGAGTGCATATGACTAAGAAAGTCATCCTTCGGGATGTGGTAAGAGGGGGTGTAAACCGCCCCCGCAACGACCACGCGGTTTTCGGTCCTGACACCCTCGACCTGACGTAATCTTTCGACGTGGTAAGCCGGTAATCTGGTGGATTACTTCTCCGCCGTTACTGCGCAAACCCTACAGAACATAAATCCCTCGTGCGTACCAGAATCCGAAGTACGCAGCATTATTACTCGAACCTCGAATTGAATTTTCTTCTGCTGTTACGAGTCGAGTACACTCTGCAGATTTATCCATATTTTAACGTCCGACAACAATATTTTTTTTATTTAACATTTAACGTACAACGTACCGCAAGTTTTTATGCATAAACTGTCACAATAAATGGACTACACAAGTGCAGTGTCGATTTTTTTTTTACACTAATTTTAACATAAAAAAAAAACATTTGTTTCAATTTTATTGCAAAAGTACCTTAATTTCATATTACATTTAATTTACAAGTTGAGGCATTTAAAAAAATAATTTAATTGAGTCTCTACGACTATTTTTAATAAGGCGACAAACAAATCTTGGAAAGCAATGATTCGGAGGGATGCAAAGGAGAAATAAAAAATTTATTTCGTTTTGTGATACGAGATTTGACAGGAGAATGCGAGAGCTGGATAGGAGAAAGGGGGAGGCATGTCAAGCATGACGCAATTACGGCGCAGACTCATTGTTTCATTAGCGCGGAACAAAGGGAATCTGGAATAATGGACAAATAGGAGCGTTTATGTAGTGCCTTCCTGTGGGTCCTACGCGTAGCAGCGTATCGCGCTCTTCGAGCGCCCGAGAACCTCGCTATACTCCAATTAGAATCTTGTACCGCGAGGGAGCGAGCAGGGAACGAAGCACGTTTTCCGTCTCCTCGTGTCAGGCGTCACGTGTGACCAAACGAGCTTCTTAAACGCCCATACGTGGGCTTCTAATAAATCATTGAAATAAAAAAACGAAAAATCTCAAAAAATTTTCAATGTCCAAAATAATTAAAATTAAAAAACGTGACAAAAAAAGCAATTAAAAAAATTTATTCCCCACAATGATTTCAACGCGAGAGATTTTTTAAAAATTTCTTCCAAAAATTATTGAGAATTTATTTTTAAATAAATAAATAAATAAATAAATAAAAGCAAGAGTAATTTCAGAAAAATATGATTTCATTGAAGGCAAATAATTGTTTTCGATCATTGGCAAACAGAGACTCGATTTTTTTTTTCCTCGATTCGATAGGAAAATTAAAATTATTGGGGATGGATTTTGCAAAAAAAAATTTGTTTCAGAAAAATATTAAGTACATGAATGGTGGTGAAAAATTAGAGGAAATAAAATGTAACGTTTAATTGAAGGTAAATAATTGTTTATAAAAATTGGTAATCCGGTAGACTCAATAAAGCTTTATTCACGACTGGATAGTGATACGATGTTTCTTTTTTTTCTCGTTTTTCGACAGTTATTGACACACATTTAGGATTAAATTCTTATCGAAGAGAGAGGGTATAAAAAAATTGAGGGTGGAGGAACGCTCTTGTGCTTGCCGCCGTGTCCCAGGGGAACCGCGGCTTTGTTCCCGGCTATTACTCGCCCCCGCAACCCTCAGGATATTATTATATCTCCCGTCTGCTGCGGTGAACCTCGTTCCAGCTCCGATCCCGGTTCAAACCCCAAGAACACCGTCCAACCCTATTTATTTTATTAAATGTAATTTAGCGAGCCCAGACCCTTTTCGCTTCGAAGAACGATCAGGTCAAATTTTTTAAAAATAAATAGCCACTCGATTTTCCCTTTTTTGTATTCAATCCATAAACTCGAAAAGCTTGAGTTCATTTTTTTTTATTATTTAAAAAAAATAAAATAAAATAAAAATATTGCACTTTCATCAATTTTAATTAATTATAAAATTATTTCTATGAGAGAAAATCTTCATTAACGTTCATGACAAAATAGCAAAATGCACAAATATTTTTTTTCCGTATTGCAAAATTCTACGAGGATGTTTAGATTTTTCAATATTTCTTTTTAAACCCCACGATATTGTTATAATCGATAAATGGCAACGATATTGGCTATTTGTTTTCACATGAACCTTAAAATAAATAAATAAATTTTTAAAAAATTGAACTCCACTTCGACACGAAAGTTTTTGCGGTGCAGCAGTGATAAAGCAAAAGGGAAAGAAGGAGGAGGCGAAGCAGTGATACGAGTGTCGGAAGAAGCCACGGGGCATACCAAAGTCTATTTCAGTTGGCATTATGTCAAGTTAGACTCGTTAGTGGCAACTCGAGGCTCGAAAAAAAAAAAAAAAGAAAAAAATAACACTCCAAGCGGGAGCGGCGCTGGCGACTCGTTGAACATGCATGACTCTCCGGTGAGAGTTTCCTCCAGGGCTTACCGAGATCCACTATAAAATATACTGGGACAATGAGCAAAAAATGTACGCGAAAATGTGCTTTATTTACTTCAATCGCAATGTCAATTCCAGGCAACATATACACCCTTAATTAATTTTCGTAATTATTCAAAAGTGGGAACACAGTTTAAGTGAAGTTTCAGTAAAAGGCTCCATTTTTTTTTTTTCAATTAAAAAAAATTGGTATTACCTACAACCTCGACATTTTTTTTTATCTAACCAAATTTCATACCATTTTTTTTTTTTTTTTTTTTAAAATAAACAGAACAAAATTACATTGCGGAGCTGTAATTACGGGTCAAAAAGTCGTCATTTCTCAATGCAAGTCAAGAATTATGATAATCGTTGTTGTTCTCAGGTCTGGTTTCAAAATCGTCGAGCGAAATGGCGAAAGAGCGAGAGACTGAAGGAGGAACAGAGAAAGAGGGAGGAGAGCGTCGTCCTGAGTGATGTCGGCGGCGTTCAGCAGCCGCCGCCATCTTCCTCGAGCGGGCCGAGCCCGTCGAGCCATCACGGCGATGGCGAGACGACCGGAGGAAGCGCCGAGGGCGAGGACGTCGGTCAGGACAGCGGCGGAGTCGCCGGCGGAGGTATCGTCGGCGGCGGCGGGGGCTCCCGAAGCCCGAGTACGACTTCCGCCTCGGTGAGTCCGCGACCCCAGCAGTCCCAGAGCAGCCAGGCGTCCTCGTTGTTGGGCGGCGTCGCGACGCCACCCCCGACGCCTGGTCTCTGCAGTAGCAGCAGCGCGGGCAGCGCCAGCAGCAGGGCGCCTTCCTCGCAACCACATCCACCGACTCCTGCCTCAACCACAACCACCAGTGTCGCCAACACCACTATTTTACCGACTTCAAACACAGAAAACAGGTAATTCAACTAATTTCCAACAAGATAATTATAATTTTTAAAAAAATGTAAACTTTGTACTTTACGACACTAGTGCGATAAAATTCTTCCCGAAGAGTGAGTTTGCAATAGGAGAAAAAGTGAAGAGGGTCACGAAAACGGTGATTTTATTTCACAGGGTGCGAAAATAGGGATTTTATGCACGTGTGCGTGAAACTGAGTTTCTCGCACTGCGTGAAATAAAGTCTGTTTTTCGCAAGCAGTCACTTCGATAATTCAGTCGAATTTCAATATTTTGGATAAAAAATGTATATATATTTGTTACGTTTATCGAAATCGGTGTTATTTTTGCGATAGTAGCGACCTCCCTTAAATCGTGTTGTGTTGGGGAGGATCGTAAATGCCAGTGGCGGCGTTTTCATCCCCCGTTTGACAGAGTCGCGCACCGGGGGGTACCCACGCTGCCCGGGGCACCCCGTCGCGAGGTGAGCTCTTAGCCCCCTCTGTATTTACGCCGTTAGGAAATATCACTGAGCTTTATAAACCTCTGCTCTGGTGGCAGACGTCGTCCGCTCGAGGAGACCGGAAGTTTTCCACGCGCCATTAAACCGGCAAACGCGGTAGCGCATAGCTCTCCAGGAATTCAAACGAAATAGCGCTTCTCGTTGCTCACTAACGTCGCTCCTAACCTCTACTCGATTAACAAAAAATAACAAAATTCCCAAATATTTAATCCCCCTTCTGCAAAATTGAAACTACAATTACTCTCATAATTTTGGAAATTACAAACGATAAATACCATCATTTCACTAAAAAATGTCATCCTCGAATCGAACAGTCTCCTTAAAAAAATTTTAAAAATTGAATCAAAGAAGCAACAAAAAAAACACAGATAAATGTTTAAAAAAATGTTCACCACCACAAAAAAAACCAACGACAATTGCAAAAAAATCCTGCGATAAAAAATATTTTTTAAAAGTACTAAAAAAAATACTACTAATTTTGGTAATATTTTCGTACAATCATTTCACATCAGACATTAAATTCTCACGATATTTAGTTGACTCGGTTAAGTTTCGACTTCTTGTATTCCGTTAACGCGAGGCAAGAAATTGTCTGAGAGACAACGGGCTGTAGGAGACAGTGTTAATAATTAACGAGTGATATTTGATTCTTAAAATCGACGGTACAAAGGGAACAATGTCTCAAGAGTACAGGAGGGAGCGTATGGGGTGGCCGAGGGGCTGAAAAAGCTCGTGGATACACGGGGGTGATTTCGCGACGCGCGGTCCTGGATACTCTCTCTCGCTCCGCCTTCTCCGCAGTTGTAATTTATTTAAAACTGCTCGCCGTAAATATATCCTCATCATTTATTCAGGCTGCCCGGAGCCTCGGGGCTTGCCTCCTGTACCAACCTACAACCTACTACCTACCTACTACCTATTACTGCCTCTATACTCGGAGGAGGAGGAGGAGGAGAGCAAGGAGTAAGCTGTACGTCGCTCCCTGAGTTCACTATCTCCACCTTACGTATACACGCGAGGGAGGCACTACCTTAAGGTGCCTCGTCGTCTTTCCTTCCGTCGTTCTAAAACCATGGCCATCCTTCGTTTCCGCATCTTTCCCCGTTGCCGTAGCGCTGCCAGCATTCCCCTAACAGCCACGTAACGACGTCACTGAATTTTTAACCCCATTATTAAACATTCAATAATATTGTCATTAGTGAGAATTGAAAACAATAATAAATCACCAGGGAAGAGCAACTTTTTTTTTTTTTTTTTCACCCACTCCAAAGCGTTTTTGTAGGAGTGAGATTTGCGAAATATATTTTTGGAGTCGTTTGAAAAGGGTTAAGGAAATTGTTGTTCGAAAAAAATTTCAATTTTTTAAGGTGGTTTGATTTTTTTAAAATGAATTTAATTTTTGGTTCGCTTGGTAGGATTAATTTTTTTTTGCATTTAACAAATGGTTTTTTGTTGGATTTTGAAATCGGAAAAAAAATTTGTACTTTTTAAAAAATGTTTCGTTAAAAATTTAAAAAATGTTTTTGAGTATTTTCTATGGGTAATTATAAGAATATTTTAAGCGTGTGTAAAATGGTTCGGAGGAGCGTAGGTTGTAATATTGGCGTTCGTTGATTGAAAGTAGAAATAGATTATTACTTTTGAGAATGTTATGAAGCTAAGAAGGCAGACGGTATCTTCGCGCGGCGTTGTTTTACTCCCTGCCTCGTTTGGAGATAAATTGTTGCGCATTGTTCACACAAATACACTTGCTAAGAAGTTTAATTGGCCCTAATTAGTGCGCGTGTCACAAGTCGTTCGGTTCTCGCGTCGAATCGACTCCACTTGACGTTTGGCAGAATTGGAACGAAATATTGGCGTATCTTAAATGACAAACTTCTAGGTAGTCCAGAAAAAAAAAAAAGTTAAATATCATTTTTAAATTTCGCATTGACGTGCGAAAAAAAAAATCGATACAATTCTAATTTTATTTTACCGTTCGCTCAAATAAAAAAAAATCAAGTTGCACTAATTTTCTACTCAACGTCATTTTATTTTTGTTTCGCATTTAATTTAGTACGAATTAATTACGAATTTCCCTGTTGATTGAATTCATTTAATTAACTGCAAAGAATAAAATTAATAAACAATAAATAAAAAATAAAAAAACAGAAAAAATAAGAAATCTAAAAAATCATGATCTTTCCATCCCCGGAAGTGAGTCCCATTTATAAGTCCATATATCAGGGCACCTGTAAATATATCTGCAGTACAGGAGAAGCAGAAGTAGATGAGGTACATAAGCATGGAAGGCTGAAGTGTACTCTACACGGCTAATTGCTTCAAATTATCGCGCTTACCATGACGTTCGCATGGTTTGGGTGGTTGGGTGCCTTTCCTGACTCTGGAAACTCGGATCCCTTGCAGCCTTAATGCCGCAAAGAGCCTGCCGGGTTTCCGGGCGCTGCTACCCTGAAATCCTCCACTTTCCTCCCCTCGCCCGTTACACACGAACGCGATTCCTCACCGAATATCCGCGATACCCCTAATTTCCACCCCTTTCTTCCCCATCGACGATACATTAATTAAGCAATATTTGATATTAATATTTGGACTGATCAACGCCACCTCAAAGGCATTTCCCTCAGCCTCCTCCCTACCATCCTCCCTCCCTCTCTCCTTAATATTGTACGCAACCCAGAGAGAAGGAGACGCCGCCATTTCTCTTCCTCGGTGCGAACCGCTTAATCGGGTTATCGCGATATCTCAAAACTCGATGTTGCAGGGTTAACCGGCCGGGAAAACTTGATGAAATTCCGAGCGGCTACTTCACCTCCTCCACCATAACGTTTCACAGTTTGTTGACGCAATAGCAAACATGTTCCACTGTTTCCCATTGTCTTTCGTTACAAACAGTCACAACAGTTGGATATAAAGAAATTTTCAGTGGAATTGACTGAGACAATTGGGAATTTCCTCCCTCTTCATCATTAGGACGAATATGAATAACGAATCGTGATAATTGTTACAAATTTTCTCAATCAGCTCGCTTATTCCTCGTTTTTCGCTGTTTCAGTAGCACGAGTTCAGGGGCAGGTTTCAGGCCAGTGGAGCCTCCGACATCCCTCTTCTTCTCGCCCCACCTGGCGGCCCAATTTTCACCGCCGTTGTTCGGCAACAAGATTGTGGGAAGCACGCCGACCTCGCTGAGCTCGGCGACCTCATCGCTGTGGGCGACGAGCGACCACCGTCCTGGAAGCCTCCAGGAGATGCTCTCGTGGTCCCCGGCCGGATGGCCCGGTTCCCTGTGCAGTTGTTGCAAGCCCGGTACCGGAGACATCCACAGGAACAGCAGCCTCGCGGAGCTCAGAAGAAAGGCTCAGGAGCACTCGACGGCCACGGCTTTGCTCGGTGGTTTAGCTGGTTTTCCGGGTGGTCTGCCGCTGCCTCTTCCCTTGCCGTTGTTACCGCCTCTCCTAGGATTGTCCAGGAGGCCCGAGCACCATCACCATCATCACCATCACCTGCCAAGCGTCGTTCATCAGATCCAGCCGAGCACCAAAGAGGATCCATAAACGCGTTTCTCCATCTTGGCCAATAAATAACAACAAAACGACGTTCAATCCAAAGGGATTTGCCCCTTTTTATCACAGGACCACTGAAACAAATCACAATGACGAGATAAACGAGAAAACAAAGACGTTGAAGGAGAAAGTTGAAGAAACAATGCTCCGGCAATTCGCATAGAGCTCATAGAGCAAAGTTCGCCGTAGAGCGAAGAATATTGGATTGCCCGAATCGTTGTGAACGATGAAAGTAGAGTGATATTCCCCGTAGACTTGTATATTGTATGCGACAACAACCGGAAGTGTTTCGAAGACTACGCCCCTCCCCCTCTCCCCCCTCTATACTTGATGCCAATGTATTAAAAATAATAACGATAAACAAAAAAAAAAAAGAAAATTATATTATAAATATGATAATACATGTAACGTAGCAACGGTTATTATAAAGTAGAGTTGTATAGAATAAATTTGTTCTCGTGACGAATTCATCATGTTTGTTTATTCGTTGCGACAAATACCCTTTCAGCTTCTTGTCTGTTCAAAGTTTTCGGTAGTTCGGAATATATTTTGTCCAGGTCACAAGAGGATGGATCAACGGAGTGAAATAATTTGTTATTGTTTTATTGGAATGTTGATCCAAAGTCGCGGTAAGTGCTTGAAAAATTTCACCGGTACGAGGTTAACATGAAAATCATTGTTTCCGACTCTTCCAATCATCGCGCTATTCCTGATCAATTTCCTCTTCTCTTCAGCATCGCTGTAATGTGTACAGCAGCTACCAAAGTTGTAACCACTTTCATCGACCAATCTCTAAACGTCCGATGGGCTTAACAGCGAAGAAGCCGTTGTCGCGATTGTCCCGGTAGCGCTGATCCTCCGCGATGATCCAGAGCGTTGCCACCGGAAGTGGTTCCGGGAAGCGGGTTGAGCTCTCGGTCGCGTGCCACCATTTCAATCGCCATGGTTCGTGTTCCCGGCGTTAATCCGCACCGACCACCGGAGCAGGTTCGCCGAAGAGGTTGCCACCATTTCACAGGCCTTCCTCTCAATCATCCCCTACATTCCTACATTCACATCACGAATACGACTAAGCTGAAGAGAGAGGAAGAAAAATCTTGACTGTGGCACGATCGTCTCACCCCGTGGAAAACATCCGAAGCGATGGCGGGAATGCTTTCCAGCGAGGGGGGCGGCGGGAGGAAAGGAAGGGAAAGTAAAGTGAGAGGGGTGGGGAAGGGAGGTTCCAGGAAGCTCGGGATGGAAAGGAAAAGGAAAGAAGAGCCAGAGAAACGGTCCGGAAGGAAAGCCGGACGAAGCTCGTTGGCAATCAATGTTCCCACTCTTATCCCTCCCTCCCCCGCCGCCCCCACCACCCCCTGCTCACTTTCCTACGTCTTCCCTCCTGGGAACGAACTTTAAGAAACGAAAGGAAGCGTCTCCCACGCGCCCTACACGCTATCCACAACCCTCCCAGCTTGTCTTGGGTCCGGAAGGTGGGAGGCGATGCTCGAACTGACTCCACCAATCGTGAACAAGACGCCATTGATCGGCACGTGGCGAGCCTCGGTTTTCCTGCACCACTGTGGGGCTGGAGATTCGACAGTGGTGGGATACACCGGCTGGTCCATTTGGTGGGAGCTCTCCACCCTTCAAAGCTTGAGGTCTCCGATGGTGGGGAGGAAAGTGGTCGTGTTACTGCCGCGGAATTGAGGGGTGAACGAGGAGGAGGAGGAGGAGGAGGAGGGAGAATGGATACAAGGCGGGGGCGCGTTCTCTCTGCACACTCCGTTACACTTACTGGTAAACCGTATTAATCAACGACATCATGGTTTATCCCCTGGTGTGGACCGGGGTGCGGGTGCCTTCCGCAACACTCCGCCAATCCACTCCCCTCCCCCGACGCCTCCCCCAATCCACCCGCCACCTTTCCAACCTACCAACACGCTTACCCTTCTCGTGGAGATTCTCACCGACACACCAAACCCACTGAGTAACTATGTGGAGACGAGGTGACGAGGAAGGGGGTGGAAACTGGCGCAGAGCAGGCGCCAGGCTACTTTGAGAGACACGATCGACCCTTAACTACGTCTCGAGGATACCTACTTACGTTACTTAGGAGATTCCTTCGAGATTCTAGCCCGAGCCCACGATACGCTCGCTACACTGGAATTTTCGAGGTAATTGGAACGCTCGAGGATTTCTACGGGTTTGCGCTCTAGTTTGATTGTATGATTCAATTTCGGGAGGATTATTGTTGCGGGAAAGGTTTGGAAGCTCGTGTTCTCTTCTTCTGTGGGAGGTTTTTCTTTTTTTTTTTTTTTAATGAGGGATAGTCACAGGGTTTTTTAATTGGACCGATCAATTTATCGATTTGGCTGCTTGATTGATACATTTTATTTAAGTAAAAAGACTGGGCATTTTTTTTTGTTTTTGTTTTTTTTTTTTTTTTTTAGATGAGAACCGTCATTTTTTTCCCTGTGACATTTCGCGGTTTCAAAAAAATTATTTTTACACAATTAACCCAGGCTGTTTGCAAATAAGGGTGTGATTTTTTTTTTTTCTGAAAAAACCTGCCTCAAATTGTATGAAGAAAGTACATTCGGAGGGTCGGATGTACCGGCGTATCGGAGAAAAGAGAAATGCTCTGCAGGTTGTGGGATATATACGAGGACGTAATAAATTTCCGATACAATCCCGGGAATCGAACTACCCCTGGTTGCTCCGGTAGACAAGTCGGTGGGGTGAGAGAAACACCGAGGCTCACCCTCTCGTCTCTGGCGGAGGAAAAAATTTCGTGACGTGAAAGCGGAGAGGCGGGATAGCACAGACAGTGATTAATACCGGGACGTCGTCCCGTGTCTTCCGCTTCTTGCTTCTTCCCGTCCCAACACTTTGTCTCTCTCTCTCTCTCTCTCTCTCTCTCTCTCTCTCTCTCTCTCTCTCTCTCTCTCGGACCTCATCCCTCTTAACGGCCTCTACTCAATCTTTTCCCTCCCTCACTTCCCGCCCACCCCCACCACCGAAACCAGCAGCCAACCCCGTCTCTTCATGTTCGCGCGCGGTCCCCGGTAAAAGGTTTTACGAAATTCATTGTCGGCCAATTTGCATGTCAAAGTCACGAAGCAACTTTTTTTTTCTTCTTTTTTTTTTTTTTTTTTTTTTCGTTTCCCCGCCTCACGCATCGACCAAAAGCCACAATTGAACGACTGGTATTCCGGAGGTCGAGCTAATCAATTTTTCCCTAATGCCCAACACGAACCCCGACGTTTTTACCACTTGAAGAAAATTTTTGTGAATTCACAATTTTTGCACAGGCCATTCAGAAAATTCTCAACGTGCCTTGTGGACTAAGGGAAATTAAGGGAAACCGAAAATAAATATTTGTGTGGTAAATATTGGGTCTAATTGATTTGCATGTCGGGGAATTCGATTTTCGATTCGAATGAATTTTTAAAAAAATTAAGCACAAGTTTTATTTTTGGAAAAATCGATCTAAAAATCGATTGAAGATTATTCGTGAATTGGCACAAAAAAATAATGGCCTGTACGGGATAATGTTTATTTAACAATTTCTATTAAAATGATAGAGTGCAATTTTAGGGAAGGTGTTGTGCGTGGGCGTCGTTGCGAAAAGTCGTGGCACTTCGGAGGCTGAATCGAGGCTAAACGCCAGTGCGTGTAATGAAGTTTTCTACGGTTGGTTAATCCAGCGCGGATCGGGCTACACGCGCGAAAACCCTGCACAACGACATTGCGCGCGTATGCCGTGAGTTCTCCCTCGAAACGCGCACTTTGATAATCACCGAGCACCCGAAAGCTCGTTGATAACGGGAAACAAAAATGTCAGCATCAAAGCTGTAACCTGATTACACCGAATCAAGTGGACCTTCCTCCATAAAATGCTCGCTCGACTGATTTCGTCATCTCCTATCCAAACACCCCCAATATTGTCCCAATTATTCGAATTTGTAAATACTTTTTTTCTAAATACAATTCGTCAGCATGAAAGCTGTAACCTGATTACACCGAATCAAGTGGACCTTCCTCGATAAAATGCTCGATCGACTGATTTCGTCATCTCCTATCCAAACACCCCCAATATTGTCCCAATTATTCGAATTTGTAAATACTTTTTTTCTAAATACAATTCGTTGGGTTTTAGACCATTTTAGATATGTTCACATAGAGAAACAAAGTTTCCTGTACCAGAAAATGATAGCTTAAGGTGAAAAGTAATTAGACTTTAATCACAATAATAACAAATACGTAATACAAAAACCTGTTAATTAATTGTTCCAATTTCGATGTAGTCGACTCAAAAAATTAACGTTAATAAATTTTCTCCAGGTGTTTAATGTCCATATTTTGTGCGTTATTATTTTTTTTTTAATTTTGTGTTGCCATTTATTGAAATATTGTATCGTTGTGTACGTTGCCCATCTTTTATTACTACTTATCGAATATTCAGTTGGCTCGTAAAATGTGTCGCACGCTTAAATGAATGCAATTAAATATGATTAAACATAAATAAATATAAACCGATGTAAATGAATATTTTTGTAACTCTGCATTAGAATGTATCATGAAATTTCGTTAAAATAAAAAAATAAAAAATTGCTATCCCATTTATCGCCGTGTGCCAATAACTGTGCGGTTACGTAGGTGATACAGTATGTCCTTTTAGCGCTATAAACCATGCGCTCGCACCACCATCCACTCCCGCAGAATTTATTAAGTGATTTATTTGATGTTTGCCCCGGTATCTCTCCAGCAACATCAAACCTGCTGTTATATATACTTATATACGAGGCGTTTCCCCTCAGTGCAATAATTTTTCTTCTAAATCTCTCCAAATTTACTATAATTAAACAAAATTCGTATAATTAAAAAATATTTTACACAGATCGCAAAATTCTCGCGTACAAAATGCGTATTAAAAAACCCCAAATATTAATTTTAAAAAAATTGCCAATTCATTTTTAAAAAATCATAAAACCAATTTTTTTTAAATGCGGTGAAAATTTTTTAAAAAATACCACACAATAATATTTGGCTAATTATTTTGACAACTCTGAAAACAGTTGAAATAAATGTCATTTGTTGACAAAGAATGCCTCATATCGCTTTCATGCGATGCATATATATATATATATATATATACTACTATCACTGTAATCAAACTGCAATAGCAAAACTCGAAAGCCATCTCTTTCCTCCCTCGACTCGATGCTCCGAGCTCAACGTGGCCCGGTTGGTGCGCGCGCCAATTATTCAGCAAATGTTATAATTGGCGCATTCCATTACGCTTAATGGATCGCACTTAGCGGGTGGCGGTGTGATTGGGCCCCGTGAGAGCACCCAGAGCGAGACTCCATATCGGTGCACACTAACGGTGCTTCGCGTAGGTGTGTGTGTGTGTATGTGTGTGTGTGTCTATGCGTGGGAGGTTCGTTGGTTGGTCGACTCGCTAGAGCAGCGTAGGGTTCAGGTGCTACTCGTTCTGGAGAGCCAACCCGCTCAGCCAATCGCGATAATACCAAACTACTCGCAACGCTTGTGCGATTCCATTTCTGAATCGAATATATCATAGAATTGTCGTGAATAATATATGAGACATTCCGCACCAATTCAGCAACAGGATTTTTCAGCCTCCCCAAAATATGTCCTCATTTTGCGGTGTCTTTGTAATTTATACCGTCGAAAAAAATTCGCGAATTTCAGGAGCTCACGTGGTTTCCATTGTCAGATTGTATTGCTTTTTTCTTCGGTACAGACATTTTCTGTAATCATTGATTCCTTATCAGAAAGAATATAGATGGATATATATATGTGAGATTTTTTAAATGCATACGATAATTTATAAAATGTCGGAATATATTTAAAACACTACGAACATGGAAACGGATTTTAAATATCGTATCCGAAAAATTTTTATTCATCGGAATTTCGCGAAAATAAATCATTTTCAAGATTATTTTATCAACCACGGAAAATAATTTTATCTGTTTATCATATTTTAATTAAAAGCAGCGAATAAAATGACCTCATAATATTTTGTAAAATCAAGTTAACAATTTACACAAGAAAGCCCGCTTAAAAATAATAATAATAATAATAACAATAATAATAACTTGAAAAAATAGTGAGCAAAAAAATCGAGTTCCCAATATTACGACTGATATGTTGATAAATTTATATCAACAATTTGAAGTACATAATTTATTATTGTAAATGTATATGAATTTTTTTTGGGGGATTTTGAAAATTGGGCAATTTTCTTAGCCAGTGCCTTGAGATTTCCTGGTGAATTTGTAATTCCATCGGAGTGACGGTATCCTAGCTTTCTCACCCTCGACTTCTTAATGTCGCGAATGTATGTGAATGATTCTTGTTAATCGAGGGGATGTGCCGTCGCATCGGACAGTATTGCTCTGCCATATTGTTTTATTGGGAGTGTGTACGGCGGGACACGTGCCGGGCACGCGAACAATGAATCCGCGACACGCCGAGACGACTCCATCATCGGGTTTGCACTCACCCCTCGTGGCCCTGCATGACGCCATTAATCCCCCACAATGCCAAGCACGTGATGCATGCGGGGGAGCGATCGAGTGTGTGTTTACAAACTCGTCACGCGCTCATATACCCCGGACCACCCTCTTTCTTTTCCCGTGCACTTCAAAGTCACGGGGATAGCCCTACTTTACTTGGTTACCTTCGCCAAAAAACTAAACACTACTTTACGACACTAGTGCGTTAAAAAAACAATTTCCGTGAATTCGCAAGAGAATCGGAAGCTCAATTTTGCAATCCCATATTTTGAAAATACGAGCGTGCGTAAAACCGCATTTCTCGCACCGAGTGAATTTTTTTCTTAATCCCGTTCGATTCCGAATTATCAAGGTATTTAAAAAAACATATTTAATTTCATTTCACACGCTACCCACAAAGATATTTTTTTACACCGGGTAAAAAAAAATGGAGATGTCAGATCTTCAGGGCCAATTATATTTCACTAGTCCAGGTGACTGTTTTCCTAGTTACGTTAACTCCCTCCCTTCTCCGTTAACGTAACTGCGTCATTTAGTGCAATTATTTTGGGAAACGTCACAAGAATGGCTGTGCAAATGTACGTCCCTTGCACTTGAGAGGAAGACAGGCGTCGTTTAGATCGGATAGCCGGACAAAGTGTGTTCTCGAAAGCTATGACTTCCGCGTTTATTTGTCACGGTTGATAGTCAGTTGGGGGAGGGTATCCGTGACTTGGCGCGCTCAGTAGAAACGCGGGGAATCCCATAATAGCTCGAGGCAATGATCAGCCGTCTGTGAATGTGTACACGTCCACTTCCCTGAACACTTCCGGTCGATGGATCCGCCATTTGTGCCTAAGTGTATCGCGACACGTGCCGCATTGTCGGGCATCGAATGTACCCGTAATCGTCGGGGCGTACCAGCGAAAGTCATCAAGATATCCATCCACCCTGCCGCGCATTTTTCTTTATTCCTCCAGTTCTATTTTATCTTCATCTCCATCATGGGCTCCCAGAGGTCTTCGCGTTCCGCGAGCCTCAACGTCATCAACATCCCCAGGCCCATAAAAAAAGGCGAGCCGAAAGACGATGCGAGAAGTATCGCTGTCACTATTAATGATCCATCATAATATTCATGGCTATTAACATCATAAAGGACTCAAAAGCCCATGAACGTCGTAACGTCGTGAATAATGGAGGCCGATGGTTTCAACGTATGGATTTTACTGTGTATTTGCATAGAATAAAGGTTTTTCACACCGGCGTCGCTGTAAGCACAAAGAATAACATTTTAGTTCACGAGAAATCGAAATAATGACCAGCGAACATTTCACTTACTTTCCACCATGAAGAAATCCTCCAGTCGGTGGAATACAGGGGATCTTTGATTCCAGCTCCAGGATAATAGTCGTGTCGATTACCGTCCTGATTTTGTGCTCCTCGTGACGCGTGCCTAGATATTTAAGGGGGTTGGAAGGACAATGGGGACTGTTTTCCGGTTTTGACCGGAAATTCGGGTTCCCCTTTGCAGTCTTCTTCTTCTGGGCGGGTGCTTTGCTTCCGCTTTCGTTTTGCTGGAGATAAATGCACTTCCGCGTTCATCCAAAGATCCTTCAAGAAAATCACCGCATAACAAATGTTCCGTTTCAAATGATTATACATTATTGATTAAATGTTAATTGTTTTTTTTTTCATTTTCTCTCTCACAATTCGTCTCTCTTTCAGCGGCCAAAAAAACAAAAAAAAAAAAACGCAAGAAAAAAGGCAATTAATCCGCACATTGTGGAAGTAGCTCACAGTTCTCGGCTAAACGCGATTCTCATCTCCTGGCATTCGCTTCCACCAATACCGGCGAGTCTCGTGTAAGGGCAGGAAAGAGTAAGTGACGCGTGTAACGAGAGTAACGTTGGCCCTCCCCCTCCCGGTCGTGCGGGTGTCGGGTGGCAAGTTGTTGGGGAAAATCTCGTCGACCATCTCCTTCCATCTTCGCATGATCTTCTCGTGTAGACGCACCCTTTTTCACTCTCCCAAGCCTCCGGACCAACTCCCTGAGCTCCACTTCCACTCCCTTCCCCTCGGTCCCACTCCCACCCCCGCCCCCTCTTCACCTCTACCGGCTATCATAATATAGATTAGCTCATATGCCACGGTCCCCTTGTGTTAGCTCGGGATCTGGCTCATAGCCTCGAGTGCTTCGGGATTCACTATTCATACACGCGACAATTAGATAGGCATTACTCTGCTGCTGCTGGTGAACGCTGATGGTGGTTGGCGAACACGAAGAGAGAGAGAGAGAGAGAAACGACTCCACACCACTTGAGGATCCACTAGAATCTTGTCTCCCTACGCAACTCGGATCCTAGTGGTAGGAAGCGTCGCAGGGGAAAGGAAGAGCGATGTGTGTGTGTGTGTGTGTGCGGACGTTCACTGTACACCGAGGGTACATCCCACCCTGAAGATAGCGCGCGCGAGGGGTGGCCTGAGTCAACCCCTAAGCCAGTGTAAACACGTTTTAATAGAGATTCGCTCGAGCGGTTATAATAGCCTTGCGGATGTAGCGCGCACCCGCCTTTCGAGGCATTAAAGCCAACCTTGCTGAAGAGCTCAGCTTCGCGTCTCCTCTCTTCCTCCATGCCCTGCCTTCGTACCCCTCTCGTCCACCCTCCATTATATAAACGACGACGACGACGAGGCTCTTGTCGCGAATCGCCTCCTCGCATCTTTTACGCCTACCTTAACCCCCTCATCCACTCCTCAACCTTCAGTCTTCACTCGTCTCTTCTCTTTATTCTGAGCAATGAGACGAATTCCCAAGCTATTCAGCTGGACAGGACTCTCCCTCTCTCTCTCTTTCACTTTGGATGAGAAAAATAATTTGACGTCTTGTTTGGGTGAGATTTGAATAGCCCCACGTGAAAAGCAACATATTAAGAACGACTCTTCAGGGACTTTTGAACTTTTCGGTAACTGTTTGTTATTTCGTTGAAAGAAATTTGATATTCTTTCAGTTTGAGATTTCGACCTCGTCGCAAAAAAAAACACTCATTTTTCAGGCAGAGAGGAAATGAGAGGATGTCTCATCGCTTCCAAATTAATCGACGAAAAATCATCTTGAGGACGATAAATGGAGCGGAAAAGAAATTCGATGAATTGTTGATTATAAAATCGCTGTGGTCCCTGGGAAACCATAAAATGATGAGTACCACGAGAGGATTAAATGGAATGGCTCGGAATTTATAGGGATGTGTTGGCTCATGCAGAAGCAATCGTCATCAACCGCACTTGGACGTCTCGTGATTTATTAAACGATACACCGCGATGGATTTACAAGGGCGCGTTGGGAATGACGAGTCGATGATTATTCCCAGCGCTGCCTCATTCCATTGGTCGGATGACGCGCTCCTGATGCTGCTGCTGCACCACCCACCGGTGGAATCAATTTGTTTGGAAACCCATTACCGGTGGTGGAATTGATTTCACTGTCGGATACGCACCAGTCGCCATATCTTTTTAAACAGTCATTGTCATCATCCACCTCCCCTCATATCATATTCATATCCCACCGGATATGCTACTCCGATTCGGGGCTGTGACGTAAATTAATGCGAAAATTATTCGGTACAGCATCTTTCGCTATGCGATCGCTACAGACATCACACGCGTCACCGCTGAAGCACTTTAGGTCTTCAAGGCTCTGAAAATGGACCCTGAGACGTTTCCCTTCGTTTTTCCAAATGATTCATTGAACTTTCACGATTCCTTTCTCCACTTTCTTCATTTCCGTTCAAATTACCTAACTTCGCTTCATTTTACCCAATACCATTTTTTTTTAATTCAATACCTGAATTAAAAAAAAAGGTCATGGTAATTACATGCATGTAATGGCATAGCAGAATATTTAATGCAATACGAGTGACTATATTTTTTTATAAGGTTAAATAAATAAATAAAAACGTGATTATTCCGGGGATGCATTGCAATATTACTACATTAATAATTTTGATGACAGAAAGCGCTGTCATGATGACAGTTCGATTGACAGATCTGGTTAAGAAATGGCGTTAAAAAATATCTACTTCAAGGGCAGAGGAAGACATTTTTACTGGTATTTATGGAGTGCATGGGAAATAATTGCAATGTTGATGGGGAAATTCGAAGGAAATTACGGAAGTCAGATTTCGAAGACGTTTTGGCGACTACGGAGTCCAGTGTAAGAGTACGAAATGCGGGAACGAATAAGGGACATTGCGGAAGAAGCGGGGAACGGCACCCCCTGCACTTCAGGTTGAATAATTCAAGCTCTCATTAGGGCGACAAAAGCACCCTGATGGATAGCTGCTTGGCTCTCGCCGCGCGACTCCTGCGCTTCACTCTAATAACTTCTGCGACCATATATCCCACGCGTGTACACGAGTTACACTCGTCCCTATATTCGCGTAATTTCTTCCTTATGCCACCGTTCAACCCTCACAGCTGCGCCCTCTTCACTACAAAATTCATTGCTATCGATCAACAAATAAATCTGAAAAAAAAAATTAATATATCAACGAAATTTCATAATTTTTGTATTTTCTTTAGTTAATTCAATCGAATGAAGCAATTTTTCTTCAGTCACTATTTTATTCAATAGAATTTTTTTTTAATCAATTATTTTATTTAATTCAATTTCATTTGAGGGACTCAAGATTACGACAGAGTCTCAAATTTCCAGGTTACTATGTTTTCGAAGGATAATTACTTTGTAATTAGCGTGCGATGCAAAAGTATCTGCTCGTATTATAAAAAGGTCTCGCTGTCGTGTCAAAAAATTGGCAGGCCGGGGTGTAATGGCACACCCATTCCGCATTATTAAAAAAAAAAAAAAACAAACGTTTCTTTGAATTCAGGAACGCATTTCCTGTAAAAAAAATGATTTCTCTCAATCGAGAAAAATGTTTCATCGAGTCAATGCAATTTTATCTCAACGCAAATGAGCATTTCATCGAAATGCAATTTTCCAAAAATGCAACCCACGATATTACCTCGTAATCACAATAATCTTTTCGTTTATTCCCTTCGCCGGATTGTCGCTAAAGGGAATATAAAAAATTGCAGATCGTTCGCACACCGCGTGGCATTGAAATAATACAGCGGGACACGAGTGTCGGGGAGGAAGCATCAAACGGAAAAGTACGCAGTGGTTTTGTGAGTTGTGCGTCCGCGGAGACACCGGCGTCGTCTCCGCGAGCTCCCATTGTTTTATTTCGAATGTTCTTTCATTTCTTAAAAGGTTTGCCGCTGTGGAGAGCTGCTAGTCGCCTCGGTACGGCTTGATAATTAGGACAATGCGAGGCGAGCGCCAGCATTAATTATTAGCCGCGCTAATTACCCGAGGATAAATCGCTCGGCAAGGGGTTGCACGACGAGAGACGCGAAGTGGGGCGGGGGTGGCTCTTGTAGCGAGTCCAAAGCGTGGGGCCGGAGGGGGGCGGGGGCGGAGGGGGTGTAAAGTAGCTTGCCGCCTGCCGCTGGGCTCTCCAAGTGGGCGGTCAGACCCATTACCGTTATTGCTGCAACAAACAGCGTCCAACAACAGCGATAAATACCCGAATACCGCGTGCACCGAGTTCCGCGTTTACGAATCCCTCCCCCCCGGCCCGCCCCTCCGCCCCCGCCGCACGAGTTATGATTATTTAGCGACGTTCCACTCCAACCTGTCGACTGGTTTACCGGGGCGTCCAGTCATTGGCACCTCAGGCCTCATTCGCTGGATTAATTATTGACCACTTTGTTTTGGCAAGGTTTGTATTTTTTTTTTTTTTTTTGTAATCTGAAATACGATAATCCTCGGGGACCGGAGGTTACTTTTAGTTTCTTCGCTAGTTACGTTTGGGATAATGGTCCAATAGTCTGTGTTGTCATCTTCTTTTTTTTTTTTTTGATGGGCTGATTTATTGAAATTGTTGTTGGTAAATATTAAAAATAATAAAAAATAGTAAAAAAATAATAATAATTCCTGTGCCAAAATAAATGAATGTTTCCCTCTGGTACAAAATTGCCAATTTAGACATGGTCAAAGTACACCAAACAAAAGGTTCCATTCTTGAGCATTGGCGTAAAAAAAATTTTTTTTTTCTTCACTACTCAAGTGGACTTGGAAAGTTTTGCATCCATAAGATTTTTACTCTTGTAAAAGTGGCTCTCGATCCATTGTAGCGACGAATAATCTCTCCGATGTGACATTCGGGGGGACGATAACCCGAAGAACCTTGTTAATGTGTAGTGCGTCACACAAACGCGTGCGAACTACGTGGAATACAATATAATATTATCGTGGCTAGTGCACGGCGTGCAGAAAATGCGTGGAAAACATGTGAGACGAGTTTTTATTGGACAAGAGAGAGAGAGAGAGAGAGAGAAGAGAGCGGACCGTATCGCGCGCGGTGTCACTCAGCTCGCAATTGCTTCCGTCCGCCCGTATAACAAGAAGATCCCTTGATTGAATTCGAAGGCAGCACGATTCGTCCGGCGCACTCGATTATATTAAGTGCAATAATTTGCACGTATTACAAAAAAAAAATCCAAAGTCAGCGCCGTACTCAAGCGAAATAATAAATAATTAACAAATTTCATGGCAATTATTATATTAAGTGCAATAATTTGCACAAATTTTTATTTATTTATTTTTTACCGAAGTCGACGCCGTACTCAAGCGAAATAATAAATAACACCAAATTTCATGATAAATTTCCATTTAAATAATAATTTTTATTTCATAATAATTTTTTTGTACATTTTTGAGCATGAAATATTAATCGTGGAAAATATTATTTATAATAATGCCAGTGAATTATGAATAAATTTTCGTTATTTAATAAATGCAACGAATTCGGTAAGAAAAAAATTGATAATGGAATAAATTGGTCGATTTTTGTGGGAGTGACAAAATTAATATCGTTTACTTTATTTGAAAATATGAAATCCAGATTTTTCGGTTTTTTCAATTTTAGGGAATTTAGTTAGAATTATTTTGAGGTGAGTGTGTAATTGTGAGAGCTATGCAAGCTGATGTGATTGAGAGGCATTGTCGCCAATTGATAAGAACCACGTGGCGATAGGCTAGCCTCGGAAACCCTCGTAACTAAACACTTTTATGGAGAAAATGTAAATCCCAGTAATGACGAAGAAAATGAGAGATTAATGGTGGAAGGGAAGTACCCATGAGTAAGTCGGTCGTTTGGACGTAAGCTCAACGTGCTCGGGTCAAAGGTCCGGTGTGTCGTCGATAAGAGAAGACCCTGTGTTACGAGTAGGAGTCGCCTCTGAGTCGCGGAGTAACGCGCGCTTAGAAATTCAATTGTCGGTGACGTACTTCATTCATTCGTGCATGTGATTACAATGTGGTCTCGTTTTGTGGATCCCTCGCCATCCAGTAGATAAAAAATCGCTTTTACGCTTTAAAAAAAAAATTCTTCGACCGGAAGTTCGAAAATAAAATAAAAAAAAAATTAATTTTTTAAAATCCCATCAAAAGCGAAGATCCACAGAACGAAGAATTTTTTTATTATTTTTTTTCAAGTGTATCAAAAGTGAAAAGTGGAAAATATAATAAACGGAACATATATTGTTAAATAATAAAATTCGGTGAGTGTTAATTGATTTTAGTACAAAAAAAAAAATTTTTTTTGTAACATTGGAGGTACGTTTTTAAAAATTGTGAGACAGTTGCAATTCGTAGAGTGACCTTCGGTCCGATGAGAAAACAATTAAAAACTAAATGACGTCTGCTATTCACTTCCTAGTTCGTGTTACGCGGATGGGATGAGTGTGGGAAACGTATGTAAGCAACGAGAATCGAGTACTGCTCGCAATTAGAAACTGGTATTCCTCCCCTCCCGCGCTTCCCGCCCCCTCTCCGCCCTTTCTATGCACTCGCGGTGTATTTGTTCGTCTCCATTTGAGACCTTATTTGTTCTATCGTATATTGAGTACCGACTTTAAATAAAAACATTTATTTTACTCACAATTTCATTTATAAATTCAACTACCATTAAAAAAAAAAAAAATTAAACCATACTCCAACAGAAAATCCCAAAATAAAAATCCCAAAAACCCCAACAAAAATCTATCCCTACCCCCCCCCCCACCCTCTCAAAAAAAAAAAAAAAAAAAAAAAAACCCATCACAAATTCGATTGTCCGTACATCGATAGGAATGAGTGCAGAGTGCTCTAGTGGAGTGTGCAAGAGTCCCCTCCC
Source organism: Clistopyga incitator (assembly GCA_947507545.1). Classification (NCBI taxonomy): domain Eukaryota; kingdom Metazoa; phylum Arthropoda; class Insecta; order Hymenoptera; family Ichneumonidae; genus Clistopyga; species Clistopyga incitator. The sequence goes on from OX382186.1 coordinate 8,517,311, forward strand.
TATGGTAAAGAGGAGTACTCGGTGCTCGGCTAGCGAGCAGCTCCCCTCCGCACGAGGATTCTTCGAGCTCGGTGCGTGGACTTAACAGACGGACAAGCGGAGCTCGTAGCCGGAGGGGCACACGATAACAGGCCGTTTCACCGCGTGCTTCTTTATCGCTCCTTCTCTTTCTTTCCTTTCCTCCCTCTCCTATCCACCTCTCTCTCTCTCTCTCTTTCTCGACTCTTCTCTAATTATTCCGTGTTTATTCGTAGAAGCAGCAGCGGCAGCAGCAGCAACACAGCAGCGTGCACATCGTTCGCCAACGGCAGGGCCGGGCGGAAGAGGTGGTGGTTTGTGCCGTGAATCGGGAGAGTGCGCAAAGCCTTCTGCCGGTTGTAAAGTCATCGCGGTGCAGTTCGAACTCCTTGGCCCCTCTCGAACGTAGCCCAGCTGGACGAGCAATGGCCGAGCACGGACAGCCGAGGCCCTACGCGCTCGCCTTCTCACTCCTATGCCTCCTGGCACTCTTCGGTGAGTTACCGGCCGTTTTCAGTTTTCGTTCTCGCACTCCGCACTCTCTCTCTCTCTCTCGCTGCAGTGTCTTCTCCGTTTGCTTCTGCCTCCCCCACTTGGTCATCCCACCAACCCCATCATCCACCCCACTCTCCTCCCTACCTTTTCGACACGGTCACGCACTATTCCTTTTTTTTTTTTTTTTTTTTCGCTTATATTATATACACCTTCTCTGTTTATTGAAACGGAGAATTTCCCAGCTTGAAATAAACACGACTCGAGAAAATTGAAAATAAAAACCGAATGGTTTCAGAGGTTTTCAATATGAAATTGCGAAGAGAAGGCCTCGAATTTAGTGGTTTTTGGGACCATTGAGGGCGGGGGCGTATATGAATTGTTTTAAGGGGGTTTTTTTTTGAGGATTGGGAAATTTGTTTAGACAATTTTTGGATAATGTATGGTTTTTTTTATGGTTTTTTGAAATCGGGAGCTTGGATGTGGAAACATTTGAAATTAGTGATTTGAACGTTATTAATTTGCAATTTTCACACTGTAACGATACAAAAGGTTGTTTCCCATCGTTTTCATTGATGCAATCACGGAACTTCCTTCCTGTGTTATGAATCTTTGCGTGCACTTGCATAATAACAAATCTAATCGATCTGATCCGATAATAATAGTAACAACAGTAATAAATGATCACGAAGAATTATTCGCAGGAGCAAAAGTTTCAAGAATTCAATTTTTCCACAAATTTTCCATTCGAATATACAAAAAAAATATTTTTTCTATTTAAAAAAAATTCTATTTAAGCAGAAAAAAATTGTAACAAGTCGTTTTGACAACTCGTCGTGAATGCAGATAAATAAATTTTGAATCAGCGACAGAAATTTGTAAACGTGAGGACTTCCAACGACAAGAGACTGTTGAGATTTTCATTGGCTTCGTTGTCGAGAAAATAAATAAATAAATAAGAAAACAAAATGCCGTCTTGATTTTTAAGAGGTGCGCAACCGGTTTCCCTTAGCCGCGCTCTTCTAGAGTTACCTCGAGACTGAAACCGCAATTCCTATAGTTAACTCCGCTATTTTGCCGTTGAAAAATTTTATAAATCAATGCTTGACCACGGCGCACCAGCAGATAACATAATTTTCCATTTTCAATGCGCTCGAACTCATTAAAAATTCCATTTTTTTATCTATTCCCTCGACTCTCCACTTTTCCGTATTGCAAATTCCCTCATGATTGTTATTATTATTGTTGCAGGTTCATGCTGCCAGATGGCGCCAGGTAATTATTTTTACTCTGTCGGTAAATGCATCAAATTCTCTTCGCTATAATCAAAATATACATATATACATACATCAAACCGAATTTCGCGTAAACGAAAATTGATAAACAATCTAAGCATAAAAACGTATTTCTTCAAAATTATGATTATAAATTTTACGTCGATAACGAGGAAAATTGCCCCGAAAGTCGACGATAAAACAGTCATCATTTTTTCCCGGTCGGTAAAAAATATTATTCAAAATTCTTTTTTTTTTTTTTAATATACAAACAATGTTCATTTGGAAAAATAAAAAAATTACATTTACTCATTTCGGTGGAACACAAAATTGCTTTTAAAAAATTCTGATAAAATGAAAATCCACCGGTAAAACAGAGTGCAAATAGCCATTGAACCTCGCCGCACACTTTGGTCTCCTTAATTGTTGCACGGTGAAGGAGTAACGGCGATTTTTTTAGCGCACCGACAGCAACGACCGTTTCTTCAAGGTGGTACACCTCGGGCGTGACGAGAATACCAAAAATGAAAAAAATTTTACACGACGCATTTATGATTTTAATAATCAACGGGAAAAAAAAAAAATTATGACATTGGCAAAGCCTTGAAGCTTGCAGTAAAATTGGCGAGTCGTTGAATGCAATTCTCGGAAATTATCATAGATAACAAAGAGCGTAATTGTCGTAACTTAAAGTGTCCCGTCTAAGTAATTCCATGCTCAGTCATACAATTTTGCAAATTCCCTTGTGAAAACGCCTTTCGTCACTCGTTCGGGTGACGGCTCTCGATAAAATTATTCAATTGTTCCCTCTTATCGGCGATACGCTCGCATAAAAGTCAACACTTACTTCAACAATAAAACTCCAATATATTCAACGAATAAAGAAAACAAACGTTTCGTCGCAATTTTGTACTACACGTGGCTAAAAACTTCAGCACTTTTATTCCTTAAATCAAAAATTATCAACCAATCAATTTTAACAAAAAACAAAAAAACAAAAAAAAATGATTCTATCATTCATTTTCATTCCAAAAAAATCTATACCTTTGTAATTTTTTCAACCTTCACATCTAAGGTTCAAAATAATTTTTTTAAATGAAAAACAAAAAATTGAAAGCAACAATTGCAGTGCATGATCCCTTTGATCGTTTCTCCTGCTGCGCCGTGCCAATTTCTCGGTCGTTGAGGAGCGAGAAAATAATAATAAACACCATCGTGTAACACGAGCCTCGTCAGGGGCTCACCGATTAACGGTGGTCGACGAGATCGACACAGACACGCACAATGGACAGCCCGGATGGCCATACCGACACACGCTCTTAACAGATATCCCCCACCGTCTTCGTGGTGTACCACCACATCGACTAGCCCTCTCTCTGCTTCTCTTTTTTCCTTTCGATACGATGCGTAAGAGAGAGAGAGAAGAAGAAGAAGAGGTGAAGAGCGAGCCGAGCAAGTTAGCCGGCGAGCACGTTTGTCAGTCGACTCGCGACTCCCGACCAGTAACATTAAAAAAAAGAATCCAATCTTCGTGACTCGGAGAAATTAAATAATAATTTTTGAAAAATATTTCACACGTTTTAAGAGGGGTGGAAAAAAAAACGGGAAAAAATTGTCTATGAAAATGCGGAGATTAATTTTGTGCGCGTTGCTGCTGGTGTTTTCAGCCGTGGTTGGAGCGACCAGAGGATGGAGCGTAGGAGTGGCACTCAAGTATAAACTGACCAGCGTGATACTCTCGAGGGAAGCGGGAAAACCGAGGTCCGGGGGTGACGTCGGTTTCCAGATGACCGGCGAACTCGGCGTCGCCGCTGTTTGGCAAGATCCGAAAAATTCGGACACTCTTCTCCTCAGAATTCGGGTTTGTGCGCTATTTTTTTAATTTTGTTATTTTTTAATTTTTTTTTTTCATTATGGATAGTCGATGAATATTGAGCATGTACAATTTTCATTTATTAACGTGATTATTAGCTAATTTTAATGGCATTAAATGGATATTAAGTATTTAAGATTAAGTGACATTTATTATTTTTTTTTTATTTACGTTTTGGTGAGGAAATGTTGATCAGAAAAACCGGACAATGATTTATTCTCTTCGTGAAATATGATATATCGGACACCGGGTATAAATTCGTATCGGCTATGCCGATTCCCCGGAGGTCATCGTGAGATAAACAACATTCGATAACCTTATGTCATCAGTATCCGGTGAATTATCCTCGAATAGTCCGAAAAAAATGGTTTTTTTTCAATCCGGTTATAATTTCTGAGTTTTTGGGAATGACAGTGGGTCATTGAATATAGAAAAAAAATGGGAGATTAATTCAAATGATGAATTTTAATGATTTCGTGGTTATTCGAATCGTCGTTAAGTCAGTAATAATTAAGAAGGTATAATTTTGTTCACAATCAACAATGACAATAATGGTAAATATTTTTCTTTTCGATAGTTGGAATCACCACATTTATGGATAAAATCCAGAAGAGCGCCGGAACCGGAAGGATTTGTCGAGCACAGTTCAAAGCTGGACGATGTGTCGACGAGTCCGATATACGCCCTCTGGAAGAACGGCGAGATAACAAAATTGTATTTGGACCCTGAAGAGACGGCGTCGTCAGCCAATCTGAAGCGAGGACTGGCCAGTATTTTCCAGTATCGGACACTGGACGGCGAGTACAGTGAGCGGGATGCTTCCGGTCTGTGCAAGACGACGTACGTGTCGCACGGTCCGGGAAAAATGGAAAAGCAAAAGCACCGGTGCGAGGATTTGGGTTTGAAGCCAAAGAATCAACATCCCAACCCAATCCTCGGCGTGAACCTCGTGAGCACGAGACGAGTGTCTTACGAGCTGAATTCTCAGCTGCTCCCAACTCAAATCGACGAATTCGAACAGCACGAGGCGACTCTGAGCGCCAAACCGGAAGTTGGCACGACCGTCACCTCGCAAAGGCTCCTCAAAGAGATTCCAGGAAGTTCCGGGGTCCAAACTTCGCACGCTCACAAAGCTGAACAGGCGATTGCCGAACTGGATCCTAGACACAAAGAAGTATCCATCGATCTGCAAATCGAACCGGTCACGTGTCCGGATTCCGGATGTCGAACGGTAATAAACCACCAATTTTCCATTCACCCAATCATTCGTGTTATTTCCAGGCGACTCAAAAATACCCATTTCCTTTTTGAGGCCCCAAAGTCGAGACATTAATTTGCAAAGCTTTTAAAAACAAAATAAAATATTTCATCTGTAATAATGGATTATTATTCATTACTAATTTTTTTTTTTTTTTTCTTCAGTTGGAGGAGATCATCGACGAGAATCGCGACGCCCTGGACAATTCGGCTCTGGGAACAGCAAAATCAGCGTCAGCTTTTTTGAAGCTCATTCCCTCAGTCCGGGACGCCTCAGTCGAGTCGTTAGCCAAGATCCTGAAGACGCCGCGTAACCGTGCGATCAGAACTCAATTACTGGACGTTCTGGGTTCGGCGTCGACGCCGCACGCTCACCAGGCAGCGATGAAGTACTTGCGTCAGGACGACATCGGCGACGACACGGAGAGGTACCTCTGGGCGTTGTCGATGTCGCCATCCCCGAACCCGGACATCATAAAAGACGTTCTGAGGCGTTCGGAGGAGACCCTGCAGAACGAGCGAGTGTCCGAGACGTTGGCGTTAACGGCGGCGGCGATGGCGCGTCAGCACGGCCACCCAAACGTCGTGGAAAAGGCGCGAAACAGTCTCGAGCTCGGTCTGCAAAGTTGCACAGGCGACGAGTGTCGTTTGAGATTCCTGAGGGCGCTCAGAAACCTGAGAAGCAAGGCATCGATTCCAATTCTCTTGTCATACGCGACGAACGGTACAAGGTCGACGAGCATCGCCGCGTGGCGAGCCCTTTCCGCCCTGAAAACGGACCACTTGACCGACGACGTGCGCCGAGCGGCTCTCAGAACTTTTTACCAGTACGGGGGACCACGTCGGGACAGTAGCGTGCGTACACTGGCGGCCGATATCCTCCTGGAGAACCGACCGTCGGTAGTGGAGATCCAGGGCTTCCTGGAATACCTCGGTACGAAGGATCCCATGTTCGAGGTTCGACGTTACGTGAGTCAGAGAATCGAGCTCATGTCCGAGAAGGATCCTGAGTTCCGTGGCAAAGTGGCGGAGGCGACATTGCAGGAAAACTGGCGACTCAGGAATTACGACATTCTCGCCTATCGGGGACTGAGCACGGCGTTTATGAGGCCATTCCTCGCCTCGCCCAGCAGCAATGGTTCACTGGTCACCGTCCAGGAGGTGAATTCGGGATTGCTGAAGCGCGGGGTCGTCGACGTGGTCGTAAAAACGGGTGATCATGAGCAGGCCCTCTTCTCGTTGGGCCTCTTCGCCGGTGGATTGGGCAGCTTCGTGTCCTCCTCGTCATCCCAGGAAGAGACTCAGGAGTCGGTGGACGATGACGAGGTCGCGACCGCTGGAATGGAGATATCACTGCTGGGCGTCGGTGTGAGGCCCTTCGTGTTCTTCTCGGGGCAGGGCGAACTCATGGGTCACGTTTGGTCGGGTACCGCCTCCGAAAGAACGCCGGCTTATCAAGCGATTGCCAATCTTCATCGTCACAGTCAGCTGGTCCCCCTGAATTCGGGATTCCTCGCTGAGCTCGACGTCGACGGTGCTATGAGCTTCGACCTCGCCGGGCAAATTCAGCTCAGTCTCTGGTCCCGGAACGCTCAGTCCCTCGTGGAAATGGCCGGTGGTATCGCGGTCCGTGGGGTCACACGTGTGCGCTCTGATTTTGTTCAGAGTATGGCCGAATTCGCTCTAACCATGGAGCCTAAATTGGAGCTATCCACCGACGTGGACTTCTCCGGACCGGTTTCACTCTGCATGCGACTCGTGCAACCGGATACCACGATAAGGCACAACGTTTACAAGATCGAAAGGATACCGGGCAGCAGACACAGACTCAGGAAAACGAGGCGTTCGGCGCTGCCGTCGCCCCCGAGATCCTATCTTCTCAATCGAAAGAACAACGAGATGTGCTCCAAGGTGTTCAGTTAGGGTGGCCTTGTTCCGAGTGTACAGATGAAAGACTTGTCGATAAATGCGTACCAGCAATGGGGATTGAATCGTGAAGGAAATGGGCCGGATCCTAAAGGGCCCCGCGGCTCCGCCTCACGCCCTGACACTATCGTGCTCATAAAATCTAATCTAGTTTACTAATGAAAACAAAATAAGTCATACAAATAGTCTCGTTGTATTTTTGTACCATATATATACATTTGTTTACCTACAATTTATGTATATCCTCGTTTTCACAAGCGCGCGCGCCCAAATTCACGTCCCAATTCCTCGAAAGGCCCAACATCTTTCGCAGCTACCATAAGCAATACGACAGTTGGTCCTTCGTCCCGGGAAAAAAAAGGCAACTTTCCCAGCAGTTGTTGCAAAAAACAAAGTTGAAGATTGTGGTTACCTGAGGACTACAATTTTCTATGTCATTTGGCTTATGTTATCAAGGTCATACGAGCAGCCTGTATATAAGCTTTAGTACGAGAAGGGAAGACGGTAGATTTTGTGATGTTAATAATACAAGTTGAACCACCAAAGTCTGAAGAAAATCTTCGCGGTCCCTGAAGTTCGCCACGAAAAGTCACCTGCATCCACACTCGGCGACAACCATGTCCTCGTATCCATACTGGTACGTCAGGGTACCGGTTGCGTCGATGTAGAGGAGGCTCGTGGGTGCTAACCTTGTGGGAACGCAACAAGCGCGGCCCACAGCCTTGCCAGTCGCGCCCTGAAGAGCTCCGTGCACCAGAGTCTGGATGATGGCGTGTTTCGTCGGGTTAAGGTGATCCCCAAACGGATAGAAACACTTGCCAACGCATTGGTAAGCTTCGTAACCAGGCGGCGCAACGATCCACTCGTCGTAGGCGATCGAGGCAAAATCCACGTACAGGGGTCGTCGTCTGCAGAGGTTCCTTCGCCGCAACCTTCGACCTCCTTCCTCGACCCACGGTGCGGTCCCTCCCTCTTCGTGGTCTTCCTCATGGACGGCCCTGTTCCTTCGAATCTTCGGTTTAGCGTAACTCAGCACTAAAATGGGTCCTCTGCTTTTGTACGGTGACCTTGAGCCCCGACCCTTCACCAACAATTTCACGGTATCACCTTGTCTCTCCTTGACGGCCGAGGTCACGTCAAAAGCTCGCCAATTGTCGTCCATCCGAGATTTCCTTACATCCGACAGAACCCGATGATCCATCGAGGTGACCTTGACGATTGTACCCAGATATCCCAACAATTCGGCGCTCTCGAGATCCTCTTGTCGGGTTGAATGTGGAATTTGAAATTGCAGGGTTCTCGTGTTTTGGATGGTCGTTGATGAAGAGACGTGGACGGGATTAATGGCTCTTACGATGTCCGCATCCGGACGACGATTGTACAACTGGATCATGAATCGGGAAATGGGCTCTTGGTGCTTGATCTTTGGGTGATAGGACAATTGTCTTCTTGAGCTATTGGCGAATATTCGGTGGGATATCATGGATGACGATGGCAGTGACAGGTCAACTTGTATCGACGCCTTTGCTCGGACACTTGGACTGGACAACGTTATGGATGTCTTCCAGCACAAACAGCATATCGAACCGAGGGTACCAGCAGCCACGATAAACCAGTATTGCGATGAATTTCCCATCACTGCACGTTCATCCAAATTTTCTCGACTAAACGCTACTCTTCGGGGACCAAACGAAGACTGCTCTTCTGGTGGACTCGAGGATTCGAAAAGCATCGCGTACCCCCAAATAGCCCGCGCCAATTGAACCGCCCAGAGACCACTCGGCCTCCCAAAAGAGCTTATCTCCTGAGGTATTCACTCTTGAGTGGATCTCCGGCGACTGTTCCAACACTCGTGAACCTCCTTTCCTGGCCTCTACCTAATATCTCGAGGCGATGGTCCAGGGGATTTACAACATTGCAGAATAAAAATCTTATATTTTTGTTATTACTTATTAAGTAATACCGAAATTCTGAGCTCGAGTGCAGCTCAGGACCAATTTTTTTCAAAATCGTGACGGTAAATATTGCGTAATTATTAATTATTTAAATATGAATATTTCATTTCAGACAGTAAAATCACTTTTCAAACCCTCTTTCGAAATAATAATTGAATAACACTTTTATCGATTCAGTGTGACTTTGAAATCAATCGATTACAAGCCAATGGATACTCAATACATTTTTATTTTAATTTAGGAACGATAATTTATGATAAATCATTACTGCTATTTGATCGCTAATTAACTCAATGCTTTTCACCCCAATGTCACTTTTCACCCAGCGCAGGTCTCCCTGTTTCCATCAGCAGGCTAGTCGAAGAGCATTTCGGGGACTAACCGGAAGATGTCGCCTCCGAGGCCGAGGAAAAGGCTTTGGACGATGGGGCAGCTGTTGAAGCGGGTTGGCTAAGGGTAGAAACACCGATGACGATACGCGGGTGGCGAGAGAGCCTCACAGCATCGATTTCGGTGCAGTGACGTCATGGATAGAGCGAGCCGCAGGAGATACGCCAGTGGGAATCCGCATCGGCCGGGGAAATATCAACGAGGGACGGAACGAGTGTCGTGTGTGACATGCGGTGGCCCTGAGTGAATTTTCTTACCGGCTCTGACCAGCCCAACTCGACGAGCCACACGTCTAACGCACTTATTCACCCTCTTGTTTTGAATTAAGCGTTCTCCTCGGCTTGTGACCCTTCGACTCGTGATTCTCGCGCTCGGTTCGCTCTTTTATCAAAGACTCCGTCCTCCGTTCACCGGCTAGTCGTACAATACACTTGGCGCTAACGAGAAGCACACTCATTTTATTTAGCCTTAAGAGAGATATTCAAATTTCCTTCTGCCTCCACCGAAATTTCACTATTTCGGACACACTTTCACCGAGTGACTCTCGTTCTCCATTGAGGCAGACAGTGAGTAAAATAAATATAATTTACCACTTTTTTTTTTTTTTCTCCTATCAACCCTGACTTGGATGATACTGTCGACTTTGGATTTTTTTTTGTTCGTTTTGTAATTGAATATTTGTTTTGTAACTGAATATTACTGCGTATGGGAAATACAGCGAGCCCATTTGACGTGCTTCTTAAGCTGAAAATCGATCATTTTTCGCTATACTGAATATCGCGAGGGAGCGTGCACTCCCTCCGGAATATACTACGGCCACCGCTCGTCGGCTTTAAGGGGGTTCACATTTTTTAAATCCTGTTTCTACGGCTCATTTAACGAGGGAATAGTGACGATTGTTTAGACGAATAATGTCAAAGGGAATATCATTTTTTGTGGCACTTTTATTTGGCAGCGATGGAACAATATTTCTGAGATTGTTATTACTTTTTTTTTTATTGCAAATATCGTAATGATGAACCAATGAAATTTGAAATTAATTGTACCGGGTATTTTCTATTTATTTGCACTTAATAATGGCATAGAAATTTTTATCGAAGGGTATTTAAATTTCGTAACTCAGTGGATCAATTTATTTTTTAATCTGTTTTTTTTTTACCTTAAATTTTCTGTGGAATTCGAAAAAAAAATCGTTGGCTCCGAATTGAAATTGTTATTCGGGCTATTTTTTGAGAATAAACTTAAAAAAATGCTATCGAAATGTCTTTTGATGAATCATCGCTTTTACGAGTCCGACAATTTTTTTTTTTTTGTTCTGGCACAGTAACACATGCACATATGTAGCTTCGTGACGATATTATATTTTTTATCAGAATGCCCTTCGGTCCATTAAGCAAATTTCGGGGCTCACAAAATAATATATTCATAGTTGAAGCAAAATCACAACGAGAAATAATTGTCCTGCTCTTATCTCGATCGCTCGTTTGACCCAGCCAAGATTTTGCCAATCTCCCGCGCGAAGTGATAGCCTCTTTTTCAGTACAGTAATGAAGCTCCTAATTAATGAATATACGCCGCGGCGGAATATATTCCGATTACTATTGCCATAAGTATGTAAATATCTCCATACCCTTCCCCACGTTAAGCGTAATATACAAACGCTTAATTAACGCAAGCTTCGTTTGAGTTATCGTTAAAAAATAGCATCCATGCAACGATTGGGAGCTGAAGTATCGGCTAAAATTTTTATTCGATCCGAACTTTGGTACATAGCGATAAGAATATTAATCTATATATTTAAAAAAATAATTTTTCTTTATTATCAATGATTTCTTGATGTTATTATTGATAATTGAAATAAAAATATAAAGAAATTCTTGTGGACAATTGTATTCATTTTTCCATGAAATAAAAATGCTCTTTGTGATTGTGTGCTTTAAGCGACCTTAGCACTCTGGGTGAAGTTTACAGTAGTAAATGGATGTGTCATTATCGATTGCAAAATCGATACTAATCGGTGGATGAATGATTGATCAGTGTTGCAGGCACACCTGGAGGACTATTTTGGTTGGCCGTACCTGGGAGGAGCGGCAGGTGCCCTCGTGCTAACGGGGGTAGCTGCCTACTTTGCAACGAAGCCATCCCCGGAAATACCCCTGATGCCGCTCGACTGCCAGTCGAGGCTACTTCCGGTGAGCGAGCGTAGCCTTCGAGCGCAGCGCGCGAGCCGCGCTAGATCCGATTGCGTGCACATTTATCCGGAAATCTCTTATAGAATTCCATGGTAATTCAACATAGTGACACTAAGCTTGATATGTTAAACACGTACATGTTAATATTGTACTGTAAATTGGTGTCTCGTGAGGTCAGATATTTAATCAAGCTCGAAATACCCAAAAATTGCAAAAAAAAAAAATTACGCAACGTCACACCTAAAATGTATCAATTATTTAATTATAAATTTAATTTTTTTTACTTCATCATTTAATTTTCGTGGCTATTTGCCTAAATTCCTGATGTAAACTCATATACAGTAGGAACTCGGTTGAGACAATGACACTTGTAATTGCCAGGTGGTCCACGGTTTTGCTCTGCCCTCGTGCAAATGCGATACAGCGATGCATTAAGGGGCGGGGGAGGGAGGGAAACATGAAATTGCGAATAAGGCACGCAGAAAAATAATGACCGATGATAAATAGTTCAGCACACGGAAAATAGTCGATTTCACACGTGCCTGGAATTACGATCGTGATTCGTTAAAATTATGTTTCACTTACAGATTACGCCCGTCTGCGGTGTTAAGGGCGGCTATTGCCAATAATTCACGAGCGAATGGGTGTTTGAGAATTATCTGCCCACGAAATATCTTTTAATTAGCCAGCGAAATTCCTCGCGGAGAGATACCCGTCGATTGTGCATCTATACTCTTGTATTTCTCACAACTCGCGTTCAAGCGAGACGCATACGGTGTTTCCGTATCGTAGTCTGGCCGAAATCCAACCAGCAGCCGGGCAACAGCACCGCCAGAAGAAGAATGAGAGGACTAAGAGGAAGATGAAGAAGAGGAGGAGGAAGACTGCTTACCGCAAGACCCAGGCACTATATTTAAATAATCGAGAATCATCCGCGAGAGAGAGAGAGAGAGAGAGAGAGATGCGAAAAGGTGAGGTAGTAGGTAGCACAGGGAGGAGGGATGAGGGGGTGTCTCCTCGGTGTCCCGTTCATCAGCTATCAAAAGCGACCACCGCCACCACCTCGAGCCTGTTGCTCGCCAAAAACGCTTCAAGCCACCTAGAGACGTTTGGTTTAGTGCGCGATCACCGATCGCCCGGAGAAGATCGATTTTTAGTCAATTAACTTTTTTTTTTTAAACAATCAAATCGCCAAAAAAAAAAAATTTTAACTATTTTATCGTCACGAAAATAATCATTTGATCGGCTGAATGATTTTTTAATTAACTCGATAAACAAAAGAGATAAATCATTCTTCGTTCATTTTATGTCGAGTGCGTGTCGTAAGGATTTTTGAGGAATAGCGAGGAGTGATTTTTAAAAAAATAAAAATAAAAAGAGGTGCTGCTGTGGTGTCAGCGAAGGCGGGCAGGCCCGCTGGCCTGTGCGCGTGCTTTATGCCGTCGTGAGACAGTCGAGCTTTCGGCGCGGCCCCTAAACGACCGAGGAGTGCGTGAGAAGTCTCAGCGAAATAATCGAATATCGGCGGGGTGTCATTGATCGGTTATCGGCCGATTGATTGGGGATTAAAATTTGAGAAAGCATTTTTTTTTTTTTTTTTCGGTCGTCCAGTGTCGTGAGCGGGAGGCGGACGCGCCAGTCCGGATTACGAGATGCCGGGCGGCACCTCCACGATACGACCGCCCATTGATCTCAGCGATCAATCAGAGAAGCTCAAGGTGTTTAAACAGCGTCAACATGTTTCTTTTGTTTCTCTCTCCCTTTTATTCTTTCTCTTTTTAATTCCGATTGATCGGAAATGTTCTGCGGTCGTTACATCAGTCTTGTATTTTTCTTTTCTTTTTTTTTTTAACGCCTTGAAGAATGATTCATGAGATCGGCGTTACCGAAGCGGATCGTCGTGAGTCAAATAAGAGAGAAAGGGGATTTAATCGAGAGGTGTAAAAATGGAGTGGTATGGAAGAGTGGTCCAAAAATAAAATGGTTACCCGCCGGCGGACGAGCTCTTCGTCGATGATTCCTCGCTATCGGGGTGACGAAGTTGAGAAGAGTGCTTCGGATTTGGGAACTGGAATGTTTCGAAATGCAAACAGCGAGCACTTAGATCTTTTTGTTTGTACAAATCGAAAACGTCCGTCACTCGGATAACGAATGTCCAAACCATATTTTACTGTAGACTACGTGTGTTTTAATAGGGTTACCGTTTTGTGTTGCTTATGTAATGTCGAGGTTTAACGTTACGGTGATGTGGAAGTTCGCTCGATATCAAGTGTATCATGTATCATTTTAACGACGATTTTCCAGGGCGCTGAGCTCATCAGAGTCTCCAAATTCTACAAGGACAGCAAGGAGGGACGATTCATAAGTTACATACACGAAGACGTGAGGACCCTCTACGAAGCTTTTCGCAGGGGCGCCAAAGAGTCAAGTGAGTTAAGCACACGCATTGCACGATTACTGTAGAATAGTGGGTCAATAACGTGGGATGCGCTATTCGTAATTGCGTTTGGTAAATGAAAAGTTTTCGAATCGATGATCAACGAATTTCGTGGAGTTTAAACCGAAATAAGTGGGTTAAAGGTGTCAAATGTAGGTAATGTGACATTTTAACCGGGGTTACCTCTTGGTATGATGTGCACACACAGGTAACCCACTTCCAAAAGATGGTTGAACCTCACGGTTAGCCTTAACCCAGTAAACCGCATGCGAAAATTTTCTCTCGTCGTAAAATACGGAAATTCATAATTCTCGGTTATAAAATGATAATTTCGTCGCAATAATCTCGACATTGACATTAAAAACGATAAAGTAACTTGAAACGAACAAAATAATCGGGTTAAGGGAAATGGTATTTCCGAAACAATAATAAACACATGTTTTACGTTGGGACAGTGTAACTCTAGTTTATGACAACGGAAATCCGCGCTGCAGTGAAAATTCAAATTAGCCATGAAACTGCGTAACGTTAGTGGGTTATAATCTCGCTCGCTCGGTTGGGACTGAGTTTGAAAACTACTGGACGGTGAATTTGGCTCTGCCATTCGCTAGAAAATTCGCCAGCTAACCGACGAATTTTTATTAATGTTTTTTTTTTTTTTTTCATCGTTCTAATGTTAGCGTATAGAGTGCGATTTATTAGAGACAGGTGCGCGAAATTTCGTCGCTGAAACGAGGGTCTTAAGGAATGCGGGCTTCGATAGCGTTGCTCGTGGATGTTGATCTCTCGATTTGTCAAGTTACTCTTTTTTCTTGGCGTCTCGTGATTGAGGCGTCGGGATTTGGTAATAAAAGCCACGAGACTCCGAATGACTCGTGTCACGAGTAGTCGCGCGGCGCGGAAACAGCGTGAGACATTGACGTGACTCGCACGAGGCCTCACGACGTCTCACGTCCCTTGGCTAATATTACACAGCTTTAGCTCCGAGTCTCGAGGGAATTAGCGGAGGCCGAGAGGAAAATTGGCAACACGCTATACTCGCCTCGGAGGACTTCCTCACCTGAAACCTTTTTTATCGCGGCCAATTATCATATTCATAAAAGTGTCCATAACTTCGGTGAGAACGGAAAATTCAAGACGGAACGTCGCACATTGCTTTGGCATTAATTTTGGCAATTTGCGAAGCTTCCTCCATGAGGAAATGTACTAATGATCGATCACGTGTTTGCGCATATTTTGCCAAAAATAACAACAACAAAAGAGAGGCTGCTGTTTCCTCTCTGCCAAATTTCATCTCGATCGCTGGAAAGATGCTTTTTTTTTTTTTGGTCATCAAAATATACATTTTGTAAATTTTATTATTTTCAAAGTCGTCGGAGTTAAGGTGAAAAATAATTAATTGTCATTTGTAAAAAACAGATAATGGACAGTGCCTTGGCTGGAGGGACGGGCCGACCAAGCCTTACCAGTGGCTCCACTACAACGAGGCCTTATTGAGGGCGAAGAATCTCGGCTCAGGCCTGATATCCTGCGGACTCAGTCCAGGACCACAGACGCTCGTCGGTCTTTACAGTCAGAATTGTCCGGAATGGATACTGACCGAGCAGGCGTGCTACAGCTATTCGTTGGTCGTCGTGCCACTCTACGATACGCTAGGACCAGACGCATGTGCCTACATCATAAACCAGGCTGAGATCAGCGTGGTCATATGCGAAGACGACAAAAAGTGTAACCTTCTCCTTGACAAAGCTCCGAGGTACGAAATCCAATTTCAAAGTGGGTTAAGCCCTCTAAACGCTAGTGAGTTAAGTTAAAAAGCGGGGTTACACTGTCTTGGAGATGAGTCAAGCCACTAACCCACTTCCTTATTCCCGTAAACTCTCATTGAAAGGTTTAAATCCAAAATAACAGTTTTCCCGGGTGAAAATCGTGAGTTTGTCATTAATTCGTTGGGTTAACTCGTTTCGCAGATGCCTGAGGAAATTGATAGTGGTGAAGGAGACGAGGCCAGCGACGAACCAACGCGCAAAGAACCGAGGAGTGGAGCTACTGAGATTCGAGGATGTCGAGCGTCTAGGCTCGCAGAGGAATCATCCGGAAGTACCGCCGAGGCCCTCGGATCTCTGCACGGTTTGCTACACTTCCGGGACAACCGGAAATCCGAAGGGTGTCATGCTCACGCATCAAAACGTAATGGCTGGCGTGAGCGCGGTTATACTGCAGCTCGGCGATCACAAGCCGACCGCGCGAGACGTAATGATCAGCTTTTTGCCGCTGGCGCACATGCTCGAGAGATGCTGCGAAAACGGGATGTACATTGTTGGGGGCTCGGTCGGATTTTACAGCGGCGACATAAAACAACTACCTGACGACATGAAGGCACTTAGGCCTACCGTTATGCCGGCTGTACCCAGACTTCTCAATCGTATTTACGACAAAGTACGTAAAATACATAAAACAATAACACTATTTTATTCATATTTTCTCGGTATTTTTTTTTTAAAGACATTTTAAAATCATGTATTTTTTTTATTATTAAATCTTATACTGTTGAAAAATGTTGCGTTAATTGAAAATTTAGGATCGAGCTCTCGATTTGGTGTTACAATAATTACTTTAATGATATTTGTAATTGCTCTTTAATTAGTGGATAATCGCGATTTTGGTTATTGTCGTTATTTATGATTTTTCGAAAATGCCTTATTATCTCGTGGGTGGCACTCGCGGTGTAGTATCTCGAAATAAACATGTTTATCGGTTAGGATTGTGTTGGGATGGGACGGTTTTAGTCGCTCAATGCCATCATCGAGGACGTCAGCTGAGAGTGGAGGGGCAGAGAGATAGCGCATTTGTGGCTCCCTCAAAGTGCTCTAAATATAAATTCTAAACAGTCGCGTGAGCGTTTTCGCGCATATACTTTTCCCTCTGGGGTTATGCGAAAGATTGATGATATTGATGTAACGACGAAAAGAGGCACTGCCCAATTACCAGTCCATTTGTTGATTTTTTTTTTTTTTTTAAACAGGTACAGGCCGAGTTGCAGTCTTCATTTCTCAAAAAAATGCTCTTCAACATGGGCATGCGTTCCAAGGAGGCGGAAATCAAAAAAAGCATCGTCAGAAGCAACAGTATATGGGACAGAATAGCTTTCAGAAAAATTCAAGACTCGATGGGTGGGAGGTTGAGACTCATGGTCGTTGGTTCCGCACCCTTGGCCGGAAATGTCCTCACCTTCGCGAGATGCGCACTTGGGTGTCTCATCGTCGAGGGCTATGGTCAGACCGAGTGCTGTGCACCCATAACTCTCACCATACAGGTAAATTTTTATAATAATTTTTTTATAAAATAATTATGGGAATAATGGTCGCGTAAAAAAAAAAAAGTGGAATTACCGATAATTTGAGAATATTGCAGATTTCCCCATAAAAAAGGTTAATTCTATTAGAAATTCAGTATTCAATGGGAAAAAAAGCCGATAAAAAATATCAATTAAAAAAAAATTAATTAATAATTTTTTACGTATCAATAAAAATCAATATTCTTTTAGTATGACATTGAATATTGATAAATTTATGGGGTTGTGAATTACTCAGGTGGTTTTTACTGGCTCAGATTTGTTTTTTATTCCCCGTCACGGGCCCTTGAAAATGTGTAAACGTTATTATTGTCGGTATCCCGCGCTTTTCCCTCTCCCGATTCATCCATCAGCATCACCGTGTTTCGTCCAGTGAATGAACCTACCCCAATGTACAAACAAGCGGTGATGAGACGCTTGCCTCCGTTACAGATCCGCTATAGAATGTGCACAGAGTCACATATACAGATATATGAGCCAGTTAAATAAAATTAGAATCACGGATGTCGCTATTCTGGGACGTCACCGCCGGGGGCGTCTTTCGATTCGTTGCGGCCTGTAAACATTTGTCTCATTTCAGCGACCACTAAAGATACATCAAAGAGAAAAAGAATTAAGCTGCTGAGCAATTTGCGTCTTTTTATATAGCAATCCAGTTCAGTATCATTGTGATTTAAAACTACTTGAATCCATCCATCCAAATTGACTGAAATGTACCCATCTGTGATTCAGCTATTTAAATCCAGTCAAATTCCAATGGTTATTCAATCCACATTCAATCTGAATCCACTTGAATCCATTTGTCTGAATCCAATTTAAATCCATTTGAATCCAATCTGAATCCACTTAAATCCCTTATCTGAATCCAATCCAAATTCAATAATATTTGAATCCGCTTTTTAATCCCTTCGGTTCATCAAATTGAATAAAAAATTTAACGATTCATGAGGACAAGAATTTTTTTAAATATCTGAATCATGTGTTACATCCTTTCTTAGTCGTTTAAAACATCATACGGCTATTCGACTGCTGATACATTATTACCGCTGAGTCGTGACTTAACGATATAAACTTAGAGGTTCAGCAGTGAGAAGATCTCGCGACCACAAATCGCCGGTGGATTCAATAGCTTGGGTCCGAGCCATCCTAACGTTTGCCGCGGCGGTCAATAAACGCTCCGCAAATAAACCGAGCATGCGATCGCCTACTTGCTCGTAACAATAATAACAACAATAATAATAACAATGAAGTATGCAAACAGCAGCTCTAGCGATGGAAACAGAATTTAGAGCCAACTAACATTTGTCAGACAACGGACCGTCGCACATTGTCGTCGGTGCATCACTTAATTAATCAATTAGGCCTGATACGCTCGATCGGGAGCCGTAACTAATATTCAAATAAAGCGCACTTCGGTTTTTTAAACTTATACCCTATAACTATTGCCATTCTTCTTTTAAAAAATTCGAAATTTTACCTTTCTTAATGAAGTTAATAAATCTTTTTTTTTAATTACTTTATTTAGGTGATTCGTTTCGTGGTTAAATATAAGAAATATAATTATTATTCAAAAGCTTCAATGTTCATTGATTGACCTAATGAATTTATCGATTCTAAATCCTCACAGGGAGATCATGTTCCCGAGCACGTCGGACCACCGGTCGCTTGTTGCTGCATTAAACTCGTGGACGTTCCGGAAATGGAGTACTTCGCGATAAGCAATCAGGGAGAAGTTTGCGTCAAGGGAACGAACGTCTTCGTCGGGTATTACAGAAATCCGGAGAAGACCGCGGAGGTGGTAGACGATCAGGGATGGCACCACACCGGTGACATCGGCATGTGGCTTCCGGTAATGATATTCAATAAATTTTACATAATTCAATAAAATAAAAAATATAAAAATAACACAGTTACCACTAATTTCGATTAATTTACTAATGAATAATATATATACATTTTGAATGTCATTTTAGAATGGCTGTCTCAAAATAATCGACCGAAAGAAACATATCTTCAAGCTCTCGCAGGGCGAGTACATAGTCCCGGAAAAAATCGAAAACATATACATAAGAAGTCAGTACATTCATCAAGTTTTCGTGCACGGAGAGTCGCTGAAATCTTGCGTCGTGGCGATCGTGGTGCCCGACGTGGACGTGGTCAAGTGTTGGGCACTGGAGAACAAAATTCCGGGCACACTGAGCGTGCTGTGCGCCAATCCGGAGGTCAAGAGACTCATACACGACGACATGCTCTCGTGGGGCAAGGAAGCTGGTCTCAAATCTTTCGAACAGGTGAATTAACACGACAATTACACTGTTCAACTTCACTATTTCCTATCACTTCCCATGGATCAACTAATTCAAATTTTCTCATTTTTTTCTTATGGCACAAAAAGCCCATTTTCACCCAAACAACAAAAAAATGGAAAATATTTATTTTCTTCAATACGAAATCTTCAATTTCACTGCCAATTTTACAGGATAATTAGCATTGTATTAAGAACGTGTAAAAAAATTGGCAGCATGTAAATTGCAATTGTCGAGGAGTGATAAATATTTTATTTCAGATATTTGAAGCATGAATGCAATTTAAAAAATTTTTTTTATCGTTCTTCATCTTCTCAATAAAATTCTACAGGCGTTAATATGATTTTCAATCAAATTTCTTTTTAATATCTTCAGGTTAAGGACATTTATCTACATCCCGATCCATTCTCCGTGCAAAATGGCCTTCTCACGCCCACCCTCAAGACGAAACGGCCTCAGCTCAAAGCTTACTTCAAGCCTCAACTTGAGGATCTCTATCAGCAACTCGACTGACGGAAAGGCATTGAGAGAAAGACGAAATTTTACGTGAAAGCCCACAATCACTTTAGTCACTTTTCCCCTCAAGATACGATAAATAATAATAATAACAATAATAATAATAATAATAGTAATATTATTCACGAGTACTGTACCCACCGTCGTCAACGCAGCCGCCGTCTAATCTACACTGAACAGGAAACACGCTCTCTCTAATCTCTTTCTGTATCTTCATATTTTATTTGAATTATTATTATTATTATTATTATTATTATTATTATTGTTATTATTATTCATTACTAGTCTTATATATCATTTTCACTTGATACACAATAGTCGCGCAGAGCAAAAAACACTGAATAAAAGCTACATTGTAATAATAATAAGGTAATTGATATACATACACGATATTATACATTAAATAAAGCCGAGTTATTGTTAGGCTCGTCTCAAATACTTTTCATTTCCTTCGATGTACAAAATCCAGTTTTCTTAAGATTTTTGTTTGGTTTTTGTTTTTTATTTTCTTTTTTTTACGGATTAATTTTGCAATTTTCTAATACGTTTTTATTGTATCACTGATTTTTTTTTTTTTTTTATTATCGTTTACTCGTATTCGTTTTTTTCCTTCAAGACAGATAATTGGATTTTGACGAGAAAATATGCGGCGAAAGACATGTTTGCAATTAAAGCGCGACTTGGAATGTCGTTAAGTGCTCCCCGATTGACTCGGACAACAGCAATAAATAAAAGTCTCGTTAATAACTCGCGCCTCGAATAGATAACTGTTAAGTCTCTCGATAATGACTCTCTTCTTTTTGGCTACAATATACACGAGAACCTCCAGGCAGACTCTTCATTTGTCCATGAAAATTCAAGTCGGAATTGAGGCTTCAATGTACTATATATATATACACACGAAACAATAACAATTAATTGTCTAGTCTTTGGATCTAAAGCTGTAATATAGAACGAAACAGCCGACGATTAATAGGACGAGTGCGACCATTGCCAGGATAAGCCTCTGCTGGAGGGCCCGGAAAATCATTCCTGAGAGCAGACGCGAACCTCTTCCCAAATCGGCATCAGTTTCTCGCAACTGAAAAATACCAAATACATTTTTCATCGATTCTGATAGAATTTCTACAAAAAAAAGTACCCACTACTAAATATACAAAAAATTATAGGAGCCTTGGAGAATTTTGAATTGAATTTTTCATTGTAATTTGATGTCTTGACTTTTGGTTTTTATAGAAGAACGTTATTTCGTTCGATAAAATATTAGCTAATTTAATAAATATCATTCTTTTGATTACCCTTCCTCTGCTCCGTTGAATCGTTTCTCTCTGGTCGTGAAGATCCTTTAGAACCTGCGAACCTATTTCCTCGGTCTCTAATACCATTCTATATCCGTTCTGCAACGTTCTTCCGGTCCTCTCGACTCTGTCCGAAGTGTCGAGCAGCTGCTTCTTCTGATCTTCGGTTATGCCGCCGTTTTCCCACGTGTCGTCGCCGCTCAGGTCCACGATCTCCTCCTTCGGTTTTTTTGCCGTCTGAAATTCCCACGCGAGCCTCTTCAGCTCGGCGCGGTGACTCTCGACCCGACCGCCGAGACGACGACGCTGCGATCCCGTCGTCCCTCGCACTTCGAGCTCCATTTGCTCCAACTACCCAATCAAAAATCTTCGTTAGCTCGTCGGTTACAGGACAGCGCAGAATTTTCGCAGGAAACGCACGCCGACAAGTATTTTATGAATTTCAGACCCAAAATTCCATAATTACATTAGCCACAACGTCGATTAATTTCCATGGCACAATATTCTCCAAAATAAATCACAGTCCTTTGGTTTTTTTGCGGTACCAA
Source organism: Clistopyga incitator (assembly GCA_947507545.1). Taxonomy (NCBI): domain Eukaryota; kingdom Metazoa; phylum Arthropoda; class Insecta; order Hymenoptera; family Ichneumonidae; genus Clistopyga; species Clistopyga incitator. The sequence goes on from OX382186.1 coordinate 8,539,148, forward strand.
TGGGTTAATTATTTTGTAAAGGGTTGACAATTTTTTCTCTACTTACAAAAGTTACAAATTTTTTTTTAGCAAATATTGAATGTCCAAAAAAAAATTTGAGTTTACGTATAAAAAAATTCCATGTTCTTGAAATGGAAAAATTAAGGCCTTTATTGGGATTGTGTATTTGAATATTTATTTGACAAAAAAAAATTGGTACTGTCCTATGCCAAAAAAAAAAAAAGCTATGGAACATAATTTGTATTAGATTTTGGTAGAAAAAATTGCATTACCAGCTCCTGAGCCTCTTCGAGTTGCCTGTCGACATCCTGAACGAATTCCCGCTTTTCTCCTGTGAAAGAGACCACGTGACGTCAGGGAGTTATCGATCGCGGTTGTTGTTATGACAGAGGGCGCCACCGCACGGTCAGCCCGATGTGTCACGACTGTCCGGGGATCAACCCGCGAGAGACTCACAATTCGCACAATTGAATTACAAAGCAATTAGAAATGGGCGAGACATTGACTCGGCAATTAGGTTTACTTACCGCCCACGAGTCCGCCTATTCGGCTGATCTTGGCTGTTATGTCTGCAGTCAAAACGGCGTATTGTTGCTCGTAGTTGTCTATTAACGTCGCCATCTTAACACCAGTTCGTACGACTGTCGAGTTTGCACTCCAGATGGCGTCTTCGACACACTTTTCCCACTTTTTACACAAAGAAGCACATAAAAATCGTCCTATTTTCTCTCCTCACTCATTGAAAATGAAAATTTCCATAATTGAAAACGCGACAAAAATATCAAAACGAATCACAAAAATGAAAAAGTAGCACCGGTACCTCTTCCAAATATTTCTGCGTTTCCCACATTCATTTAGAACATTTAAACAACGACTTCAAACCTTCGAAATTGAAAATACCATCATCAATGACAGTTCAATAAATTCCAATAATCGTACACGCAGGAGATAAAAAAATTATCTATGCTGTTTTACCGACCGAGATAAAAGCGCGGACGTTGTTTTACACACGTGAACGTCTTTTCCCACGGGAAAAGGTGTAAAAAAATGTCAAACATGCAAATCAACCGCTGTTATTAAAAAAAACATGCTGACCATTCCTGCATTACCGACCGAGTCGCATGCGCTGACGTCGACAGACACGTGGACGCATGGCTTTCGAATATGCAAAATAAACAAGATTTCGAAAAAGGACTAAAAGCGTGGATATAAAAAATGGAAAATTTTTGGTGACTCGTGTTTATTACTGGGACGTGTGTTCTCGCTGCTTTGGCTTTTTCGCTTGTCCTGATTCATAAATACGGGGAAAATGGGTCTCGTGGGCTTCGAAACTCGTGCTACGTGGCGGGAGGCACGACAAAATGGCCGACCGACGACACGTCAGTGAAACGGACCAATCGCAAGCCGCCCGACAGGAGACTCGACCAATGGGCGCGGTTCTCCAGTGCGCCAGCGAATATTCCGGCTGCACTGGAAGTGGAAAAGGGTAAAACGTTTTTTCGGCCGGCTGGCTTCAGTAGTGCCAAAGCAGTAGTCGAGCAAAATGAAGATGGCTGCCGAGGTGAGGTGGCTCGCGCTATTTATCATTTTTCTCGCTTTACGAAAAATCAGTGGCAATTCGATTCATCGTAAATTCGAGTACAAATACTCCTTCAAGCCGCCGTACCTCGCGCAGAAAGATGGGACTGTACCTTTCTGGGAATACGGAGGAAGTAAGTACCCTTAAAGGCTCCGCTGTGAACGTATCCTAACCCATTCGTGGAATCGCTAACTCTTCCGTATGTTTCGCTGCTTCGTCAACAATTATCAACTTTGACCCAAGAAAATCCCCTCCCCTCTCCTCCCCAATGATACGATACTATCTGCAATCACGCTTTTTTTTTGCGTTCGTTCTTACGCTCCATTTTTGCGAGTTTATGAAATCGGCTTAAGGGCCTTCGTTTTGTGTACACGTCACCTGTTATCAGCCTCCCGGCAAGTCTGACAGCTTTTCTCGCCGATATTTCTAAAAACACTTTCCTTTTTGCGGAGTTATCATTATTCTTTTTTTGTTTTGGTAATCAAGAATGTATTAATTTTAATTGATGCTTGGGATTGTTTACACGTGAACTCAAAAATCTAGTGACTTATTTTGTGATTTTTTGCTGTTGTTGTTTAGATTGTCAATTACTTTATTTATCATTTTTGGGATAATTTTCATGGTTTTTTCATGTTAAATTTGAATTATCAATAATTTTTCAATGTCAAATTTTCTCACATTCGGGCATTTTATTTTTATGGTTTGAAAAATTGATTTAAAATTCGCAAAGTTTTGATTTATTTCATAAAACCTTGTGTACTTAATGAATTCAGAATATTAACTTAATATGATAATGTTAATTTTCATTTTAATGATAATAATGTTGGATTTTCAAAGAATTTTTCTCTTTTTCTAGGGCAAAGTGGTGAAATATTAATAAGAAATTTATGTGTTTAAGATGCAATCGCGAGTTCGGAAAATGTGAGAGTCGCACCCTCGTTGCGCAGTCAAAAAGGTGCTATATGGACGAGGGAGCCTGTGAATTTTGATTGGTGGGAGGTGGACCTGGTGTTCCGCATCACTGGAAGAGGCAGAATAGGTGCCGATGGTCTTGCATTTTGGTACACCGCTGCGAAAGGTGCCTACAATGGTACCGTTTTTGGTAGCTCCGATATGTGGAACGGTCTTGGAGTATTTTTCGATTCTTTCGACAACGACAACAAACACAACAATCCGTACATTATGGCCGTCCTGAACGACGGAAATCAAATATTTGATCACTCCAAGTACGTGAGAGCTAATTATAAATTACAATCAATATCTTCTTCAAATTGAATCTTTATCATTTGCTTTTTCTACATATTATTATTATTCACTGAAAACGTTTATTCTACTTGTGAGAATGATAATTTATTCAAGTATCATTCAATAAAGCTGATAAAATTTGAGACGCGCATTAATCGCTGTTTGTCTTGAATTCCAGCGATGGAACCACTCAACTGTTGGCTGGATGTCTGAGAGATTTCCGTAACAAGCCTTTCCCCACCCGAGCTAGAATTGAATACTATCAAAACACACTTACGGTTTGTTCTTATTTTTTTGGTATAATTGTTTTGTAATTACTTTGATAGTAGGAATTATTTGGAATAAATAGATTTAAAAAAATATATAGGAAAATTATTTTGAACTATATAAGAATTCTTATGTTCACAGCTTCTGTTCCACAATGGAATGACAAACAGCGATCAAGACTACGAAATGTGTTTCCGAGCTGAAAATGTTTTCCTCCCCAAGGGCGGATACTTTGGAATTTCTGCTGCTACAGGTATGTCGTACAAATTTGACAATCGACAAAATGCATAAGTTCAGCTGTAGTCAAGTATTTCAAATAGAACTGTGTGAAAATGAATTAGAAAAATCAGTCAAATGGCAACACGTTTTTGCAATAATTCACACGATTTTTAAACAATTTCAGGTGGTTTGGCCGACGATCACGACGTCCTGCATTTCCTCACGACTTCCCTACACGCTCCGGGCCAAATGACCATGGACGGGCGGCAAGTGTCGCACGAGGACGAGACAAAGATAACGAAAGAGTACCAAGACTATCAGAAGAAGCTCGATCAGCAAAAGGAAGATTACAGAAAGTACGTTTATCCGATATCCCACGTTTTCCACAAATAAAAATGGAAAAGTGGCCAACATTAAAATCAGAGAGTTCCGCAAAGTACCAAAATATCGATAACACGGTAATATTTTTAAAAATTCCTCAATTTCCGCGATTCCTCAAAATTAAATCATTTTTTACAGAGAACATCCCGACGAGAAGCACAATAAAGAAGATTTCGACGAATGGTTCGAGAACGATAATCAACGAGAACTGCGTCAGATATTCGCCGGACAGAGCCAAATGTTCGACGTTCTTCGCGAATTGAACCGCAAATTGGACGAAGTTGTCGGCAGACAGGAAAGGACATTGAGTCTGATATCGCAGGTTCAGGTCGGAGGTCGGTAAAAAAATACTTACCCGAAAACCTTACCTTGAAAAAATCCTCCGCTCGTGGGCTGCCTATCCTAAAAACGAAGTGCGGGTCTCAAAATTTCCAGTTAAAACGCATTATTCCTTCGGTTCCGTCGGTAAAACACTTCGCTTCACCAAAACACTTTGAAATTTTCACTCGGAAACACTTTTTTTTGCAACATTTCAAAAATCGAATCTCGACTACAAAAAATGGAATCACGATCAGACCAAATTTTTTTTCAAAAACACTTTTTTTCACTCCTATCAAAAATTTAGTGAAATCGAAACGATAAAACCAAAAAACAAGACAAAACACTCGGAAGCTTAACCGAAACTTGAAATTTTCACTTCGAAACACTGAATTTTCACTCGCGCCGCGAAACTCATTGTTTATACAAAAGACTCGAATAAAACAGAATCTACTCACAAAATCGGACCGAAAACCCACTTTTTTCACTCCTACCGTTGATTCACTAAAAAAACGAGACAAAACACTGCGAATTTAAACGAAAACTTAAACTTTTCACTCCGAAACACCAAATTTCCACTCGCGTCGCGAGTTTCTTTGTCTGCGACAAAGATTCGAAAAAACAAAAGAAAAACAAAATGGAAGCCGTTAAAACGTTCACTTTTACCTCCCCCCGTTTCCACTGCTAAACTATTTCGAGTTTTTCGACAGAATATTTCTAAAGAAAATCACCGAAAACGCGACCTTAATTATAAGTCTTTCGCTTTCGTCGACACCTTAAAATCAATTAAACCATAATTAAATATTCGAAAACACGAAAAGTGAGGGAAAAAAATGCGAATCTTACTGTTTTGTTGCTCAGGTGTGCAAACAACCGGAGGCCAACCCGGACAGCCAATGCTCATCGACACGATACGCAGACAGGAAGTGGACGCGGTGCTCAGTAATCAAAATGTCATTCTCAACACCGCGCGAGAGATAAAATCTTTCATCGGGGATGTTAATTCGAAAGCGGAGACGATAATTAACAATCAAGTTCGCGCACCGACCGCTCAGGTACGTTTGATTTACCGCATAACAACAAGTGGCCGGCCGGCAGATGCGCGCGCATCCGGCGAGCGCCATCAAGTTCTCTCGTTGCATTGGTTGATAAAAGGGCGCCCGAATTGATAACTCTATTTGAGTGGATATTAAAAAAATTCGCCTAATTCGTGGGTGAAAAAGGGCATTGAAAAAAATGGCAATGTCAAACTCATTCATAAATGCAACAATTTTTATTATAATTATTGAATTGTATAATAATAAAAATAATTTTTTGAAAATAGGTGCAACCGATCGGTTACGATTATCAAGCGCTGGTTAACGAAATGAGGGATGGTCTTCAGACGATTAAACGGGACGTTGCGCAGACGAACGCGAAGCTCGGGACCGGAAGTCAGGCCTCCGGTCAAGTAGGCGACTGCCCAACCGGAAATTGCCTCACCACGACGATGTTCCTCGTGTTTCTCGCCATCCAGATGATCGTTATCATTGGCTACAACGTCTACAAGGACAACAAGGAAGCACAGGCCAAGAAATTCTACTGATCGTCGAAATGCGATCGATCGAGAGGCTTGAATTTGAAAAATGGCGCGACGCTCGCGATCGCCAATGCGCAGATACTTTCGCGCGGCCTCGGCGCGCGCGTAAATTAATTTAACGGGGATTCGGGAGCCTCCGCTTCGAAATAATTATCTTTCAAACGCTAAAGTGGATTTCATTGCGGAAATAAATAATTCATTACTTTTTATCACACGCGGTCACAACAAAATCGATCGGAAAAATTATTCGTCGACAGCCAAAAAAGGAAAACTGAAGAGTTTTTTTTTATTTTCAGATGAAATCCTTCTTCCAGATTTTTGAATTTATTATTTCGGAGCCGCACGCGTCTCGCGTAGGATTAAAATAATCGTTATCGCGAGCTCATGACGAGATTAATCTCGACTGTGAATGAAAAAACATGATTCGGGTTAATTTTTGCCGGGAATGGAAATAAATCGAGTGAAAAGGGTCATGCGAATACTTTTTTTTTTATTTTCTAAATAATTATGGACTATTGCGCTTATGAAATATTATCGTTAATTGTGAATTAATAATTACTGCACATTCATAATTATCGCGGAAGCCTGAATTTTTTATTTCTACACGATAATTTAGTTGTAATTATACAGTTGAACAAATGTTTCAATCGGTTTTCCATTCGAATGGCGCGCAATTATTTTCATCGATGCAGTCGGATTTATTTTACTACCTTAATTCGCGTTTACGCGTCGCATATATATTTTTCTACTCGCCGTCGTTGTCCATTCTATTTCTATTTCTTCCCTGTACTGTTTTTATTTCTCTCCAAATTTCAGAGAGAATTTCTTTCGTCACCGAACAACGAATTCATTTTTTTTTTCTTTTTTTTTTTTTCATCGTTTCTCGTGTGTCAATCTCTGCTGTTTAAGCATGTACTTCCGGACCTGTGACATTCCTAATCTTGTGGACGACGAGACATCAACAATTATAATTATTTATAACGCATCAGTTTACTTTACTTGTGTACAGAAATTATTCTTTTTTATTTCCAAATAAAATTCCATATTACCATTGAAATATTTTGTCTTTGGAGTCACAAAAGTGGTTAATCCCTTCCTTTCGATTACAGAATAATAATAATAATAATAATAATATTAATAGCGAACTGCTCATTTTTTTCGAGATAATCAGAATCCCATAAATTTTCGCTGATTTTTGTATCGTGTCGAGGTTTATTTTTGTTGGCTTTTATAAATATATTATTTTATTATTCATATATGCGTCTTTTTGTATTTTTCAATATATTTCTATGAACGTATCGTTGTGGACAGTGAGTATGTGGTGCGAGCAGTGAAAATAAAGACTATGTAGGTAAATATTAGCACGTATAGAGATTATTGTAATGGGAATTGATATTTGATGAGGTTCGAGAGACGGAGCGAAAAAAAAATATCGTCAATAGGTGGAAGTTTGTACATGTTTATCGATTATTGTAAATGTATGAACTATGCCTATGATAATAAATACAAAGTCTGGGTATTGAATACAAATTCAGTGTCTTCTTTACCTTTCCTCGTAGAAAAATCATTAGTCGAGCAATTTTTTTTTTTTTCCACTGGGACATCCGGAAATTCTTCAGTCTCAGAGAGAAAAATCGCACGATTTTTCGTGTAGAACTCCGATGATGAAGAGCATTCGATGGCCGAGTCGAAAGCTGAAGAGCCAAAAGCTCGTCGGTTTGAAGAAGTAGTGACGATCGAATCTGAAGAGCCTATCGCTTCTAGCAGCAAGAAATTCATCGTGAGCAGCATCACTATCACCGAGAATAGGTGCAGATTCACGACATTTTTTTTTTCAATTTCTACTATTTTTTTTTGTTTAACGAAAATTACGTAGTCTTGCAAAAATTATTCAAATTGTCCTTATTTAAATATTAGAAGTACTTTCGCAACATTTTCATAATTTTACGAAGCTTCGGATATGAGCAAGGAAAATAATTGGAATAAAACGGAGAAGTTCAATTAATTAAGAAGAAGGAGACAGAATTTCCAACTGAAATTTTATCCGAGGATTCATCGCAGAATCGGGACTTCAGGAAAGGAGCAAAAAATAAGAAAAGTTCAAAAACATCGTATCGCCGATCGCTCATGTGACGTAATTCGACCAAATCCTGTTAATTATTATTATTATTAAGAAAAAAAACATTTTTTACATAATTCATAGATTCCCAGTTTATTTTTTATAAAAATCGAAATGCACCCCTAATTTAAAATCACGAAAAAAATAAATATTTTAACAAATTATTTATAGAAAATAAAAAAATTATTGAATTTTTTATTTATTGTCGTTTGCCAATTGGACGCGACTAAAAAACGGCCGCCATTGTTGGCCGAAGGGAGAGAGAGTTGAGAAAATGAGTTCAACCCTCGTGGAGAACGTTTAGGCCAATAAGGGCTCTTCCAGTTTGGCGCAGAATCGCAAAATTTCATCCCCTATCACGACAGGTGGATTTTCATTGGCCGAGCCCTTCGACCAATCCGCGGAATCGCGATATTGATCATCCCTCTCCCGAGGGTGCAATGCGTAATACCTACCCTCCCTAAAACATTGAATCACCTCCCGGGAAAATCGTTGAAACTTTTGCCCTTTTTTTTTTTTTTATTGTTTAAGTTGTAAAGTGCTTTTACGAGCGTCGTATAAATGTCTACTTTGGATAGCTCGTTTCTCTGAGTAATATACGAGGAAATCGTCGCCAACTTGGCTTCGATTAATGTTCACCCCCCCCGTTATCACCCTTCAACCCTCTTAATAATATTTGCCTTTTTTAAACTCAGCCCTTTGACAATTTGAATGGACTAAATAAATATAATAATTATAGAACGAATAAACATAATAATTATTCTTAAAAAGTCAAGATTTTCACAAATTGTTAATATTATTAAATGAATTAAAATAATTTTCAGGTCCTTTATTTCGCAATAATTTTTTTTTCGAAAATTTATGAAAAATTCGCGAGTCCAATATTTTTTTTTTAGATGACCGGATCATTTTTTGTATCACAGTTACGAGTTTTCGCTCGATAAAATCGTGAAAGCTGAGTTAATATTATTGTTATCATAAAGAAACGGAGCCACCGCTGCGAAGTACGAAGGGCACCTGAAAAATCGTCCAACCCTTGCAACAACATCTTCTTGGTGAAAATTAGTGCCACTTTGCTGCGTAAACATATCCCTGCGAAAAGGTTTTTTTTTTTTTTGCCATACCATCAGCTCCCCTCGTACCTCATGATGTACTTAAGGAAAAAAAAGAAAAAAAAAATCACTGACGAAATGTGAGAAATAAAAACACAGCTGACAGCAGTGAACTCATATTATCACATTTATGGTGAATTGTTTGTCTTTGCCGCTTGACAAAATCAAAAGAAAATTTAAAAAATCATCATCTAATAATAATCAACAAATATTACAACATTAAAAAATCTTTCCACATTGATTAAAAAATATATATAAAAATAAAAAATAATATATCAAAGTAACACAATTTTTTTTAAAAATAATAAATAATATATTAAAGTAAACCAATTTTTTTTTAATCGCTGATAGTGAATCACTCTTGCAAAAGTAATCGGGGATGTTCGGGCATCTCTGATCGTCGACAAAGCGACGAATTTAAGAAATAATAAAAATAATAAATAATAAATCAAAGTAAAAGAATTTTAAAAAATCGCTGATAGTGAATCACTCTAGGAAAAGTAATCGGGGATGTTCGGGCATGTCTAATCGTCGATAAAGCGAAGGGCGAATAAATATATGTGTGTGTCGGGCCCTTTTTGCCAGCATGACGAATGAAAATAGTATAATACACGGGGAACGAACGTAGAGTACCTCAACACCCGTGTATACTGGTGGTGTATACTGCGCTGCACAAAACCGATACTCCCCAGAAAATGTTGGCTCGTCGGTGCAGCAATAGGGCGTAACGCACTGGGCTTTATGATTTTATTACGGCGAGCCGTTAGCTTCAATCTAACATTTATATATATCTATATATATATATATCTCCGTGTATCCATAAATGCACACCCTAATGCTCTCGTATATCTACAACGAGAGAGGAAAACCAGCAACCATCAATTATTCCACGACGAGATACAACTACTGTGTGGCTCTCGCAATAGATTTTGATTTAGGGCCTGGGGACGAGTAATAGCACGAGCGATTTATTCGATCGGATTGATTGAAAGCCCTTCCGGAAGCTACACTCCACAAATCGACAACTCTCCCCCCAGATTTCTGAGTGTTTTTTCCGCAAAAGAAATAAGTTTCTTTTTTATTTTTTTTGTCAAATTGATATGGTAATTATTATTCCAGAAAAATTAAAATTACTCTAGGAATTATTGACGCAAATTTTTGTAAATTTGTATTACTGTAAAATACGTTGAGTTTTAATAAAATTGAAGAAAATTGTCATTTTTTGTATCGTTTGAACCTGACGAGGAATATTTTTATCGATCGAGATCGCGATCGATGATAATATTAATAAAAAATCGAAAAAAAAAAATTTACAATGAAATCCCGATTAATTTTTTTTATTTCTTCGTTATGATCCGCTAAAAATTTTATCAACATTTTTGCAGAGGCGTGATTCGCAATAACAAAGTGCGAAGTGTAATTTTGTTTATCGGGTACGAGTACAAATTTTATTATAACAGCTCCCACTTTTTTTTTTTTGCAAAGAAGCCAAACGAAATGTTCACAATTCAATAAATAAAAAATTCATACATACATTCTTGGAAGGATCGAATTTTAATCCCCGATTAAGAGAGGGTTAAAAATGTGGGACCGGGAATTCGTCCTGCTGTCGATGAGAAGGCAAATTTTTTTCTTCTTTTAGCCGAGCGCTCTCGACGTAAGAATAAACGATAGAAATAATGTCGTCACGTCAAGGTTCGCTTGCGAGGAACAAAACGAGCGACGAATCATCCGAGGGTGGAAAAACTCGCCAAGTGCCGGCTCATAATCTTTCGTGCACCGCTGTAATGCATAGATCACCGATGTTTTTGCTCGAACGACAAGGGTGCGTCGCTACTCCAAAGGCAGACTAGCGCATAACTCACAGTCTTACTGTTATTTAATTATTATTAATCGTGGCGCTTCTTAATCTTAGGTTTTAACCCGAGTGAAAGCAAGTTTGTCATGACGTTTCATTAGTTTTTCATCGAATTATCCTCTACGAAAATAAAGCTTTTAAAAAAATGAATAAGAATAACAATTATTTAATCATTACTGTATTTGGAAAAATTTTTATTCCTAATTAACGTTAATAATCGATATCGTCGATTGATGGAAATAATTCGAAACGTCAAAACCCAATTCGTGTATTATACTTGAGTGATTAATTTATTAAGGGGGTAACAATTTAGCGACTGTAATAAGCGAATGATTATTTTATCATAATTTTTTTCATCGAATTATCCTTTGCTAAAATTGAGCTGTCAAAAAATGAATGATAATTATTTTTTTTAAATCATTACTGCATTTGTGAAAAATTAAATTATCATAATTTTTGTCGCACAATAATTCAATCATTTTTTTTTTTTTTTGGTAAATGAAACAATGTGGCTTCGATAAAATGACTGGTAATTTATTGTTAATCGCGAAAACGAGGGAGCGATCTCTGTCACGTTTCTCAAGGGGTTCGTTACGTCAGTGTCCATCGCGATGGAACAGACATTAAAATTATACTGCCAATTTGGCGCCACACTCGTGCCATTTTACTACCCCATCGTTATTATTGTCATTGATATTATTATTACGAAGCTATAATAATTGCGTACACTGATTGAGCGAAGGCAATCGTCACGTGCCTCCTCAGGGAATAATAGTAAAGAGGATGTCAAACAAGGGGTGACACAACCAGTTACAAAAAATATATATATATACATATATATCCCAACATTTTTTTGCAAATTATTCCTCAACGTCAAATTCATTAAAAATAATGACCAAATAATTAAAGAATTCTATAAAAAAATTAAAAAACCAGAAATCCATAGAAAAATATCAAAATACCATAACTAAAATTGGATGGTCTTGATTTTTCGACAAAACCCAAGACAATAAAAATGATCAAAAAATTCCCTTTAATTTTTAAAATTTTTTCCAGCCCTCGGCGAAATAATTCCAGGGAGGCTTTTGTAAAAGCCCTTAAGGGTTGTTTTAATTATCGTTGTCCGGCGCGGCAAAAATCAAGTGCTGAAGAGTAAATGGCATTACGACACAGGCTTAACACGATGTGAAGAAGTTGCAACCCCTGCGTTAGCATAAATATCGCGGGGGGTGTGAATGAGCCGCTCGAGGGGTGTAACGGGGTGTTAAGTACCGTGTGCGCTGCGGGGCTACACGTATATAGGGTCAACCAGGACCGAGTGAGCATTTAAATCGAGAGTCGAACATTTGGTCGCGCGGTGCATTAGTCCTGGTAGGCTGATCATCCCGAATCTAGTCCCCGGCAATATATAAGCACATTTGCCGCTCAACAAGGATAATAAGGGATGCGAAGTGCCGCAATGCAATTCCAAGTTATATGGCCCGTGTATTGCACATCCAAAAGGGACGATCCAAAGAAAATCGTACCAACTGTGAAGCAGTTGTAATGTGCGATGTAACGAATGCTATTTCGGCGAGTAATAGGGGAGGTTCACCCCCGAAAATATATATTCGTGCCAAGTGTATTTCCAATAAATACTAAATTGATAATATTTTTTAATGACATCTCCTGAATCGTTTTTGTTTGATAAATTTTTTTTTTTTTTTTTACTAATGTGCTTGATACGTAATAAAATATTTTGTCCATATCACTTATTTATTTATTTAATTGACGAATTAAATTCGTAGTTAATAATTATACTTTTTTATTGTATTTTTATTTCCTGTTTGTAATGCTAATTTAAACTTGAAAATATTTTGTAAATTAATAGAAATTTTATTAAAAATCTAGTGTATTTATTGCAAAAAAATTTTTTTCGACTCTTGATTAATGATAGTATATTAAATTCAATAGATATTAAACTGAATTAATTGAAAAAAATTGGTAGGATTTTTTAAGAAATTTTCAGGAGCATCGAAGTCACTTGAGGGCGAGGATTCCTGTGCAAGGGATGACGCGCGAGGGGTGAGATTTTTATTGTGAACTCAGCGGGGGAAAGGGCCGAGGGACATTGGTCAAGTTGTGCCTTAACTCAATGAGAGCATTAAAAGCGAATTTAGCGAGAATCTACGTCCAATTTGAAAGACTTACGAGCCGATGAAAAAGCCTCTGTTTTTCCTCGGCTGAATTCGGGACCCCCATAAATACGAGAAAAACTATAAATGCCCTCGCGACTCGATGAATCGTCAGCGAAGTTACTCTTGCTGAGTGCACGCGTGTTATTTATCTCGAGCGAATTGCTCATGTACGCCCACACGAAAATCTCCTCCTTCCAGGAAATTCTACGAAGGGGATTCCATGACAGCGACGAATTACCGTTCTATGGGGTTACAAAGATCTGCACTTGGACCACGAAGAAGATCGGATGACCACTCGAGGCTAACAACGGGAAAAGGAAGAGGCTCGCCATTGATTAACGTAATGGTAGTATATTGGGGCCTGGCATACCCCAGCCCTGCAATAATTTCATTCAAACCCCATAGGGTTGATTGAGTCACGCAAAGGATGACTTCTCTTATGCGATCCACAATTAAAAATTGCATATCTGTATTTTTTTTTAAATAATTTTTTTAAACTGAAACCCATTTTCCTAAATAAATATGTTAAGTTACGAAAAAGAGGATGAATTTAATTTAAGTAATTAATTATTTTTAGATACTAAAAAGGCGTTGAATTTAATTAAAGTAATTAATTATTTTTAGTTACTAAAAAGGCGTTGAATTTAATTTGGCAAAAAATCGTAAATGCCAATTTATGTTTTTTACCAACATTTCTAAGCTAGAAATAAATGTATAATCGCAACCATGAGCTTTCAAATATGAAGAAAAGCTCAATGTGCCCTAAGCGAATAGTTTGAGGAAAAAAAAAAAAAATGTTGTTCCCCAGAAAACATTAAGGAGATTCGAGTAAATTCTAGCCGAACATCCCTCGGTGATCCAGGATCCACCCCAAGATCTCACGACTTCCTGCGCATCCGTTTCCGGAAGCGATTTTTATGCTAGCCGCTGTGCCAGGGGGTCCATGGCGAACCATTGAGCCGCAGACTCCGTACCCTCGGGGGGTTCGGATGATTCCACGAAATCTGAAAAGTCACTGAAGCGACGAGAAGAAGGGCTGAGTCGTCGGGGTGTAGGGTGCGGAACGCGATGTGCACGCGGATCTCCTCACTTCCGGTTGTACCCCAAAAGTCATTTGTCAGCTCGCTCGGGGATATCGAGCTATTATTTTCTTCTTATATACATACAAACCCTATACATATATATATATACATTTCCTTTCTTTCTGTCGCATTAGCCATCAGTTCAGGACAACAATGTACGAAAATCCTTCGTCCAACTTGAGCGGAACTTCGCCATTTGTACAGTCACGTGACCCTTGTCTCAGACCCCACACAATTTTTTTTTGCTCCTTCTGCGTAATGTGAAAAAAAATATATATGTACTGAAATAATTACGAGGTCATGCAGAAAAAAAAAGTGAGTGAAAAGAATTTTTTTTTACCATTCCTGAATGAAAAAAAAAAAGGTTTTTGCTATGGTCGAATAATTAAGGCGTGATGCAGCAAAGAATATGTTTTTTTTTTTTTTTTTTCAAGGGAATATTTAATTCGTCGTATCATTGTGGAGTGGCTTAAGCGGGTTGACGTTCGAAATATAGTTTCTTCGGGTTCTTGCCATTATTCTGTGGCGTTGTGCCGTGTTTTACAACGTCGAGCACAATGCCCGAAGGCTGACTGGGGTGTGTTCGTTTCTCTGCTCTTCGCTCCATAAAATAATCGTAAACTATATGAGGTAGAAAGATGACGGAATATTTTGAATAATGCGAGCGCATGAGCTGCGGCACGGAAATGGCCTCTTTGCTTCTTCCACGCACTGAGAATCCACTTTGAATATTTTTTTACATACATATATACATATTTATACCGGAAAATATTTTTTACCGCCAAAATCAAGCGAATCCAAAAAGCGACGTTACGTTTTTAGTTTTTCAGTTTTCTTTTTTTTAATTATGCTTTTATTTTGTATTGACTTTTTTTTTTTTTTTGAAAATATGAAAATCAATTATTTTATTTTCATTGGTGTATAAAAGAATTTTTTGTTCATTTTTTTAATAATCGAATTAATTTTTTAGTGCGACTAGGTTTGAATATATATCGAAGTGAATTTGGTAGATGTTATTTTATTTGCGGGAGGCACAGAAAATCCTCGGGACTTGGTGCCCGACACGATTTCCCATTTAAACGAAGGGAATATTAAGCGCAACCATATACTTTGGTCCAATTGTGTTGCCGACTCTCCGGGAGACTCCGACACTCGAGGCAAACCTTTCAGAGAAATGAATTTATTCGCAGATTTATCGGGTGGAGTGTAGGATGACGTCAACTCCTCCTATAAATCATCTCAGATCGGATAGCCATAGATGCCAGTTTCCTACGATCTATCTTCCCTCTGTATACATCAAAAACTTTTCGCGGGTCCAAGAAAAATGATAAGTTTCCCTTATCATTATTCGCTGTAACAAACACTCGAACCTGAGTACAATGAAAACTCATTTCTTCCATCATTACAACAACAAAAAAGTCACCTATTCATCCCAAACAAATAAATACTTTTCTACATTTAATTAAAAAAAAAAAAAAAAAAAATTCCAACACAAAACTTTCTCTACCGAAGTGCAAAAAAATGGTAATAAATATTCCAAAAAATTGGAACAAAAATACCATTTTACCACTCTAATAATTAATTAACCCTTAGCCCAAAAAAAAATAAAAAATTAATCAAAACCCCTGACAATTTTTCCTTAAAATTGAAAACTTTATCAATGGCCAATATTTTATCGGTGTCGATAAATTCGTTCGGAGAGACCGAAAATTGCTTTTTTTTGGGCGTCACCGCACAGCTTGACATATATTCGGAGATGCAATTCTCCAGGGTTGGCAAGATAGCTGCGAAAGGAGGAGGAAAAACGGGGATCCGGGTTGAGTCGGAGGTTTGGGTGCTCGCGGGGGCGGAAGAGAGCGCGCGGAATTGACAGGAGCGGCCTCCACCTCTTCGTGGTTCTCCGGGGGCGAGGCGATGTCGTTTCAGCCGCTGGTGCAGCCGGATAGTCGTCGTCGGGTGGCTCCAGACCCCCTGGCGCCGTCTCGGCGATCTTCCCTCTCGACGCGATACCGCCCCCCGACTTTTTGGCAAAACATCCACCGAACTATCGGGACGGTTCGGGGCTGGCGACGCGCAGACCAGAATCGCGCCAGCGAAACGTCCGTCTCCGCGTTTTTTTATCGCCAAACTCTCCTACCGACTATTCCGCTTTCCCGGGCCACTCCGGATGAGTACACACACACACACGTGCCTTGATACATGTCGGGGAAGATACAACGTCTTGTCTCAGTTCCATAAAATCTTTCCTCCCCCTCACTCGCCCTTAAATATTCTCGGGGACCAACGAGCGAAAAGCCACTCGTCGCTAAAATACGTACGGGACATTTCTTACGCAAAAAAATGATTTTTTTTTTAAATTTTTCAAAAAGTACTTGACGCGCTCCTACATTTTTATGAGGAAAATATATTTTCAAAGGACGAGGACAAATTTTTCGACTGATTTTAATTTGATGCTGGTATATTAATTGAAAATTAATTAAATTTGATATTGATATTAAAAAATAAAATTATGTACATTGTAAATATGTACGTACACTATTTTTATATAAATCAATCAATATACAGACGCAAAATGATTTTTCGTCTTGGACAAATAAATTTTTTTTTTTTTTTCGTCATACAATAATGAAAAGCTCATTCCGAGTCAATTATCCAGAGACAACATTGTAGGCTCCATTTATCGTGAGCAAAGAGAATCGATCTCATTGGTGGAGTGCCATTTGTCAGTCGAATAGCTTCGAGATAAAAATCAAATGTCAGGGGTGATAGAGAATTTTTGTCATCCCCTCTAACACAAGACAGCAATAAATATACAATGTGTACCACCCCCCCATTGCCCCCTCTTTGCGCTAACGCTTTTCTTTGACTCTCGTGTCTTGTTTCCCCCGCTCGTAGCTTTTCTCACGGGTTTGTCTCTATTGTCCGCAATTCGCTACCGCGTCTTGTCTGCCTCGTTCATCTACTCTCGAGTCTGCGATAGTAATACGCGTGCGGCTATCCACGCAACTTTTCCCATTAATCCAATGGGCCAATTTTATCGCCTCGACTATTCCACATCGTCTTTTCCATTTTCTCGATAACGCTATTTCTACTTCCAGATTCCCTGGCGCCTATCGTAAAACCAAATTGTCCCAGCGCATTTGCAAAGCAATATACACATATATATATATATATATATATATGTATGTTGCTCAATGGGCTCGACATTTTTGCAAGGCGAATTTGGCTCCTTAATTGAAGGCGATAAAAGTACGAGATTCCGAAAAAGGAGATGCGATTTTATGAATCAGCAGATTTTTGTCGATTTAAAAAATTCTGCTTTAATGTAATTTACAAAAAAAAAAAAATTCTTTAATTTTCGGAAGATTCAGGAAGTTGTGGATTTTTTTAAATTGAATTTTATTGAGGAATCTTGGTAATTAAGATTTTATTTAGAGAGGATATTTTTTTAAGATAAAGTCCTTCGATAAAGTGATAGCTTTTATATATATGTATATATAGAACTGCAATATCTATATGCAGAGCAGAGAGCGAGTCAGTGGAGCTAATACTCACAACGTAAACGCCATTTCCGTGTGTGGGACGTCATCGGTGGCCCATTTTCGCAATTAATCCCAGAGCAGTGGAACTCTTTCGCCTACTTGGCCTCTCAGCCTCGGTGTTCTCGTTGACGAATCACCCGGCGATGGTTTTACGCCGACATTCGCTGTATCTGCGACCACACCCCAAAATTTCCAGTATTATGATTAGTCTAATTCATGAAATTGGGAATATATATAGTCTCTGAGGAATCTATCAAAACCAAAAATAAAATTGGGTCTACATATATCTCATTGTCTATTGAAAATTTAATATAATTTTGCATAATTATAATATTTATATTTCATTGGATCTGCCGAACTATGTATTCCGATTCCGCCCATCGAAACACGAAAAAAACGTGTTGCGTGGGTGGAGAGCTCGACGATAATCCATATTTCGCAATGCGAAACGTAACTTTCCAGCAAGTGCAGCGATCTCGAAGCTCCACTCGACGCCCACGCTGTGCACCTTCACATGGAAGGCAGTGTATAACACTAACGGCCCACTACAAACGTTCCTGGGGCTCAGAATTAAAAGGGCGTAAACCGCGTGAAGTAATATAGGAAATTACGCCGATATTGTACAGAAAAAACAATAAATAAAAAAAATATATATATATATCTATATATATGAATGGTTGTATGAATGATTCCAATGGTTGTATAAATAACGCAAGAAGGAATGTGCCACCGGAATGCGTACTGATTAACAAAACGATGTCATTGTGAATCGAATTGAAATTGATTAATAATTCTAATTACCCTCAATAACATTTTTTTTTTTTTTTTTCTTATAACAAGTACGAAAAATCCTCACGAATTATTTTTATCATTTGACAAAATGTGTAAGGAACGTGGCAAAAACGAAAATACATTTTTATTTCGATTTTTGTAAATGCGCGGATTTTTATTTGGCGAGTTTCGCTTGACCATGTTTGGGGAAGAGCAGGAAACGTCGCTTGACCGCTTCCTGGTTGACCGTTCCCCCCACCGCCGACTCTCGAACCACAACCATCGCCCACGATAAGTCTCGTAACGAACAGGAAAAATCATTATTATCCTGCAGGAAATAATAATGCACTACTCGCGGTCGCATCGGCAAATGTATCTCTCGGCCAATATATATATATATATATATCATAAGCATGCAGGAAATTCCGGAGCCGCCGCTCGCATATTTACCCTCGTGTGTTTTCTCTACGTGCGACGGGAGATAAGATACTGCAGCGAGAGAGCGCTCCCCGGCCGTGGGCTCATTGCATCATCGGCCGGCTACGAGGAACGTGCCTCGCTCAATGGTGTGCGTCTCTCGCATGACCAAATTTGGAGCGTTCACCGCGCTCAACGCAGCAAATTCACAATCCCTTTACCATTTAATGTGCGACATATTAAACGGGCAGACAAACATCAACACAAATTTAAAAAACCATTAAATTCATTTTTTTTTAAATTTCAATTACTTTTTAATCTAACGAAAATAATAAACATTTTTTTTTAGATAGATATAAACAAAATAAAAATTATAAATTGCGTTGCAATAAACCAAAATAAAATGAATATATATATATTTTGTTTAATTACCCTATAATAATAGGCTCGATAAAGAAAATTGATAAATCGCTAATAATCCCATTTTCACATCCGAAAAAAGCGATATAAGTAATTAGACGAGACTCGTTAACAAAATAGCGACGCGCAGCGCGTTTTTCCAAGGGGAAAAGCGCGAAATAATGCGAATGATAATTCGTCCACGTGAGGGATATTGGTCGGAAGGTTTATAAATAGCGTAAGCGTCTCGGTTTGTTTGGATCGTCTATATTTGCGCGTCGGAGCCATCACCAGTGGAGTGGCGCCCGGTAGGTGGCGCCCCCGCGCGCGTGAGCGTCTCGCGAAGCGCATCGACCAGCGCCCGAGCGTTAGTCGCCCGAAAAAATCGCTTTTTCCGAATAAAAACCAAAGGAAAGAGTGAACCTGTCGCCGGGAGTGAAAATCGGGCGTCGGAAGTCAAGGGCATCCTCGGCGAGCGCTTCCGGCGAGTGAAAAATCGCGAGAATAGCCAAGGGGAGAGCGAAACTCGTGTCGGGCGTTCCTGTGAAATTGAGAGTCCGCCGTTTTGGTGCGGCGCTGCTGCGCTCGAGGCTCCGGACTCTCGGAACAGTGGAAAATCCGAACCGAACCGTGTAGTCGCCGTAGTGTGTTGTGTGCGCGGATCGCGAGCTTCCGAGCCCCGAGTGACAAATTCATTTTGTTTCCCCGAAACAACAACAATTGTCGAAAGGAGGAAAAAAGAGCGCGGAGGACCGGAGCGAAAGGGGATCGAGCATCGGTACCTTCTACGTATGGATAACGTCGGAGGTGAGTCGAGCGAGCTTTTCCGCGAGCTTCCGTTTAAAAAACGAGCCGCTAAACAGAAAATCACCGTTTTGCCATCGAAAATTTCGCTGTCCTATCGATTCTCAGTGAGACAGCTCGGGGACAGATGGGCGTGCGCGCTCTGCACTTTCTCCGTCGAGCTTCACTTTCGAGCTTTCCATTGTCGAAAAGCTCGGCTTGAAAAAAAAAAAAAAAAAAAAGGTTTTTTACATGTGGCCAGTGTCGTCGAGTTATCGCTGCTGGTAATACGTGATTAATATCGAAAATCGGGGAATCGGTTAGTGGGTTAAGCGGCGATATAACCTCCAAGTTCGGGCGAGTTTGCTTGGCTGGTTGGATGGATGGATGGGATCATCCAACGGGTGTCTACGGAAATAGAGATGATTCATAACAAGCGCAACGATCGAAGGTTTTGTTTGGGTTTGGTTTGCCTTTGGTTAGTTACGCTGCAGGATTACTTAAGCTTAATAACCTTGAATTACGGGTTAAGTTTTTTTTTTTGGTTTGGCATTGTGGATTTTTGAACAAGGGCGAAATGTCGAGCTTTCGGGGTTTCCCGTTGTTGGCCTGTCCAGACAACCTAAGCCCGTGGAGAGAGAGAGAGAGAGAGAGAGAGAGAGAGCGAGTACCACGGGCCAAAACAATAGGGAGAGAGCCCCGGCAAAATCAATAGGCGGGGTGTAAGAGGTTAAATAGCGAACCCCGACTACTGCACCCCGGAACTCGGAGCTCTCGCCTTCTCGCGCTCCTAACCCTTTCGCGGCTTGTTACGGGCGTACGGATTTTTTTTTCTTCGGGTTTTACTTCGCGTTCGGGGATTTTTAATATATTGTCATTAGGTGAATTTATAAGAAATTTAGGGTTCTAACCCTTTCGTGGATTATTATGGGCATACTTTTTTTTTTATTGATACGGAGAGGGGTGGGGAGGGGGGTCCTCATGGGGTTTTAGCCCCCGTACCCCAAAAAGCGTTAGATAAAAAAATATTGTTAGAATTATTTTTACGAAAATTCCTACAAAGTATTGAAAACAATTAGCCGATACGTGTGTATTAATTTTCATTGAACAAATATCGATTGATATTTTTATTTTATCACAATTGGCTTTCGTGCAACGAATACAAAGTACATCGGGTAACCTTCGAAAGAAATCTGGCCACTCCGATCTTCATTCTTATTTATTTTCACCAAGGTCTGCGCTCAAAACTGCCAAAAAGTGGCACTGCGAAATTAAAAAGAAAAAAAAAATGAATAATGGAAATTGGCCGAGCCCAAAAATAGTGAAACGAGCATCTCGAGATTTTGTTTTCTTGACCTCATTTTTCATTCACTCGGAGATACCGTTTTTTATGTCTGTCGCCAAGTATACATACATTTTTTTTTTTTTTTGTAGGTGTCGAGTACACCCACGAGTTCTTGACGGCGCGTATAACGGGTGTACCAATTTTCATTGACGTTTAATCACAAATGAAAATTCTTTCTTTTTTAGCTTGGAAGAAAAATTGAGAAAAAGAAAATCAGAAACGTGGATCCGCCGCCCGAGCCCCCGGCAAAACGGAAAGTCAAGTTCCGGTGTACGTAGAATTATAAATAGACGGGTGCGTAATGCGTGCGCTCCGAAATAGTGGAAGAGCTACGAGAGCGCGCCGCGCTTGTGTATACATTAAACGACTGCGAGGGACTGGACAGAAAGAGAGAGAGATGGAAATAATGAGAGGAGAACGAGAGAGAGAAAGAGACGGAAATAAAAAAGAGAGAGAAGCGCGTGCGCCATCTGAAAACTCTCTTGGCTCTGCTCGGATCTCCGTGTAGTCATATATAGTCGTCGTTGTATAGTATCCGTAGTATACAACTTGAAGAAATGAATTGGAAAGAGACGGAGCTGCCGTGCGTAAGGCCATCGGATGATGCATAATAAACACGGCGAGCAGATTGCACCCAAGATGACGATCCTGAGATATAATAGTCACGAGTGTGGTCATCGTGGCTGACGAATTCGTAGCGTCAACCTATCGCACCAGATAGAGCACGATTTCTTCCACGGTCACGGATCCGTTAATTGCCGTTTGCGTCATTCATAATAGTCGGCGCGGATTGCTGGATATTCATTCCTCAAGTAAAGTGTACGCCAACTGCGATATTGTTGGAAATTGAGTTGATTCAAGCTTCGCTGGGCTAACAAAGTCATCGGTCAGTCCAACCAAACGATTTTTCTTCTCGCAACGCACAAATTTCTCTCCGTGTGCTTCGAAGAAAATGATCCTTTTTTTTCCATATTATCCAAATTTTTACATATTATTATTTGAGAGACCTCAAGGATATGTTTCATGGTCCAAGATTTTGGTGCGTGGAAAACGTGGACAAAATGCGTTTGGCTCGATGGAAAAAATCGGTTTTTATGGAGTGGACCAACTTTGCGGGTTTGGGTTAGTTATTGCAGAGTGAAAGAGACAATAAGAGCGGCAAGAGGCCATGAGAAAAGCCACACGGCCACTCATCCCCCGCGTTGTCCACATCCAGCCGATTGTTTTCCATCAATCTGGAGTGGACGGTGGAAGTCGAGATTGAATTGGCGTTGAGAGGGGCGACGTCAGGGTCGCTCACGCGGGGACAGAGCTGGACACTTTTCCGGCGTTCCGTTAATGCGTCACTAAGGATAAAGTTACTATTTGCCGTCTTATCTCCTCTCGTTGCCAGTCTCCGTGACGAGAGTCTCGTGCGCGAGCTAAAATCTCCTATTTAGCGACTGCAACTGATATCCTCTCCGCACCGTCCACTAAAAGGGCTGTCCTCCGGATTACAGGCCCGTTATTCCGATTTCACAATCAGATTGCGAATCTCGACTCGCCGTTCAATATTTATGGGCAACGATGTTGCCTGCAGTCGCTGCAAAATATCGCGGTCACGTGCGTCCCGTTAGAAAGCCTATTTTCTGCAGGAAAACGCCTGATGTCCATTTGGCAATACAGAGGGAAAGTTACAAGGGTTGACTGAACCAATTCTGGACAGAAAAATCATCCATCCATTCATGGGAACCTCCATTTCACCGACCATTTAACAAAGTTACATTTTTCTACGTGAAGTAACAACTTTTCCTGATACGTCAATAATTAATCAATACAACGAGTGAAAAAAAAAAAGCTGGAAATTATCACAGCTCATGTTTATCAAGTTGTTATCAATCCAGTGGACTGTGATTAAAATATGGAAGACAATATGCAAAATTATTAGACCATGGAAAGCAATTTGTCCATTTCCATTAGATTTTTAAGTATTTCAATTATTTTATTTTTCATGGGGGACTTTTCGTTTCAAAAGTACTTCATGTTCTGTTCTTATGTAACGTCAAGGGGAAAAAGTGCATATTTTGCTTTTTTGTAAGAAGGAGAATGAAGGGATGCAAAAAAAGCTGATGATTCTGCATAGGACATTTTAGGATAAAGGCTAGTTCGTCGGGCAGGTATTCGGAGGGGAAAGGTTTGCGCTCATTGGGAGAATTGTTCAACTGGGGATCCATTTCATGATCCCTGCGCGTAAGAGCAGCACGTGGCGTTCCTCAAGGGGGATGAAAACCAAAGCAATTTCGAGCAATCATCCAATTCTCTCGTTCCCAGTATCGCGTCTTGTCTCAAAGCAGACAAATGACTTCGTTACAGACTATATATCGTAGGCATAACGATCTCTCGCCGCGTGATACGAAACGATAATTATCCCGTCACCGGACTAATCTGACCCTTCTATTACTCGATCGGCATTCAGAGCCCTTCTAAGTTGCGCCTACAGAACCCTCCTAATTCAGCCCGGGTTCCTTGTTTTTTTTGTGTCTTGGGCAGAGTTTATATGCCTTCGAATCTCAGATTTTAAAATGCTGTAAAAAAAGGCGATCAATTATTTATTTATAAATTCCTACAAAAAAAAAAGAACAACACAATTAACCAATTTTCATAATTTCACCTGATATGTCATATTTTTGCTTTCGAGAGCGAAAAGTGCAAAAGCAAAAAAGGTAGTTTTACTTTTTAGTTTTAATTTTTTGGAAATTCAATTTGACGTTTTTTATTGTTAATTCTAACTCCGATGTAATTAATAATGATTTTTAAGAAATCATTTGGCCTTTTTTTGAATACAATTTTCTCAATTTATCATAATCATAAATTGTAAAATTTATTTTGTTAAAAATCGTTCATTTGTTCATTTAAAAACGTCCATATTTTTTTGGACTATTGTAAATGGCTACTTTTCCACCTGTTCGCCAGCTTTCATAGTCTTGTCGATTCTGGACACAGGCTTTTACCGATTCTTTCATTCAGGCTTCCATCCAGCCTCACAAACCCATACCGCCATTGTGTTTAATCCAAGATCGCCCTTGTTTGCTCAGTTTTGGGTTACAACTCGTCTAATGGATTATCCTTATATTCTCCCGTCCGTCAATCCGCACTCCCCTCACACTCCGCACGCTGCCTCCCTTGTTTCCAAATATATCTATACACATTTGGCTCTCTCTTTCGGCGAAGGAACCGCACGCGCCTAACACATAAAAATAACAATGATTCCTCATATTTGTTCAAGTTATTAGCGGACCAAAAGATTCCCCGGCCGCTCAGATTTCCACCGAGATATTCCAAAGCCAACGAATAATGTAAAAAATCATATTACCTTCGCCCAAAATTTTTTTTTGCTCCGTTGCAGTCGAAGATGTGGTTAACAATAAATTTTGTTCCCTGAAAAATTAATATTTCATAAGAGGAATAATTTTTCTAGATCATTTTTATGAAAACATTTTTTTTGCAAAGTACATTTTGAAAAAATATTTGTCCCTTTTCACTTTTCTCCATCAAAGTACCGGTTTTATCACTGGCGCGAGGGATCGTTTGATTGATCGCGATTTACGAGGCCTCGTAAATATTTTTTTCGTCGCCGAATTCCGGCCGGTCTACGTGTCGAACGAGATCATTACAAGATTATGTCTCACAATCGAATTCTCATATTTTGTTTTTTATTATTTGTTGGATGGCCATAAACGCTCGTCGTGACAAATGCTTTGGGATAAACGGCACGAATTTCATTTGAATAATGTTGAATTTATAACATGAATTTTATTACAATTAATAAGGGTACTTGAATAAAGTACCCTTAAATTTTTCATTGAAATTCAAATAAGACATTATTATTATACATTTTTTAAATAAATTCTTATCGCAGAAAACTGAAGAGAAAAGAGTCGAATCACTATTAATTAATTATTTTATTTAAAAAAAAGATTTAACCCTTTGTTACTTTTGCACAATTTCGCAAATTTTATGGACGTGCCTGGCAGCCTGTTTTTCAGGTGGCTAGCCCATCGAGTACCAATGAGTATGAGCGCATATAGCGCGGTCCAGGTCGAGGATGTCGACGTGCGGAGAGACGTGGGATGCTGCGAGGCGCCAAAGCGTCGCGGCGCCACCCCAGGCGTCCGCCAAAGTGACGCCGTACCCACCCTTATCCACGCTACCCCTGATACGCTTCCATCCAGCATCAACGCTTCCTCCCGTACCCCCAAAAAATAGGCGTGTCTCGAAATAATTCCCACAACCGTTTTTTTTTTCCCTATTTTTGCAAAAACTGTAACGATTGTTGCACAATCGCACTTAGAAAAAAAAAGCTTCTCGACGTTTTAGGTGATTCTGAGTATGGCGACATGAAAAACTCGAAACTTCCTCTATGAGAATTAAAAAAAATTATATACAATTGTTTATGGGGTACAAATGCTTGACGATAAATTTAAGAGAGATTTCAAGTAAATTAAGGGGGTGGATGGGCAGTTCGATGGGTGAGTCACGTCTGAAGATGAGGCGATGAACCCTCACGTGCATATACGGCCGAGGGAGGACACAATCGTGTCGTAAAATCCGCTTTCGTTCGGAGGCCTCGTCTCGTGGCCATTCAGCGAACGTGCGCAATTCCTCACGACTCAATATGAAAATACTTGGGTCTCAGTGAGCCCTCAAACGTAATACTTAATTGCGACAAATATGAGCAGTAAAATTTGAATAGGCACGCGGTGATGAGCGATCCAAGGGCTATCCTGCCCCTTCGCACCCCCTTAAGCCCATTGGACTTTCCTACACCGAGAAATACAACTCCTCGCTAGGAATTTCATCCCCTCTAATATATATATTTTTTTTCGTTTCTACATTTCCATGATAAAAAAGTTCATTTGTTTTGCTTCCTGAGCTTCAATAAACAAATGTTACTTTTGAGATTTTCATGTCACGGATAATTCATTAATTTATCATTTTTTATCCGTTCAAATTTCCTTTGGTCATTACAGTTATTATGATAAATTACATTTTCTACCTGCACTCGCAAAATAAAAATTACCAGTTGAATTTTTTTTTGTGGTGAAAAATGTGAATTAATTTAGTGTCCCCATTTTTACTGGAGAAATTAAAATTTTTTCTTAACGAATCTATTGTTCACAATTTTTCGGGGAATAAAGGTTTCCATTTTTTTTTTATTTTACAGATAAATTCATAGAAGATTTTTTTTTTTAAGATACCGAAGAAAATTTTCCTCTTGAAGGTTCCAGGCGAACAGGTGTAGGGCAACCCTCTTTAAATGCTGATAATCCGATAAGACGACCCCACCGCAATTTCCCAAATGGCCAAGAGAGCAGAGTCATTGACGCCTGTATTGGTAACGGGCCATGCGGTCTCGAGCAAACTTACCAAAGTCGAAAATTGTCCGATGCATTATCTTTAATCTGAATGACCAACAACGTACCGTTCGCATCTGTCGCTGGTATGAAAACTGTTGTGCAGCATCACGTTAACCAACCCCTCGTGAAATTCTCTCTCTCTCTTAAATTGCTCCCCTAGTCAATCTGCACCGTTTATCCAAATTTATCAGTCACTTATTATTTTTATCATTGTCATTTCCATATTATTGTCAAAAATGATTTTTTTTTTGAAATTTCACTGCACAATTTAAGTACATAATTACTTTATTGATATTTTATCATTATTACCAAAATTAATTTTTTCCAATGAATTTTAATTCAACAAAAAATTCATTTAAACAAATAACGATTTTGTCGAAAATTCGGAATTATGGACAGTGTTCGTTTTCATTTTAATCCTTTTTTTTTTTTTTGGGTCAGTGCAAGAATTATACATATATATATATATATATATATATATGTGTATGTGTGTATCTGTGTATATTTCAACTATTCGGTTCCCTCTTCTTTTCTCTCTCTCTCTCTCTCTCTGCTTCGTCAATTCGTGGTGCCGTCAACCCTTATCGCTCGTACGTCAATCAAGCGATCCTAGTACGCTCGCGGACTTATCACAGGATTGATCGGACTGACAATGCCTGTCGATTCCCCGACTTCCCGATCACCAACAGTTCGATTTCGCTTTGGTCAACTAACAAATTTCGAGAGCGTTTGTAGCACGCTGCTGAATCGACTCCACCTCGTGTTAGTATTTTTCCTTCGAGCCCACCTTTTTTTTTTAAACGATATTGACCCATATTTTAAGGGAATTCTAGGGTTTTATTTGCTTTCTCCCATGGCAATCATAAATTAAATGAAACAAAAGTGCCAATATATATATCGAACAAAAAAAATTCCACAACAAAAATGGATTCCTCACTATTTTATTGAACAATCATCGGCTTTCAATAAACTACAATATTTACCTAATTGTGAAAAATTAATACACCGGAAGTCGATCGTCGGATTGAAAGGCATAAAAAAAAATGACAAGCAAAGATTGTACGAAGACCGGAAGTAAGAGAGGTACAGATCAGGGGAAGTGAAGTGGCGGAAGTGCTGGCGATCGTTGTTTGTTATTCGCCGTCATTCGCCAGCCAGCCAATAGTTACATAGGAGCCAGTGTAGGCGCCAAACCGTCTGCGGCATCGTGATTGGCTGGCGGACCATTTGTGGGTGGCGTCCGCCTCCCACAATCATTTGAAGGGTGCTCAATTAAAAATATTGCCTGCAACCAATTAATTCGAATAATAATCCATAATAAAAATGACAATTTTCCTCTCGAAATTGCAAAAAAAAAAATGACTAAAAAATCAGGAAGGAAATTCCCCTCCCCCCGACCCCCAATCCAGTTGAAGCTCCACTTCCGGAGGGACGAAAGTCTGATAAGTCGAGAGAGATTCTTGGTAAGGAGAAAAAAGTAAAATAAAAATAAAGTGTCGTCAGGACAACAGAAGGCTCGCTAGATGAGACGGCGAGGGACAGGGGGAGGTTGCATGGTTTCTGCCAGGGGGATGATAATGCGAGTACGCAGTAAGGGGTGAGAGGAGCACGGGGGGGCGCGACGTGTCACTCAGAGGCACGACGTGTAAGAGAATGGTCACCACTGGGGGTGAATTGAGATGTACAGGCAATTTATGCAGCGGCACTTTCGGCCGGAAGTTAAGGGGGTTGGTTGTGCACGGTCAACCCGGTTCCCGACAACCCCCCGCCCGACCAGACACCATGGGGGTGGTTTCTCCGGCACTAAAAACAACCCTCGACTTCGTTCATCATCCGATAGCATTAAGAAGTCCGTCTCAGACTCGCCAAGTCCACCCTTCTGTTATAAAGATCCAACGTAACTGAGTTTTGGCGAGAAATACCGGAAGGTATGATCGGAAAACATGAAATCACATCCCGGAGCGTTCATAAAGTGGGTAACCCACCTTTGATCGACTCTAAGAGGCTTCGAATTTCCTTAACCCACTTTCGAAATTCTAAAAAATGTGTTTAACTGCGTTTTGCGACTTAGCAAGCATTTCATTTATCACCTGGTGGTGTCAAAAGTTCGACTTGGACCTGCAAATGGAATTTCCATATCGATGTTATGAATTAAATCAATTTCTCTAACAATTTCTGCCTTCGATCGAGACAATTTTCCATTTTTCCACAACGATTACCAATCTGCGATCTTCTTTTTCCATACACTCTCCAAAAATCTATGATCAAAAAATCTCCCAATTATCATCGGACTCCCAAAAAACATTCTACTCATCGAAACCCACCAAAAAACGCCTCACCCAAACAAAAAAATTATTTATTTTCCTCACTCCTGTAAAAATCATTTTTCAATCACTATAAAAAAAAAATCGACAACAATCTTATTGTCCTCAACAATTTATTTCCCAAAACTTCCGACAGATTTACTATTTTCTTCGAAAATAATTCATACCCCGAGCCTTTGCATAACAATTTATTGTTGCTAAACAATAAAATGGTTCACCTTCCAAAAAATAGTTAGAATGTTATTCTTATCACCGCCTCACCATGGGGATGATCCTCGTAACCCCCGTTTCGTTTTTCCGGCAAAGCATCTTTTGCCAGGGGGTGGGGGTGGGGGGTGCGTTGTCCGCGGCGTAGGGGTAGGGGTTGTTAGGGTCGCGACTACACGCGAGTGTAGGCGAGGAGCGAGGGAGGGGGTACACACAGTGAGGTCCGCAATTACAATTCTTACTTCGCAAGGGTAGCACCGAATGGACCAATGGGGATGATTGTGCGTGCGCAGCCATCTGACGATAGTCCGGGTGGCGGGCGCTAGTCCACAGACGCATCACTTCTTTGGCGACAGCCGTCGGGGTAACATCCTCGTTCTCTCTACCCTCACGATCATCCCCTAAACCCATCCCCAAAATCCCTCTCTCATCCACCGAACTCGAAACTATTTTCCAAGTGACTTTTGCTTCGTTGACTTTCACCGTACGTTTTTTTCACCATCTCTGTCTCTTCACGATTCTCCCCAAAAATAATTCCACATTTATTTGCGCCTCGGTTGTCGCTACAGCTCGTTAGAAGTGCCTTAATACTACCGTCCAAATATTTTTTCATCTAAACCCACGAAAATTCCAAATTTTTTTCTTTCTTTTTTTTTTTTTATTATTAATCACACTGCAGCCTTTTTGCCTCGACTCGTGAAGAGTCAGGTGCCCTCCCGTCCCTCACACCGTGCCTTCGAAACCATAAAGTGGTTTTGTTATTACTTATATTTACGCATTCCAAAAAAAAATATTTATTAATGAAGAAAATTTTTTTTTCGTGATACGGTAAATCGTGATAAAATCGTTATCCGTCCCAAGTATCGTTTGTTAATAATAAACGCGTTGAAAATCTTCGGGGTAAGCGAGACGACAGCATCATGACGATAAACTGGTGAGTAAAGGAGAAATGAGAAAGACGATTTTTCGTTGTTCGTACAATATTTCATTCTGTTGTTGTTGTTGTTGTTGTTGTTGTTGTTTTTTGCATGTAGTTTATAATCGACCGGTTTATTTTTAAGTATGTTATTTGCATCGCATTGTCTGTGAGATTTATCGTAGTCGTTAAATCTTAAATGGACACCACTCAATTAAACTCGTTAGCTGTAAGGGTGGCTGAGGGGTGAAATCGACGGGGGGTTGGAAATTTCAACGTCTAACATTTTTCGGGGGGGAGTTTTTTTTTTTTTACGAAATCGAATACTGTAATAACCGGTGTAAATTTCCGGTTGAAGGGAGGACCTTGTCAACGAGGGGTGGTCACAAAATCATCCCTTATTTTCTCATTTATACACCGGGAAAATATACAGCTACCAATACTCGTAGGCATAAACAGAGTGATATCGATAGTCAGGCCATTTATCTATCCTGCGGTCGTGCGGCATATATATATATATATATATATATATGTATATATATATACATGCACATACGACTGTATATTCAATGGGACTGGACCGAAAACCGCGAAAATACCGTAGGAAATGGTTTTCGGAGGGGTGCCAACTTTCCTACCGCTAAGAGATGGAATCGTAGGGTAGTGGAGGGTTCGAACGTACTTAAAGCACAAGCAAGCTCGTCCTTCAGAAAAATTTTTTCCAACTTTTTTGAATCACCGTGAATTTTAATTCAAGCGAATATTTTTTATAGAGATAAAAATTCAATTTCGTAAAGATAATTGAAATTTTTGTTTAAAAAAAAAATCTTCTTAAGAACAAAAAAAAAATTGGTTGAAAGTTATGACCGATTGTGATTTTAAAAATAGCCTGAATATTTGATCTATTCGGGGTTAATTGGATCGCAGAAAGTAATCCGAGAATCCAAGACCCGAAAATAGTAATCATAGATTAATTCCAAAATCGTTTGCACCGCTGAAATTGAAAAACAATGTTATAAATATTTTTGTCAAAGCGAACATGAATTCTGAACAATCCGCTGCACTGAATTTTTCCTTCACGTCAGAAAAAAATGTTACAATAACCATTAAAAAAAAAAAAAATGCACTGAAAAATGTTTAATTCTCACAAACCAAAAATAGGAAAAATCTGCGTTCTCCGATAAATAGCAATAAATTAATTGCAAAGGGAAAACGAAAATCCGACCGGGGTCTGTGGGACCCCACAACACGAACGAACAACGGGACTCGTTGACCCACACATTTTTTTTATCCACGAATACGTTTTGATAAAAATATGCGTGTTCGCCGAAAAAAGTAGGGGTTACTCGAGGGCATCCCCCAAATCCACGGGGGTGTGTTACTGGGGCACTAATGCGCAGGAGCTCCCCGACGCGATTTCGTACGCGTATACCTTGGCCTCCCCACCCCCGGCCCAAGTTTGTCGCTCCTGGGGGGATCATCCCGGACGATCGCGCGCAACCCCCAAAAATAAGGGTTGCTTCCCAGAAAGATTTCGGTCCGCTCTCCGGCAGTAACGCTTCGGTCGTACATCGGGTCGGTTGGCAGCATCCTCAGCTGGGTCCTCGCCTCGTTCAGTGCGCCCCTCTCCTTCATCAGTGAAAATCACCGATCGCAGTGATTGAATTTCGGGGTTCAATAGATTTTATCACTGATGTCCGTGGACTTGAGAAAATATTTCTATCGAGTCTCTTGACTCGACACTGCCTCTTCGCTTCGATCTTTAACCATTGATTGTTAATAAATGTTGTTGAAATTTAATCGCGGTTCCTGTTGACAATATCCATTTATTTAAACCGGTTTAATAAAATGATAAATTAAATGGAAAATATCGCGTGAATAAAAAAAGTAAAATAAATGTGCCCTTAACGATTGTTGTTATTAACTATTGTTGATTGTTGAAGTATCTTTAAATATTTATCGTTGTTTCTACTTACGACATATATATATATATTTTTTTTAATGAAACAGAATTTAATTAAAGGGTTCGTGACAATAAAAAAAATCAAATAAATGTGTTTAATAAATAATTAATGAAGCAATTGCAAGCGGAAGAAATGTTGCTTAAATGCAATTGAATAATGGATAGCTGCTTCAATTTCATACCACTAGTCAATTATTTTTACACCAGAAGTCTTCATCGTAAGAAGAGACGAAAAAAGGACGAGGACCCAGCGAACTTCCCACGATCTTGGGTATACCATTCACAGACCACTTGCATATTTTATTATAGTCATTTTAGTCAATAGGAATGATACGAAATATTGGGACCGTGAGATTGTCTGGTTAATAATAATAACAGGATACGAGGCGATTGTTGGGATAACGAGGTGCGTCCGGGTCGTGAAAAATATAGGGGATGGACTACCCCTCGTGTCAATTTACGTGGCTTAACGACTATTCGCCAACATTTTAATAATTTCTGCTAATATTTTATTTATCCCGTTTAACTTTTATCAAATACAAATGAATTTATAAAAATAAAAAAAATAAATTCCAATAGATACACTGATATTTAATTAATTGTAATATTTTTTTTTATTGCAATTAATTAATTTTGTGTAACTCATGAAAAAGAAAAATGATCTTTTTACCATGAGACAAAAATAACGAATCCTGGAAGAAAATTTCATTTAATCGCATACATTTGTTCGGCAAGTGGCTTTGATTGGGTAAATCGAGGTCCAAGTTTGTCGTAGGACTTCCAGTTGGTTTGATCGAGTCCGGTATAGTTGCCGATTAGACACACGACACTTTTCGTGGATCGATCAGTCTGGTACGTGCCAGGGGTGGGTTTTGTTGAGAGCATACAGAGGAGAACGTCGAAAGCAACCCCCACACACAGGCGTGGAGCTGGAACCCTTGGAGCGTGCATAATCGTATCTTGGGGGGGTAGAGCGCGTGAGAGCAATCAATGCCCTCGATTAATCGAGGCATCGCCCACGATCAGGTTTTTGGCACCACCGCATCTCGAGGCTTGAATAACAACAATAATCAGTGATATCGATATATTGATTTCCATTTATTTCCTGCTTAAACTCAATTAGTTGTTATTAAAAAAAAAAATGTTAGACCCAATGGTAAGTCTAAAACAAGTGAATTAAACGCGCCGAGTGGGTCAACCGGAGGCTGAGTGAATTCCCAGCGCTTTCCATCCAAAAACTTTGCCCGAACTCCCTTAAGGTCTTGGTGATTTAATTTCCCACCGCAGAATACCACATTACTCGTGTTATCGCACCGACTCGGGGGGTGGGGGGGTGGCCCATTCTTCGCAGTCCCTGTCTTTTTCCCATTTCGTTTTTTTTTTTCCTCTCTTCCTCTTCATTCTCCTGTCCCCGCGTGCTTTTTCATCCCCATGGCGTTTGTCAAACGACCACGGCCACCGGAGTCCCTCGGGAGTTTTCGCGCCACGCTGTCCCTTCCCTCATAAATTTTCTTTCACTTCTCGGCTCATTCTGCTCTTGTCACCTAGAACGGTCATTAGAGCAGTATTTTTCGCAATTTCATTTTTCACTCATAATAAAGACCATTTGGAATTTTAATAATAATTATGGATTATTATTTTTTTTATTGGGGAAGTACAATAATTATTCGGTCTGATAGGGTTGTTTGTGGAAAATACGAAACGTTGGAGAATCTGTTGGGAAAAAAAAGTGAGGTCTTGTGCTGGAATACATAGGCGAGTCGTGGCAAAGTGGACGATGGGACTGTGCACATCAGGGTGTAAGACCAGGTATATGCGGAGGGGGTTTGCCACTCGTGCTTCAGTTTGACACAGTCAGAGACCGGCGTTGCCAGGCAACCTGGGGCTCTAAGGGTGGAAGAGTCTCCCATTGGCGTGGATACTTGCACCGAATTTATGCCTCTGATGCCCCAACCCACCTCTCGTACTCCAACCACCCCCGATACAGTACACTTCAACGGTTTGAAAGAGAAATATAGGGAGAGAGACGCTCAGGCTAGGACGAGATTCAGAGTAAGATGGAAAGTAAGGAGAGAGAGAGTGAATGAAAAGTCGACGACCAAATTCACTTGTAATTGCCTTCAGCTGCACAATAATGAGAGTCAAATAGAGTCTAATTACCCTCTTGTCAGTGTCTAAACATCCATAAGAGCCCTCAATCATTCTCTCAAGTGTTTCCAGCGACGTGTGCAGTCGAAATACGCATTAAACGCTACCGATTTTTTACCGATCTTTACCGATTTTGTCAAGTTATACCGATTTTTTCATCTTATTCGATTCATTCGACCTCTGGTGATCGATTGGCATACCCCTCGCAGCTGGGCGAGCGTTTTTTTGTCTGATATAGCAGTATTCGACTAAATCCGAGGCATGTAAAGTCGTATCGGTTGTATAAAATACTTATGATATTCGGAAATCGACGCGAGTCAAGGTGTTAGGCAGATGAAATGTCGCACGTGTCCGAGAATGAGAATTGTTGGATCGTGGGAGAAAAAAGGGAGATCATGAGTCTCGATTGGGCCGAGAAGGTCCATTTATTTTTATTGGCGACGATGATTGGGACAATTCTACTACGCCCCTGCGGAACATCCATACCATTGCACTAGGCAACTAACTTGCCCTCCGAGCACATACAATCGACGACACACGTGAACCACATATAGATCGATATGTGCTATCGTCTAAATGCAGAAGTCCCGGCAGGGCTTCCCTTTCGTCGCGCTCAGGCGTTAATTTTCTTGCGGGGACGTCGGGGTTCACCCGGCATATCGACCGCTCGCTCTCTCGCATCTTGAATCTTCAACTCCACGAACATTAAATTCAATTAAGTCTTCCACGTAATTCCACCCATCCACTCACCCTGTCTCAATTGAAATTGGGAATTGTCTCGGGCCACCTGAAACCGGTGACCTCATAGCGAGCCCCAACAATTCGAGTATAATAAGACTTACAACAAATGTCTTTGCAGCCAAAAGCAGCAATGTAACACGCGCTTCCTATAGACATCCTAAATTTTCCCTGGCACCACCTGTTGCTTCACTCAATGAGTACAACTCGTATACATCATACGTACAGTGAAGAGCATACTCTACAGTCATTTTAATCTCAATTTTACAATTTCATTCAACATTCTGCCCACAAAATGTTGCACTCCGAATTTTCTAAATCAGTTTTCAGGCCAATTGAATTTTTACAATTTATTCGGAATTTAATTATTTAAATGTCTTTAATAAATACCTAATTTTATTGCTTCTTTTTTGCAGTCCAGTGACTCTGGAGGTTTTCGCGCACGTAGAAGATCACCCTCGGCAATCAAAATGTCAACCTTATCGCTTCGTATCTCCATACCGGAGAAAAATGCGACCAAAATGATGCAGTTCGACCCGACGACCTCGGTGTACGATGCCTGTCGTATTATCAGAGAAAAACTCGCCGAAGCGACGAACATGGGAGAACGTAAGTTAATTAGAAAGAATGTCGAATTAAAAATGAGATATCAAAGACTTGGTTGTTACTTTTTGAGACAGATGATTCGATTTGTTAATGCCAATAATTCTTTTTGTACAGCCAAAGACTACGGCCTATTTTTGTCCGACGAGGACATAAAAAAGGGCGTGTGGCTCGAGCCAGGCCGAAATCTCGACTATTACATCCTTCGGAACGGCGATCTTCTCGAGTATCGTCGGAAACTTCGGACCCTAAGGGTACGGATGCTCGACGGTACACTCAAGACACTTCTGGTTGACGACAGTCAACCAGTCGCCAACCTAATGGTCGTTATCTGCACGAAAATCGGTATAACCAATCACGACGAGTATTCACTTGTGCGCGACTACATCGACGAGGAAACGGAGAATCAGAAGCCCGGTAATTTCGGCACTCTGACTCTGAAACGACGAAAGGAGGAGAAGGGCGAACGCGACGCGAAGATGGATCAGTTGAGGAAGAAATTGAAGACCGACGACGAAGGTAAGCCTTCAAATTTCACGCTCAAAGGCAGAATGTAATCATTTTCGACGATGTCAGCAAAAAAAGGTTCCCTCAAAATTCACAAAGTGCTTGACATGCTTTAAGAATTCAGAAAGGTGAAAATTCTCATCTTTTCATAAATATTTCCACCTCACACAAATTTGTTTTTCTCCAATTATTATTTTTATACACTCTATTCCGAATTAAATTTATTGAATTTTTTATGAAACCGCAAATCCTTTGAAAATTGTACTTAAAAATAAAAAATAATCTTAAAGTTCAAAATTTCAGCCGCTCAAATAAGCTTTCCCTCTTTTTTTTCTAGTCAATTGGATAGATCCGAGCAAAACTCTTCGGGAGCAGGGAATAGACGAGTCGGAGACCGTTCTCCTCCGCCGAAAATATTTCTTTTCCGACCAGAACATCGACAGCCGAGACCCCGTGCAGCTGTCTTTGCTTTACGTGCAGGCGCGCGACGCTATACTCGACGGCACGCATCCCGTAACTCAGGAGAAGGCCTGCACTTTTGCGGGAATTCAGTGCCAGATTCAGTTCGGCGATTACAAGGAGGACAAACACAAGCCCGGCTTTCTCGAGTGAGTGGATAGACATTTGAAAAAACAATTAATAACCCAAATGAATTATTAATCCTTATCGCCCTTATAGTTTGAAGGAATTCCTGCCGACGTCTTATCTGAAGGTGAAGGGAATCGAGAAGAAGGTTTTCGCGGAGCACAAGAAGCACGTGGGTCTCTCGGAGCTCGAGGCGAAGGTTCTTTACACGAAAACCGCGAGATCTTTGAGCACTTACGGGGTGACGTTTTTCCTGGTGAAGGAAAAAATGGTCGGAAAGAACAAACTCGTGCCGCGACTCCTCGGAGTTACGAAGGATTCCGTGCTGCGTCTGGACGAGAGGACCAAAGAAATTCTCAAGACGTGGCCGCTCACGACTGTCCGAAGATGGGGCGCTTCTCCCAATACTTTCACCCTCGATTTCGGCGACTATTCCGATCAATACTACAGCGTACAGACCACCGAAGCCGAACAGATCCTTCAGCTCATTTCCGGCTACATCGATATCATCCTCAAGAAGCAAAAGGCCAAGGATCACTTCGGCATCGAGGGCGACGAGGGATCTACGATGGTCGAGGACAGCGTCTCGCCACTCAAGTGAGTCTCTCGCTATTTTTCAGCCTCTCTCATTCTCCTCGCGGCAATTAACGCTCAGTTAGAACGATTCGAAGAGCCTTCGATCTCTATTTCCTATAAGACCTCCACACGCCTCAGTCACTTGCCGATGCTTATCACACGCGGATATGGAGGCGTTTTTGCGAATGCAGCGCTACAAGTAATTTCGTACCTTTTTCCATTTTTCCATTTTTCTTTACGATAGATTTTCAATTTTCCTGTAATTGAACTTTCGAAGAAAAAAAAATCTTAACTCCTTTTCCAAAAAATAGTATTTCCCTGGCTTTTTATTAAAAATAAATAATTGATAATAGTCGCACCGTTGACGTAAAAAATCATTTTAAAAAATTGTCATTTTTCTCAGGGCGACGATAATGCAACACGAGACGAGCAACGTCGGAAAAGGAAATGTGGAGGCTGTGTCGGTCGCAATTCCAGCTGTCATGAGAGCTGGCGGTGATGGTGAGGAATTACATTTTTTTTTAATTACACGTATATGTAAATATACACCGAATTTTAGTTTAAAAAAATATATATTAATATCTCGGCTGTGTAAATACACTCGTGCAATTCGTAATATACTTTTTTTTTTCTTTTCAATTATTATTTTGTAAATAAAAGAAGATGTCGATTTTTGGTTTACGAGAAATTTCCAGCGGAACGAGGTTGTTGTCGAGTAATTGGCTGGCCGACGGGCAAATCATCGCATGTAGAGTCGACTTGATATAAAAATTCATATATTTTGTATATAAAAAGGCATATAAAAAAAATATTAGGATAGAATGCATGCGTACGATTTGTAGGAGCGAGACCTTACGGGACCGGGCACATGGGCGGAGCGCAGTACACGACGGTCAGCGGACAGGTCAACATCGCCCACGCACCGCCAATGGTAAGAATAAATAATAAAAAGAATGAACAATTGCCGAATTATTGAGCGCGAAAATCGTCGCATCAGCCAATGTTCTCACTGTAATTAGTCACGACATTAATCCGAAGTGAATTAATAAGAAGAAGAAAAAACGATAAATTGCTCAAAAACAATTTCATTGACGATATTCGATTTATTTTCATGCTAGGCGCCTTCTATTGCGGACACAGAGTAGGTACAAACATAAACTGACAAAAATCCCTTTTCTTTCGTTTACCTTGTTTTTCTCGTCCATCCAAAGTCTTCATTCGCAATCATAGTGCACGGCTTTTCGACCTTTTTTCGTTATTCCGAAAAATGAGCACAATTTTTGTACGAAGTCACTATTCAATAAAATCGAAATTCGAATAATCAATCATTTTCGATAAATCGGATAGCAAATATTTTTTTAAATCACAAAACGCGGGTGGAGATAAATATTTATTCTTTCGAAGGCGAATTAAAAATATGCGGTATCAAAATTAGAAAAAAAAATTGTTTTAATCAACAATATCAAGTAAAAATATTATTACTTCGAAGCTGTTTTTTTTTTTTTTCTTTATCGAACAGTATTTTGACGATTTTTGTTACAATTTTGATTTTCCATTGCGAAGACTAATTGTTTTGTAAAATTGATAAATCAGGTGCAGCAAACAAAGGTGACATCCGTCTTGTCGGAGCCGCAACACGCTTTACTTTCCACAATAACGGCAGGTCATGAAATAATTCACATGTCGGAGATCGAATTATCGACGAAGGCGCAACTTCCGGAATTGGGCAACGATCCGGCGTCTCTGAGGTGGATCGAACAGACGATCGACACGCACAAGCAAAACGTAGGCTCGCAGATCGCAGAGATGAACGCGGCGACCGCTCAGGTCGTCACCCTGACTTCCGGTCCAGCGGACGACGTTGACCATACCGCCGTAGGCGCAGCGATTACCACAATAGCTACGAATCTCCCGGAGATGACGAAGGGGGTGCGAATGATCGCCGCTCTCATGGACGACGATACTTCCGGTCCCAAACTCCTCGACGCAGCGAGAAAACTTTGCACCGCTTTCTCCGATCTTCTCAAAGCCACCGAGCCTGAAACCAAAGAGGTATTTTTCTCCACACAATTTAGTTATCGCAAAAATAAACTACATTTCAGAATTCATTGCATTTCAATTATCTGATTCAAGGATCATTTTTATTTGGACACATTAATTTACATGAATAATTTACCCGTGGAAAAACATTCAATTTTAATATTTCACTATGATTTAAAATTTTTATATGAACTTTTATTTGTCGTAAACAAAACGTCTTACTTTATTGTAAAAAAAGCGTGTCTTTTTTCGAGCCCCTGATTTTCCGCAGCTTGAAAATACGCCCCACAATTATAATACGCAAATTCAACGAGTTCAATTTTTCTATTGCCTGCAGCCGTTCTATATAACATCAACGCTGTACGGACAATACGTAAGCACGTCAGGTGACTCTCGAAGCTTTATAAAAAAAAAAGAAGAAAAAAAGCACATCCTTAGTCTCGCCCTAAAGAAAACCCGCAGATTAAATCCCTTATCTCAATAATCTCGCATTGAATAATTAGCTAATCTCCCGTTAATATGGAAAAAAAAATCGTTTCAGCCTCGCCAGAATCTGCTGAACGCAGCCTCGAGAGTGGGCGAAGCGTCTCACCAGGTGTTGACGACGATCGGCGAGGAGAACGACACGAATCGCGAGCTCCAGGACATGCTTCTCGCGCTGGCGAAGGCAGTGGCGAACACGACCGCGGCCCTCGTCCTTAAGGCCCGAAACATCGCGGCGACTTGCGAAGATTCCCAGACGCAGAACCGCGTGATATCAGCGGCGACGCAATGCGCATTGGCGACGTCTCAGCTCGTGGCTTGCGCCAAAGTCGTGGCCCCGACTCTTCAATCCCCGGCCTGCCAAACGCAGCTGATGAACGCGGTTCGCGAGGTGACGAAGGCAGTCGAGGGTCTCGTGGAGGTTTGCAACGATACGTGCGGCGACGAGAATCTCCTGAAGGAATTGAGCCTCGCGGCGGCCGAAGTCAGCAGAACACTGAACGACCTTCTGAATCACATTCGCACGGCGACGAGAGCCTCCGAACGGGCCAAAGAAGGCACTCAGGAGGTTGCGGTGGAGACTATTATGTCAGCGACCGACAGGCTCTTCGCCAGCACAGGAGACGCCGGGGAGATGGTTAAACAGGCGAGAATCGTCGGCCAAGCGACCGCCCAACTGATACAGAGCATCAAAGGCGAAGCCGAGAGGCAGACCGACACGGATATGCAAAGAAGGCTTCTCGCAGCGGCGAAGAAACTCGCGGACGCGACCGCAAAAATGGTCGAGGCCGCGAGGCAATGCGCCAGCTCGCCGAACGACTCGAGAATGCAAGAGCAGCTTCGTGACGCGGCTGTGCAGCTGAGAAACGCGACGAGCGCCGCCGCCACGCCGACTTTGCGAAGAAAAGTCGTCGAAACAACAACGGAAAGTTACGTTATCGATCAGGCGCAATTCATAAGAGCCGCACAGGCGATTCACGAGGGATGCCAGAGCCTGAGCAGCCCCAACAGCGCTAAGCAAAAAGTTTTGGAGGCCGCTACCATGATCGCCAAACACACGAGCGCCCTTTGCAACGCGTGTCGACTCGCCTCCAGCAAAACCAACGATCCCGTCGCCAAAAGGCACTTCGTACAATCCGCCAAAGACGTCGCCAACTCCACCGCCAATCTTGTCAAGGAAATAAAGACCCTCGATCGCGATTACTCCGAGAGCAACAGGGAAAGGTGCTCCGAAGCCACTAGGCCGCTTCTCGATGCCGTCGATAATTTGTGCGAATTCGCTGGATGCAGCACCAAAGAATTTTGGATCAGAGAAACTAAAACCGCAGTTGTTGAGGTATTACGATTATTTTTCTCACACCGATCGCTGTGACAATTTATCCATACATTTTTTCCATCATTTATTGTCTCCTAGTTTTTTTTTATATCTCAAATATATCCACGATATGAACCAACGCTAATTGAATCACGTTATTTTCGTAATTTCGCAGGTGCGAGAGGAGACCCACGAAACGGAGGAAATTCAGGAGCAGGAGGAGGAGGAGCCGATGACGGGAGCAGGAAAGGCGATAATAGACGGAGCGTGTGCGATGGTGCAAGCGGCTAAGAGTTTGCAGGCAAGTCCGAAGGACGAGCCAACGTGGCAATTGCTGGCCCATCACAGCAAGAGCGTGAGCGAATCCATCAAAACCCTGGTCGCCTCGATAAGAGACAAGACTCCGGGTCAGGAGGAATGCGACTCGGCGATCGAGAAATTAGTCGCTCGTATTCGGGAGCTCGACTCTGCGACTCTGAGCGCTGTCTCGCAGTCACTGGTGCCGAGGAAAGAGAATTCCGCTCAGGGCTTCATAGATCAGATGGAGAGATGCGCCGAGGATTTGAAGGAAAAATTGGAGCCCCTCAGAGTCGCCGCTAAATACGAGCCCGACAATATCGCGGCTGTCGTTCGCGAAATGGCGATCATCAGCGAGCCCCTCGTCTCGGGAGCCATCGGAGCTGCCTCCAACATGGTTCATTCCAAGCAACAAGCCGTTCTTCTCGATCAAACGAAAACCGTCGCGGAGTCGACTCTCCAGCTGATTTACGTGACGAAAGAAGCCGGAGGAAATCCCGAGGCCGCTGCGCTTCACGCGGAGCTCGACGAGACCGTAGAATCGACGAAAGACGCCATAAGAGAACTGCAAAACACCCTCGAGAGCATCTCCACGTCCAACGGAATAGTCACCGGGCTCATCGAGACCATTTCCAGGGCTATGATACGATTGGAGGAGCACAGAACCTCGACGGTCGACACTGTGGATTCTTACGTCGATTATCAAACGCGAATGGTCGAGGCTGCCAAGGAAATCGCTCGGCTCGCTCAGGAAATGGTGAGCACGATCGATAGAACAGAATATATTGTTGTTTTTTTTTTTTATTACTCCATTGAATGACTAATGTTTTAATTTCTCTTGTTTTCCAGTCAACAAAATCGAGCACCGACGTCGGAAGACTCGGTCCCTTGGCAGTCGATATATCGCACAAATATACCCAATTGGCACGCGACACTTCAGGTGCCTCTGCAGCGGCGTCAAACGCCGACGTTTCCTCGCGTTTACGCGCCGGAGTCCAGGAATTGGGACGCTCCTGTGCGGACATCGTTCGCGCGGCGGGAGTTTGCCAATTGTCACCCGGTGACGTTTACGCGCAGCGCGAGGTCTCCGAGTATGGAAAAATCGTGACCGAGAGGGTTTCCCAAGTATTGGCGGCTCTTCAGGCGGGTTCTCGAGGAACTCAGGCCTGCATAAACGCGGCGAGCACCGTTTCTGGTA
The DNA here is from genome assembly GCA_947507545.1 of Clistopyga incitator. Classification (NCBI taxonomy): domain Eukaryota; kingdom Metazoa; phylum Arthropoda; class Insecta; order Hymenoptera; family Ichneumonidae; genus Clistopyga; species Clistopyga incitator. The sequence continues at coordinate 8,581,637 of OX382186.1, forward strand.
TAATCGGGGATCTCGACACGACGATTATGTTCGCGACCGCGGGAACTCTTCACGCGGAAAACGAGGGCGACACTTTTGCCGATCATCGGGAAAATATATTGAAAACCGCGAAAGCTCTCGTCGAGGACACGAAGACTCTCGTCGCCGGCGCGGCTTCGTCACAGGAACAGCTCGCGGTCGCCGCGCAAAATGCCGTCTCGACGATAGTCCAACTCGCCGAAGTCGTGAAATACGGAGCCGCCAGTCTGGGAAGCCAAAATTCCGAGGCTCAGGTGATGCTCATCAACGCGGTGAAAGACGTCGCCTCGGCGCTCGGCGATCTCATTCACGCCACGAAAGCCGCCAGTGGAAAGCCCATAAACGATCCCAGCATGGCTCATCTCAAAGACTCCGCTAAGGTTAGCCTTTTGTAATTCTCGAGTTTCCGTGGCTTTACGTATTTGGCTATAATATTTCGTATTTCGCGCGTGGCTTTGCGCTCACTCACTCTAATTTTTGGACGACCGGTAAACGGGCAGATTTCACTTGAAGATTTGGAATTTTTAGCTTTTCTAGTCAACTATGAATTTGAATTTTCGTCACTTTGTTTTCGCAAGGGACGATCGAATTTGCGGATTTTTATTTGCAAGGACAAATTACGTTTGGAATATTACATTCGCTGCGACAATTTAATTATGTGGAATTTAATTTTCATGCTTGAATTCACTTTGGCAAGTTGAATTCGCAAGGACCCACGAAGTTTGGGGAATTTCATTTACAGAGGCGAATTTAATTTGTGGAATTCCTGTTGCAAGTACAATTACTTTGCAACGCACTATATATTTTTACATTTTTGTTGAAGAAGACACATTCGAGTCAAACAAATTTCATTTGAGAACACCAATGGAATTTGATTAATCGTCACCGCAAATTTGGTTCTAGAATCTCGTGTGTCGCCACTAATTACATTCGGGCATTGCATTTCGTTTAATTTAATAGATAATTCGAACAGGACGCAACGTCGTGTTATTAATCAATGCTTCGCTATGTTTAATTGCTGATTGGCGAATAACAGGTTTCATTTGAGACGAGCGCATCGGGAGAAAATAATTCCTTGGACCACCAGGAAAGCTGACTCACGGTCAGCGGAAGCTCGTACCGAGTGCCGCCGAATAACAGTCGTTAGACATTTTTTGCGCCTTAATCCATCGATCTTTCCCATCGTCTCATCATCCCCCTCGCTGAAACCTTGTTCTAACAATTAAAAAAGCGTTTTTTCTTTGGGTGGACTTTAATTGACACAGATTCATCGCTAACGAATTAGGCCGACGTACTAAAAAAAAAAAAAAAGGAAATTGAGAGAACGTTTTTGAAAAACGAAAAATTGGACACGAGGAATGAGAGAGAAAGAGAGAAAAAAAAATTAAAGCTGAACAAAATTCGTCGGTTCGATATTAAAGTCCACCTCGAATGATCCCAGCAAGTGAATCTTCCCGTGTGTTGCAACGATTATTTTGTGTTTAATTATTTACTTTTAATCGTTTATACTGAATGCGTAGACATTTTCGTAGTTGGTGTAATTTTTTATTTTTTGTTAACTCGTTTATTGGAAAAAAAACAAGGCTCGACTGTGTTAACGTTGGTGGACTTTGATAGGAAAATGTGTAATTGACGAATTTTGGTTTCCCTGCGATTGTTTTTTTTTTTCTTTCCGGGATAACGTAGGTCGTTGAGCAACAAGTGCAGCAGCAGATCTTGCCGCTGAGCGACACCGGAGGCTCCGAATCGGAATGGTTCGTCTCCGACCAGGAGGAGGAACTTATACGACTGCTATCCGTCTCCGAGAACAGTCAGCCAGCACAACGCAACTCCGACCTTTTGCTGCTGCTCATGTAGCCCCCAAAACATATAATCGTCCAATTTTTTATACTTTTTTTTATATCGACTGTTAATCTCACGAAGGGTTTCTCTTTTAATCTCCCAATTTTGTCATTTTTATTCGTCCGTCGAGAGTCGCACGTATTAAAATAAACTCTCCGACGCTCTATACGTTCTTCACACTGTATCGTAATAAAAACGCACTCTTATCGATTCTTAAGTCGTGATCAGATTAATAGGAAAAAAAAACGACACAGAAAAATCACTATTTATATAAAGATCGAAGTTAGGTACGTACTCATTCGTTAGCAGTGTGCTGTGTTAACACGAGTATATAATATTCCAAAAATGTTCACTAATCGATCCTCAAAGAAAAAGCCAAATTTCTGATAAAAATTTATTCATTCCACGAATGTCGATATTTGAAGCTTCCACTCATCCTGGGAATTATTGATGGACCGCTATTAGGTGTTACTCCATGCAATTAAGATGCAATGGTCAGTCCCATGGTCTAACGACTAATCAAATTCTACATTGAGTTGAATTTTGGCTGTCAACAAATGTGCAAAAAAAAAAGTGGACAATTTTTTTTATCAGAAATTATCGTCATTCATTAACCATTTAATCGTTAATTCCCGAAGCTCACTAATGTCTCTTAACAGCTCGTTAATTAATAATACCGATTAATTAAAATGTGTATTATTAAGGAAAAACGCCACTAATTTGCCTCTTTCTTAACGCAAGTTTGTTTACAATTTTTTTGTTATACCGGTGGTATAATTATTTGACTTTGCAATTTTAAAGGTAATGGTGACGAACGTGACTTCCTTGCTGAAAACGGTCAAGGCAGTGGAGGACGAGCACACGCGAGGCACCAGGGCTTTGGAGTCGACGATCGAAGCCATTGGCCAGGAAATTCGAGCCCTCAACACTCCGGACAGCCACAAATCGAACGTAACGCCCGAAGATCTGGTCCGATGCACGAAGGGAATAACGACGGCAACGGCGAGGGCCGTTGCAGCTGGCAACAGTTGCAAACAGGACGACATTATAGCAGCGGCGAATCTCGGAAGGAAATCGATAAGCGATATGCTGACGATTTGCAAAGCCGCGGCTTACAATTGCGCGGAGACCGCGGAATTGCGAGACCGGACTCTCCAGGCCGGTCACGACGTCGCCATGAATTATCGCGAGCTTCTTCAGGCGATTCTGCAAATATCCTCAAGATCCAGCGACGCTAAACACACACTTCCCACGATATCCCGAAAAATAGCCCAAAGCGTCACGGAATTAGTCGCCGTGGCCGAATTACTCAAAGGAAACGATTGGGTCGATCCTGACGATCCCACTGTAATTGCCGAAAATGAATTACTCGGAGCAGCCGCCAGTATCGACGCTGCTGCCAAAAAGCTCGCCAGTCTTAGGCCCAGAAGAAGTATCGAGGTAAAGATCCACCACTTTTCTATCGATCGTTAATAAAATTACCTTCAAGCAAAGGCCCAAAAAAATCGAGCGACTCCTCGCAAAGTGTTGGCCCTTTTTTGCGGAGATGAGGCTTTTTTTCCAGCTTTATACGGATTTCCGGCGAGCTTTATCTACCGCAAGATATGTTTGATATTCTTGGTTGTTTATTACAAAATCGACCAGGAATCAAACATATTATTACGGTGGGAAGCACAATCATCGATCATTGATATTCATCCAGTTGTTGCATCAATTCAAATATATTTGCAAAATGTAAAATTTATTTATCTCGATATTTATTGAACAATGACAAAGTTAACGCAACGATCTTGATTTTTCTGATATCAGGCGACGAGCGAGGACATGAACTTCGACGAGATGATTCTGGAGGCCGCGAAATCGATCGCAGCGGCGACTTCCGCTCTGATTAAAGCGGCGAGTGCGGCGCAGCGCGAGCTTATAGCGACGGGAAAAGTTTCGAGAACCCCGTTGACGTCTTCGGACGACGGTCAGTGGTCCGAGGGTTTAATATCGGCCGCGAGATTGGTCGCCGCCGCGACTCACAGCCTCGTCGAGTCCGCGAACGCTCTCGTCCAGGGCGTGAGCTCCGAGGAAAAGTTGATATCCAGCGCGAAGCAGGTCGCGAGCAGCACCGCGCAACTTCTGGTCGCCTGCAAAGTCAAAGCCGATCCCGACAGCGAGAGCACCAAGAGATTGCAAGCCGCCGGCAACGCCGTTAAACGAGCGACCGACAATCTGGTCCGGGCCGCGCAACAGGCCATTCAGCAGGAAGAGGAACGATCCCTCGTCCTCAATCGACGAATGGTCGGCGGAATGGCCCAAGAAATCGATGCGCGATCCGAGGTCTTGAGAATCGAGAGGGAACTCGAAGAAGCCAGGGGAAGACTCACGGCAATCAGACAGGCAAAATACACGCACCAGCAACAGTGAGTTTGAATTTTTCGAAATATTTTCGCACTTTATTTCGCCCTGAATCAAAAGCTCCTAAAGAAATGCAACACCCGAGGCAATGAAGTCTCGTGAACGTGATTAAAAAAATTAAGAAACTCTGTCCAAAGTTCTACTTTTTTTTTAGATAAAATCGATATAAAAGATCAATTTTTTTTACCAATAGAAAAAAAATGCAACTAATTTCTTGTTATTTCGATTGTCCTTGTGCAGAATGGAAAACCGAGCGTTCGAGGAACGTCAGAGCTCCGGAAAAGCTTCTCTCCAGTCGATGAATCAGACTCTGGACGGGCTTCAATCGGCGACTCAGCAGATCGGCCACATTGTTAACGACCGTGAGAATCTGGTGAGTCCGGAGAAGGTCCACTCGACGCAGAACACTTTGGAAAAGCGGATGAAAGAGGCGCAGTACCGTGGCGGTAATGATAGTGGTCAATATGGCTCGATAGATTCTCGTAAATTCAACGAATATCAATATTGCCCCGCGAGCGAACAGAGAATACGATACCCGGGCGATTCCCCGTCCGGGGAGCGAAATCGTTATTCCGAATCCTCGCCTTCTTACACGATTACCGATCGCACTTTTGCCACTGACAATTCGCCGGCTCAATACAGTTCGATCGAGCGTAAAATCAATCAGGAATCGTTCGAGAGCGACAAAAAATATCCGGACACCTACGACTCGTCAACGAGAAAAAATTTTCAGGATCAACAATCGTCCTTCGGTAAATATTCGCAGGAGCAAAGCAGCTTTACGAAAAATTACGAATCCTCGAGCACAAAACAACCGGAAGTGTCGCCGATTCCTCCGCCGCCACCGCCGCAAATGCCGCGCTCGCCGATCCGCAAAAATGTCACCGATCATCACTCGTCCTTCGGTAAATTTTCCCAGGAGCAAAAGAGCTTCGAGGAGAAGAGCCACAGCTTCGAGAAACGAAGCGAGACACTAGACCCGAAATATTTTCCGACCACCGGCGTTTCCTCCGAACGATTTACCGGCAACAATACGATGAGCACCTTCCGCACCGAAAAAACCGCCGATTCCGCACCGAGAAATTACATCGCGACCGCGGGCATTCCGCAGAATCAGACGTTCAAAAATGTCGACAGCAAAATCACTCCCAGCGGAAGGGTCGAAACGATAACGACGAAAATTTATACCTCCACTCCTGGCAAATCGAGCAGCCGATCGAACTTCGAAACGGTGGAGAAAAAAGAATTCTCCACGGCGGGCAACGATATGTCGACCTTCAAAGCTCTCGATAATAACAAGGACAGCCTCGAACAACGAACCGTAAAACAATCAATGACCCAAAAAGTCACGGAGAAGAAAACTGTGACTATGACGATGTCCAGTCGTCAGGAGACCAACACGAAATCCTTCAGATTCGAGGAAAAGTAAAGGAAATATAAAAACGAATAATAAGCACATTATTCAATATCTTTTTTCTTTTTTGACATCGCATTTTCCTTCGAATTCCGGATTTTTGAATTAGTGATAATGTCCAGTCGATTTTTTGTTTTTACTAAAACAAGTCAAAAAACATGACCATTACGACATTCAATTGTCAGAAAATCATCACGGAATCGGTTATTTTCAATAAATGAAATAAACGGAAATAAATAACAACATCTATGCTCCAAACTTCTATTAAAAAAAAAGATTTTGAAAAAAAAAATTGAAATTCACATTTTTGTTGAATTTTTGAAAAATGTGCTCGACGCTTTAGAGCGAATAGAAAAAGTGACCTTAGATAGAAACGACATGTGCTTTCGAATATAGCCTTGTAGACGTTAAAGAAAATGGGTAAAAGAAACGTTGCCTTTCGAGAAAAAAAACAAAAAAAAAACAAAAAAAAAGCAAAAATATTCACCAGGGCTGATTATTTTGTATGCTACTCGTCGTAGTACATATATATAAAATATTAATCATCCAGTGCCAAAAAAAAAATCGCTTGATTTTTTTCGCTGGATTGTCAAAATGCCTTTCGACTGGTCGTCGAGTAAATTGTGAAAATTTTAAATGAATTTAATAATTTAATCTGACGATTTTTTGGTTCTTTTAGTTAATGAACGCTTCGCGAGTCTTTTTGCTAGTTGCGAGAATAATCAACGGACGACTACGTAATTAAAAGTAAAATGCTGCCTGTCCTTTTTTTTTAGTTTAGCCCTAACATTAATTCCTTAATTTTAAGATTAAAAACACACACACACGATTAACAAGAGAAGCGACATATCATTTAATTTTATTAATTTTCCAGCACCGCAGCGAAAAGCCTTGACGGCTCGCCGGTGCATTTTTCTTTTCCCTTAAAAATCCCTATCGTTCTCAATTAATTCTTTATTCTTCTTTATTATTACTATCATTGTTTATTATTATTATTATTATTATTATTACTCTCGCTTAGAACCCTTGAATCTCACACCTTCTGTGTGCTCTCGTCTTTCTCTTTCTTCTTTCGATAAAAATATAACTGCAAGCTCGTTGTTCATAATTGAAAGAAATCGAATTTGAGCGGCAGTGTCGATAAATCATTTGTGCAATTTTCTCTACGTTTTTTCGCTCATGGTGAGCCAAAATATTGAGATCCAAAAAAATTAATGCTGCCGCCAAATCAATTTATTCGTAGTCCTCGAGTTTTGTTCTTCTTTTTTTTTTTATTCAACAATTACCAAAAAGAAAATCAGATGCTTTACTAATTTAAAAAAAAATGTTTTTCTCGATCAACAAAAAAAAAGATAAATCCCCTCTGCGAAAGCGTGAAGCATTATATATATATATACACTATATATTATACAATAAATGTTTTTTTTAGAATCGATCGACGATCAATTATTTTATATACACTGCGAGAGGATCGTGCCATGGTGTCGAAGAAATAAAAATTCGAAAATAACCGACGTTTTAATATAGAAACGAGAATAGTTAAATGGATATATATAATATATATATATAAATATATACAACAAATATTCTATTATATACAACATACATATATATATATGTACTATACACATATATAGGTACGTTATGTACGTTAACGCGTAACAAAATGACCGTGACTGGGTTTTTTTACATTTAAACGCCACGTCGTTTCTAGACAATCGCGAGAGATAATCCTCGAAATCGCGCACATATGTGCGTGACGGAGATAATTTTTTGTAACGTTTGTTATTATTATTATTCGACAGCCAAATAAGCCTTACGAGAGAAATATATTATTGTGGAATGTTATACTAGCTTATTTTTATTGCATTATGTATGTGTCTTTATTATATACAATATACGATAACATTATTAAAACACTTTTGTACTTGCACTATTATTCACCCCCTTCCTTAATTATCTCAGGTATTCGAAGGTACCCACAAAAATAGGGAAAATTAATCAAAAAATCTGAAGCTAATTTTTGATGAAATGACTAAATTTTAGCCATTTCGTTTAATTCGAATAGAAATTTTAAAAATCCATAAAAATTCTTTGTTTCAACGAGAAAAAAAGGGTTGCTTTTCACAAAAAAGTATTGACGGATTTATCAAGATTAGAATCTTTATTTCGATAAAAAGCTATACAAAAGTAATTGTCAGATCGCGTTCAATTTTTCGGTTTCAGAGCTTTTTCGACGAACCGCGGCAGGACAAACGCCGCCCGGTGTACGCGATCGCTGTAGTAACTCATTTTCATTTTCTCGAGCTCCTCCTCGCTGAACACTGTCACGGGTTCCTTGAAATTCGTGGCCTTGAATTGAAAATAAAATTACGATTAAAATTAATGAATATTCTCCAGTGTCAATGAACGAAATTTTGACGAAGCAGAAAACTTACAGGGTTCAAGCTGCCCAGGACAAATCCTATTTGTCCCGTGGGATACGTGGGAACTGACGCTACTCCATAAGCAGCGACCGGAAACGTCGACCGGCAATGCTGCATCGTTTGCGCTACGTGATCAAGATTTGCCCAGGCTGTTCCCGCTTGACTACAAATTATTCCACCGGGTTTAAGCGCTGTGCGCATAAGATTGAAATAAGGCTCTTGAAACAAACATTCCGCTGGACCTGAATAAAAAAAAAACACAACAATAACGAAAAACCTCCAGAAATGCACGTTTTTCCGGCTTTTTTTCAACACTTCCTTATTCCGTCTCGATGGGATCATCTCCAATTTACACAATTTACGATTTCATAAGTAAGAGATCTAGAATTTAATTTCCCGGAGAGAATTTTGGTAAAATTTAATGAATTTTAAAATTTTCTTCCACTAGTTTGGTCCACTTTTGGACACTGATTTTCAAAGGAGTCGCCAGCCCTTAAGATTAAGATGCCGAGGACTTTTAATTATCGTAAAGGAATGCCAATTTTAGGTATCCCAGCCAGTGAAGAATTCCTAAAGGCAATTTGCCAATATTCTCTGTCGACTGTGCAGCAACGAGACGTTGAATGCATTGAGATTTCTTACCAACGGGGTCGCTGCTATCCGTTATAATAACGTCGAATTGCTGGCTGTGCTGTTTCATGAATTCGAAGCCATCGCCGACGTTGAGCGTGACCTTAGGATGATCGAGACCAGACGCCATGAAAGGCAAGTATTTGCGGGAAACTTCCAACACGCTGGCGTCTATCTCGACCTGTACAATTTTCTCGACACCCGGATGTTTCGCAACTTCCCGGGCGACACCTCCGTCTCCACCGCCAACTATCAAAACCTGCGAAGCAATTACATTTTTTCAAATTTAATTACCAATCACAATTTTCCCTTCGAAAATACATAACTTTATCGAAATACTTGTCTTTCCCATCGATGAGCAAAATGGAAAATAAACATTATTTTCATTGGACGATAGGACATGCAAATTAAACGCGATAAGACAAAATGCGCTTACTCACATTCTTGGGACTCGGATGACTGCAAAGTGGCAGAAAAGCTATCATCTCCTGATACGAGAATTCGTCATTTTCAGTGCACTGAATTATTCCATCGAGGACCAAAGTTCTGCCGTGCGCTTTTCTGAAAATCAAATGTTATTGTTATTATGCGTTTTTTTAAAATGCCACGTTTAAATATTGTTATTGTATTGCACAACAATTATATTTTTTATATAATAAATAATAGACTCACGTTTCGAGAACGAGTATATCTTGATATTGCGACTGTTCTCGATGGAGAACTTTTTCCACCTCCAGGGAAACAGCGATACCAGGCCAAAGATCGTTAATTTCACTGAACCAGCCTTTCTTTAGCGCGTCCATAACTTCCCACGTGCTTCCGTCGCTTGACGAGCAACCAAAGAAACCCAAGCGATCTCAACTGCAGCTCAACGTGAACTAACCGAGTGGACATCGGCAGAAACAGTTTTAAATCCGAGGCTCCCCTTATCGACCCCCAGATAGTGCTCTCAGATAATAGTTGAGCCGCAAATGAGATAACGAGAGGAATAAGGCCTCGTACTTGACCTTTGAACGCTTTAAAACTACTATATATAGTCCGTACCGTTCCGGAGTATTTTTCTGACTCGTTACTCCCACCGCCGCGCGTGTAGATAGTTGCCAAAAATATGCGTCATTGACTTGTGAAATAATTGATAATAAATCATTCTACTGGAATTTATTTTAACGACCTGCAAAGTAATTCAAGCTCTTTTTATGTACCGCGTCCATTGCGACGCTTTTTCACAAACGTAGAATTTCCAAAACTGAACACCAACATTTCTACCAGGTTTTCGTAGACATTTTTTGGAAAAATGTGCAATCGAATTTGCCTCAGAAATATTCAGAACGTTCGAAGGAGTGAATACAAAAATCTAAGGCCCTTTCGTACACATTATCGCAGCATTTGTTCTGAATCAGCATGACTCACTGTCCTATGGCCCTTTCGTACATATTATCGCAGTATTTGTTCTGAATCAGCATGACTCACTGTCCTAATGAGAGATAACGGTGCTGGGCTTTCGAAAAATGAACCCTCATAAAATCCATAATCCCGAGTTTGGTCATCCCGAAATACCCACTTTCTAGAAAAATATGTTCTTTGACATTACCGATCTCAGAATTTAGATTTAGGCCTTCATTCTTAAATCTCGGAGACTCTCAAAATGTTTGAAAAAAAAGGAAATTCTTTGACGAGATTCCAACGGACTAATAAAAAATAAACCCGCTTTACCGGCATCTCTCTTTATTCCGCAAAGTTTCGTCTATATAAAGTAAATCTATAATAAATGGAAATAGGGAGCGTAGGTTCGATAATTACATTGAATCTCCCATTGAATTCGCTTTCGTGTGTTTGTACTTTGTGAATTATTAAGGATTTGGATTTTAATGAAAGAAACATCACCGTCTCAGGGAACGATAAGCTTGGCGCCGTTGGTAGCTGAATCGAGCAGTCTGGGAGTGGGATCTTCGGGATTTCCTTTTTCATAGACGACCGAGGGTTTATCAACGTCGTTTCTCAACGCGGACGGGGGATTGACTTTGAGGGATTTGACGGCGTGCTCCGTCGTGTCTGTCCAGGTTTTCCGGCCTGGATCATCGCGACCTGAAAGCAAACCGGACTCGAGATTTGCGTGGGCGGGGCTTTAATGCGGCGCGCGAGTGACGAGGAATCGTGTATGGAAAGGAAACAATAATTATATTTTTCTCTTCGCTTTCTTTTCCGTCGTATCTATGAATAACTGAATATATAGTCTTACTGACACTTGGATCTACATAGTTATTTAACAATGAAAGTAATAAAAGCGCCTTTCGCTATTCAATAGCGTATCCTCCTCCTCCTCCTCCTCCGAAATCAATAGTACCCCCCGAGCCCCTCTTTTGGTGATTACTTCTTACTTTTCAACTTCTCTGATAAATCGTCGAAGCTCGGATCCTGAATGTTCAACATAAGTCCGCTGCCGTTAAGGTAAACTCTGTTCTGAGAATTGGCGATCTGAAAAAAACCAAAAATTCAACGTACAGTCGGAAAATATAAAATACAACGTATTTGTAAAGATTTTTTTTGCAAGAGCGAAAAGACTCGTCAAGCACGACAAAAATATGGTATGTATTTAGTGCAATCAGCAACAGAGAAATAAAAAATTTACGTATGCATTTTAATCGTTTAATCTGTAAATCAGATAACGAAAATGCATTAAAAGTTAGTAATAATTCCGAGTAAAGTAGGTAAAATAATTAATTGGCATAATTACCGTGCGGGAGATGCTCTGGGCCGCCCGAATCTTTCTGAGCTTAAGGTAACCCGGATTCTGGCTAACAGCTATACCAAGGTGCATCGATGGTTAAGGAATAATTGCACGAAGAGAAGAAATCAGTAGCACAGGAAACGAAGTCCCCAGTTGAAGAACAATGCGCATTTGTTCGTATTCGTCATAAACATTTGCGTTAATTCGTAGATATTTCTTAAATAAAAACGCGATTTTATGAGATATCGTCACGGAAATTCGTGACAATAGTCGTCACGAAGTGAAATGCAGTCGAAGCTGGAGGTAAAAATGCATATTGAACGAATGGCTTAATCATTAATTGACTGGTAACTCGTATCCTGAAATTCTAGAAGATAAGAAATCGATAGAAAAGGATATCATCCGCGCAGCTTCCGCCTCTCCCTCAGCCTGTACGATTTTCTGTTGCTTCTCCTGCTTAGCCCTTTCGACGACAAACGCAGCTCTCTGGGCCTCTTGTTGCGCCACTTGTTTCGCTTCAACAGCGGCGGTGTATTCCTTTCCGAAGCTGAGCTCCGTAATGGAAACATCGTCGAGAACGATATTCCAGTCTTTCGCGCGTTCCGTCAATTCTTTCCTCACCATCATCGAGACTTGCTGACGCATCGTTATCAACTGCGAGGCGTTGAATTTAGCGACCACCGATTTTAGAACTTCGTTGCAAATGCTGGGCAACACCTGAACAATTTTGTCATTAATTTTTTTGTTGTTTATAGACAAAAGTCAGAGCGACAACTTGGGCATCAGCTTGGCTATTTTTTTTGCACCCTTTCTGTGTATTTTTTTTGAGAATCAAAAAAGCTGCAAATTTTTAGGGAGACAATCGGTAAGCGCACTAATTGATTATCGAACACAGCGAAGAGAATTTAAAAAAAATTAGTTCAATAATTAGCTAAGCTTACTTTCTCGTCATAGTCCAGACCTAACTGACGGTACATAATCGGTAACTGGGACGCGTCTGGTCGCGACAGTACTCTGAGGGATATATTGACCATTTGAAGGTCCTTGGAGCCAGTGGGAGAAGATATTTTCCTGGGTCTGCTTCTGATGTCGTAGATGATCGGGTAGTGGAACCACGGAAGACGGAAGTGGAGACCTTCGGTCATTATGTCTTTCTGAATGCCTCCGAGACGCGAGAAGATTATCGCTCTGTGTCCGCCCTCCACTGAATAGACATTAAGAGAATACGTACTAAATATAACGTACAACTATTTTCAACGATGAAATATTAACCAATTCGGACCTTAACGATAACATCATTTTCATAAATCGCTTTTTTTCCATTCCAAAACCATTCTCAGTGTTACAACATGAAGAAAAAAAAAAAAAAAACCCTTTATCCGCAAGATACCAAAAACATTGTAAACCCCATAACGTTCCATTAACGCAATTACAAATATGAACTAATCAAGACTCCGATTAGCATCCGCAGTCGGAAAATGAAAAACTTCATATACAATTTCCCAAAAATGGACGTACAAATGATGACGAAAGAGGATTGATCGTTGCGATATTTTTGTTAATGACCCGATAATTCAGCTTTTTTTCGTAATTACGTAATCTTCCATGAACTTTGTATGGAGAACGCAGTGGACGAAAAAAAAAAAAAAATGGTGAAAGTAATATTTATCGTGGCGATTGGAGTGAATGAAAGTGCGAGGTGCGAGTTGGGAAATTTTTGGAAAATGATGACATTCATGCCCGATTAACGTTAACATTGCGGAGACACCACGCGCAGTGGAGGTTATCGGCGAATGTGTAGATTAAGGGTGTAGCGTATGAATATTAACCTGTGTACATGGACTGGGAAACTCCATAAGCGGCCGCACCGGCCAAAGCCAAAAATTTCAGGCCGGTGTTCATGCCCTTGGGCGCCTTTCCGAATTGCCCGGCAAGATCGTTCAGTTTGCTCTGCGCCATAATTCCAACGATCCGCGAAATTCCTTAGGTATTAATCCGCTTTTTCCCGATTAAAACGTGCGAGTCCGGAGAATCTCGTGCGTAACTCGCGATGAAGACCGGTGTGCGCGCTGAAATGCAGCGCTCCAAAGACTTTCGACCCTACGCTTCATTCTTCATTTTGCTTCGAGGTGCGCGCGGTTACCAAGAGATGGCGCTGATCGACGCGATTTTTCGACCAATCGGAAAGCTGTATTAGTACTGAGAATACAGAAAAGTAACAGCTGTTGATTACACCAAATGTTAAGTGTCCCTGTTAATTATTTACTAATTAAAACACACAATTCTATGGCACGTTCGATGCAATTGTTCAATTGTTTGTACAAATTTTCGATAATCCGTGTAGAAAAACATAATTCCGAACACACAAATATAATCTAAAGCACGATTATGCATGATCGAATTTTTTGAAAATCGTTTTTGGCGCCATCTGCGTTAGTTCAACGAGAAAGACGGAGTGACGGTTGGTAGAGTGTGCGTGTGTGTGAGTGTGTGTGAGGGGAAACAGCAGGGAAACGACGAGTATAGCGGGACAAGAGGTCCTAGCGCGTGCGGTGTCTCGGGCTCGTAATCGCGTTAACCCTTTGGATCGCGGAGCGCTTGGAATTCCATCGAAAGTCAAAAGCGAGCGAGCGAGAGAGAGAGAGAGAGAGAGACAGAGGCAGAGGCACAGAGACACAGATACACAGTGGATCTCGGAAAGAGAGTTTCCAGTGGAGGTGGGGTATTCGGGCGCGTTTCGTGGTGGGTCCGCAGATCCCGTTCCCGCCGCCCCGCGGGTTCCCGACGAACCGGCCCCACACAATAACCGCATCGCGCACCCGACAAGTGCCAAAAAGTGTTGGATCTCTCGTGTCGTTGTGCTGGGCGAAAAGAGAGTCCCCGCACGCGAAGGAAACCCGTTAAAATTAGTGCGCAACCCTAATTCCCATTGGCCAGTGACGACATTTTTAAATTTAATAAAAAAAAAACCGTTGGGAAAAAGTCTCGATATCGGTAAACAAAGGAAACTGGTGGGACGCTTCACGGATTTTCACCCGAATGAAATTCGGGCGTGGAGGTGAAAAAAAAAAAACATAAATAAATAACACATCCCCCTGTTAATTTGGGGGAGGAAGTTTGGAATTGGCGGGAAAATTCATAATCGCCGAATGGTGATAAAAAAAGGAGAGGCTCGCGGAGAGGTGGTGTCTATCAGGCCTAAGCTCCTCCTCGACCGTCCTCTCGATCTCGTCGTCGTGAACCTCGCGAGTCGCGATGCTGCTGGCGAGTAGCGTCGCGGCACGAGGATCGCTCGCAGCGGGGGCGGCGGAAGCAGCAGCGGCAGCAGCAGCTGATTGATACAAAATGTCCGGAGGCTCGTCGCGCACGTTAGCCGGCGAGAGGGCATCGTGCGTTCGATCAGCCACCAACGTCAGCCTCTCTCTCTCTCTCTCCTCCCGTCTCTCTCTCTCTCTCTGTCTAGCGACATGTATTCTCCAACATAATTGAGAAAATGGCGACGTTTAAGTAACGATATAACGGGCGAAAATAATACAAACGCCAGTGGGAGCGTCTCCGGAGACGAGAGCTTTCCCGGGGTTACGAGTTATCGGTGAAAGGGCATCGAAGGACGAGCCGCGAAGAATAATTCTAACAAGTAGTAGAGGAGCAGCTGATTCGGACAAAATGGTCGGATGCTGTTCGCCCGTTTGCCGGCAAGCTCGCTGCGGCTCCCGCACCTTTTACTAACAAAAATCACCTTCCTCAACGGAAAAACATAGTCTCCGAGTGTCTTCGTGTTCGCCGCGAGCTCGTACGATTATCGTTAGTGCCTCCGACGCAGGGAAACGAGGATATATTCACGAGCAACGACTATACAAGTGCCCCGTGGAAAAAAAAAAAGTTCGCTGTGACGTTAGGATCACGATGCCAACGAGCAGACAGATTTCAACGGGGAGCGACGAGTACACGCTGAGGAAGCGCTTCCGCGACACGAACGACGACCCCGGGAGAGGAAGTCGTTGAGCGTTACGTTCGACACGTTTATGGTGTTTTTCGAGAGAAATTTTGTCACTGAAGGTTTCGAGCAGTTTCAGGATATCAACGACGGTGGTGGTGGTGGTGTACGTGCCGGTAGCCGGGAAATCTACGGGCCACGAGCGGACCAAGGACAAAGGAACAGCGGGGCTTGTTCGTCGTCGACCGGAGGAAAAATCCACGAGGGTCGATTATCAATAATCGAGAAATCTTTGTATCCACGATTGTTCCGCGCTTACGTCAAAGACTAAGACAAATAAACAGTGTATGTATCTTTTGTTGTTGTGTCGTTTTGTCTTTTTTTTTTTTTCTTCATTTTTTACGCGAGGTGAAATTTTTACGAAGACTTTTTGATGTGGGATGAGAAAACGTGATGTTACGTTATCGGGGGGTAATCG
This sequence comes from Clistopyga incitator, assembly GCA_947507545.1. Lineage (NCBI taxonomy): Eukaryota > Metazoa > Arthropoda > Insecta > Hymenoptera > Ichneumonidae > Clistopyga > Clistopyga incitator. The sequence goes on from OX382186.1 coordinate 8,597,513, forward strand.
GTGGGGATGTATGTACGGTGGTTTATGTGTTTTGTGAAAAGCATCGTTCACTCCAAGGGTGAACGATGGTGGTGAAGAGATTTTCACGTCGAGGAACAGCCGAGGGCCCGAATAGTCCGTGACTATTCCGCGGCTCGTCGTGTGACAAAACTGACGAATATCGCGAGGATATTGAGTGGTTTTTAAAAAGCCGCGGAGGCGCGAAGAGGCGAAAGGACGCGAGAGGGAACGATGAACGCGGAGGGTCAGCATGAACGGCAGAGAATCGGCCAGGGAAAGTGCCAGCGCGGTGGACTCGACGGCAGGACACCTGCGAACACACCGGTCGCAGGTGCGAATTCCGTTCTCGAGGATGGATCGCCGCGGCTCGTCGTCGACACCCGTAAGATCAAGAAGGAGAGAAATTGCGGCGAGGGCGCGAACGAGAACGGACTTGGGTGCTCCGGGAATCACCTCGTCGCCGGGAACAACGAGGCATCCGCTGGAACATCGGAGAACGGACATCAACATTCGCGGAGCAACAGCGTCTGCCGGAACATCTCCAATGGCTTTCACAGCGGCGACATTCTTCACGATATCATCGCTACTAAATTGGCGCAAAATTCGGGCCCCCACGGGAACGGCAACAAGAACGACAAGATTCGAATAATGATAGAGGATAGTCTTAGGTGTGTATTGTCGAGATAGATCGAAGCGAAACGCCAAGTTTTATGTATTAGCTGTAATTATCTATAAGGCTTGATTAAGGATACCGATTAGGAGAAGCTAATGTCATTCTAACGATCGTTTGATTTAACGGAACAGCGAGGATTCCAAGAATCGCGTTCAAGAGATATACTTGAAGGTGGAGCAGCTCAAGCACGAGGAGAAACTGCTGCTTTACTTGCGGATGCCCGGGTGCCTGACGAGCGCCGTTGGAACGGTCGACCCTCTCAGGCAGCCTCTTAATCCTCTCGGCAACCGTTACGAGATACATCAGACGATTATGTGGATAAAGACCCACTTGGAGGAAGACCCGGACGTTTCCCTGCCTAAGCAAGAAGTTTACGACGAGTACAAGTACGTTTGAACTCCTTGAATAATATGGAACAAGTCCAAATTATAAAGGACACGTTTTTTTTTTTTTTTTAAGAGTAATTCGCATTTTCTGGCGTTATGTTTTGATCGAATTTTTCTCTCGTCTTCAGCATGTTTTGCATAAGGAACGCCATGAAGCCATTGTCAACTGCAGACTTTGGCAAAGTAATGAAGCAAGTTTATCCCCGTGTGAGACCACGAAGACTCGGCACTCGCGGTAACTCGCGTTACTGCTACGCGGGAATGAGAAAAAGAGTCAAACTCGACACGCCGACGTTACCCGCGGTCACGGACACATCGGTGGTAGGCTCATGCATTTCGTTATTAGATATGTTTTATTAATGGTAAAAATTCTATTTGGAGCATAATAATTGAACGATTCTTAGCCCGACGATTTCGAGGAACCGATTACGGAAGAGATGCTGGGAGCTGCCTCCACTCTCATCAGAGAATGGGCCGAGAGTTTGCTCAAAATGAAATTTCCAACTCTCAGCGCGCTCGCCCGGCATCTCGTCGACAATCTTCGCGTGGACACGCGATCTCTCGCCGCTGTTTGCATTCTCTGCGCGTCCGGTGATGCTCAACCCTCGAGCAACAGTAAAGGTTCGTCTTTTTTTTTTTCTCTCAATATACAAGATAAACCTTTCATTTCATCAATATCGTTTACTGTTATACCAAATTCATCCACAAGAATAATTTGTATGAAAATTCCTGCTTTTTCACTGCGCTTAATGTATCATAATGAACACAACGATTTAGTTTCAGAGACATCGCCGAGCCTTTCGGTAACACCGGTTGCAGGAAAACCTGGAAAATTGAGGGAAGCGCAGTTGCAGTTGCAGAGAAAATTGCAGCAACGGGAGCACATAAGGGACCAAAAACATCGTCACCAGGAGGCGGCGCCGCAAAATCCGAGCAAAGAGAAGCCAACGGAGAGTCCCTCTACGCCCACGACACCAGCAGCTTCAACCGGAAGATCGTCCTCAGCGAGCAAAGCCTGCAAGAAGAGTAAAACGAGTCAATCGCCACAGGGTACCGGAGCATCGGGGACAGCGGTGCTTCCGGGAACGGTTACGCCGGGACCGTCGTCAAAATCATCGTCGCAGCCGGCTGCGACGACGCCGAGTCCAGCGACCGCGCGGAGTCGCAAGCTCCCGCGGTCGGCGAGTCAGGCGTCGGCCGCAATCTCTCCCCAACTAAACTGTGATAACAACGCCGCGCAGACACGCGTTAACGACGAAATCCGTGGCAACGGCAGTCGTTTATCGAGATCCTGCACACCGAGCGACGTGTCCACTGCTCGTGACAGCAAACTTCCGGTCAAAAGTTCCCGGAAGCGCGCCAGTCTCGAGCAGAATCATCAGCCGAGCGAGTCCAGCCCCGAGAAACAGGCCAAGCTCATGTCCGAAGCGCCGGTTGTCATAAAACGCGAAGAGCCCGCGAATACCTTGACGAAAATGCCGCCCGTACAGAGACCCGAAAAAATAACGGTCTTATTGCCGAGCAGCATTAAAATCGCGAAAACAGAACCACCGGAAATATCGCCAACGAAACGGGCCTCGAGGCTAAAGGAAACCGAAATCGCGCACGAAAAAACGTCGAACGGCCGTTCGAGCGTCTACGAGAACGTCCCTTCGATAAATCGTATCGAGGACAAACTATGCACGATCGATCCGGACGCTCTCGACGATTACCTGAACGGTGGCAACAACTCGCAGGAACAGGAGGAAGAACTCTTGCAGTATTTTCAGCAGAGCAGCTCCTCGAGTTCCGACGCCGAGGCGAACAATCCTCTGTCGAACGCCGAAGCCGATCAGGCATCGCGCTCGGACAAGGTCTCGCAATTGCGCTTGATTCTCCAGCAGAATCTCAAGGCCGGAACAGCTAGACCGGTTAATTCGGTGGAATCGGGTGTCGCGATGGCCGTCAGACGCGAGACCCCCGTCGCCGAGGTCAAGGGACCGACGATTAAACAGCACGACATTGTTCTGCCGATTCTGTTGAATCATCCGGCGACCCAGGCGTCCGGTGGCACGCGGAGACGCGTCAGTTTCGAGACGAGCGTCGTCGAGCAACATCAGCATCACGAGAACATGACGAACGCGTGCGGTAGCAGTTCGGCCTTGAACACCGTGCCCCAAAGCCCGAACACGCGACGCCGAATATTCAATTTCACGCCCATATCACCGGGTCCGCATTCCCCGATAAACGGGCGCACCGCTTCAGCCTCGAAGCCCAATTCCGCGAATGCCAGTCCATTCGTTTCTCCCCGTAACACTCCGGTTCCCCGCTCGCGGAGCAATCTTCAGGGTGGCGTGTGCCGATCCCGGGGCAACCTGAAGAGCCTCGCGAGGTCGATATCCTGCAGCGTGCCGTACACCGGAAGGAACGAGACGTTCGTCGTGCCGACGAGCAACGCCGACAGCTCCCGGCTGATATCCGTCTCCCAGTCAGCCCTGAACTGTCCGAAGGCTTCGGCGGAAGTTCAGGTGGGCGGTAATATCATCCACGGCTCGCAGGCTATCGCCGACGGTCCGGAGGATCGGAAGGTCATAGCCGCCGGTTGCACGGCCTCGTTTCTCGCCGGTGGCGATCTCAATCCCCAGAAACAGTTGCTCATCAATTACCCGAGTCAGGAGAATCTTCAGGAGATAAAGAACGTTTACGGGGTCGTGAACGCGTCCACGGGAACCGCGAGCGGCGGGCATCAGTCGAGAAACAGCCAACCGGCCGACCAGGAAATCAGCGAATTGCTAAACGGAGCTGTTAAGCAACAATCCTTCACCACCGAACAGCTTTACTACAGATCGCAGTCGGTTCCTCTTCATCGAATGGTCAATCCCACTCTCATGTCACCCATTGGACAGCATCAGCAGTATTTGGGCTCTTTTCAGAGCCACAGCTTCAATCACTCGAGCAGCAGCTCCATAGCACCGACACCGGTTCCCAGTGAATTTAACGACTTCGGCTCAATTGCCGCGACCGACGCTTATCTCCTTGACGAAGTTGACGCTGGATTCATAGCCGACGATCAACAGTTCTTGATGGAGGACAAGGAGAGTATCACGAAGATTCTCAATATCCTCGACGAGGAAGGTCGTCAGAGTCTCACGATAATGCCCGACAGAAGCGCCGTCGACGATAATCTTATAGAGGGCGCTGGCCTCTCCATTTCCATGCTCGATCCTCTGCCCAATTCCGATCTCAGCATCGCACCGGAAGCTGTCATAGACGCCGCGGCTGTTTTGGATCCCTCGGTCGGCGGGAATCTACGGAAAATCATTGAATCGAGATCTTACACAAATACACCGTTACCGAGCAACAGCAACGCGCCATTCGTCGCCACTTCCAACTTCAACGAAGACAACAGCGACGGCTCGCGCTCCTATCCGTCGACTCCTTTGCACGCCATTCAACCGGACGTCTACAGGGAAAGCAACGAGCCTATGCTCTCGAGTCCGACCCTCAACTCGCTGAATCTCAGAAGCGACAACGCCGAGAGCGTCGCCCCCGAAAATGTCTGTCGCAATGTCACCGATCTACTGGAGACGAATTTTCTCGGCGATCCCGACGGCGACGCCGACGATCTAGGAACCTTAGGGAACTTCGATGGACTACAGGACGTCGACTCTCTCGCCCCGCTTTTCAATGAAGTCGCGGATAACAATCGCTGACACGTTGACTCTAATGTTCTCATCGGGAACGACGTTAGCTTGCTGTGAAAATACTTAGGGATTGACTGATGTCGGGATGATGATACGTGCTGTGCTGGGGTAGATCTAAGGAATTAACGAGTGCGGGTCTCACGTGTTTGTGTTGGGGGTGAAGAAGCGACGAATCTAGGATTTGTCAAGGACTAAACCAATATGACTCACTGCCACAAACAAAAAAAAACTTTTGAACTTTTGGGGAAGTATCGTCGGGCAGAGACGCGCAGTTCAGGGACTAAAGACGAAATTAATGAGTTTTTGCGACCGGTGACAAAAGAGCGTACGTCTTTCTCGCGTGAATTTACAAATGGAGTGGGTACAAATTATGAGCCCTTTTTTTCGTGTAAATATCTCGGTACTTTTAAGCATTTCGATTCTATAGTTTACCTTTGAATTAAGATTTTATTATGATTTTTAAAAATTCGTTGACACGCGTTAATCGTCGACTTAGATTTTTAATAAATTACGTTAAAATTGTTGAAAACGACTTCATTCTTCAGGCAATTCGCACATTTTGGATATGCGCTCTTTTGATACTGTTAACGTCCCGCAATGTGATTTAATCCACGACGCGCCTGCCATTTTTAAAACATTCGAACGAAGGAGAGAAGAAGTAAAGAAAAGAAAAAAAAAAAACACACAAAGTATTTTGCGAAAAGGGAACTCGCGGGCTCCATCCTCTCGTGATATAAATATGATGACCCGAGACTCCCTGACGAGGCTCGTGATCCGATTGTAGACTTCATTTTTTTTTCTTTTTCTTCTCTATTCTTTCTGTATCTTATACTCGCATTTATTTACTCGACGTACGTAGGGAGGTTTGTACGACGACGGACGCGAATCGAGAGCTTCAAGAATGAACAAACAAACAAAACGTGGTTTTTGTACAAATTAATTTGTAGGAATGTAATTGTATAGTGACGAGATTTTGTTTTATACAGCGGCGTGTCTCAGTTTCGTTTGCGAGAACTCCGACAAAAAAAAACGAAGTATTTCTTGACAAAATTTTTAACAAACAAAAAGAAGAAGAAGAAGAAAAGAATTTCCGTGCCTTTTTCGATAATGCCAGTGTATTGTGACAAATCTCGTCGGAGGAAACGCCGCTTCGATTGTTTATATTATATTTTTTAAAACGCGTCCACGTATTCGATCGCAGACATGTCGATAAAGTTAACAGCGAAGCTATTAAGAGAGAAGATTTTTAATAAAAATTTTGTTACGAGCGAGAATGCAAATTTTTAATCGTTAGATATATTCATTGAAGCTCTTTTATTTTTAAATTATTTTGTCGACTCGGTGAATATGAAAATTATTGAAACGAAAGTAATTGACGACGTACCAAAAAAGTATTAAGTTTCAAATTTTAAGTCGACGCATAATTGTAGGAATTAAAAAAAAAAACAAGAAGAAGAATAGGCATCCGCGCTCGACGTATCGTCGATTATTGAGCCGATTGAGAGAAAATGAAAAACGAATTAAACAGAGTTATCCATGCTAATGCAAAAGGACACGTATTCACAATAACAGTTACACGCACAAAACTTAATAGTTGTGTACCAATTTGATGTAATCGTACGAAGAACGAGGAAGAAAAGAAACAGAAATAATAGGCAGTTAAAGAAGAAATACAGTGTGTTCGTAGATAGAGGGGAATAATTCGGCGCCGACGATCGAATCGCGAATTGTTTTGTCACCGATTCTCGCCGTTTTAGCATGCGATTTTTCAATAATTGTGCGGCTGAAATTGGTGTACGAATTATAAAAATATCGAGCTTAAAAAAAAAACCAACGTAAATAGAAGAAGAAAACGATTTGTTACATCAATTTGTATATCGTGTAGGCCAACGTTTTTGGAGTAAATGTTTTATTGTAAGCGTGAAATAGCCAATGAATATTGTTTAATAGCAATACGAGCGAGATTTTATTAATTATCGAGACAACGCGCGTAGACAAATATCGATTACCGATCCGATCGGCGGTCTCAAGCGTCAGAAGTTGAACAACATAAAAATAATAGAAGGCTTCATTTTCTCGAAATTTTCCCGGCAATTCGACGTAACTTTCTTCCCTCCGCATCGTACAAAAAAAAATTTCGACGCAAGCGAACCACTGCCTGGTAGTAGTCATTAACTGAAGAAAACGATAAAATGTAATCAAGAAAATTTTTTTTTCCAGAACGCATCGCTATGTAATAGACCGGTGCGGGAAATGCGAGAAAATGAAGTCGCGAATTAAACCACTCGTTTTAGCAAATCGTGTTGCATGTGAAAATAGAAATCAGTAAAACATTAAAAAGGAAAAAGATTTTTAAAAGTGAAATAGAAATGAAACTGCAAGTTACTCACTAAAGTACTATAATCAATTAGTAGAATACACAATTATTACCGTACGACGATGTAGCGAGCTAAAAAAAAACAAAAAAACAAACAACAGATTAAAAGATTGACACGATCACGAGGCCACAGGGATCTTAGGGCAATCGTAGACCGATCCACTCGATCACGATACTAATAATAAAGTAATAATTGTATTAAAAGTTGCTATAAAAAAAAAGAAAAATTTAAGAAAAAATCCAGAAAATATAAAGGGCATGTGCCTTTCTCTAGGATACTAGCCCAAAAGTAAATGAAAAAAAAAAAAATCTCAGTCGAATAGCTTTTAAGTCACGACGTTCGATTTTTTCCACAAAAAACTGCTCCAAAAGATCTTTCCTATGCGAATCCGGGAAACGATCGACTTAAATATTTAACGAAAAGAAAAAGAAGAAGGCAAAAAAAATTGATCGAGAGGAAATCGATGATCTGGCAAGCGTGATCTATGATTGCCTGTGAAACAGAAAAAACAAAAAATCTCTTCTCGTTTTTTCGAGAGACGAGTCGAAACTCCTTGCGCGCTTTTTCCTTGCACTCCAGTTTCGCCCTTTCTCAAAATTCATTTAAGGGGACTTGGCCACTGATGCACCCTTTTGAAAAAAAAAATAAAAAAAATAATTTAAGCCCAAAGTAAAATTATCAAAGAGTAATTAAGAAGAAGAAAAAATGGCTTGCATTATTTTTACCGATCAAATCGGTAACAATCTCTGGCAAAGTTCCCTTAATGTCTGGTAATCGTCGGTGAAGGTTCTTCGTGTTACGGAAAAGCGGTCTTACCTATGCACGAATATTTTCAACGACCACGTAGACACTGAATTATTAAGCCACTATCTTCAGTATTGTTCGACCAACGTGGAATTATTCCTGATTATTATTTAACAAAATTCAAAATAAATATCAGCGAAGAGAAAGAAGAAGAAGAAGAAGAGAGAAAAAAAAAGTAAATGTTAAATTACGACTCATTCGCGTGCTCGCGACCATCGCCACAGTTGGAATCCCCAAAAGTTTATTGTAACGACTGTTGACGCCTCAATCCTAGTTCTAAGATTAATATTAATTTTCCATGTCCCTTATTTTACCATTTTTTTTTTAAATTACAATTAATTGAACTCGCTGGCGGATTTAAACGAATTCGCGATGTCGATGTTACTTCTTTTATTATTGATCAATTACTTATCGATGATTTAGTAAACTGTGATATTTGCGCGAGTGCTTATGTATCTTGTATGTGTGTATGCGCATGTACATAATATACAACCCTTCCCAATCCCTTTATCACCCTCCATCAATCTTTTTTTTTTCACTGCGTTATTTTAAATCCTATCCTGCGTGGGAGTGAAGAAAAAAAAACACACACACACACACATACACACAGTACATATAGATTCGATGTCAAGCTTCGATTTTAGTGACCCCGCATTGATCGGATGCTACTTCCTGCCGAGAAATCCCGTCCCTTTTCAACGTTTTACATTAAACGTTCGTAAAAAGAAGTAATAATAACAACAATAATTCTTATTCCCGTTTATGAATTTCCCGGAGGGAAAGGGCTCCGATTTTTAAGTAGTTTGCACAACGAGTGTAATCGGTTCTACACACACACACAGACAAACACACACCTACACACTTAGTTATGGATAAAATGACGATTGTTTAAACGTTCATACACATCGTAGAAGACAACAAAAAAAAAAAATTAGGTAGGAAATATACAAAATATAAGATATATAAATATATATAAATATATATATATATAATTTTGTATAATTTATAATTACTATTTGACGATAAAAATAAAATGTTAACATTGTATGGCCTAATTGTTGATTTAATTTTTCAGAACCAAAAATTCGAGCAAATAAGTTGACTGAGCGATGAAATATCATTGCTGCTTACTGTACAAAATTTATTCATTCTCGATTATACATTATCATTATGATTCGCGTATTACAATCATAATATATATCTCACAGTTATTTAGTGTATAATTCTCGATTGCGACGACGCGGGGGTGGCCGAAAGGGAGAATGCGATCAGCGATCGCGACAGACAATTTCATCTAAAGTCTTTATTTAATCGTAACTCTTCTTGCCGAAGGACGTTGAATTATTTTATTTTATTTTTTTCTATTTTTTGCCTTTGTCATTAAGGTCACGAATTTGACTATCGATCGTCGCGTCGAAATTTTCGCTACTGGCTTTTGCTTTTTTTCTTCTTTTTTTCTTCTTTTTGCAACCAAGAGAATGGATTTTTTGCGCGCGCTACAGTCTCAAAACTCACGCACTCTTTTATCACGCTGCTAACTCGTTCTCTCATTTTTCTTGCCTCCTTTATAATCTTCTTGAAATTTATTCATCATTAAAACAAATTAAAAAGACGCATTCTTCGATAGGACACGAGACAATTGTTTTCTTCCTTTTCTTATTTATTTACAGAACGTTCGTCGGAACCTCGATTATCGGTGGTTGTCTCGTCTCGTTTAACAATTCCGCTTGGGATTTCTTGCCGTTTACTATAGCCTGCACGTCCTCGAGGTCCAGCGTCTCGTACTTCAGTAGAGCGTCTGCCAAAAGCTTGTGCTCCTTCGCGTGAGTTCGAAGAATATTCTTCGCCCGTTCATACGACTCCTGAAAATTGAATGCAAGAAGAAATTGATTATAACTGAACCTTTTTTTTATCTCGTGAAGTTTTAAGGACTGTTTTTCACGAAAAATTCCGTCGAACCGATTCATATATTGGAACGGAAATATCGCGGCAAATAAAATTTTTATTCGACAAAAATCGAGTAGGGCGAGAGAGTGAATTGTGCAAGAATACCTGTAAAAGTCGCTTGACTTCGATGTCGATTAGCTCGTTGGTGCTCGGACTGTAATCCATTCCGTTGTTTCTGTAAGGCTGCGAATTGGAATCTGCGTAGGATCTGAAGCCGACTTTTTCCGACATTCCGAACTGCTTTACCATACCCTCGGCAATTTGTGTGGCGTACTGCAGATGAAAAGTGGAAATGAGAATCGAATTTGCGCTATAATTTATGGGGAAATTTATCAAAAAAATACCTCGAAGTCTTTTGACGCTCCGGTGGTTACTCTGTCGGGTCCAAAAATAAGCTCCTCGGCAGCTCGGCCGCCCATCATCGTGTCCATTTTAGCGAGAAGCTCGGCTTTTGTTATGTGATAAGCGTCCTTTGACGGTAGATAAGACGTCTGCATCGAGGTACAAAGTAAATCGTTTTTAACAATCATATACGACTTGAAAATCCAAAATTAATAGGAAAAATTACGTGAAGATTCATCATGCAGACAAAATGTTATCAGATTTCAAAGAGAAGGCTAAAAATTAATCTCAAAACCGTTGCAAAATTATGGATCAATTATTTGTTTTACAAAATATGATTCTCACGTGTCCGAGTGAATGACCGCGCGGTATTATCGTGACTTTGTGAAGCGGCGTCGACTCCTTCGTGTAGAAAGCGACGAGCGCGTGTCCGATTTCGTGATAGGCCGTAATGCGGTTAACCTCGTCGTCGGGCATTCTGCCCTTGCCCTCGGGACCGAGAATTACTTTGTCGCGTGCGCGTTCCAGATGCTGCATCGTCACGAAGTCCGCACCTTCAATCGCAGCCCTCAACGCGGCTTGATTTACCTTTTTTCATTGATAAATTGTTAACATTCATTCATTTCTTCCCGTTTCATTAAAAAAAAAAAAAGAATCGAACAATTATCGGTAACTTAAAAGTCTCATTTTTGCAATAATCGATCACTGAAGCATTGATTGTTTTTCATCAATATCGTTTAAGCGTATAATTTTTAAGCAATTATCTTTGAAAATTATTTACCATGTTCTCAATATCGGCACCGGTGAAACCTGTCGTGCAACGCGCCAGATAATCGATATCCACTTGCTTCGTAAGTATCTTTTTCATGTACAAATTCAAAATTTCCTTTCTCCCCGTGTAATCGGGTGTGCTGACGTAAATCTCTACGTCGAAACGCCCGGGACGCATCAAGGCTTTGTCGAGATCGTCGCGTCTGTTGGTCGCACCGAGAACGATGACGCCTTCATTTTGATGAAAACCGTCCATTTCGGAGAGCAGCTGATTTATCGTTTGATTGGCGTACGGGTGAAGGACTGAATTTGTACGTTTCGCGCCGACGGAATCGATCTCGTCAATGAATATAACGCAGGGCGCTCGTTCTTTAGCAGCCTCTGCAAAAAAAAAATATATATAAAATAAACCAACAACGTTGTTAAAAAAAATGTATGTGATTTCACTTTTCTATTCGTGTACTCGTTATTTTTATGTGCCTATTAATTATCATTGAAAATTTATGTTTGAATACGTTGAATAGCTTACTGAATAAATCGCGAACCCTTCGGGCCCCTTGACCGACTAGAATCTCGTCAAATTCTGGTCCGGCTGCGTGAAAGAAAGGAACGCCCGCCTCGCCAGCGACGGCGCGTGCCAAAAGCGTTTTTCCCGTCCCCGGCGGTCCGACGAGGAGAACTCCCTTCGGTAATTTTCCTCCCAGAGCCGAGAATTTGTCGGGATTTCTGAGGAACTCTACGACATCCTTGAGCTCTTGTTTAGCGTCGTCGACCTTCATCGAATAGTTTGGACAAATAGTAGTTAAAATAAATGTGAAGATAACATTTAGGGTGACAACATTTCAATACAAATCAGAACAATAGAAACAAAAAAAATGTAATCCATATTAAGATATTGTCACCCTGAAAGAAGAATTCAGATAACAGGATGAGAATCTTACGCCCTTGACGTCGTTGAAAGTGACGTTTATTTCCTCAGGATCGACGATGCCCTGTTTGCCGATTTGAATCCTAAACATACTTCCGTTCGTACTCGCTGATCGAGAAAATATACAGTTTAATTAAGCAAGAAATATCACGAATATTCGTGAAGGATTGGGAAATCGTTCCAACGAAAATGTATTCAAAATACTTTTGAAATAATACTTTTAAAATAGATTTTCATTCAATTAATTCGTTAATCGAATCCCTGTCGTTGTTTGGTCTGTACAACGAGCGACGATAAAGCTCACTAATTATTCTACCTGAAGGTGTGCGAGAGATAAAAGGTACACATGCGTATAACGAAAGTGAAGACTTGTTAGTCGGGTTTCAATACTAACATTTATACACACCCATGATAGATATGAGAATGACGAAGGCAATACCGGTCATCACCACCTGCTGGACAATTTTGAGCCAGCGGACGGTGCGGCCCGGTGCCTTACGGCCATTCCCAGCTAGATAACCCTCCGCGAATGCAACCTTCATCCTCTGCTTCTCCTCGTTCGTCATATCTTTGTCGTTCAGGAGCGTCTTGAGATTTTCGAGATTCGTCTGCTCGATTGTCATCGCCGATTTATCGTCCTGGACAAAAGTTCTTGGATGACAAAAAAAAAGCGTGCTCCATTCGGTATTCGCAATGAATATTCTCGTCTCCGTACCTCGTACGCCGGTTTGGAGAGCCCGACCCATTTTCTGAGTCTCCCGGCGAGGGTGGGATTTCTGTCGATCTCGGCTTTGATGTTCCTGTGAGTTTTGAAGTTGCGCACCCAAAGATCGCGGGGCAGACGTTGGCTCGTCGCTCTACCGGAGTCCACGGGGCAACGTATAGCCGGAAGTAGAATCGACTCGGAGAGCGGTGTGCAAAGCAAACCCCGTTTGTTCTCGTTGAAATTCGAACCGGAAACGTAGGATACGTGCCACGGAGTTCCGCGTTTTCCCAGTGGCCTCGACACTCGACCGACCGAAATTTCGTCGATCAAACGGCGCGTCTTCCGGGGACTCGCCAGTGAACTGATCACCAGCTCGCTCAACTGCAGTTCGGTACAGTTTTTCGCCGCCTGAACGATTAAACATTTAATTCGTGTTCCATTGTTTATACCAATCGGATTAATATTGATAATAAATACATTCAAATTTGCAAAATGTTTTTAAAAAGGTATCAATCATATCGAAATATATTTTCCAATTGAAGTAAAGCCTTCCGATCGTCACTACCTTTATGAGATTCTACCAAATTTCTCAGGGATTCGTACCTCGAGAAGGCTCTCGGGACAGAGATCGTCCGTTGAGCCTCGGGCGCCACAGTCATCGCGTCTGTTGTTGATTCTTGTCGATATCGACGTAGTTCTCGGCGTGAAAGCCGAAGTCAGTTGCGTCAGGTGGTACAAAACCTGAAAAGGAATATTCAACGAAGCTCTTTACTCGGTGTACACATTTTTCATTGGTTTATTCATTTTTGCGATACCAAATAGCATAACTTTTTCAACACATATATACATACATATACACATATACATACAAATATATATACATAATATATGCAGATATCTGTCACGAGGGTTATGTGAAAGGTCGAGCCCACTTAATTCCCGGCTGATAATCGCGCCTCTGACATCTCCGATAAATGATAGAAAATAATCAAACGTCATTGCGGAACGTAATTTGCGATCGTGACGAAAGATACGAGAATAATACAGGACACCGCGAGCATAACGTGGGATCGTCGGTTGCTTGCATCACTTGCCTGATTATGAGATTGCAGCGAAATCATCTAGACAAATATTTTTAGCAGCTCTCGGTGATGTACGTCAGCTGATGCTCAGCGCCAAGCTGCACCCCAGGTTTCCGTGTATCCTCCGTCGCCTCCACCGTTCCTTCTGTTTTGCAGATTTTTTTTTTCTTTTTTTTTTTTCTCGTCTTCCCCGCACTCGAAGCCGTTCGCGTTGTCCAAAATTTCACAGCTCCGCGCGAGGCACGGTTAACTACTGCTCGCGTTATTTTTCCCTATCTCTGCGCGATCTTCGTCTCATCCCCACCGACGTCAACCACTGACTACGTTTCGCTTCGATCGCTAAACCATTTTACCAAAATCAACGTCCAACTGCTCGTCCGATCAGCGGAAACGACGAGCTCTTCAACTGGTTTGTATTTTTATTATTACCTCGCCACTACGAAACCCCTGAAATTTCGCCTGTTTACGCACTCCTACAATTTGCTCGCAAAATTCAGTCCCGAATGACGTTTTATCCACCCTATTTCACGATTTAGCCGAGAATTGTTTGATACCGAACCCTCGCTGCTTTGCAATGAGCTTATGTTACTCTCCGCGAACCTATTTATACCCCCACGAGGAGAGTGCGCCGCGGAGATCACAGGTGGCGCTGGTGACGCTCGCGAACGCGTCTCGTGCGCTCCGCTCTTACTTCGGGCCTTTCCGGAGTTACGACGTGGTACTCGGTCGGTAAGGAAAACTGTAAAGCGACTTTTCGACCGGCCGATTTTCATCGAAAATTTTCCCAACGATTTTAACGGCCCCGCCGTTTTTTAAAATCCAATTATTATCGTACACGGGCGATTATTTAGAGACATTGGATCTAAAAATTTTCGAATTTTTTCAAACCTCGAGAACAATTGAGTTTTTTCCCGCCCGGCGCGACTGTCATCCAATCGCTTGCCTCGGCGACTTTGTCAATCCACATCGGTGGCGAAATTTACGCTTGCATCATTTTCAAAACACCGGTGATCATGTTCCACGTTAAAATCGTCTCGCACCGAGAGATCAACTAGCAACGGAGCGAAAAGCACTTACCGGAAGTACAAAAACCACGGTGAGTAAGTTATCACCCAAACGCTGCTGTTATCACTGACCATCAAACGAGTCGCGCGCACCTAACCTCAAATGTGCCACAGAAACGCAATGAAAAGTTGACAATTTCCTTGAAATCGTGAAATCGACTGACGAGCGGAGACTCATTTCTCAAAGGACTCTCTTTTCTTTCAGATCTCCACAGGAATAAACTAGAAAAACGAAGAAAATTCGAAGATCAAAATGTTGCGTAGATTCGAGATAGCTAAACGAGCTCTGCTCGTCGGTCGCTTTCGCAACCAGAGCTCGTTGAGCGCAGCCCCGATATCCAAGACTCCGGAGACCGGTCAGTACACGCCGGGCGACGTACTGCACGGTTTTGCGATAGACGAGGTCTCCAGGATCGACGAGATGCATCTGGACGCGATTCGCTTGACGCACGCCTCGACGGGCGCTCGCTATCTCCACCTTCAGCGAGACGACAGCAACAACGTCTTTTCCATAAACTTTCGCACGATACCCAAGGACTCTACGGGTCTTCCGCATGTTTTGGAGCACACCGTTCTCTGCGGCTCCGAACGCTATCCCTGTCGAGATCCCTTCTTCAAAATGCTGCGTCGCTCGCTGGCGACGTTCCTCAACGCCATGACCGGCCCGGATTACACGCTCTATCCTCTCTCCACCCAAAATTCCAAAGACTTTCGCAACCTCCAGTCCGTTTACCTGGACACCGTCTTCCGTCCGAGTCTGAGAGAGTTGGATTTTCGCCAGGAAGGCTGGAGACTCGAGCACGCGGACGTGAACGACAAGGATTCGCCGATTATCTTCAAAGGCGTTGTTTTCAACGAGATGAAGGGTGTCTTCAACGAGAATCAAGCGATATTCGCTGAGAAATTATTGAATAGCCTGTTGCCGAGTCACACTTACGCGTATTGCTCGGGTGGGGATCCTCTGGTGATACCGGAAATGACCCACGAAGCGTTGGTTAATTTTCACGCGAAGCATTATCATCCGTCGAACGCGAGATTTTTCTCGTACGGCAATTTTCCACTGGAGAGTCACTTGAAATTCGTGAACGAACAGTACCTCCAGCGGTACGAGAAGATCGACGTTAGCTCGACGATCGTGCCGTCCGAGAAGCGATGGGAAAAACCGAGGAGAAAACACGTTCAGTGCAGACCCGATCCCATGGCCGCTGATCCCTCGAAGCAGAGCTCGATAGCCATTGGCCAGCTCTGCAACGACATCAAAGACGTGCAGAAGACCTTCGAGCTGTACGTTCTCTCGCAGCTCCTGTTGAAGGGCCCCAATTCGGCGTTCTACAAGAGTCTCGTCGAGTCCAATTTGGGCACCGGATTCGGTCCGTTCACGGGCTTCGAACCCCAGACACGCGACACTATGTTCGTCGTGAGTCTGCAAGGCGTTCGCTCGGAGGACTTCGATAAAATCGAGAAAACTTACAACGAGACCCTGCGGAGAGTCATTAACGAGGGATTCTCGAAAGATCACGTCGACGCCGTTTTGCACGGTGTCGAATTGCAGACCAAACATCAGACCTCGAACTTTGGTCTCAATTTACTGTTCAATGTCACGCCCTTGTGGAATCACGACGGCGATATATTGAGGTCGATGAGAATCAACGAAGCGGTGAGAAAATTCACCGAGGAACTCGACAATGATCCGAAGTACCTCAACAAACTCGTGGAAACTTATCTGCTCGACAATAGCCACCGCTTGACATTGACTATGTCGCCCGACGAGAGTTACGACAATCGTCAGAGCGAAGCCGAGCGGAAACTCCTCAGATCGAAAATCGAGACTTTAAACGACGAGGATAAGAGGCGAATTTTCGAAGCCGGTAAGGCTCTGCTTGCGGATCAGAAAAAAGAGGAATCCGATGTTTTGCCGTCGTTGAGAGTCGAGGATTTGAAGGAGGACGTCGATAGATACGAAACCAACGATATCGTCGTTTCCGGAGTACCGGTTCAACTTTCCGTACAGCCGACAAACGGCATTTCCTACTATCGCGGAATTCTCAGCACTCGTGGACTCGACGACGATCTCAAGAAGCTCGTGCCGGTTTTCAACGGCGTGATCGCGAAAATGGGCACCGCGAGCCACGATTACAGAAGCTTCGACAGGCTCTGCGAGCTTAAAACCGGCGGCCTTAGCTTCTCCAGTCACGTTGCGGAGACCAAAGGCAGCATTAATCGCTACGAAGAGGGAATACTCCTGACGTCCTTCTGTCTCGATAAGAACGCCGGCGAAATGTGGAAACTCTGGGAGGAACTCTTCAACGAATCTAAACTGGAGGACGCGAAACGACTCGAGAATCTCGTCAAGGAGAGCGCCGGAGATCTGGTGAATGGAATCGCGGACTCGGGACACATCTACGCGATGAGCAGCGCCAAGAGTCTCGTATCCGCGTCCGCCAGACTGAGGGAAAGCCTCTCGGGCCTCGAATTCGTCGGGAGAATGAAGACAATCGCGCAGACGAAGGACTTTGCCGTGATTTTGGACAAGATTCGGGAGATCAGAGAGCAAGTATTGCACAAGGGACATCTTCGATCGGCGATCAATCTCTCCCCGGAAAATCAACGGGATATCGTCACCGGATTGGATGATTTCTATGGAAAATTAAGGGGACAAACCGGAGAATCCTTTTTAATCACTAATGGAAAAATTTCCTCGCCGAAAGATGAAAGTGCTGTTCATCACGTTATGCCATACACTGTAAATTACTGCTCGAAAGCCGTCCTCACGGTTCCTTACACTAATCCCGAATACGCGACACTCAGAATTTTGGCAAAACTGGTAACCCATTTGTATCTGTTTCCTGAGTTGCGTGAGAAAGGAGGAGCCTACGGAGCCGGGGCTAGTCTCTCGCCGGAAGGCGTTTTCACATTCTACTCGTACAGAGATCCCAATTCCACGAGAACTTTCGATATCTTCGACGGGACTTATGATTTCCTGAGCAGCTACGCGTTCCCTGAGCAGGACATTGACGAGGCGAAACTCGGCGTTTTTCAACAAATCGACGCTCCAGTGCCTCCCGGAAATCGGGGAATGGCCAGATTCACTCATGGACTTTCCGACGACGATGTTCAGGAGCAAAGACAGAGGCTCAAGGCTGTTACCAAAGAACAGATAATGCAGGTCGCGGAGAAATATCTGAAACCTGGCAAAAGCGGGTTGAAAATTGGGCGGGCACTCCTCGGACCTGCGAACGCTGATCTGAAGAACAGAGACTCGCAGGGGTGGACGATTCGCGAGCAGGAAGACGATCGACAGGCTGGAACCTACTGAAATATTTTATGAAATGTTACCCAATGACTAATTTGTAAATATTTAATTAATAAAATACGTTGAACAAAAAACGTTCCGACTTACAGAATTAATTGAACCGTTCAGTCGATTGGAAATAAAGTAGAAGAGGATACTGGAATTTAGCACGTTTTTATGCAGATGCGTGCCGACGAAGAGGATGATTCCAGTTTTTTTTCACGAATCCTTGGATCTCTTCTACGAGACTCAATGGCTGTACAAATTTCCGGTCACGGAAATATTGTGGAAAAATTTGTTGGACGATTTTCCTCGGGAATGGCTGACCGTGCTGAAAAATTTGAGTAACGAGGAACTCAACGAATTCGTCGTCAATAAAAGAACCAAGGTTTGCGGAAGAGCATTGCATACTTCGATCGGATTGATAGAAAATAAATTGTGAATTTATAATAACCGAAAAAAAATGGTTTTTCTCATTTTAAGGACGATTGGCCTGGGACTCTGCTGTCTTTCGTTGAGAAATGCGTTCGTTTGGACATACTGCCTGGAATTGCAGATCGTCACTTCGAAGATCTACCGCAGTCTTTCAAAACGGGACTGAGCGATAAAAAGCAACACGAAATCGTTCGTTTCGCTAATTTGATTCACGAACAGTGCGCGTCCGAGGGAATCGACACGATTGTGGATCTCGGCTCGGGTCTGGTAATAATAATTGCTGGATTTTACTTTACTTTCTTATTATACGTTAATGCGATAGAAAATTTGAAGCACGGAATTATAAATGGAAAAATTGTAATTGCTTTTTTCAGCGTGCAATTCATTTTAAAAAATTCATGCCTTTATATTATTCCAGGGCTACGTTTGCCAATTACTAAATTTCATGTACGATTATCGAGTGCTGGGCCTGGAATCTAACAATAATAACGTACAAGCTGCAAAACGTAGACAAAAAAATTTATATCCATCCTCGTTGGCTCGTGTGCGATACAAATGCGCGAAAATCGACCTCGATTCCTCGGATGAGATAGAAAACTACTTGGGCGATGCTTTCGAAGGCGAAAAGAGGGCATTTTGCCTTGTTGGACTTCACGCTTGTGCGGATCTCGGCGTCGACGCTTGCAAGCTCTTCGCCGCAATTTCCTCTGCGAAAATTCTAGTTTTGTTATCGTGCTGCTATCACAAGTTAGAAGTACACGCCGCGAAGGACAGCGAACAATTCTGTCGCAATTTTCCAGTCTCGCGACGCCTGAAAAATATCGTGCACTCTTCGCAGCGCAATTATCGCGAAATTTTGAGCCGACCCTTTTTGAGGCTCGCGTGTCAAGAACCTGCCGATCGCTGGAAGGATATGAACGAGGCCTCGCATCAACGGCACTCTTTTCACGTCCTGGCGAGAGCTGTTTTGGAACTTTATGCAAAAAAAAGTAAACCACCGTCGAATTAGACAAAAATAATGAGTTTAATCGGGGATAAAATGAAGTATCCTCAATTTTTTTCCAGATTCCATAACTCTGAAGAAACGAGTACAGAAGGCGACGAGAAAAACTCAGTGCGTGAATTTCGAGACTTATCTCGAAGATGTTTTTCTGCGTTACGAGTTTCATCGGGACGGCGAATCGGTGGAGCCTTCGACGATACGCGACGGAATTCTGTCGACGTGGGCGGAAAATATGGACAAATTGGGAGCGGCGGAAATTTATACGGGACTCCAGTTGATGTTGCAGAGTCCCGCGGAATCTTTAGTGTTGAACGATCGTCGCTGTTGGTTGGAAGAAATGGGATTTAAAACTGATATCATTCCAGTCACAAGTCGAATACTCTCGCCTCGATCGCACGCCATTGTCTCGAGAAAAAAATCAAGAGTGAATTGAATATTCTCAATATATTTGCGCAATCGTTCGATAAATATTCGCAGGTTTAAAGGAAATTCTTAAATGTAACTAACATTATATTACCATTTTTTTACAAAGTCCAGTTTTGATCGATACGCGATAGCAAATCCAGTTATTATCGCCCGTATGGATGGATCTGGGAGGCCGCCTTTATATTCGTCTTTATAGCGCTCGGAGCTTTGCCCATTTGACTCACTGGAAATAAAGTAAAAACGTTCGGAAATGCTTTTTTTTTTGTCCTTTCGGTTTATAGAATTTTTTGTGTCTTACTTTGCGGATTTCCGAGCGGTCCTTGACCTCCGGCTCCAGGTTGGCTTCCCGGTCGTCCAACCATCATACCAGCAGGTCCAGGACTCACACCGGAAGGGCCCATTGATACAGGATCGGACTGTAAAGTCAGAAGAAAATGAAGAATCCGTTGAGTGTGTTTTCCTCGTCGGAGGAAAATTTCATGAGCCTGATTATGAAATGAAAAAGTTCATTACTTTGAGACCACTGCCCATTCCCACGGCAGCGACAAGGACATTCGTATCGGCAGCGCTGCTGGTCTGGGCCTGAGCGGCTCTCGCGCCTGCCTCGCTTTCCCATTCCTCGCGAGCTTTGTTCGCAATGTCCCAAACGTGGTTTATCACTTTAGTGTACTGAGCCACTTGTTTCTGTAATACCGAGAGATTCGTAAGCGAGCTTAAAGCGAGTTGAAATCGAAAATATCGAATAAGCTCAACGATCAAGAAATAGTTTTTTCTATACTTTAGGAAGCCGAAAGTGGTGTTCATTTTGTTGTTGTTTTTTTTGGTATTTAGCTTACATTGCAGTCCTAGTCGTCGGTACAGTCAGCGTAACAGGAGGACAAATATACAATTTACTATCAGCTCTCTTCGCGATCCAACATAGTTTTGTTTTTCATTTTACAAAGAGAAAACGGCACGGAATAACAGAACAAAATATGTGGAAAGATTTTTCTTGCGCCTCAAATATTTGCACATCATTTTACAGGCCAGCTTCGACAATTCATTGAATTCATACGAATTTTCACAAAAAATACCAATTAAAAGTGCCGTTTTCCCTTGGAAATTTTTGCAATTTTAAACCTATCATCGTTGATATTAAAAATTCTTACGTGGGAGGCGTCGTAGCTAAGATTGGCCGCTTTGATCTCCAGTTGTACCATCTTCTGTTCGGCCTGAGGTTCCGGTTTGGTTCGCAAATAGTCGGGCACGAGGTCGTGAGCGAAAGTGGATATTCTGCCTTCGGTCATCCGCATGAGGTCCTCGTCCTTTTCAGGACTGAGTAACAGCGGCAGGACTGTGAGACTCCGAAGATTGGGAGCTTTGTCGTGAGCCAAGATTTTAGAGAGGCTCGTTAGCTAATAACAAGTCAAACTATAAGCGACAAAAATTCGATTTAATTGTCAAACGCAATGAACTATTGGCAAAGTGTTGACTCACGTGACCGGCAATCAGAGCGAAATTGTCCAGAAAACTCGGCCAATTTAGCGTCTCGTATTCGTGCTCCAGTTTGAATATCATCGACGCTATCGACGATTTGAGATCGTTCACTCGCATTATAATCGCCTCGAGGGCCGAGTCCAATTGCTTCTCTTCCCGCTGCATTTTTCAACTTTTTTTCCGATACAACTGATATTTATTTACGTCTAAACAGAAATAGTTGATAATTGGTAAGCCGCTAATGTTCTCACACCTGCCAGTTTACCTGGCGCATGGAGATCAGTCCCCATCAACTGACGTACTAAACTGAAAGTCGACCCTTAACGTTGCCTGTGACGAATTGACACACAGAGCGCAATCACCACATCACATTCCACCACAAACTGCATTACCCGGAGCTTAAACCTCAATTTTTATATACCGATCGAACTTATTTTTCCTCTTAATCATAATTACCGACTGTTGAATTTCCTGAAATTTCTGTCGCGACTCCCGCAATCGAGTGAACGAATACCGCAAGTGAAAAAAGCCATTTATTTTGCTATTGTTACATATTATTACCCCCTTAAGTCAACATTTCTCGTAATGCAACGATATCCATGGAATCTCGTCCAAATTTGGGCGCTAATAGGCTTCGCGCGTTGAGCGCCACCAGCGCCACTTGCCCGAAGCTTTCCATAGACCGCAGCATTGCCCATATATATATAGCATTGCCCCTATATATATACATACCTATTATACATACAGATATACAATCAATGCTTTTCTCCATGCAAACCAGCTTAACGCGCGAGCCAATATTTTTTTCGTCCGCCCGGCTCGTAACTCAGGCCGCCGCGCAGTGGCGCCACTGACTAACCGCGGCGGGGCCGCGAAGTCGCAGCGTCACGTGACCGCCGGATCGACGGAGTAGAAACAAAAAGCAGAAGCATCGCGAGCCGGAGTCACCTCGAGAAACCGATGAGCACGGAATAATAACCTCGTCGCTCGAGTGATCGGAGGTCGGAGGAAGAAGTATCATCTAGTCAGTGCTGCGTGTCGGTCGGCGACGGTAGCGTCAACCAAATGCGTGGCTATAATTTAGGCTGTCACTATATCGGGAGCCTCACTGAAACAACAGCTTACGATCGCGCGCGCGGTGTGTGTGTGTGTGTGTTGTGCTCATATTCCTTTCCGCATAACCACCCGGCCGAACAGTGCATCGATTTTTAAAATCAATCAATCAATATAACTTCAACGTAAAATCGATAATACGCCAACAAAAAAAAAAAGCGAAAAATCGGAGATAAATTGGAAAAACAAATAATGGCCGACGCGGTGGAGGACTCCGCGGGGTTCTTAGCCAGATTAGGCGACTTAATCGGAGCCCCCGAACCTGCCCTACGATTGCTGACCTCCATTCTCTTAGGTAACAACGTGCGCTACCTTGTAAACTCGCCTATTATTTTTATAGACACCCACTCGTCATTTGTTTGCACTCCGTGCGCAGGAAATCACCACTGCGCATGATCTCCGTCGCTAGCTAAGTGCATAGGGAAATGTGCACCCAATGCACTTTCCATAAAACGCATTTATCTTGAGTTAACTCAGATTTTAGGACGTTATGTCAGCTCGAGGATTACTCGTCGTCTGCTACGGTTATTCGCCCCAATCCACGAGTGACAAATGGATCGGAACACTTGTACTCGTTGCTGCAAAGCCTTCGGCTTTGCATAATTAGCTTATCTTTAATTATTTAATCGATACGGGCGCGCTAAGGACGCTCGGCGGCAAACAGTCAATTACGTGATTCTGCGGTTTTTTATCGACCCCCATCCACGCTTTCTATTGTTATCTACGATTCATCGATGAGCTGTTGGTTTTGTACTTGAAGAAAAACCAAAAATTGAGGTGGAATTTTGAAAATTGTGAGTGAGCCCCTTAATGCAGTTCTCCGTTCGGCCGCGCGTTTCGCTGCTTTACAAATTAAGTAGGTGCGTTCTTTAACTCATGCTTTCGCGTGGATTGTTTTGTCTGTTTTTTTTTTTTAATCAATTAAATAGAAAGAGAAAATGATGAATTCAAGGTCACAGCCAGTTTATGAATTATTTAATGCAGCGAAACGCGCGAGTGCACTCGAAACTGCATTAATGCATTGCATTCCATGGGAAAAAAGTACCAGCTCATACAAAAATAAATACCCCGTTGATAAGAGCTTAAGGATTAAATGAACAGGGCAGAAATTTAAAAAAAACCGGTTCCACTTAAACGTTCAGGTCTTCACGCACTTCCTTCGCCTCGACTTTTACCGCACCTCGACATACTTACCGAAAATTAACGGTACATTTTTTTTTTTTGGAAACGACACAAAAATTTCTTCTGGACGAAGGTTCATCTTTGGGCTGACCCGAAATTAATTCGACCTTCAATCAACCATTTATCGAATATCAGTCATAAATCAAATAAAAATCACGGACTAATCTGCATTTTTGTAATTAATAATGTAACTCTAATTTCTGAAGAAATCCAACGTGAATTTATGCTGGAGAAATGAAGTTCTCTTGTGCAAAGTCGTTGTTGTTGTTTTTAAATGTTTATCTTTATGTGTTCGGTAGGATTATCGTTACGCGGCGTTTCCGCGTGAGTGGAATGAAGAGGAAGAGAGAACCGAGGAGGAACACACGTCTCTTCTTCTCTCGCTTCCACTTGCTGAAGAAGTAGCGCGAAGCTTTGTGTGCCTGCAATGAGAATCCGACCTCAACCGTGACGTAGTAGTAGAGCAGTGCAACTTGAATGAAATTTTCTGTCTTCCATGAATTAATCATCGTGCGTGACCGTTTCAATGCACCCGAAGATCATCCTGCGTTCCTTTGACCCGGATCAATTACCGCTTAACTGCGTTAAAGGAAATGCGGTGCACGAGACAACGTGCATTCTTGTTCTCTCATATCTCCTTTAACGCGCTGCCGCAATGCCGTTTAATAGGAGAGCGATCTTTTGATCTGAGAACGGTCAAAGTACATGTACATTTTTTTATATTCCATAAATCGCTGATAACAGACTGCTGATAAGGCCGTGCTCTATTTGTTCGGAGATCGTTCGAAAGTTTTGGAAAATTATTTTCTGATATCAAAGTCACTTTAATCCTGACTAACTGTCGAGAATTAAATATTTTTTTTAAATTACTTATCGGTTTGTTAATTCCATGAATTAGAAAAAATAATAAAATCAATAGGCTGTCTTGGCGTAATTCTTTCGTGGATACTGATACGCGAATGTAAATCGGGTTATCATTATATTATGGTAATTGAAAACGACCTCAATTGCGTCGTTTTGCCGCTGCAACTGTAACGGCGTGTCCGTTGGCGTCCAAAACTGGGCGAACTATTGAGGTCATTGGAAACTCCTTCCACTTGACCCAAAGAGTATATACAAAATATTACACTTTTATTTTTATTTTTTTAAAATTTTTTGTAAGAATAGAAAAAAATTATTACCTCGTTTAATCGAATTCTGATATTGGAATATTCAAAAATTGCTTATCACTAGTGGAATGAAAAATTGGAGTATAAATATACACTGTCTTCTTTTTTTTTTTTGTCATTTGCGTACAATTGTAAGTGTCATTTCCTCTCGGTTATTTTTAACGCCCGATTGAAATGCGAATTTACGCAATGAATGATCGTGCGATGTGTGGGTATAATTAAATTCTTAGTTATGCACTTTTTGCACGGTTAAGCAATGCCCCGACTCATCGAGAATTGCGAGGCAATTTTTTTTCTTCGCCCGATGCACTATAGTTTATTTACGCGTACGGATATACTTTGAACGAATGTACGATTTTCATTATTCTTATTATTTTTTGTTTCAGGTTTTCCGCTGGCTCTGATACATCGGCACAATTTCCATGGCAAACCCGCCACGATACAGCACATCTTCTTCATATTATGCGGTCTTTCGATAGGATATTGGAATTATGGTAATTATAATAAAACAAAATATCACAGATTTTGTTTCTGCGATGCCAGAATTAAATGAGATTTTTTTTTTTTTTTCTTGAATTTCCCTGCGACACATTGTATCATTTATGTTTATTTGATAACAGGATTCCAAATATTGCACTCGACGATTGCACTCTGCGCTACGTACCTGATTCTTCTAGTCTTTGGCGGTACTTTGACGTCGACGATATTATCGTTCGTCTTTAATATGGGATACTTACTCACTGGTGAGTTTAAGACATTCCTTGCACCCTCGTGAAAAGTCTCTGGAGTTAATGGATGTCTTTGTTTTTATTTCTCATGAAAATTAAAAGGATACTGGATAACGAGCACGGAATTATATGATATTAAATGGACGATGCCTCAGTGCGTACTTACGCTGAGACTCATAGGACTCGCCTTCAATCGGTGGGACGGCTCTAAATCACAGGTAACACACAATTGATTTCCTTCGATAATCCAATCGAATTATTTGATTTTTGATAACATGATTCATATAAATGCGATTTAAATGCACAATTAAAAGGGACTTTACTTTATTGATATTGCCATTTTCATGTGGAAACCTTATTTTTCATTGGAATTATAATTGCAGGTGCATTTTCGCGTTGTCTTGTACTTGAAGGGATTTAATCTAAAAAAATTGTTGCACATTTGTCGCAGGAGAGCCTGTCGCATTATCAGAAGAAAGTAGCGTTGACTGAGTGTCCAAGTTTGCTGGAAGTGGCGGCGTATGCCTACTTTCCTGGCTCCTTTCTCGTCGGTCCGCAGTTCAGCATGCGACGATATCTCGATTACGTTAATGGCACGCTGATCGAAAATGGACTTGACTTGCGGTCGAGTTGTCTGGCGGCTGGCATCAAACGCGCCGCCGTTGGCTTTGTCTACATTGCAGTATTCCAAATGGGCACCGTTTACGTCTCCGATCAGTATCTTCTCAGCGACGAATATCGACAGCTCAACATTTTCACGAAGTGTTTCTTGCTTGGCTTTTGGGGGCGCGTTAATCTCTACAAATACATAAGCTGTTGGCTGATTACCGAAGGGGTAAGATTTTGAAAAAATTCATTGTTATTTTGATATTTCACTGTGAAAATTCCATTGTTATACATTGTTTTCGGATTGAAATTGCTCAATCATAGTGATCGTTATTTTTGGTTTTTTACAGGTTTGCATTACTTTTGGCTTGACTTACAACGGCAGAGACGAAGACGGTGAGCCCAAGTGGGACGGCTGCTCCAATGTCGGACTCATTACTTTCGAGAACGCGACGACATTCGACCACTACATCATGTCCTTCAACATGAACACGAATCACTGGTGCGCCGAGTACATTTACAAGAGGCTCAAATTTCTTGGCTCGAGAATATACAGTCAATTGGCCACCCTCCTTTTCCTCGCTATATGGCACGGATTTCACTCCGGCTACTATTTGTGCTTCTTCATGGAGTTCATCATCATGTACTTTGAGAAAGACGTAAGTTCAGACGATTAAACAGTCGTTCACTGATCAATCAAACAATAATTTGGATGACAAACGAATATTGAAGAAAAAAAATGATAAATTCAAGCTATTCAACGAGATATTTTACGAATAAATTTTTTTAAATTTTTTCCAGATTGGCCCAACTCTTAAGCGTCACGAAAAATTGCAAAAGCTGTTGAAAGAAAGTGTGGCATTCCGCGCAGCGGTTTGGGTAATACTGAAGATCTACACCTTCGTTTTTATGGGCTATTCTATGATACCCTTCGTTTACTTGTCAGCGTCTCGTTACACTCAAGTTTTCAGTAGCACATATTATTGCGGTCACGTGCTTTTTATGTCGTACCCGTTGCTGGCGCCGTTCATAAAGAAGGCGATACGCGCAACGTCCGGGAGCTCGTCACGCTCGCACCAAGAATAGTTTAATTGATAATTTATTTATACGTAATGAGCAGAAGGTCGTTAGGTGAATATTTTCCTATTTGGAGGAGGACGATAGCGGCGATGCTGATTTAATTCGCGGTATTCGTTGAGATTAAAAGATAAAAGGAAACACACACGGAAAAATGTGTACGCTATGGTCTATTCTTTACCTCATAGTATTCGAGCAACCAGCAAAGTACGGGCTTCCAGCGCGATGGAGATCGTTCATGACCCACAGACACACGAAAACGTCAAAAGGCATAGAAATATATAACAGACACATAGACCAAGGTGTTCATGGCATTAAAAGCTTCAGAGCTAATTGAAATATTGAATAAATCGTATTTTCGTATAGTAACAAGGAACGTGTAGTACTTCCTTGCCCCAAATTTTTCTTCGTCGCGTTTTCTTTTCCGCAAGAGCATGGCTCTAAATATTAATCATCTTTGCTTCCTCAATCAGGGAAATTCACGGGAAATTGCTTTTTTTTTCGAGATTTTCATGTCAGGACTCTCAAAATGGTCGAAAATGTGGCGATAAGTGGTCTAGAGAATATGTCCGTATGTATTTATGCGTATGCGTGTGTGTGCGTGTGTGTGTGTGGCCAGTATGGAAAATTCAAAGCTTCGTATTTCCAGAAGGGCTGCAAAAAGTCGAGGTGAAGTTTATCAGATATATGGGGCAGGTGAACGCCTTTGCTTGTGAAAATTTTTCGAAAAATTCAAACGCCTCTTCGAACGATATTCAACTTTGCATTTCTCGAAAAATTTCTTTTTGCGCTCTAGTTGACGGCACGTTTTTAGCCATCGAGATAAATAATGTTTTACACATGAAGCTGTGTTGAAAAACTATTGGTATTGAATTTTGAATAAATCGATAAATAGATTCGACTTGTGAGATTTTGGATTTTTTTAAAAATCTTCATTCTTTTCTAACTCGCGACGAATTTCACTAAATTGAATGCAATTTCTGCGGAGGACGAAAAATACAGGATTTCGGATTTCAGAATTTTTTTTTAACGCACACATCGAAATCAGAGCAAGTAGCTATTCGTTGATTTAGAACAGATACGTAACGTCGAATAGAACTAGCGAATCAAATGAATTTTTCTGAAGTTAGGATTTTTGGGAATAATAAAGAAAGCGATTCACTTTGTTTTCCAAAATTTTCTTACGAAGACAACTGGTATAAAAAATAATAAACATTTAATGACTACGATTACTCGAAGGCAGGTGGCCCGTGGAAGTCCGGCTTTTCAAAGTAAATGTAAGAGATTTAGTAGGGTCCACCAGGGGAACCGCCGGGGGGTGCGCCGTAGCTATCCTGGGGCGCGGGGGCGGGTGGTGCTCCGTATTCACCACTCTGCTGCTGTTCCTTCTGTAAATGCGCGATAGATAAAGAGGAAACGCTTATTAATTTCTTGTGTTGGGGTTGTTCAGAAGAAAATGAAGGATTCTATGAAAAAGCCTGTCGATTAGACATCTTATTTTGATCACTGAAAATTTTTCTTGACTCACTACATTCTGTCAAGTTCGACATTATTCGAAGAAGATATTTTATCATTATATTAATTCTCTGTTGTCAAGAAAATATTGAATAGAGAAATATTTATTTGCACCAAAAAAAACTTCTCTAATATGAATAAATTGTGTTTCATTGATTTAAAAAAAAGATACTAAAAGCAAAGGAAAAAATTATAAAAAAAAGGCTGGAAGAAGATATTTTATAAAAAAAAAAAAAAAAGAAGATAAAAAAAATGAGCTCACCTGAGTCTTGTAACGAATGAAGTATACTTCAGGCTTGCTGGGCTGAGTGGGTTGCTGAGTGGGAAGTACAACTTCGGGGGCCTCTTCAGGTTTCTTAACGAGCACGTAAATCAGAGTCTTCTCTTCGTCCTGGGGCGGCAAAGGTGGCAGCACCGGCGCGGTCGGTGTAGGGGGCGTCGGTGCCTTTATGAATACGATTTTGTAGTGCTTCTGTGGCGCAGGGGCCGGAGCTATGTACTTCGGAGCCTTGTATTCAGGTGCTTCTGGAGGTGGTACGTGAACGTATACGTGTTTGTGGATCACAGAGCGTTGGGGTTGTTGCTGAGGAGCTCCGTAAGCCGCGGCGGGATATCCTCCGCCGCCACCAGCGCCCCCTCCGCTCGGAGGGAAGTACGAATCCACTGGAGGCTCTGGTGCTGGTTTCGCCAAGCATCCCCATGCGCAAGCGCAGGTCAGCATCAACTGTTGATTTTTATTCATTTATTTACTCATCGATTCAACAGATGCTATCATCAGTCGGTGATAAAAAAAGAAAAATGTGGATAAATTCGATGAAATTTCTGTTGAATCAGAAATTATTATAATAAAAAATGAAGATCATTGATTAAATTAGATACAGCCCATGGAAAAATAAAAAAATAAAAAAATATAAGCATTATTTAGAGTCTCCAGAAAAATTCGAACTAGCAGACCGAGTAATTGCTTCTGATGGTCGAGTCGACCAGTTACTTCGTGGATTATAAGTACAGTTCTTCCTATGGCTTATGGTTAAAAAAAAAAAAATTGCGTGAGATTGCATGAGAAATTAATGGCAGTCGATTATACAAGAACATCCGGTTTCGAGAGGAAGGAAGCAGCGTCTCTCTGAGCTTGAATGTCTTCTCGACCGGAGGAAGAGGCTGAGCGTGTGAAGGGAAGTCGTGACTGACCCCCCTCCCCATCCAACCCCTCCACCCGGCGCCTCAGGATTGGGAATTTAATGCAAGATGGACAAAAAGGTGGGGGGCTAGAAGGGGAGCAAGGTGGACGACTTTAACGCTTTCGCGAATTCACTCTCATTACGCAGAGAGCATAATATGAGGATTCGGGTTAAACCCTTTCTCCATACTAGCGGAACTGATGCGTCCTCGGGGTTTTTTTTTTTATTATAACGACCCAGATGCCTTAAAAAATATTTTTTTTACCTCCAAATTTACTCGCTACTCTATATTTACCGATTTTTTTTTTTTACAAAGATCGCGAATAATTACTTAATAAGGGGGGAGGGGGCTGAGTTATTACGCAAAAAAACGTGCTCAATTTTTTTTACCGGTTAAAAATTATCAGCGTAAAATATTCCATGGCGTTTTATTTGTTTCAATTTGTTTTTCAGAATTAAATTGAAAATGCATTTTGAGAGGATTTTCCAAAAAAGGGGGGTAAAAAAAATTGTGCAATTAAAAAAGCACGAATTAATTTTAATTTGTCTACGAATTTCAGGAAAATAAAAGCCCGCGGTGGAATTAATTATTAATTCCGAACCACTAATTATTTTCTTGGCACGAAAATTTGATCTTCACAATATTCTTTTTTTAATTGGGATGTTGAATTGTTGAAAATATTTTCGTAAAAAATAAAAAATAAATTGTTGAACTTATTTTAAATAATTTTTTTTAATTATTAAAAAAAAATGTTAAATAAGCTTTTCAACCGGAAATCGGCGGAGTTTACTCTCAACTCTTTTGGTATGACCTAACGTTTGATTTCGCTAGGATCTTAGTATCCAACGTCACGTGACGGTGATGCACCGAGGCATCACGCGCTCTAAAAAAAGATAAAAATAAAACATCGAGTGCACCACTTGCTCGAGATGCTTTCTACAGGAAGTAATTAGCGCACTTGCGGAGCCGCGAATACCGCAGCGAAGCGATAATTATGTCAATTTGCGGAATGATTCGATAGACGCACATCCATTTCTTCATGAGTATTTAGACTTTCAAAGTAAATTAGACTGAAGTCATAACCGACGCGTGACAAAAACGTAAAAAACAATAAATCAACCTCCGACAGATTGCACATTATCATTTTAGATTTTTTTTTTTTCATTTGATCAGAGCAGCGTTATCAATAATTAAACAAAAGTGATTTATATTCTCTTAGGCGAGAGAAAAAAATGACAAAAGACCATTTCTTCCCTTAACTTTTAAACACTTTTTACATGTTCATAGTAAATGAAACTTTTTTTTTCAAACAGAATTTCATGAATTTCGAAAAAATATTATTTACAATCAAAGAGAAAAAAAAATTGAATCAACGAAAAAAAAAAAAAAAAAAAACGCACGACTTTTCGTTGATTCAAAGATTTTTGTTAAAAAAAAAAATTTATTCTTGTTTATTTTTGTAGCCGTCAAAAAAATATATGTCTCCAGGACTCTCAGCATCACAAAAAAATTTTTTTAAAATTCTCCTTTTCCAAAAAATGATCCAGTAACTGAAATCCCTCATTGCCATTGCTTCACTGACATTAATCAGTATCATTTCCTTCCACGAACAAATATTCAAACAAAAATATTAAAATTTCCCTAAATAAAGTACAAACAAAAAAGCGCACTCGCAAAAAAAAATTTTGAAAAAAAAAAAAAATCACTTACGATGGCAGACTTCATCATGAAGACAGTTATCAACCTTCTGCAACCTTCCGCCAAGCGAGATGATGCACAAATAGTCGTGGTGTTAAAAAATCGCTTATAAAATAATCAATAATTAATAAAAAGAAGAAAAAAAAAATTTTTTAAATAAAAAACGAAAAGCACAATTAATGGAAAAATAATAATCACTATACAGCTCGCACTGGAGCACTCGTACACGGCGTGTGTGCTCGAATGGCGTTGTCTTTGAAACTTTTATACCTCGACCCCCGCTATAGAGCGTTTTCCCTTGGTTGGTTGCGGTCTCTCGGGGATTATATAGAGCGGTGGTGGCCCACCGCCACCGACACACCCGCCGCCCTCCTTTCCTTCACCTGCCGCCTGCCGAGTGCGGCATGTACATGTAATCGCGCGTTCCCATTCGATTCGGACATCGAGTGCTCCGTACGTGTTCACGCAGCTCTCGAGCCATCATCATCATCATCATCAACAACATCGTCTTCGTATTAGACACGGGAGGAAAAGAGAGTGAGAGGTGTTGATCGTTGCGGATATTATGGAGTTCGAACGGAGGAAAGTGCAACGGCAGGTGGAACGCACTAAAACGTTCTTAAACATGATTCTCTTCAGGTCAAACGATAGTCATTGGCACCTCTTATCGAAGATACAAGGAAAACTGGGAAGATAAGACGAACGATGAATTTTTTTTATTTTTTAAACGAAATATTGGCTTTGGCCAATATTATTTTCGAGCGAAATATCGGCACGTAGAATCGGGACGAAACGGTGGCGAGGAAATTGACAATTTAAAAAAATTTATTTCAATGAAAATTGGCATCTCGTATTGAAGGTATAAGGAAAATTGGGAAAATTGGCAGTCGAAATGATAAGTTGTGACATTTATTTTCCTTTGTGGTAGTATTTTTGGAAAATATTGGCACGGGCTTTGGCCAATATTATTTTTAACGACATATTGGCACGTGGAATGGAGTTCGTAATTTTTTCGTATGAAAAATTGGCACATGAAAATAATGCGAGGATATTTATTTGCCAATAGCTGTGCCTTTGTGGACAATGCAGTAACTCGAGGCTCGTTTGCTGAATACAGGATAAAAGTCGAGTGAGAACAGGCGCATCAATGGTAACACCTTTGCAACCGCATGCAGGATATTACCGAACGCGCCAAGGCATTAGATCGAGATCTAAATGAGATACGTGAAGACTACAAAATGCTCGCCTATGGAGGATCAAACGCTTGGATAATGCCTAGAAATTCTTTTTTTCTCCCTCGCACTATCGCAATTTCGTTTACCAAGAAATCACCACTACATTGAGTCGGCGGTGAATGAAAAATAACATTTTATTCAACTCAGTGCGAGAAGTCGCGCTTCTCGCACTCGTGAAACAAACTATTATGCGAAACTCGTGCGAGAAAATTTTTCCACCGAGTCTCAGTGGACAAAACAAAAAAATTCATCGCCAAAAAAACGCGACACACTATATTATTTCACTCGGTGCGAGAAACGCGATTTTACGCACACTTTGCCCGCCCAAATTCGCACTTTTGCATCTCGCGTGATAAAACGCCGTCGGATATGCAATAAACATTTTCTCAACTCATTTTCGTCTCGTGCTGCAAATTGGCAATCGTCGGAACCAACTTTTATCGCACTAGTGCCGTAAAGTCCAGTCTCCGCGAAAACCGGGAATAAGAACGGAAGGAGGAAATTCACCCTCCTTGAAAATAAATGTTCTGTCGACGAGATACGAGGGGAAAATTAAAAAAAAAAAAAAAACGAGACAGGCGAGTAAAAGTATAAACACACAAGACGTTCATAAAATTCCATTCGCGGTTGGCACGCGCGTGAAAAAACGATTCATTTAATTCTTGGCGAGGTCCCCGCGCGCGGCGGACTCACCGAGGCATCATCGAGAACGAAAGTAGAGTTTACGATGCGAGACGCGTGCTCGGTATACGGCATTGGTCCCGGCGAACGCCTGGCCCGCACTCGAGGCGAACGCTCCAGTGACCGTACTGAGTAATATATACGCGTTAAGTGCGTAAGAATGCATACTCCGTTGACCGAGCACAATTTGCCAACCTATAACCAGAGAAAATAGCACTCCGAACACAATGTAGAACAAAGTTATCACTTAAGATCTCCAGCTGCTTAAATTAATACCATTTTTTTTTATCCGATGAAAAAAGATCGGAGAAATCGAAACTTCAATAATTTTTCAATTTTTTACTGCACTGGAAATTATTCATTATTTTTTTATCCAAAATCAAAAGTGAGCTTGAAATATATTTTTTTAATCCACGATTATTGTTATCGATATATCCAGGTAAAATTGCGTATCGATTAAAATCAATAATACACACGCGTGGGTGAAAATGCATACACCGTTTAATAAACACTATTATTCCGGCCCGCAGCAAGAGAAAATAGCACTTTGAACGCAATGCGAAATAATGTTATCATTAAAATTCTCGGCGTAGCTTCAATTAATTCGATTTCCTATCAACCAATTCGCTGTGGATTAAGGCGAGAAATCGAAATCAATATTTCCTAACATTCCTTATCCCGCAATAATTCACCCCCGAAAAAAAAATAAAAATAAATTTAATAGAAATAAAAAACATTTCACATTTTCAATAATCATTTATTTACATAAAAAATAATAATTCTCAAGTACTTATTGAATAATGATAAATTCGTGTATCATTTTTATTACCTACATATTATTTTAGGAACAACGAGATTTTTCTTATCAATTATAAATTACAATAAAATCGACGAAATAAATAAATGAATTTAGGCAAAAAAATTCATTTAATTGTCGCGACTAAGTGATTAATGGGGAGTCACGTCTCATTGAATTCCCATCACGCGCGCGACGCTAGCGGAACTGTCCGAGGAGCCCGGTTACGCGAATAACGATTTAATCGGGTGTAGCCGAATTGTTATTCGCCGGAGGTTGCGCTCGGTTAGCTGCGCGGGCTCTCGCTCTTTGCCGCTGCCGGTTCATCCGCTTATGCGCTTCGATGTTGCTAAATCGGCGCGTCTACGAGCGCACAACGCTGCTCGTCCCTAAGTTCGCTCTCGCCCCGGCGGTCACTTTCACCGGCGTGCCACCGGACGCGTGCTACGCACTTCCAAATACATCCTCATGTGTACCTCGCGCGCTAGACTCGAGCCCCCGACGCAGAAGAGCAGCCGCATTGCGCGCGCGATCGAGTGCGATAATAAATAAAGTCATAGGGAGAGAGAGAGTGCATAACGCAATTCTTCAGAAAAAAAAAAAACAAGGATTTCTCGATTTTTCTGCAATACACTATTAAATTCCGAGAGGAGGTCAGAATTAAAATGCAACGCACGCGAAGAGAGACGATCGCTCTTCGATTTTCGTGGAAATTCTTGGAAAACCGAAAAAAATAATTATTTTTACATTCATATTAATTTATTGAATAATTTTGAAGAAAAAAAATGGAGTCTTTAAAAAATGAGTTTTTATTTAGAGGAATCAGCGAAATTTGATATTTATTCTATTGTTGGTCAAAAAGTTGATTACTCGGAAAATTAGGCAATATTTTTTGGGATAGAATTTTTTTTTAATTTCAGGCTTAAGAATGTATGTTTGAAATTGTGGCTAAAATATTATTTAAAACTGAATAATAAAGCGATAGTGTAAGGTAATAATAATAAATGGCGAGTTATTTAAGGTTGAATAAATAATTTAATGAAGATGAGGTAATATCGAAATTTCCCAGGACATTACCTCCTCGAATTTGCGGCACCGTAGCTTCTTATTCTGGAATAAGTTCTGGCGACTTCGGCGTCCGGTGTAACGACGACGATCGCGGGTGTCGTAGTTTCCGCCGCTTCGGCGAGGTTGCCCGTCTCCTCGATCTCTTCCGTTTCCTGATCGCTGACGCGACGCTCAGAATTTGGGCTTAATCGTCCAAAGTCTACGTGATTTCGGTAAGGCAAAGGGGGCGAAGGGTTCACCAACGATAATTCCGAGAGATCGAGCTGCTTGTCGACATCCACGCCCTCGGGAAGCGAGTTCTGAGGCGCTGAGTTTGCAATTGGGCTTCCGTACTGCAAAGCTGGAGAATTCTGAGACGCTGAGTTTGTATTTGGGACGCCATACTGCGAATCCGCAAAGTTCTGAGTCGCTGAGTTAGCAGTTGGGAGACCATACTGCGCAGCTGGAGTGTTCTGAGTCGCTGAGTTAGCAGTTGGGAGGCCATACTGCGCAGCTGGAGTGTTCTGAGTCGCTGAGTTAGCAGTTGGGAGGCCATACTGCGCAGCTGGAGTGTTCTGAGTCGCTGAGTTAGCAGTTGGGAGGCCATACTGCGCAGCTGGAGTGTTCTGAGTCGCTAAGTTAGCAGTTGGGAGGCCGTACTGCGCAGCTGGAGTGTTCTGAGTAGCCGAGTCAGCAAATGGAGCCCCATACAGCAAAGCTGGTAAGTTCTGATCGGCAGGCCCTTCGACGAACGCATGAACGGGTCTACCATTTTGATATCCTCTGGGATTAACCAGAGCGTAACCCGCATTGTTAGCTGAAGAATCAGCGGAGCTTAACCCACCGGAAACTCCGTCTCCCGCGTTGTTGAAGACGTGAGAAGTCGATTGAGTATCCTGAGAGTAAGCGTTTTGCTGCGTAGCGCTCGAGACTGCAGAAACAGCGGGATTTGAAATTCCCGGAGCTCTTTCTGCCGGCAGTCGATAAGCGATGTAACTTCCCTGAGTCTCCGGCAAGTGGTAAGTCGGTGCGGCCAGGTGAAAACTGTGACTGCCACCAGACTCAATGAAACCCGCTGATGGTGCCCCTCGAATCGGCTGATGTTGCCCCAACCCAGCAACAGTTCCCTTCTCTCCGCTCACTGTTGAACCCAGCATACCAAAAGTCAATCTGTACAGCAGAGACTGCAAAAATCCTGGCTCTTCTTCTCTCGTCTCTTCCCCTGAGACCGGCGATTTTCCTGAGTCAAATTGATTCGCGTGAACAGTTCCAGTCTGATCTTCCTCCTGCGGTTCAGGCAAAAAGTACGCAAGTCCACCCAGATCATCGAGAAAACTCAGATCAACGGGCTCAGTTGTTTCTTCAGGGTTGCCGTTTGCAGAACCCGAATACAATGGATTCCCTCCTACTTCCTGACCCCCTGAAGAGTATCCACCATTTACAGATACTTCCTGATAGTTGGAATTCACTTGGGCGACATTCTGATGATTACCAGACCCTTCAGCGTTATTGGAATAGCTTTGGTCAACGTTTTGATGAACTCCTTGCTCATTGTTCCGATGTCCTGCTTCAGAATTTTCCTGATTCAAGGCATAGTCCGCTCCGATTACGTCCTCCTGAGTCACCCGCGGGTAAGTCGGATAACCCGGAGACTCTTGATGACTCAGAACTTCCGGTCCAGGAAATCTCACGTCGGAATTCGCGGGTTGATTGAAGGAGTCACCGAAATATTGTCCCGCCACCAGATCAATGGGCCTCAGGTCGAAACCCTGGTACTTGTGGATCTTCCAGATTCTTCTGTCGTCCGGTTTGATCTGCAGAAGGGCCGGAGCAATGGCCTGCTCATATCCGGCGATAGTCGGCTCTTCGGAAGTCGTTGCCTCGGATGATGAAGAGCCTCCACCGAAGGGCCAAATGCTTCTCCCTCGTCTATCAACCCCCGGCGAAGCTGTCACGAGCACTCTTCCCATCAAACCAACCATCGACGTTACCACAAACACCGTCAATCTTGAATCCTTCATTGTGGTCAAACGAAGAACACCCCACACACGAATTGACCCGACGTTGACGAAGAGCTCCAACGAATTGTTCCATTTTACTGACATTACGAGCCTTTAAATAGTGCACAACCTGATGTGATAGGGAACATTTTCCAATTCACTATCTACGGGCTCGTTAGCCTCAATTTCTACCATGCTATCAGTGCACCAATGTCGATCGTTATCTGGCGAACCGAGGATACGAAAAATTTTTCGATAATCTGCTTTCTTTGGACTTTCTTTCGGGCGGAAGGGAAATTATCGGTATGCTTGGAGTGGACATTCTTCGGCATTGT
The DNA here is from genome assembly GCA_947507545.1 of Clistopyga incitator. Classification (NCBI taxonomy): domain Eukaryota; kingdom Metazoa; phylum Arthropoda; class Insecta; order Hymenoptera; family Ichneumonidae; genus Clistopyga; species Clistopyga incitator. The sequence goes on from OX382186.1 coordinate 8,635,273, forward strand.
AACGGAACTCTCTCCTACCATGAAGAGGCACCGTTGTCTCGTTATCGGGTCGAGCTATCGAGAGTGACGCATCCGCCAATGACTGCACCGTGCCAGCTGAAGAGCTGCAGTCCATTCTACGAGACGACTTCCAGATGAGTTACGCTCACTTCCTGTACATGAGCTACGCCGTGAAGAAGCTCTTCATGTGTCTGTACGTGCCACGAGAGGCCACTATTACGTGTTACGAGGGAATATCGTCTCTCTTGGCGGCCCTGGCTCCTGGCACGACGGGATTCCTACTTAACAGGAAGATCGCGAGGTGAGAGTAGACACTCGTGTGGCCCAGGGGGGAGAGACGAACGGGGCTTAAACCCGGGGATTCGAGCGCGGGTGAAAGCGGGCTTCTTCTTGGATCAAAGGTCGCGACACCTGCTCAATCCTGGACACTATCTCCGCACTATTCCCGACGATCTATCGAGTCGCAAATATCAATTCAGTTCACATCACTTATGCTCATCGATTCATTACCGCAACATTTATTATTGGGACGTAGAGTTATGAATTTTAAAGAGAATTTATTATTCGTAATAGACGATGTAATGGGCGATGTAATTTGGGATCTTCCAAAAGAAAAAATTCAAAAATAGCTTCGATATTCAATAAATCAATGAAATTTTAAAGGTACTTCATTATTTATATTAGACGACATAATGTATAGTAGGTTTAATTTGTCTGTAATGATTTTTCATAAATATTCGTGCTCTCTTTTTTTTTGGATCAACCAAAAAATAAATTCAAAATAGTAGCTTCAATATGAAATAATTGAATAAAAGTTCTCGGTGGCCGATAAACGCGGAGCCGAAAACCGTGAGCAGAGGCGTAGGTTTCTCGAAGCCTCGAAATCTAACCGCGGTGAAAGCGCGCCTCCGCGTTATATTCACATTATAGCGATCCACGAGTGTGCACGTGTATGTGAGGCAAGTGTCTGGCCTCGCGGTGAGCGCACGAGGTAAGATTTGATGCCGAGTCGCTTCTTCCTCATCCTCGCTCGACATAAGACCTCTTCACCTCCATGAAAAAAAAAAAAAAAAAAAAATCTCCCATACATCGACACGCATTGAGTTCACTGCGCGCAAACATAAATGCTTCGACAAATTTACCTGCCACTCAGGTAGCTTCAAACCACTTTTCCGGTTTACGCACTTTGCGCAATGCACACACATAAAAATCCACATTGGTAAACGTCAGCGTTTCCACGTGTCCAATCGACGACTGAGAATGAAAAGGGCACAACTTCCACGAAGACTCGAACGAAGATAACGCCTTTTTCATTCTCACACCTGTGCGCACATATCGACAGGTAGCTTCAAACCACTTTTCTGGTTGACGCACTTTGCGCAATGCAAACGCATAAAAATCCACATTTGCAAACGTGAGCATTTCCATACGTTTCCAATCGATGACTCAGAATGAAAAGGGCATAACGTCCACGAAGACTCGAACGAAGATAACGCCTTTTTCATTCTCACCTGTCGATATGTGCGCTCAGGTGTGTGTGTGTATATATCAGCAGTACAAAGAAGCTACCGTATGTTTGACATGGAGTGGCCGGTGGAGGGATGCGGAAGACGATTCTCCGGAGAGAATGAACGATGAGCAAAGAGAGGAGCTCGGGAGAAGCGAAAGTTTCTTCACCGCGCCGACATCCCGGGCACAAAGTTCGATTATAATCTCGGCTGGGATCTCTGGGATCCTGGGACACTCGCCGTATGCTTGTAATCCTTTCACGCGTTCGCTATTTGCGATGCGCACCGAGTGGAGCGGGGGGCAGGCAAAAATGGAGAATGAGGAAAAGAAAGGAGCGATGGTTTGACACGCGTGTGGGCAACCATTGACCCAGCTAGCTGCAACATATATACGTGCACACATGCGTGTGATGTATATTATCCGTAAGGCCCAGCGGCGTCTTCGCGCGCAGTTAGCGAAGCGAAAGTGGGACCGCCGTGTGAACGTCTTTCAGACTCGAATGGTCGAGTTATAAAAGAAAAAACGTCATTCTAATAAAAGTGAATTAAGATGAAACGTCATTTCCAAGTATAGAAAGTGTTATTTCGCCACCGAGTCGTCGATGTACGTGAAGAAAACATATTTTTTCTTCTTCTTCTTCTTCGTGTGCGCCAGGAAAATGTTGGGGTAGTAATAAAAATGTCGAAGTTTTTTTTTTTCTTCATTTTTCTTATGTAAAAAAATACATAAAAAAAGAAAAAGCTTTATTTCGCCACCGTTTTCTTGCAAAAAATATGTATAAAAAAAGGGGGGGGGGGGTTTCTGGGGAAAGGGGGGACATGATGTTCGTCGGGGCATCGGCGTTTTTTTTTTTTTTTTTTAGCCCAGCCGATGAGGCGGATTGTAAATAAACGTTGACGCGGTTGTTTTCGGGCCCACGTTTCCTCGGTCACGTGACGCGTCGGCCACGAGCAAAGCGGACCATTGGGAGCAGTCGTTGTCCGATGTTGACTCGGGGACGTCGCGGCGCGTCGCCGATATTGGCGGAGCCGATGGGCCCGATATTCCTGCCGAGGGCCTCACGAACATGAGAGGCACTTGGTCGCGTTTTCCAGCAACGTTGAGGGTCGTCGTTGTAGCATTATCAATCAACATCCATTCGTCTATTAATCCATTTTCCTCTTCCGGTTCGTCGTCGGGACTCAGATCCATTGATACATTGGCTCGCGATTGGTTGACGTCGAACGGAGAAGGTCGGATTACGAGCAGTAGGTCTCCTCGAGTAGTCTTCGTCATTATCATCGTCTTCTATACTTCTTATTTATATTATTTACTTAATTAATTATTTCTTGGTTGTACCGGTTGTGTTTCCATTACTTCCGGCTTTCCGTTTTTTGTTTTTATCTTCGGGATGCAGAGATTTCTGTGTGTGTGTGTGTGTGTGTGAGTGTGTGTGTGTATTTATCTTCGTATATATCGATCTCTCTCTCTCTCGGTATCTTCTCTTTAATGTTGAGTAAATTGACTAGTAGGGGCCTGAGGCTCCGGGGGCGCCGTAATTCGAGCTGGGTCCGCTGGGTCCGCTGGGTCCACTTCCGTGTCCGTCGCCGATTATTCCACCGCCGATTCCCGAACCGGATCCACCTCCGTGACCGCCTCCGATCCCACCACCGATTCCACCGCCGATTCCTCCGCCGATTCCACCGCCGATTCCACCACCGATTCCACCGGCTCCACCGCTACCTCCGGACGAGGTCACTTCCTTCTGTAAGGTCGAAGAAAACGAAGAGATAAATACGATAAATCGTTGATCGGTCGGTTCTGTCGAGGTTGTCGATACATTTTCGCAATGAGAAAATTAATCGTTGCTCATGAATGAACAATGTGCAAAGACGTTGAGGAAGACAAGTGGACATTGACAAGAAGAAAAGAAGAAATCGGCAATAATTTGCCAAAGGACATTGGACAATAAATAAATAAATAAATAAAGAATCAATTAACCATGTAACCGATTGTTTACCTGGGTCTTGTACTTGATGAAGTAGACCTCGGGCTTGCTGGGTTGAGTGGGAGCGATGGTTGGCAGGTTAATTTCAGGTGCCTCTTCCGGTTTCTTCACGAGAACGTAGATGAGGGTCTTCTGTTCGTCCTGAGCGGGGAAGGCGGGGATTACGGGGGCGGTTGGGGTCGGTGGAGTCGGGGCCTTGATGAAGATGATCTTGTAGTGTTTCTGGGGTGCGGCCGCTGGTTGGATGGGACGCTGGGGCCTGTCTTCGGGCGCCTCTGGTGGCGGAACGTGAACGTAGATGTGCTTCTGGATGAGGGAGCCACCTCCGAATCCGCCGCCGCCTCCGGACACGCCGAATCCGCCGCCGCCGCCGCCGCCTCCGGAAACGCCGAATCCACCGCCGCTTCCGCCGCCGAATCCGCCGCCGCTGCCGCCGCCGAATCCGCCGCCGCTGCCGCCTCCGAATCCACCGCCGCCGCCCGAAACACCGAATCCACCGCCACTTCCGCCTCCGAATCCGCCTCCGTGTCCACCGCCAAGTCCACCGAGACCTCCGAGGCCTCCGAGTCCGCCTCCGATACTTCCGCCACCTGGGGCACCGTAACTTCCGCTCGGTTGCTGGTAGGAGTATCCGGCTTCGGGGCGTGCCATCGCCACTGTGGCCAGTGCCACGATCTGCAACAAAGAAAAATTTTTTAAATGTTGATTAACCAGTGAAACTGCGGATTAATGAATTTTCCTTAAGCAAAATGGAATTTGGGCCTTGGTAATGGGAATCAAAATGATTTGTGAGTGATATGAACATCGTTTTCGATTTTTTGCTCGTGGATTAATGAGTTCAAAGGGTTAACAAAAAATTTGTAATTAGAATACGTGATTGAGAATGAAAAAGAAGAAGTATCCTTGAGATTAAAATGACTTATCGACGACTCTCTTATTTCTTTAATCCTGTGACAAATTTATTTATCACTCGAAAAATGATTCTCTATTTGTTTATGACCCACTGCGAATTCACGTTTTCTCTCCTACGAAATTAACGACCTTATAGGTGATTGAAAAAATTAATAAAAAAAATTATCGTGCGAATAAGGAACTTGTGCAAAACCACTTTCAGCCACTCTGCTCAGTGACGTACCGGAAATAGCTTGGACTTTACGGTAAAAGGGAGAGAAAAAAAACGAACAAATTGAAAGCACGAGTGTAGAAAGTGAGAATCGGAAGGTTCCCGAGCCTTCAGGAGCCTTGGGCTCTTCGAGAAGCTCGGTTATCTCGCGTTTCGATACGACTTTCGATCTCTCCTCTTTCTCCCGTCTCCTGGGAAGCCCCGGCGCGCTTCCGGCGCAAGACAATTACCGAACATCTCGATTTCCGGACCACCGATCAACACTACAGTGAAACTTTTGTGTTTTTTTCATTTTTTCTCTCTTTCAAATCGCTACTTCCGGATGAACGTGTATCACGAGGTGGAGAAAGTGGCTGATGACGACTCTCCTTTTTTTTTTTTCTCAGGACATCTGACGAACTTTGATGAATTTTCTTTTGTCTTTTATGGTAACACTGAGCGTATTGTTTATTTTTTTTTGTTTTCGCGATGAATCCTCAGCTCGAAACTCTACTCACCATGAATGCCCTCATGGTTTGTTTTTGTGGTGGTGCTGCGGCTGGTGCTGTTTGCTGGTAAGCTGCTGCTCCTACAACTTGATTTGAGGACTGATGCTCTGTCGTTGTACCGCGAGCTCCTTTTATACGAGAGTCTGTGAGCTCGCGTGGCCTCTTCAGGCCCCACTTCAAGATCCCCGTTCGTCGCTGCGGCGAACAGCAGCAGCAGGAGGCACCTCGACCCATCACCTATGGGAGGATGGCCACCTGGTAGGACTCCGAGGAAGAAGAAGAGGACAACGACGGAGAGTTTCGAGGCGGAGGATCGCGGGGGCGAAGAGGAGCTCGTCTATTGCAAATCCCGACGACTTTCATTATCTTCCTCGCCTCACTCTCGCTCCTCTAACCGAAAACACCGAGATAGCCCCGTCCTCCTTTTCGATTAGTCGTCAATTTTGGTAATTATCGAAATCCGAGAGAGAGTGAAACGCGTGGAGAACGTTTTAGGGAGGCCGAGAGGGCCTTTGGGCAGCGCGAGGGAGGAAGAGAGAGGCAGAGAGGTCCCCTCGCTTTGGGACTTCAAAGTCTTCGGGATTTTTGTCGAGGTCGTTGCGTTTACTCACGCAACACTAATTACGTGCCTCACGAGCCGAGTCGCCTACCCTGAAGAGTGGTCAGGCCTCTTCAAGACACTTGTTTGATTTGCACGTGTCACACGAGCAGCGCGCAACGCTCACGGCTGTGTGACACGTGCCTCTGACAGATCGGAATTGTCAAAGTGTGAAAAATCAATTTTTTTCACCCAATTTATTCAATCCACTTATTTTTTTTTTACTGGGTCTTGCTGAAGAGTCCCGAAAAAAAAATTCGACCATTCGAAAAGCTAACAAAAAAAAAGAAGGGAGAAGATTTTCTGATAGATTTATATAATTACGTAAATTAAAAGAATCGAATAAAAATAATATTGAGATCAATTGCAATGACACATTCGATAGCCAATCAATTATTATTGCCATCGATTTAATTCACTGACGCGCTAATTTCCACCGCATTTACATAATTATGCGAATGATAATGACGAAGTAAAGATAATATTTATAAAAATGGCTCTAATGCCTTCGATAATCGATGAGTTATCTTAATTATCGTTATAATCGATACCACACCGATTTGCACTACATTTATGTAATTGTGTGTAATTATATTAATTATGTAAATTGACGTGCATACTGCAGTCGCGGTGAGATTCGCGGCACGTGCCGAGGATCGAAGTATGAATGTTACGCGAAGCCTTAAGGTGGTCCATTGAGGCCTAGAGTGAATTCTAATGAGATCAGAGCAAAACGGATGCTGCGTCAATATTTCTTTGTGCAATTGTCGGGCGATACGTGAAATTGAAGGGGCCTAAACAAATTTGTTACCTCATGCATGCGGAAGACAATGCTCCAAGCGAGACACTCGAGCATCTCTTAAGGATGCTAATGAAAATGAGATCGCTCGACGGAAAGATTTATGACGAGGGGCGCCGTCGCATCTCGGATCTATTTTCGCCGGGATGGCACTCTCTCGTCCCATTGTAAATAATCGCCGACTTTCACACGAGCCATTAACATTCTACGCTGATTAACATTTACAAACTCTTTATGATAATTCACTGCGATTGGCCGTGAGGATATCGGGATAAGTGACGAATCGACGCTTCGAAGCGCATTTCGAGCGAGACTTTTTGAGAAAATATTTTTGACAAGGTCAAGGCCTTGGCCCCGTGAATTTCTCATTCGGAAAAAGTATTCAAAACTTCGACCGATTATCGGAATTAATTTTTTTTTGCATTTCGAAAAGTATTTTTCGAGACAATATTTTTCAATTCTTTCAAATAATCCAATAAAGTACTTAAAAAAAAAATAATCATTTCTTAAGGATAGTTTTAAGTATATTTGATTTATTTAAAAGCATCGAAAAAAATTTGAGTATTTTAGAGTATTCAAAATTATTCAACGGGTCAAATATTTCTTGCTTTAAATGTTCGGGAGTATTTGAAGTATTTGCGGTGAATAGTACTTAAAAAAATTTCGCTTTTTTTTTTTTCGGAATTTGCGAATAACGTGGAAAAATAATTGTTGAAGTGAATAATTATTTTAAAAATCATTTAAAGTCACGGCAAATTGCGCGCGCTTCTCGGGAAGTAAAGAGAGACTTCCTGCGCCGCGAAACTTGTTCGACAAAGGTGCACGAACGAGGGAAGTTAATACGTGAGAAAAATGGTTTCTTCGCTATCTCGAAATTCTTACCGTCTGTCTAGTATACGCTCCGAGTTATAAACAAAGAGAGGAGACGCGCCGAGATGAGTTACATAACGGAGAGACGTGGTGTTGATGGAGTTCTCTCTCTGGCTCCCTTCTTCTCTTTTGCTACATAGTATGACGTACTACCTTAAGAAGCATTGCTTCGCTCATAGTAAAGATGTCGTGTTTAAAAAAAAAAACGAAAAAGTGTCAGTTTCACGTGAAGGCACAGATCGTTGAAAAAGTTGGCAGCATTCCTGGCTTGCGGTTCGTTCGCTGGATAACGATTTAATTTACCGTAACTATGATGATGCCACAATTCGTACAGCGTTGCTATTACTGCACCAGCAGTGAACGCATTTATCTCTACACTCGCTCGGTAACTTTATAGATCACCGGTCGAGAGAAAGAGAAAAAGAAGAAGGGAAAAAAATCCGGCATCTTACGCTGTTGACGTTCGACACAAAAAAAAATTTATAGGTCGTTGAAAACTGCTGGAGAATAAAAAGAAAAAAAAGGAAGAAGGGAAAAAATCGTGTACCTTCCACAGTTGACGTTCAACACAAAAAAATTGATACATCGTTGAACACTGCTAGAGAATTAGAAAAAAAAAACAACAACAAACGAAGAAGGAAAAAGGAAAAAAATGTGTACCTTCCACAGTTGACGTTCAACACAAAAAAATTGATAGGTCGTTGAACACTAGTGGAGAATACGAAAAAAAAAAGTGACAGAAAAGGAAGGAGAAAAAATGAAAAAAAAAAATTTGTATACCTTCCGCAGTTGACTTTCAACACAAAAAAAATTCATAGGTCGTTAAACACGAGCGCACACTCGGGAGAAGAATTCATAGAGTATGTACAGAGCAAAAGTGTGCGAGTGGAGAGAGAAAAGTGAGTGAGGCCAGTCAGTGGAGCGAGTGTTAGGTAGCTCGACTGTGTAACCACGCTGTGCTCTTGTTACACAGATCCTACTGATCTCATCCTGACTAACATGCGTGTAACTATCACGTAATAATTAGAACATCTTTATTTTTCATTTTTTTCGGGGCCGCTCTGAATGTGAGAGACGTAACGCCTTATTTCTTAATCCGTTACGGCTCGAGTCTTCCGCGGATTATGTACTTCGTAGTATTTTTCATTTTTTTTTCCTTAATTTGCTTTTCTAATGAATTTTATGCCAAAGTTGATCTAGAAATTATGTTGACTTTGAAACGCGTATCTATTTAACCCCAAAATGAATAGTGCATTTTTTTCATGGGTTCACTGACTTCGGAATAATTATTTAAGTGGCAAGGATATTAAGATAGTTACGTGTTGAGAATTCTCTTTAGCTCACCCGGTAAAATTCACATAAAATGCTCGTGCAAATGCCAAATGGGTTTCTAAATATGAGCGATACCCAACATAATTTTTTTTTTTTAATTGCTGTGAAAGTAAAAATCGTCAGGAAGATGACCTTGCGTGTTTTACCCTAAACACTTAAGAGTCCAGCAGCGGCCTTTTCAAAATTACTACCGCAGCTTTTTACGATAATAACTTTTTATGAAAAATTAACAAAAATATTGAAACCAATTAGAATTTAAATAATCAAAGTAGGAACATTTTTCCACATTTCTCAATAATGTATGAATAAATAGATTTATGTATTCCATAAGATTCTCCTAACGTGTTTCGATTCCTTTCTAAACATTTCTAATCCCAGCATCACGTGAGCACATTTTATTTCTGAATTGTTGCGAAAGTTGAATAAATAAACAAAAATTAGCGACTGTTACTCTAAACTGATAACATTTTCAAAGGTATTTACATTCTAAACAATAAAAAAAAAAAGTATTAAGGCTACCAATAATCATGACGATTTTAGCAGATTTATGAATTCCTCTCGGTTCTCATAGCGTATCTCAGTTCCCTTCTAAACGTTTCTAATCCCAGCATCACGCGAGCCTATTTTATTTCTGAATTGTTGCGAAAGTAAAAATAATAAAGAAGCGCCTAGTGTTACCCTAGTAAGTGTTTAGTATCAGAACGTCCGACGGTCCTACTGTGTGTTGTGTGTTTTTTTTTGTACATACACACATTTTAACGAAGTGGGGGGAGGGGGTCGAGGAGAGGAGAGGGGAAACATAGAAAGGGAACCCAAATCCATTTGACCCGAATATTTTCGTTTGGTCCGCGTCGTACAACCGAACGCTCATTTTTTTTTTTTTTTTTCCGTGTAAAACCTCCTACTCCTCTCTCTCTCTCTCGCTCCTCTCCTCAGGGCATAGCCGGACGCTGACCAGCGCTCTCTGTATTGCGATCGAGTCGAACTTTCGCGGACGCCCGATAATCCACTCTCGGATACACTGGCACATTGGATCGTGAATCGCTACTGGCTCGCCGCTTACTTTGCTTTGCCTCCTCGAGTCCGCGTGTCCCCTAATCACCCGATTTTCCTTCATTTTTATTTTTATTTATTTTTTTCGCGTCTCTGTGTGCGCTGGTACATCACTTTTTTTATTTATATTTGCGAGCAAACACTCAAAGTAAGCATATTGGCACGTGGCGTTAAGAAAACGAGTAAAAAAAAGGCGCTAAAATGAATATTTAATAAATGAACGCAGATATAATTTTTTTTTTTCATCTGTTTGTGTAAATACACAATTTGTTTATTTATATTTGGAGGAAACACTTGAAGTAAGCATATTGGCACCTGATATCAACAAAGCAAATAAAAAGGGTCACTAAAATGTGGGCATTATTTTTAAAAATGTACGAAAAATAATAGCAAATTATTTATTTGCACCTGGAGGACTTAATTTTTTCAAAAAAAATAAACAACTGGCGTTAAATCCCATTATTTTTAATTGGCCGTCGGAGAGAATTATTTGAAAAATTGTTAGCTGAAGGAAAATAATTAAAAAAATTAATTGACAAGGTGCAGAGAGGCAGAGAAAAATCAACAAATTAAGGAAAAAATTAATTTAGAAGGACCGGAGGCTATTTTTTTTTTTTTTTTTTTCCTCTCTTCGTAGTTCAATTTGGCTAAGGATGTATAATTTTAACATCACGAGAGGTGTGCAGTCGTGTAGCTCAGGTGAGTGCGAAGGAAGAAGGAGGAGGAGGAGGAGGAAGGGGAGGGGGAGCAGAGGCCAGGAGAAGAGATTCCGTGCGCCTTTCTGCCCTGCAGCGTAAGTGAAGCGGCGAGCGAGGCGTAAGTAAGTTTCGTGGGACGTCCGGATGGCCGCGAGTCTTCTCCTCTCCGCGCATTTTCCCGCTCGCCGAGTTCGCGACTGTGAAACGCGTGAACGAGACTTGCACGTACCATCTGCCTCATTCTATTCTGAGCCGATGACTTATGACCGCAAAAAGAAAATTTTACTTCAACGCGTGCAAAAATATTAATAAAAAAAAAAAAAAATTCTATAATAAAAAATGAAAATTTATATAAATTGAATGCATATATGATAAATTAATCTTAAGATGCACTAATCGTTAGCAAAATCACTGCGGAAAAAATACTAAACATATTGGTTGCAATTGTATGTAAATATATATATATATATATATATTTCGATGTATATATTAATATATTAATTTTCATATGTATTCTCAAATTCTCGAAAAAAGTTTAAAAAATATTAATATGCAATTAATATACCTGATTGTGAATATCCTTATCGTTTCATCAGTGTAATTTTATTATTAATCATTATTATCGATGAAATGATTAGATATTTCGAAGAGGAGATTAACTCCTTTTAAAAATCGTCTCAAGTGCATAGAAAATGCATATCGTGTGGAAATATGCGTCTAATATGGTCTGACGATATTATTACAGTTGGCGAGTGATTACATAGAGATGTAAGTAGGGGGTACGGTTGGATATAGATGAGAGTGAACGTAGCGATCGTTCGCCGATGGCTAATATATCTGATCGATCGGTGCATCGCTTCTCGCGCGAGTGCAAGGATCAAGTCAGCGGCTCGGAGCTACATGCACACAATTTCCGATTATGTCACTTCATGGTCGCCTCTTTCCTCGTGTCCCTACGAAAGATGCACACGACGTCGAGCGTGCGACTTATTTCTCTCTGCCGAATGATTCACCGAGGGATCGAACTCAAAGAAGCTGCAAGCGAAAAATGCACATGTGCATCTGTACATGCATTGGAAAAAAAATAAAAATTTTCCAATTACTCCAATTTTCGAACGCATTTTCGTCATCAACAAATAGAATATTGCTACATTAAAATGAAAATTAATAATACTTGTAATTATATATTATCCGAAAGTTAAAAATAAAAGTAAGTTGACAATAGAATTCGTATATTCGATTTGTAAATTTTTATATCATTTTATAGATCATATATTATTGTATAAATGTATATATATTAGGGTGTGTCATTTTTGGGCAATTTTTTTTTTTCGACTCAGAAACAGGTTGTATACTTTCAGGAAGGTAAAATAAGAAGCCTGTAAAAATTTTAGCTCTTAATATTAATATTTAGATGCGCCTCATCGCGAATTTCTATTTCCCATTTAAATAACATGGGAAAAAAATTTTTTCATGTTTGGAATTTTATACGTTGGCAATGGCATATTGTTCGATGGAACGCATAACATATTTTATAGAGAATCGCACGCTCTACAAAAAAGATGTCTTGCATTTTTTCGATAGACATAGCCATTCTGATAATATTTGAGTTCAAAGTTCAAAATATACGAAAATTCATCTTTTTGTTAATATTATAGCGAAACTATTGACTCTATTGAGAATCTTCAATCAACTTTTATGTAAATTATTAAATTTACCATGAAAATTGTCTCATCCATGATTAATTAATATTTATTGGTGAATTGTTCAATGCTGTAGAGACCTGTCTTCTGTCACGAAACTGGTTCTAATGGGCTGATACTTATCATAAATAGTTACAAAAAAAATCGACAAAATACTCACGAAAAATATCTTTCGTTATTTCCATTAATAGTAAAAAAAAAATGTTTATGTTTATGTTAAAAATTAACAAAAAGATGAATTTTCGTATATTTTGAACTTTGAACTCAAATATCATCAGAATGACTATGTCTATCGAAAAAATGCAAGACATCTTTTTTGTAGAGCGTGCGATTCTCTATAAAATATGTGTTGCGTTCCATCGAACAATATGCCATTGCCAACGTATAAAATTCCAAACATGAAAAAAAATTTTTCCCATGTTATTTAAATAGGAAATAGAAATTCGCGATGAGGCGCATCTAAATATTAATATTAAGAGCTAAAATTTTTACAGGCTTCTTATTTTACCTTCCTGAAAGTATACAACCTGTTTCTGAGTCGAAAAAAAAAAATTGCCCAAAAATGACACACCCTAATATATATATATGTATTTGTAAATCGAATAAAACTGTTTTATTTAATTAACGTGTACGACACGCGATCATTTATAATTCATGTGATCGCATTGGTCGTAAAGAGGATGATCACTTAATTGAGCAATTTTTCCTTAATGGACATTGCAATTATTGCGTGATTGACTAGATTTTAGTGTTTCTCTCTCCCTCTCTTCGATGGGAACGCTATTTAATTGTATTGGCGGAGATTCTCGCTCCAAATGAGGAGATAAAAATTGCAACACGCATAATAAGGACGTCCAATATCGACGTTCTCTTTGCATTATTAATGTATATTGGATAAGAAATAAGTAGAATAAAAAAAAAACGAAGACAGTGCAGTGGCTCACCGCAATACAATTTTAATAGTCACAGCAGCCTTGTCGATTAATTGGCCGATTTTAAGATTTTCGAGGACGTACGACTCATGTGAACTAATTAATATTGCGTTATGTGTGAGTATCTGCAGAGAAAATTAACTGTCACTCAAAAAAAAAAATGCCGCATCGAGCAAAATTTGTTGTCGCAATTTTCATATGGACAAAATTGAAAATTTTCCCAAAAGCCGATAAGAGAAATTAATTTTTTCAATAAAAAAAATACCCATCTCAAATAAAAATTGTCAATAAAAATCACCAATTTTGAAAAAAAAAAAAAAAAAAAAAATTGAGTTCATTTCCATAAATACATACATTTCCATAAATACAAATAACAATAATAATTTCTGAACAATTCCATTTTTTCCCACTCGATATAATCGATACAATCCGATTTTTGGCCTTGATCGGCACTCACCCAAATATCATTTGATCGCAAGAAATTCGTAAGCTAATTATGCGATACGCGCGGTCCTTCCGGGATTCGATTAAATCGCGCGGAAGAACTGGCTTCGATATTGTGCGGGACACATACGACACCGAGTCGAGGGCATATAGTATGCACCAGGCGCCGGTGGTGGGGGTGGTATCTCGGTGCGGCCGATCGAGAGATCGGCGCGGGTTGTTGCTCGGTATACGAGGAGTACGGAGACGTGCACGCTGGCACGAAAGCCCCGGAGACACAGAGAGCGCACAATCGGAAGAAGACGCCGCTGGCACATCACGTATATATATATATATACATGTATAAAGAGTCTGCTATAGCTACGAAGAAAGTTGAGAATTTTCACCTCGGCGACGAGCGGAGAAAGCTTATTACGCGCCGGGGGTACCACGCTTACGACACGACAGCACCAGATGAAGAGGAACGTGAAGATGAAGATGAGAGGCCGAAAGTGAGGAACGAGTACCGCGAGCGGGAAGCTGCAAAAAAATTCTCCCTTTTTTATCGACCAAGAAATCTAATCCATTTTTCTTTTTTCTTAAATTAATAGGATCAATTGAAATGAAATAAAAAATGTTATTCCACAGAGAAACTACAGGGTGCGGGGAATATATATTTTTTTATGCAAAATATTCGTGAAAAATGAAAAAAAAATTTTGTTTAAAGGAAGAATTATGTCAAGTAATAGTAAACAGCGAGGTGGACGGCGAGTGGAAGTATAATTGTTATTGTTGGGTTAGCAAATTCGCTGAGACCAACCGCAGCACTACAATGGCCCTCTCCTCGCGCGGTAAGTAAATCTCGTGCGGCCCGCTTATGCAATATTCGCGGTGACTAGACGATGGGCGTCGAGTCGCGCTGGTAATACACGACACAATGAGTCGGGGTGCATGCAGAAGTGCAATAGAGAGACTCCTCTGAAACCCGAGGCTTACGGAGACGTCGAAGCGCAAGAAGAAAAAGATAAGCCGTGCGGCGCTCGTCAACGAGATCGTAAAAGCGCGGGCTCTCTTCGGGTGCTCCTCGAAGAGGCGGCGACCGAACTTTGTTCCGCCGCGACGTGCGCGCACGGCTCATTCTGGGAGGATTCCCATAATTAATAAACATAGACACTCGCGTCTCCGCGAGTGCTCTTTCCTCCTTGGAGTCACTCTCATTCCCCTGCGCTCCAATCCTCCTCCGATTCAGTTACCGGCACACCTGTTCTCTTATTCCCTCTGCAATCGACGACCACCACCTTCGTTTCGCTCTTCAATTATTTTCCCGCCTCGATTTTATTAATCGCGCGGGAGGACACCGATAGGCACTTTGCATTTATCTACCGGAAATTGCGGGGCATCATTTTTTCAAATTTCGACGTCAAATACCAATTTTCGACGCACATTTTCATCTACTTTTACCGGAAGTCGTAAAATCTCAGTGAATTTTTATTTAGCGAGTATCAAAATATTTTTCTGTTTCCTCGAAATAGAAATATTTGGGGAAATATGTACAGCGAATTTATTTTGAATTTTAGGATTCATTGAATGACATTGATTTTTTTTTTGTCAATAAATTTTTTTTTTAAATATTCAGTACTTTTGTCCGACGAAAAAATAAATAAATGGAAGTGATCGAAGTTCGGGGCACTGACAAATTGGCACGGAATGTCTGTTTTAGTTGTTCGAAGAGAATTTCCTGTATTACTTGCAAAGTGGGAGAGAAAATAAGTCGGAGTCGCGGAGCAAGTAGCGGCGTGACGAGAGAGCGGACGCGCCACCGTTAAAGTGCCTCTCATCTGCACTCTTATAGCATTTTCGTAATACCGGAGCGTCGTTGCTCTCTTTCTGGAGCACCGGCAGTGCCACCGGCACCCGGAGAAAAAGCAAAGGAGCCCAGAGGGTCTTATCGCTCGCGAGGGTATCCCCGGTGCTTGACGGGTTGCACAAAGTCATTTGCGCGAGGCATTTCTATGTGCACACCTACCTACATGGCTCTTGGCCACTCGGACGATCGAGTGGCCGCAAGAAAAGCTGTAACTCGGCCGAGGATTGCGATATTTGCTCCCGGTCTATACTCCGCTCAGTCAAATAGTTGCAATTAAAAATATCCCGACGTTCTTTAAGATCCGTGCCGACAGTCGAGGTGAAAAAATAAATAAAAGGTGTTTCCAATTATTATATCGATTCAGAGAAGAAAAAAAATATATAGGTATTTTAAAATATTCTAAAAAAATAAAAATAACTTCCAAAAATCTTGTAAATAAAAAACATGAAATCCCAAATTATTTATAAATCCAAAGGGATTCAAAAGTTCATACAATATTTTCATCTGTATTTACAACCTTTCGGAATAAACCATCGCCCAAAATTTTCCTATTGTCACCAAAAATGCTAATATTCATCGCGTTATCACAAAAACCCAGTGATAAGAAAAAAAAGAAGCTTTTGTGTAATGTTCACAAGGACTTGGAACTGCCAGAATATTTCGCCTGTCGCAAAGAGCGGTCGTAAAGATTTTGCGAAATTTTAATTGTGAAATATCGAGTGTGAAATCATAATTGTATAATCTTAATAGCGACGCTGTAATTACGTTATTTTTGTGGGAGAGCGTAATTGTCGAATTAGCCGGGGGAAAATATGACGATGAGGAAGAACAATTTAGAGGGAAGCAAATGGTAAGGCAAGTGAAGCATCGAAATGGCCTTAGTGCCGTTGCAAGTACATAGTAAACCAGAGAGAGAAAAAAAAGAAAAAAAAATTCTCTCTCGCTCGCAGGGAGCAAGAGAGAATTCACAGTACACGAAGTAGTATTTGTATGGGTCGGTGCGCCCAGGTATACATAATAAGGATGACCAGATGACCGCGGCGACTTTCACATTCTGTAACCGAGAAACGACCGTAGGAACGTCGGCTCGTCCCGGTATCTTCTCATCGAGTCTCCGGCAGTAGTTTGCTATGCGCGAGCCGGTGGAAGGGATCGCTGAGTATTTTGTCCGTGGCTATTTTATTTTTTCCTCTTCTCGATAAACTCGTCGTCCGCGTGACTGTCGAGGCTGTGCGCGCCAGTAGATAAGGTCCGTACGTGGTCGGACAGTCGGGTTGTCGTCTTCGTCACGTCGCCGGTTCTTCGGCGAGTCGAGATTCCACTTCGAGATTTTGGCGAGCCTATTGAGAATTCAATTGCAACGAAAATTACCCAATTGTCCGCGTGATTAGCGTGAGAAGCAATGGGAAACGCAGAATTCCTTTCAGAGAATCCATTTCTGCGTGCTTTTTACTTTTGATGCTGCGGTGAAATTTTTTTTCAGCGAATTAAAAAAAGAATTAAAGAATTTTAAGGAGTTTCGGAAAATTGCGGTAGATTGGATTTTTCTTTGGGATAAATGTTGTCGTTTTGTGAATTAAAAGTCGACGGTCATTTTTTCGATTTCGTTTCGAATTTTGCAAGGCGAATCAGGAGACGGAAATGGGGACGGTACGTTCGCTTCCTGTTGCAGGATTGCTTAGAGAAAGCTCTGTAAAAAGGGAAAAATTGTGGGAAAGCAACGGGGAAGCTTCTACTCAGCATTCTTATTTTAAGTAAATAAATTCGAGGATCGACTGGATCGACTCGACGTTCACTAAATAACCAGAGAATGTGTTTACATTATTTTCCAGATTGTTTTGAAATTGTATTTTCCAGAAACAATAATTCATTTAATTGCTGCAAGATTAATCGACTTTTTAATGAGAAAAAAAAAAAACGAGAACTATCAATGCAACGACTTTCTTCCGCGAGCGATGAACGGAGCGGGGATTTAATTAATCCGAAGCTCTCATTACGAATCTAACGATCGCGATACTATGTGTATCTTTTGTTTGTGAAGGTAAACTGAGCTATAATAGGTATTCCTGAAGAGGCAATAGGCGGTACGGTTACATTGCTGTAGCAGTCGGTACGTTGTACATATACTGACGGTAATATAACGTAAGAATAGCTCGGCGCAGAGATCGTGGGAATATAAGAGTAGCGCTGACGCAGCCGATGGAGAACAGGAGGTAGTCGCGGACGAACGGATGGACGGTGAAAGTTTCGGTAGTAAAGGAGTCTCGGGACGAGTCTGCTGATGCGGATGCCCCGCATCTTTTCGATGCGATCTTCAACGAGAGTCGTCTCCGCTGCTCACCACGCGTGTAATATAGTCGATCCGACTATACCTTACGTATGTACATACGGAAACGAGAAAGAGAGAGTGACACACGCGGCGGCGATTACAATTAACTTGGTCTAACTGCACTACCGACAGTCGGTAAATGAAAAAAAACTGCCTAACCGACAGCCGGTAATGTAAGAACTGCTTAACCGACAGCCGTTAAATTGAAAACTGCTTAACCGACAGCCGCTAACTCAAAAGACCGAGTCGATAAGACAGATTAATTATGAAACCTGTCACCTGCAACGACAGATGGCGTTACGAGTGTCTTATCGGCATAATAAACCATAACGACCTCTCATAAATCCGATTTTTCTCCTGAATAATATAATAACGAAACAGCGACTTGCGACTGTATATTCAAGACCTGCCTTTTGTTTCGAAAAACAGTTTCGATCCATAAAATCTTTGCCACAATGTCGCTCTATCGAGATATTTGTTTATTTTTATTTTCGGTCAATGCGGCATAGACAAGATAACAAGCCAAAAACGATTGATCCAAATGAAATACACAATGTATAGTGTATATCAGGCGTTCCAAAAAAGGCCGCACCTGCCAATGCCTCTTTTCTTTGTCGACGCAACCCTCTCCTTCATACTTGAGTGAACTCTATGAGTGAGAGAGAGACAGAGAGAGAGAGAATGAGTTACGAATACGGTTTTCTTAACCGAGAGATCCAGTTCCCAACGCATCGTCCGTGTTATACCGTTATACACTGCGCCACCGGATTACTCCGGGGAATCAGGAATAAGGAATCAAGCTCCGATGCCCCCGCCACGAGCATCGCAATTACCACAAGTCGCGCAGCTCGCACCTTCCATTCGATTTGTTAAAAAAACGCACTATAAACAGAGTTGTGCTCCATCCGAAAGGGATGAAATACTGGCTCTAGTGCCGAGTCTATTCAATCAACGCGTGTACGCTTTGACGATAACAAAGCGATACGCGATCGCTCTATCGACTGTCATTAAGTATAGAGAGACGTAAGCTTCCATGGTCGCTCGCATATGCGTGCATTAAACTGCACCTTGCGCGATATACGTGCATGCGGATCATCACCACACGTGCCGTAATATACACACAAAGTATCGTACACGTAAGCGTCAGTATAATACCATACAGTGTCGACCGCAGCAGGATCCTCGGTACGCGCGTACAGGGAACGCATCACCTTTCACCTCCAAGTAACTGTACAGCGTGGAAAGACGGAGAATGGCTTGCTAACAAAAGCAAATAACACGCCCACTTCAATATACATATATATATATATATATATATGTTTATAAAAAGTGTTGAAAAATTATTGGAAAGCAAACAACACAGCTCCTCTCGAGCTACAGACATGATTATATTCGGCTTGGCCTCGTCGTGCCCTTGCATCAGTGGATCTCGCCGAGCAAAAGCCAAGTACAAGTTTGTCGTACGAATGTGACATATGTAGGGTTGAAAAACACGAGGCGCGAATTAATATCGCAGCCTTGTTGCGGAATATACTAACCAACATACCGAAGTACACAGGGAAATGCTCAAGCGGATTTGGTCGGCCGGTCGATCGACTTGCGGCTCCTCGTCTCGCCTCGTCTCGCCTCGCCTCGCCTCGCCTACCTCGTCCACCCACACTCGGCTGAGTCCGCGCGACAGCAACGAGAGACGGTGCTAGTAGCCGCGACTACCGCGCTATTGAGACCCTTGATACTATACTCGCGGCGAGTGAAAGTCTCCGCGATTCGTAGCGGCCCGAGAACTCGACAGTCGCGACACGACGGCTTTCCTGCTTGGGCTCTCCGCGTTAAACGCACCGCCGCGCGTTTGTATCTAACGCCGAGCACACTCCTCGTGGCACTTGAGTTGAACGACTTTTGACTTTTGAAAATAAAAAAAAAAATTCTTTTTATGGTTTTTACGGGCAGTGAGACTGTATACACAAATGGGAACAGGACGACGCGAAGGTTTCGACTAAAGTACGATAAAAGGTGTCGTTGTGCGATTTTTTCAATTAATTAATGTAATATCATTGACAACTGTTATCATGTGAAAATTCTCGTCCCGGTATTTAAACTGTTTATGGTTGCTAGTTGGTAATAATGTTTTTTTAAGGCTTTTATGTAAATGAACGATGTATGGAGGATATTTTCCTCGAGGCTCTTCGATATTTCAATGACAATAACCGAGACTATAGTTTTGAGAGGATAGTCCGGTTTCGTGGAGTCCACCTATGACTTGCAACCGATTTTATGGGAGTAGTGGTGGTGGTGGTGGTGGTGGTGGTGGTTGTGGTGTCGCGAGCGTACAGTATAACACGCCATTAATTTCATCGAGGTCGCGTTCTCGACGTAAGTACGGGTACACGAGTGAACGGCGAGTCTCCGCGAAGGTTCGCCGATTCCCCGGAAATTATATATATATATATCGTCTCGAGTCCCGGGCATATCGCTCTACAGTCGATACTCGCGATGACGGCCGGGGGCTTAAAATATTCTCCAAAATTCATCTTACCTCGGAGCAGCTTCGAAATAATACAATACGTTTCTCAGTCTCAAGTCGAGGATTATTTTTCGATTTTTTTTTTTTTTCTTTTTCTAAACCCATTGGATTCGTCGAATAATGATAATTAATTTGCATTCGTTTCAGGTGAATGAGCCGGGCGGTCGCGCGCGCGCGCGCACCGACGCACGCACTCGCCAAGTATTTCAATCGGTGTTGAAAAAATGGCGAGACAACAGACCACGGACCGTAACATTCCGCACTTGCGGGATATCTTCAGTTTCGGAAGCAAATGGGAGAGCGGCAGGTGCGCCAATCACGGGGAGGAAAAAGCGCAGGGACACGACAGCGCCATCTCCTCGGTTGGCTCGACTTCCGGTGAGGAAGAGAGCCCCAACAATAGCAAGAAGAAAAAGTCACGTCGTCGCGACAACGGTAAAACTCTCACCGAGAGCGACGTCAAGCATCTCGAGCGTCACTTGTCGATGAAGAAGACGATAAGGAAAAAAATAATGCGGGACCTTCAGCAAGCGTTCGTCGAGGATCCGAACGAATTTAGGGTCGACGACATTCCCCGTGAACAGCTCAAGGCTGAAATCAATATCCAGAGCCTGAGCTTTGGCAATCCGTCGCAGAAACAGGCGGGCGATGGTCGGAACCGTGGCAATGCCGAGAGCACCTTCCTCGATATGCTTCGCGGCGGCGGCGGTAAGTTTACAAACAACCAAGTCACCTTCTTCCGACTTGCCACTTTTTTATCCTCTGTAATATCGCCTTATCAACATTTATTTATTTACCTTATCGGAGGCTTCGAGAAACGAGTCATCGATGTCGATGGCGATTCCGGACACGGTGGCTCCCCCACGAGGGAGCCATCCAACGCACAGGAGGATACACAAGAGGACACCAATTATCCTTACGACGGCAACCTCCCCGCAGCGACACCTTCCAAAAAAGCCAACAACTTCTGGAGGCGCTTCACTATGAAGAACCGCAACAAGCGGTAAAGGCTTTCAAAAATCACACACCGCATCTACTCGAGGGAGAGAGAGAGGAGACGTTAATCAACGTCACCCCCACGACTCTACCGACGTACTTCTAGAGCAGAGCTCACGACTGTGATACAAGTAACACACACAATGTCCCCAATTATCAGCCCCTGGTGTATTTACAATTTTTTTTTTTCTTCGTCGAATCAAAATTTGGATTATTCACGTTGAACGTCTTTATTTTTTATTTTAATACGACCAATTCAACTGCGAATAATCAACGACGTTTTATCGTTTCTATTTGTAGATAGCATCTCTTAAATATCTCGATGTGCGTACGCACATCCGATCTTTACCACTTTTACGATGTAACGATGTTTTGAATGGCGAATTAATTTTTAAGAGCTGTACTATGTAACATGTCCCGTAAGTCTATCGTAATTGATAGTTTTCTCTATATAGATAAAAACCTTTTGAACAATTTTTATATACGCGTTCATTATTTCATTCACGATCTTCATTATATGCGTGTTCAAAATGTTTATTTAAAAAAAAAACGATTTTTTTTATCAATGCGGAATACATACTTTCACTGTAAATAAAAGTAGAAAAATAAATTCAACCTGTAGTCCGGGTAGACAATGGCCGTTTGTATGTACATAAGAAGCCTTGCTGAAGAGTGAGACGATTATTATAGGGATGTTTACTGGTTTGTGAATTTGGGGGCCCGTTTCTCGCTGAAAGCGGTCATGCCTTCCTTCTGATCAGCCTGAAAATTGTATTTTATTTATCATTATTACCGTTCACTGACTGACAACGAGCGAATCACTTTTGGGCTTGGAATTCTCGACAATTCAATTCATTTTGGGGAGAAGTAAAACCCTATGCATTTTTTCTTACCGTGGAAAAAGTAACGTGGAATGCTCTCTTCTCATAGCGAAGACCTTCCGCCAAAGTTGTCTCGTACGCTACGGAGAAATATTTAACGATTACAATGAACGAATAATTTTTGTCATCGTCTCTTTTAATCCGAGACTATGAGGATAAAATTATTCACCCGCGTTAACGGAATCTTTGGCGAGGGCGACGATCAGTTGGGAATGGGATGCAATTTTTTCACCGAGCTTCACGGCTTCCGCGACAACTTGATCAGCTGGAAAAACTTTGCTCACCAGACCTGCAACGTTAAACATTCAATTGTAAAAGCATTTGTCCGCGGAGTATCGTTCATTTCCTATTTCATCGCGAAAATTCAATCACTGACCCGATTTCTCTGCCTCCTGGGCAGTGAATTGATTCCCGGTCAAGACTATCTCCATGGCCTTGCTTTTGCCAACGGCTCTGGTGAGTCTTTGGGTACCACCGGCTCCGGGAATCGTGCCGATCGCGATTTCCGGTTGACCGAACTTGGCCTTGTCTCCCGCGTAAATGATGTCGCACATCATAGCCAATTCACATCCGCCGCCCAGCTATCGATTAGAGGAAAATCAACAAAACCCGTACTTTGCGATATATAGTGAATAGGAAAATAAATCGAGAGCCGCACTCACGGCGTAGCCATTGACCGCCGCAATCACTGGCTTTCTCGCCTTTCCAACGCCGTCCCAGTGTTCCAAAAATTTGTTCTTTATATTTTGAGCAAAAGTGTTGTCCTTCATCTCCCTGATATCAGCCCCTGAAATAAACGAACAAGGTGACATTTTTTTTTCTTTCCGATATTTCGTTCTCGAGTTTCAGAAGTCCAACGTAACGTAGAAGAATATAATACCAGCTGCAAAGGCTTTTTCGCTGCCCGTTATGACGAGCGCGCCGACGGTGTCGTCCGCGTCGAACGTCTTAACCGCGGCGTTCACCTCCGTCATCAACCGATCGCAAAGGGCGTTGAGGGCCTTGGGCCTATTGAGTGTTATCAGGCCCACATTCTTCTTCTCTCCGGTTTTCTCGATTTTTATGAACTCGTAGTCCGACGATTGGGCTGTAAAATATGCACAACGTTATTTGCATTTTTCCTCTGTGATTACGATACGCGATAGTGATTTCTATGTACTAGTTATATAACACACCGCCAGCCTCGCGCCCAAAAACATATCCGCCGAATTTATTAATTGGCAATTGTACTTGTGATATTAAAAAAAAAAACAACAACAACAATACGCATCTCGAGAGGCTACCTCTCGAAGATTCAGTTCAGCGCTTATGGAAATTGTGCGTATCGATAATCAATGAAATTTTCCAATCGATCAGAGTCCATTTGAGGCTGGCTGGATAATTTGGAACGAAAATTGGCCGGCATATTTAAGTCCGTGGGCCATTAGTTCGAGACGCATTTCTACCGATTACAGTCGGACAATTTTCGTGAATGAAAGTATAATGAAAAAAATCGTAAGATCGTCGATCACTCACAGGAGTAGAATTTAAATGCTGGTGTCAATTGTCGGCTCATTAAAATACGAGTTACACGGGTGATCGCCATGATGTTGCGCTGCTGCCGGTCGTTGGACTGAATATGAGAGGCCCATGTGAGAACCCGTGATCCAATGCGTTACTATCATCGCTCGATAACGACTCTTGCGCCATCTACCGCACGACGAAGCTCCGCCGTCGCGTCATCACTTCTGTAACCCGATTTATTCGATTGGCATTAATCGAAACAATGCGTGGCCTTGCGCACGTCGATAACGACTCTTGAGCCTTGCTCGCGGCCACGAAAACTAATACTTTGGAAATATGCGACTGTCTCACTCGCACTTTACGTGACTCGGTCGGTATAACGCCGATCGATTATTGCAAAAATCGTATTTTCATTAAAATGGTCACTTCAACGTTATCCGGTGTCCAGAATCCACAATTTTCATATTTACTTATTTTATCGGTATATAATAGTAGACGTTGAAATGCTTTTGTCGTTTCGCCGATTTCCTCGCAATCTTTTCAGCTACAATGTATGAATATGTGGGTTTTTTTTTTCTTTTTTTGGAAATCTCGTTTTTGAATAAATTGATAGGTACTTTGGCGACGATCGGTTCGTTGAACTTGGAAGCGAACCGATCGAAGCGCATCCACCAGGTCTACGCACTTGGGCCAGAGACTCGATCGTCTCTGCTTGGGCGATGGGCGCGGTGAGGGGGCATGTCCCACCCAGGTGATCTCGGTGGACGGTGTATTGTGAAGCTGAATCGGCTTTTAGTTCACGGACGTTCGTAGCCCAATCGGCAGGACGCGCCATGCGGTCGCT
The DNA here is from genome assembly GCA_947507545.1 of Clistopyga incitator. Lineage (NCBI taxonomy): Eukaryota > Metazoa > Arthropoda > Insecta > Hymenoptera > Ichneumonidae > Clistopyga > Clistopyga incitator. The sequence goes on from OX382186.1 coordinate 8,659,732, forward strand.
GAGACTCTTTTTATTCCTTCTCTCGGTTCTCACGAAATTCGATGCATTTATTTCGGGTAAATATTCAATTTTTTCGTATTATTATATGCCTATATTATATATAAATAATGATATGATAATTTCTTGCGTGTGTTTAATGTTTTTCTTTTCTCTCTTTGTCTCGGGATGACGTTTGAAGAGGAAATTTGGGAGAACGATGTTTCGAAAGAGATGCAGATCGGTGCGTCTACGGAAGGATACGATCGGGTTGGCCTTCGGTGCGGCGCCGAGAGCATGACAGTCGAACTCACGACTACCGAAGACTTTACCGGCGTCATTTACACGCAGGGCAGCTTCCACTCGAAAAAGTCGCCCTGTTATATCGACCCGTCCCGTGGTCGTCGTTTCACTATGAGCATTCCTCTCGATAATTGCCAAACTCTTAAGGTATACGCTTTTTTTTTTTTTATATTAAAGATTCCTTATTTTATTATACCGTTAAAAAAATCGATAATACTTCACATATTTTATTTTATTACCGATAATTGACTTTTTTTTTTTCATTAAATTTAGGACGGCGACAAGTACAGCAATGTGTTGCTCTTTCAACACGATGACGAACTCGTTACTCCCGGTGATGCCGCATTCACCCTCGAGTGCGATTTTTCAAAACCCAGAGATTTGACTGTTACCGCGGATTTGAATGCCACTAAAAAGCGGTAATATTCATCGAGTTATACATAAAAATGTACCTTTAATTGGAAGTATTTCGCGGATTACCGCAAATTCTCAGTTAATGACGAAAAATGCGGCTCGATTTCAGGCCCGCTAAATCCAGGATCGCATTGGTCGATGCTGATCCTGGACGCGACAGGACCAAGAGAGAAGCTGTCGCCTACGTCGAGAGCGAAACCGAGGAGGTCATCTTCACGCCGGACTCGTTTCGTAAGAAAAACGATGAGTTGTGAATCAACGTTCGCTTCGAATCCAAATGAAAACGTAACTTAGACGTTTATAATACAGATTAACAAATTGGCTATTTTGTGCGCCTAAAAAGCAACACTTTTACCAGTTAACCTGACGGATTTGTTATTATACCTTTTTTTTCTGAATGAAAATCACTTGTAATTTATCGATGTCACATTGTCGTCGTTAAAACGTCCCTTTCCGCATTACTTTGCAGAATAACAATCCGACAGCCGAGATGAAAATCCGAAGATAACACGGCGAATGAAGATATCCGACGTTTTTCGATGTAATCAATTATTTTACATGGTAAATCCTCTGTCGAAATTTGGGCGCATTTGGAAGATGATAAAAAAATTATGGCAGCCTCCGAGCGGGACGAAATTTTTCAATACTCTTATTTTTAACACCAACGTAGCATAATTTAATGACCGTAGAGATAACCCCGCGTCAGAGATATTAATACAGATAGTTACTATGAAATTTTCCACAAGGCAATGGTATACATAAAAAAAAATTTTTTTTTGTACATTCGAAATGAAATTGCTGATATAATTGAAAAAAAAAAAAAAAAAAAAAAAACAACAATATATTCTTTTCAACCCTAAACGTCTCTCTACCCTTTGACGCCTCTCTCTTTCATTTATCTTTTACTCCCCCTTCTGTGTATAATATTTGACAAGTCATTGAAAGAGACAAATATTTGCGTATGAAATCCGGATTGTCATGCCATTAGTGCTAAACACCCCGACGGAAAAACGAAAAAAGTTTCAAAAGTTTGCAAAACATCGTACGAGTTATCGCAACGTGATAACTTTGTTCATCACTCCCACTACTCGGTCGCGGGTGTATAAATATGAGAATGAAGAGCGGCTTGATTCTCGTCAGTCGCGATAACATTTCTTCGACAATAACTGAAAATCTTGGATCATGGCCACCATCAAGTTCAAGGGAACGTCGCCGTACGTTAGACCTACACCGCAACCGCATCCTACGGATTATCTTTACAAAACGTGAGCATATTCGACGGGTTTTAAATGGAAAAGTATTAAAATGACAATATACATGGATGACATTATTAATAAATTTCACGATTCTCTCTAGATTCGTCAACGATATAAACTTGAAATCCGACAAAGGAGAGGATCCTGTGATTAAAGTCGCTCTATTTGGTGTTGGCCGTGCAGGCACAATCCACTTGGCATCTATACGAGAAAATCCCCGCGCTAAATTGCTTTACATCGTCGACGACAGAGAGGAAAGATTCAACGAATTAAAAAAATATTGGCATTTGGATGGAGTTACGATGCTCACGAGCAAACAAGCCGACAAGGTTTATCAGGACGCGAGGTGAGATTGGATTTTACAAAAGTTCTTATTTCTAATTACAATTAATGTTGTATGACGTTAATTAATTTTGTTGCAGGGTCGATGCAGTTGTTGTCGCTGCACCGACATACGCTCACGAAGAAATTGTGACTAAAGCGTTAGCCGCGAAGAAAGCGGTTTTCTGCGAAAAACCAATTGCAGAAAATCCAGAGAGTACACTCAAGTGTTACGAGACGGCCAAGAAAGTCGGCAGAGTATTATTCTCGGCTTTCAATAGACGATTCGATCCAAGCTACAGTGCCGTTCGCGATAGAGTTTTAAAGGGCGAAATCGGTCATGTTCACACGATTAAAGTGACCTCTCGAGATTCCCCATTGCCGACCATTGACTATCTCGCTAATTCCGGTGGAATTTTTCACGATTGTATGGTACACGATATCGATATGATAACTTGGGTCCTCGGAGAATATCCTATTAAGGTACACAATCACAAATGCGACGACCGACCAATCGATCAACTGATAATAATTGATTTTTTATTTTTTTTGTTCAGGTAACGGCGCAAGCAAGCTCGAATATACCGGAGATAAAGGCGATAAACGATTTTGACACGGTCGTGGCGACCCTGCAATTTCCCTCTGGGACATTGGGAATGATAGATCTCTCGAGAAATTCGAGTTACGGTTACGATCAGAGACTCGAGGTCTTCGGGCCGAGTGGCATGGTTAGAGCCGACAACGAACAGCCGATCCATTGCGTCACGACCATGTACGACCTGAAAGGTCCCAACTCGGCTCCGATATGGTACTCATTTCCCAGCCGCTTCATGATAGCTTATCGCACCGAATTCGATCATTTCCTTGACGTTGCACTCGGCAAATGTGAATCCATGGTCAAGCCCAAGGAAACTATGGCTGTGACGAAAATAGCTTCCGCCATCGAAGAAGCGGTGCGCTCTTCCAAGCTCGTTGATATTAAATGGGCCCACGGCGAACTTCCCAATCCCCAGTAATCACTCAATAGCCCAAAACCGTTGACAAAATCGATCCTTGAAGCCGTTATTATTACCCGAAATAAATTGAATAAATGAATTCGCTTTTGTGATTTGTACGCCGATTACGAGACGATTGATTTAGAAAAAAACCAGACACCAAATTCTTTCCTCACGATTCTCGATAATATCGGTAGAAAATCGAAATCTATCATCACGCGATACCGATTTCGCAATACGCTTTCCTTTCTTATTTTCAACTATTTACAAAGCGTATTTTATTGATTTTTATTCCTCACCGGGGAATTTTCGAGCGAAAATATAACCCGGAAAAAAAGGCTTGAATTATATTATTCAATATACTGGTTATTAATTTTACATCATTCCTCAATATATTCACTCAAATTTCAGGCACAAAAACTTTTTATAAACGTATATTCACATTTTCATTGAGGATTTTTTTATCGATACATGGCATATGTAATGAAATATTTGTGCCTGTTGTTCGTGTTAATGCAGTAATATCGTTGTCCACATTATCGTGACTCTTCGGATCGTTATTGTCACGCTCAATTTTATTGTTTCATCAGAGGAACTTATTTTAGTGTAAAATTTAAGGATAATGTAAATATAGTACATTTGTAGTGTAGTTTTTTGTTGTTTTTTCGTGCTCCTTAAGTGACGTGCAGCAACGAGATAAAAAAAAAGACAATTGCGCACTTTTATCGAGTGTGGAGTTTTTTTCTTCTTCTTCTTCTTCCCCCCTTCAAATTATATGCCTAATTAATAGCGATTATGATTTCTGTGTTCCCCCGAGCAACAACATTCGAGCCGATCCAAAAGCATTCGGTAAAAAATTAAGAAAGACAATTACAGTTGATCCACACTTTGTCTCTCTCTCTCTCTCTCTCTCTTCCACTCGCATTTTCTCCATTTTCCTACTATTTCTCCAATTTTCACGCCGTATTACTTGACACATACATATATTAGTCTCGAAGCGAGGTTGGGAAATTTCATTGGCGCGTTTGCATATTCATTATCCCAATATTTCTATTGGAATAGGGCTAAGCGTTAGAGCGCTTAAATTTTTTCGTTTCTGTACTCGGCCATTGAAAAGTCTGTGTTTAGTACTTGAGCGATTTTGCGTAGAGCGCTGCGGTGGCTTGCATTGCGTCGCCGTTACATCTACGCAATTCTGCAATCACTTTGTCACGGGAGAAACCGAGCTTCTCAATGTCTTTCACTACGGATTCCGTGAATGGATCTGTGCTGGATATCGTTGTTTCCGGCGGCGCATCCGAGACGTCCGATCGTAAACTCGATGTGCTCGCAACGTTAGTCGCGCCTTGGCCGTCTGCAATACATCGATTGATTCACCATTAATCTATGGAAATTCGACCAAACGAGACATTTTTTTCTTTTTTTTTTTTCCTGCCATTCGACCAACAATATTTCCAATTTTACGAAGCAAAAATGCACAAATTTATTGCATTTTTGCCCGTGAAATATATATCATTTTTGTAAATAAACGAAAAAAAGAAAAACAAACAAATAAAAGTTTTGTATCCAGTGTCCAGACAATGAGGGATGGGTGTGGCATTGGTGTAGGTGAACATTGGGTATCCGGTGTTTAAAGGAATTGGAGTATCGGATGAGTGGATTAGTCTGGACAGATACATACTTACCCTGCTGCTGCCTCAATTTTTTCGCTTCTCTCGCGCTGTCCTCGAGAGCTCTCTGATAATCTCTGTCGTCGAGAGAAGCTTCGCTGTTGCCGCTGAGTCTCGCACACTCGGGCAGTTCACCTGGAAATTTCGGAAAATAATTGCGTTTCGATGTGTTTAAAAAAATGTTTTTGTTATTTTCTTTTTTCTGATTTTAATCTCGACATACGAACCTTCGGCTAAGAAGGAAGTTTCGGTGCCGGTAGTGCCGATCGTAAGTATATTCTTCTTCAGGTCTATGCAACATTGATGCCGTTTAAGCATGTCAAGTCCCAGGAGCATGTCCATAGGCTGTTCCTCGAGGACGCTGAACGAAGTCGTCAGGTGATCGCTACCGATTTGTATCTGAACCATGTGAATTCGTCCGATGATGCGCTGCACACCGACACCCTTGGCGATTCCAGCCCACCTTGTGTCAACCAGTCGCATTATGTGACACCTCTCGGCACACGCGGCTGACATTATCGTCGTTTGTGCACCTAATTTTTTGTTTCCACAATATTACACATTCGCTACTACACCAAACCACAATTATCTTCTTCTTTTCTCAAGCAATTTTACGTTTTCAATTGGCTGACGCGTGTTTCACACGAGGGACATTAATAGATTAGCTCGAGTTTTATATATTCTCTCTTTGAGATAACTCGACGCGCGGACAGTGCAGCAACCTCGAGCGGTCGGGACAAAACAACGTTTTTACGTGTTTCGCGGGTGCACAAATCCACGTCTAAAAATACATTACGTTCTTTAAGAGCTTCGTCGTACCGCTAGGATGACGCTGAAGCTCTTTAAAAATAGCGACAAAAGAAAAAAAAATAAGCAAGGCCGTGGAAGAAAAAAAAACTTGCAGGAGACCCAATAAAGAATCTTGTTCATTTTTCGAGCTTAAAATGGTCTGTCGCTGCGTGGAAATTAAATGGGTTGGACCATTGGGTTTCTAAGAAGAAATTTCGGTAAAACGAAACCATGTGTAAATGTAAAATTATCGTTTGTGATAAAATGTCATGTCGTGATTTTCATGTGATAATAAATTATTACCCGAATCGATAAACGCTTTCACTGGAAATCCATTGACTTTGCAGTTTATGTAGAGCATGACGACTGTCCCGAAGGTCTCGGGATTGTATTCCATAGCCGCCTCCATATTCGCCTCTATGTTCTTCTGTTTAATCTCTTCGGCAATGAGCCTCTGGGCCTCCGTATCAAACGGATCGGCGTTCATCATTCTCAACCTTTGCACCTGACGCTCTTCCCTCAATTTTATCTGCTCTTTCAGTACCGACGAGAACTTTTCTGCAAATTTTATCGTTATTACAATTTGCTCTGCAAACAGCCCAATTATAATCCAAGACAAATACATAATCGGTGATGCAACATAACGCGTAACGATTTATAAATTGATTAAAGATAATACGGCAAACTCGGAGGAGAGTTATTTTATTTATTTCTCCACAATGAAAATCAAAATAGATCTAATTACCTAGATTTCCGGATAACAGCGCGTCCGCCAGTCTGGGATTATTTTGTTTGAGCAACGCCAACTGATCCGGATTAGCGAGGAACATGCCTCTGATGAGCGCAGGATCGTCTTCGCTTCTAGGATTCTGCGCTCGTTGTGGCGTTAAAGCAGCAGCGGCGGCAGGGCCCGAAGCGGCTCTGTTGTTGTTGCTACTACCGGAAGGAACCCCCGGAACTTTGATGCCGCTAAAGTCCAGTAGAGGCACAGCTGAGAAAACGGAACAAACGTTATTACAAAATCCATACATTTTCAGTTATATCGATAATCAAAATGATAAATCGATAATCAGCGGTAATGCGATAATTATGACCACAATCGATATTTCTTTAACGAAAATACGGCACAAGACGCAAGTGAGAATAATTGCTCCTCGGACAACAAAAGGACCGAAAGAAATATGGTTTTGTTACGACGTAGGTAATCGTAACCGATTTAACTGGAAAGCGGACCTCCGTTGAAAGGCTGTTGCTGTTGAATATTAGCGTCCGCTCCGCTTTGATGCATGTGCTGAAGAATAACAACGTCCCCGTCGCGAATTCCATGATCCTTCATCGACTTCTTATCGTCCATCAGAGGCCTTCCATTGAACGAAATGACAATCTCGGGGGCCGGAACACTGCACTCGATTTCGCAGAAGGCCTTGAAAGTTTCGAGCTCGAGCTCGTCGCTGACATCGAGCACGAATATATACTCGTCGAGGGTCGTCACTGTCACTTTCATTCTGTCAAAGGGGTCTGAATTTTTGTCTAGGCCGAGCAAACAACGAAGAGCACAACACGCGCGTCCACACCGCCAAAATGAATATCAATCCGAGCGTCGAAAATATCGATACAACAAAGACTCGCGCTTATTTCTCCCGCTTCTCACACTTTTTCGTGAGACTGACGCACAATTTAACACACCCCCGACTCCCGAGATTTGTGATTCATTCACACGAAGTGGCCAGTGTGGGACGACGAGCCAGGAGGTGGAATGATAAACACTTTTGTGGGATGTAAACAACAACCCAGCTCAGCAAAAATATTTCCCGTCCGCGATCAACGGTCTGAAGTACACGTATTCTCTCACTCGCGTACCTTCGACCAGCTGTGAATATATATCGATATATCGATCGAGTCCGCACGCAACGATTTATCGATTTAAATGGTCGGGTAGCAATTTTTTGTCAACATGTACTTATTATAACATTATAACAAAATTATTTCACTGTAATAGATGTTTTGTTCCGAAAAGTAAAAATTGACAGGAAGAGAGAGAGAGAGAATAATGAGAAGTTAAGCGGCGCATGGGCAAAGTCCTGAAAAATGGCAAACAAACGTCAGGCTTTGAGAATAAAAATACAAGTAGGTAGACAGTTTATAGCGGTGGCAGGTGTCTTCCAGTGATCTTCAGCGATGACAATCGCCTCGAACATCATATTTCTAACAATGAGCACATGGAAGCTCATCCAACGTCGTTGTTACGACCTCCTCTCCCACAAATCCTCGCTACTCGTTATCCTTATTGCGTTCACTTGCATCTTCGTTGGCATCATCCACTTTGGAGAGGTTAGTCGATAACGCCGGTATTTACCTGGCTTCTATTTTTGTTAATGGAATTTAAAAAAAAATTTTTATCGTCGTTTCCACCAACAAACAAATAACGATACAAAATGAACACGTTCCGCCACAGGTTTGGCTTGCGTGGAGTAAAGAAAAGTACGAAGCTGTTTTTCACTCCTTCAACGACAACATCCTGGGTAAATCGCTTCAAAAAAAGCTGTGCCAGCACGTGCCCATCGACGTAGTTTATACTTGGGTCAACGGAACCGATCCGACTTTCATCGAGAATCTACAAAAGTATATAGCGGCGAGCGACGTAAACGCAGCCGTCTCCAGATTCAACGACAAAGACGAACTGCGATACTCTTTGAGATCTCTGGAGATGTACGCGCCGTGGGTGAGGCACGTGTACGTCGTAACCAATGGACAAATACCGAGCTGGCTCGACATGGATAATCCGAGAATGTCTCTCGTCACTCACGACGATATATTCCCCGACAAGGCTCATCTTCCAAGTTTTTCCAGTCCCGCCATAGAGAGTCATATTCACAGGTAACGCAATCTGTAGATACATGCGAGAGCGTCGCTTCGACTCCGTTCAATGGATCTACGGCTCGATTATTGTCTGTATTTCGTTGAACAATTATTCCACAGGATTCCAGGTCTTTCCGACAAATTTTTGTACTTCAACGACGACGTTTTTTTGGGTCGTGAAGTATGGCCCGAAGATTTCATAACTCAGGCGAACGGACAGAAGGTGTATCTCGCTTGGTGGGTGCCCGATTGCTCGGATGTTTGTCCCTGGGCTTGGGTGGGTGACGGAGCCTGCGATCCCGTGTGCAATACGACTATTTGCGAATTTGACGGTAATAATTCACGTTACCTAAAGAGATGAATTCCTTTGGAAAAGAATAGTTGGCAGGCGGTGGTTGTTGTCGTTGGTAGCGATGAGAGCCGCGTTGTGCGAAAACGAGAAGGATAAGGGTGGCGAATAATTAGACGTTTCATTCAGGGGGAGACTGTGATATAACACACATACCCACGGACAGCGAAGGCCTGGAAGACGAAGCTGACTATCCGTACAAATTTTTGCAACCCGAGCCTCACCGAAATCGAGACGCGGCAGCGCGACTCCTCGATATACTGAAAAAAAAGAACAGGCCCTCGACACCCGAACTAACGACGTCTCTCGGAATCTTGCGTTCACTTAAATCATTAAAACAAAACTCGAGCTTCGGAGACTTGAAATACGAAAATACAAACGGATACGCGGCTTCGAAAATGCTCGATAAAAATAATAATTCAATGTACGCGAATGAAGGTATAAGAAACGAAAGCTCGGTGAATCGCAGTACGAGCTTCGCTGATATCGAGACGGAAAGGCAAGCGGAATTGAAGCGCTATCGTAACGACGATATTATCAATTTGGTGCGAATCAATAATGCAAAACCGCGTAGAGTGAAACACGTGAATCAGTTCAAGCCCAAAACGAGACGATTGGATACTTATGCCGAGTCGCTACTGTACGTAAATAGAATATACAACATGGCTTACGGTTTCGAGAGACGCAGAGTTCCGGCTCACATGCCTCATCTCTTGGACAAGTGGATCGTAGCCGAGATGCAGGAAAAATTTCACTCCGAATTTGCCAAGACCTCGGCGCACAGGGTCAGGGATTCGGAGGACATGCAATTTGCCTTCTCGTACTTTTATTACGTCGTAAGTGAGAGACGGAAAGCCACGGTCGCCGAGATTTTCGACAGATTCGATACCGACAAATCCGGGTAAAATTTCGTACATACTCACATTTTAATAACAATTAAAATATTATAAATGCTTCAACAAAAATCCATATATTGAATCGATGGATTGTATCTTCGCGTGACACTCGTTTATTTATATGAAAAATACCAATTGATCCTTAATATTTGTACCTCATATTTGGTAATGTGTTGTACGAGAAGAACTTGGTCGGACGGAGAAATCAGGACTCTTTTGACGAGGATGTATACTCTCCCGTTGGACTACAGCTTCGTCGTTGACTTTGAGAGCGCGATAACCAATTGCTCTAACAAACTAGAGCTCGTTGAAATTCCGGATCCGCCGTCGGGTGAACGATACTTGGATTCTACACTCGTGAGTTTATTGTTAGTGCTACTATTATTATTATTTCGTTGTTTATCGCACAGTCAAGCATCAACCAAAATGACTGGCATATATTTTTGTAAAATAATTCATTTTTCAGCCAATAGTTTCGAAAGAACTCATACTCAAATGCCAAGTAATTGCGAAACGACTGGTGGGACAGTTCGGCGATCGTCGACGCTATCTTCACGAGATCGTAAAGGCTGGTAAAAACGAGATTTTCGAGATGCTCACGAGCAATGTCTCGTCTACGGTGCAACTGCTGGACGAGATTCGCCGAGAACCAAAGTGAGTTGCCCGACGATTCTATGGACAATATACACCGTGATATTATACATATAATATAGTTCACGACGACCAGTCCCATAGGAGATATATATATATGTATATATATCATATTTATTTACAGAAAATTCATATGTTTGAACGACGACATGGATCCTTCGCGTCGTGCGGAGAACGAAGTGATTCGAGGGTTGCTCAATGATTTTTACCGCTCTCTGTATCCCCTCCGAAGCAGCTTCGAGCTTCCCGTGCAGTACAGAAATCGTTTCTCGCATCGGCGGGAGCTCTTCGAATGGCGAACGAGTCGGGCGAGAGCGCGAAATCTCTTGATGCTTCTCGCAGCTGTTTTACTCTTCATCACGGCATATCACCTCTTTCACAGTCAAATGCGACGTTTGTTCCGCGTACGTTCATTACCAACGTTGCTCGTCTAACCCACTGACATTGATGCATCATCCCAAAGGATCTCATGTGATAACGATCGCTCAGTGAGCAGTGGAAACATCGGAACGATGGATCTTCTACCAATATTTAGGTTTTTTCTCTGACGGTACTGACAGAGAGCACTCCACGTCATCGTAAACGAAAAATCTCACAGGATTAATTTTCCTCAAATATATAAACATATTTTTCATAAATGTATACTTGATTAAATTATTGAGATAATCGTCGAGATTATAATCGCCGCGAGAAAGAGCGTTGTCTCATTTTTTAAAATACGGTTGTGTGCATCTTTTGCAATCGCTAGTCACTCGTGAAGCCCCGGAATGTCCGACATTTCCGCCGTCAAATGTCATCGAGGCTACTTTTTTTATCGACTTGACATATATATACATATATATGTATATTATACATTATTGTTGAAATATATGAATGTATATATCTATACACGGAAATAGTACCAGGTTTTGTATTTCGTTATTAGAAACCATTGGAAAACGTAATTATGATTTGTATTTCATTACTGTTCGTCGTACACACGCTCACACTCACCCATGTATATATATATGTATATATATGTATATATATATATATAGTTAAAACTCTACAATAAACTATACGTGAATATGCAGTTGGCTAACGATACGTAAAGACAATAAGTAAGGCATCAGTCCGATGACGACTACACGATGGAATCTGTGAGCGTTTTATGATTCCAAGGATGGATGTGGCCAATCCATCGGTGGACAGTTTAAATGCCGAAGATTTCTCGGGCCCACCATTCCCTCCTGGAGTTTGGCACACTCGGTAATCCAAATAGCCACTGCAGCAACTTGTTCGGGCAACAATCGTGGCCCGATTCCTGATTGAAAAAGCGAAAAACATATTAAAAAAGTCCCCCAGGCTATTGGTTTATTTATATTTTCCTCGTGTTATTGGGAAAATGTATATAATCTAAACCTTGTTTCCATTGACAATATTTTGATACAAACGTACCCGGAATATTTGGATAGTAACTAATCACAGTGACATCCTTTTTTCTTGCGTTATCCGAGTTCAATTTCCCATCGATCTTCCCCGGATCCCCGAAATTGTTGTTTGTCGGAGAACTTTGATCGGGATTTCTGCTCGATTCTTGGGAGGACTCCCCGGTGAGGAGCTCTTTCGATGAACTCGCGCCTGAATCCACAGCTTCGAAGCTCGGAGCTTTTGACTCTCGATCAATTTCGCTGGATGTACAACTATCTCCGCGGACTGAGCTTTTTGGCGTTGTAACTACGAAGACAATTTTTCAGAGACAACTCACTCGACGTGACATAAACATTCAGATTTAAAAAAAATAAAAAAAATCCCTCCTCATAACGAAAATTTGAAAAATTCAATTAGCCACAGAGAGCCAGAAATAAGAGCATTTAAGTACGTTTTGTGTCGTCGAAGGAAGATTCCAGGGGGTCGAGGGTGGTGACGGTGGCATCGACACGAGTGTCTTGACTCGCGAGTGAAACTTGTTCGAGCTTAGGTGTATCCTCGGTGGACTCTCGAGCGGAGCTTTGAGCTTCCGGTGGAGGAGGAGGAGGAGGAGGCGAAGATGAGGAAGAGTCGACGACCTGGTCGAAGATTAAAAATTCCTCGGGATTTTCCTCCAAAGACTCGCGTTTCTTTCCGTCGCAGCGCAGTCCTGCGAGGTACCTTAAAAAAAAAAAATCGACGAAATATTGAATTGTCATTTAATGCCATTGATCGATAAAGTTGTACCCGTAGATTTCCATGAAGAGAGAGACGGGTATCATAGCGGAGCCTCCGTCGGGTTCGAGCGTGAAGAGCTGGCATACGAGAAGCATCGTTTCGAAGAGGCTCGAGCCCAAAAGGCCCACCGCTATGGCCAGGAACTTTTTCACTTGACACCTTCGACGAAATTTCCCGATTATCATAATGAGGTTGAGGTCCCGGCGATCCAAGCACAGATCATCCCATCGTCGGAGAATCGCATCGATCGAGAGTGTCTTGTTGTAATCTGTTGTAATTTATCATCTCCCTTGTCTCTCGTTAATAAACAATTTTTTTTTATTCTCATTTATTAATTTTTTTTTTTTTCATGCTGTTATTATTAAATAATAGTAAACTGCATGCAGACTGGTTAAAATCGGTACTTGCCTCCAAGTTGTCGAAGTAAAACCTTCAGGAATCCGAGTGTCAGTCCGGATATCGTTTGCGGAAGCGGATGTTCTAGTCTTATCTTCGTCGGCGGTTCTTCACCCTCGGCAAGGGCACGAAAATAAGCGCTCGACCATTTGAGTAAATCGTAAGGCTGCGTTCTTATCGCGGCTTTGCAGAACTGCTTGAGAATAGTTGGCAATCGGGGCGGAACGTTGATTTCCCGGCTCTCGTAAACACTCTCGACCATGGGCATTGTTGTCGATGATATATAGACGCGTTATTGTTGCTTTCTTCGACACTCCGTCGACTTCGAACGTTAGAATGTTTAGAGCCCAGCGGAACGAGCCTCACTGTCCGGTACAACGTAACATACGTATAGTCCTTGTGTCGGCTGATTCTCGTGTAGTCGCTCCCGTTGCCGCGGCAACGGCGCACGTTAATTTGTATTCCTCGTGCTCGAGGAAAACTTGTGATTTTGCGACGACTACGAGAAAAATCGGCAAAACGTTACGAAATCAATACGACATAGTCTGCATCTCGGCGGTGCGCTCTGTATTTTTTTTTAAGCCTATGGTTCGCTCGTCCGGGAAGGACCTGTGCCACTATCTTCCGCTTTGTATTTCATTAATCGGCTCTTGAATTTTTGTGCTGGCGGGTGTCGAGTAAAACGCTTTGCCTGATACCGACACGTAACCAGACGGTAAGCATGTGCCAGCGCGCGTATCTAGATTCCCATGCGCCATGTGAGTTTCCCCGTTAAAACGGCAGTGCCTCTCGCTATCGCCTAAACTTCTCGAAGCTGCTGTTCCCAATTTGCGCTCTAACCTCCGTGACAATTATTTCTCATTGTGCATCGATCCGCTAAAAACAACAACAAAAACCCTGCAGCCGCGCGACGTCCAGTGAAAAATAGTTCGTTCGTCGATTGATGGGTGCAGCGCATACGCGAAAAAAAGCCACAATTATGAACAGGTGAATATCCGGCCCATATACACGTATATATAAATACATGATTTTCATACAATGTAATATCGCGACGTTCCAGTAACAGCAGAGACGAGAGTCACGATGCGTCCAGCGATAATGCCAGCGACAGACGACCACTTTCCATAGAAGGACCGCGATCCAATAACGAAGGTCAACCTCCTCAGCGGCTACCCAATCAACCTAGGCAACCCACCAACTTGCAGGGCCTTCTCAGATTCGCCATGGAAGCCGGCCAAGCTGGCCAAGACTCTTCTCCGCCTACTTCACATTTCCAGCCGCTCGACCAGGAGGTACTCCACTCTACGTACATTCGCATATTCCGTAATAACTAACGAGGATCAAAGAGACCATTGTCGATTACATTTTTTACAGCACACACTAAGAGAAGTTAAGATAAACCCCATGAAAATTCAAAATTATTCAACAATTCCAAATAATGTTTTCAAAATGAGTAAAGCTAAATATTAATTTGTAAATTAACAACCGACAAATACGAATATTGTAATTGATTATTTTTAGAAAATTCACAAAGTTATCCTCCCTTTCTGATTCTTTTGAGGAATTACAAAAGACTATTTTGGATAATATTGTGTTTTTACAGAGGAAAAACTTCTTGAACGAAGCCCTCACGTCGATGTCCGTGAATATAATAGAAGAGCTACAGAAGGCTGTTAAGGTATTGTCGAACGTCGTGGATTTGAGGCCGGACGACGATCCTTCGGATCACGAGGCGGCTCTGGAGAGGATAGCCGACTCCGTCGATAACCTCGACGTCGCCAACGATTTCTACAAGATCGGTGGATTCGCTATATTCGGTCCGTGTCTGGACTCTTCCCACAGCGGTATCAGATGGAAGGCTGCGGAGATAATAGCCGAATTAACGCAAAACAACCCGTTCTGTCAGGAGAGAATACTGGAGATGGGCTTGATGCCGATACTCTTGTCAATGGTGGACACGGACCCATCCGAGCAGGCGAGAGTGAAGGCATTGTACGCCGTTTCCTGTAAGTTCATCTCCCGAATGATCCGGTGATCTCCGCTTCGTCGTTGACACGTTTTTTCTTGAATAATGCAGGTCTCGTTCGAGGGCATCCTCTCTCGCTTCGATACATGGAGATAAACGATGGCTACTCGGTATTGCTGCGAGCGATACAGAGTCCGGTTGAGAAATTGCAAATCAAATCGGCCTTTCTCCTTTCCGCGTTATGCAACCGAGAGAACGCCGCGAGTTTGAGGGAAAATCTCGTGAAAATGGGTCTGATCGAGCAAGCAGCGGCGCTTTTAACGAGCGGCAGCCTTCTGCCCGACACGAGGTAAGTATTTATCGGTACACAATGTTTCCCGACGACCACATCGACTCGAGCGTTGAACGAACGTGGAATCGTTGCAGAGAACAATTGCTCGGTATCTTGCATGGCCTGACGAGCGACAATTATCTACCGGCTCTCCGGGAGTGTCGTCGACCCGAGCTCTGTCTCAAACTCACCCTCGACCGGCATCTCAAAGAAACCACGGCCGAGGAGAGCATCGATGAGGCGCAAATATGCGATCGGCTTCTGGACAGACTATTTTCCGATCGGGACACGGACCAAGAGAGATAGTCGCTGTACTTTACCGTACTCCCATACAATTCATGTACTATTGACAAAATTAATATGTTTTACCCTGTAAACCCCCCCTTAACATCAATAAAACGCTTAATTATTTTCGTTTATACGTTTTTTCTTGCGCTCTCTGTCACTGCTTGATTTATCGGTAACTTGTTGTAGATTCCTCACGACCGGCCGGTCACCTCCTTCCGCTTTCCTCTTTTCCACCCTCGTTGAACACATGGAAGCTGTAGGGGAGATTTTTACCCACCCTCCAGGCTCGCCAATATCGCGGCGACGTGGATCTCGTGTGAAATACTTGGAAAAGTAAGGTCTGATGAGAAAATAAATAAATAAATAAATCCCATAATGAAGATACAGGGAAAGTGTACCCTGTGAACGCAAAAGCATATCATCCTCCTCCTCGAGGCGTGGATCGAATATATATATATATATATAGTAAAGGCAAACGCGAGCGCTGTGATCGAGGATGAAGAGAGAAAGAGAGAGAGTTGACGGCGCGATCGAGTTGACGGGGGGGCGCAGACGCGTGTCTATCGATCAGAATATATACGTACACCCCCCGGGGCGACACCCTCGGCTTTTTCCCGTGAGCTTGGCACTGCTTCGCCGACAAACTAGTGGGTAGTACACACACACGAGACAGGTAAGTCAAACTCCACGGATCTCTCTCCCTCTTTCTCATCCACCTCCTTTTTTTATCGTTTTTCCAAGAGATATTCACCCAAAACGCGAAAATAATATTTTACTATGGAATATCCTGTGCATTATTGTTGTGAAGAAGAACGCGGAGAGAGAGAGAGAGAGAGAGAGAGAGTCGCGAGCCGCGTTGGTGTCGACGTTGCCGGGAATTTCGAACCCGCTGTTGAAGAGACGCTCGCGAACGTCGCACGCGTCAAGTGCGCACGGCGAATAATCGTTACACGCCGACGCGAACCGCCGTTTACTTTCACGTGACCGTGCAACTTCCGCCACCCCGTTTCGCCACCGGACGAGCGTTGTTTCGTCGGAGCTCTATTTTTTCGAGAGCTCCAGTAGATCCATCCTCCGAAACCGGAAGCCGTACTAACAACCCGAGACACTCGCAGTGGCTTTTGTGAGGATAACACCCGCCTCGATACACACGAACCTCACACGCGCGTCCTTTAACCCTTTAACCTTTCGCGGCGAGCTCAGTTTCGCAAGAAAGCGCATTTGTCAAACGCACCGAACTCTCGCCAGTGGCAAATCCACGAGGAGATTCCACTCTCGTCTATACTCGACTACGTACGCCTCGAGGTAAGATCAGTCAACCACAAAAAAAGCCACAGCTTCACTCTCGCCATAAAACTCTTATTCTTCCATTTAAACGAGAGTCCTTATTTTGTCGATATTTCGCCTTTTTTTTTCGGCAACCATTTTTCAATTCTTCGTAATTTCCCATTATATAGGTCACAGTGTCTCTCGTCGCTTTTTTTGTATTACCAGTGGATGGTTTTACTATACACGCGCAACACACGGGTTTCCTATCTTTTCGGCCATTCATAAAATTCTCATTCTTCCATTTAAACGAGAGTCCTTCTTGTTTTGTCGATATTTCACCTTAATTCGTCGTAATTTCCCATTATATAGGTTGTAGTTTCTCTCGTCACTTTTTCGTATTACCAGTGGATGGTTTTACTGTACACGCGCAACGCACGGACTTCCTATCTTTTCGGCCATTCATAAAATTCTTATTCTTCCATTTAAACGAGAGTCCTTCTTGTTTTGTCGATATTTCACCTTAATTCGTCGTAATTTCCCATTATATAGGTCGCAGTGTCTCTCGTCACTCTTTTCGTATTACCAGTGGATGGTTTTACTGTACACGCGCAACACACTGGCTTCCTATCTTTTCGGCTATTCATAAAACTCTTATTCTTCCATTTAAACGAGAGTCCTACTTATTTCGTCGATATTTCACCGTTTTTTTCGGCAACGATTTTTCAATTCTTCGTAATTTCCCATTATATAGGTCACAGTGTCTCTCGTCACTCTTTTCGTATTACCAGTGGATGGTTTTACTATACACGCGCAACACACGGGCTTCCTACCTTCTCGGCCATTCATGTCCATTGTCGTTGCGCTCATTCACCATGCACCTGTGAATTCGCCACACAAGAGTGTCTCTTGTTATTTATTTCAAACATGCGTTGATACGCGGTGGATTTTACATTGAAAAAAGGAATAAAAAGACGGACCAGAGCAGCTGACGAATTTCCCCGTTAAAATTACGCGATAGAACAGGTCGCCCTGTCCAACGTAACTATTATGTTATTTTTCATGTTGCGAACTAATGAGAAAGAGTTTGAGGTTATAAATAGACGAGGGTCGAGCGAGCATCGATCCTTTTATGGTGTCGGCGTTTCAGATGTTGCTAGTGACGAGAAGGGCGCCGGGCGGGGGGCGGGGGGTTGCTTTACCATACACACTCACCTACTTCCCACTTCGCTCGCCATTTACATCGATTTTTCTTACGTTTATTCCTAGTGCATCGGGAAATTTTTGATACCAGAGGTTATTACAATTTTTTTTTCGTGCTGGATAAAAAAAAAGCCATCACACGTTTATCGTCAGTTGAGTATAATTCGAGTTGTTGCTTTCTCATAAAGGAATTTTTGTTATCGTTGCCGAAAAACGTGGTTTGTTTGTTTTTTTCAACATTTTTAGCGATACAAAAGTTGTGAATTCGTAAAAAGGACGTGCGCGCTGATGGCTCGTGAGTGCGCATGCACTCATCGATATATATATACATATATATCAAGCAATGTAAATGATCGAAACCCAAGAAGAAGGTCTACGATCACTTCTCGCACTACTACTTTTTTTTTCCCTCAACAAAGGGCTCGAGTTACCTCGTCACCGGGTCAAACGTTTCTCTCGAAAAACGTCAAATCCTTCTCTCGACCAAAAGTACGTTGAACAAAACGTAATAGAAAACAAATATGAGCGAGGGATGAGGGAAACCTTCTCGATGTTGGGGTACACGACAAATTGTTGTTTGCCTCGACCGCACAGCGGGACGCGTCTCGACTTATTAACTCGCAGCGTGTCTCCCCCCCTCTCTCTCTCTCTCTCTCTCTCTCTCTGCGTTCTAACGATATTACCCCACACGACGAGGGATTTTACTCGCAGAAACACGTTTACGCTCGACAATCACCATTAAGCGGTACTGATTTTACGAGTCGCAAGCGTACAACATTTTTTACGCGCCAAATTAATGGAATATTATACGTCTTAAGGAAGATAATAATTTTTGTCGTTGTTTTTAACTTTGTATGTGTGTTTTTTTTTTCTCGCATGCTCGCGCCTCCTTACCGAGCTCTTCGCTCCTCCTGGGGGAAACAGGTGACCAGTGGCAGCCCCACCCCCACCCCCCGAGGCTTTCGCTGCACGCTGTTTGGCCATTAATATTTTCCGCTGCCTAAAAGCACCGAGCGTCGACTGTAGCCCAAAGGGTTGCCGCTACTCGCAACTCCGCATGCACTCGCCGGGTTTTCGCGCGTATTTTCGCCACTACACGACTACCGGTCTACGTGGAAAAGGGGACCAAGACATTTGCGGCACCTACTCCACTACGCGTGGGTGGTGTGGGTCGATACGACGACAGAAGCTTTACACCAGACTGCGGAGGCCGCCGGGCGTTGCCTTCCACGATCTGGATAGGCCTACCCACCACCCCCACCCTCTTGCCGCCCTTCCGCCCTTCCTCCCTTCATCCTCGGTTTCTCGCTTTACCCATTTTTCTTATGACGAAGAATCTTCTTTTTCGCGCTCTCGTTGTTGTTGCTGTTGTCATATTTCCATTCCTACAATTGTATCTCAATGAACTTTGGACTTTTCACATTTTATTTGTGACCCACCTGTACCAAAGTTTGTCAGCAGTTCAAGAGATACTATATTTCCTCCGTGAGACTCTGTACATAGTTCATCAGATTTTGGTTGGCGTTGAATTGTTGAATTGCGTTTAGTAATGTGTTTTTTTTTTTTTTTTTCAATTTCAGATTCCAACTTGGATTGTTTATTTTATCCTTCTTCACCTCTCTTAGTTGACCCTTTGATTTCGAGTTAATTTACGTTGAAGCTTATCGCAACGGGCTAACTTCATCGCAAGGACCTCGTGAAAAGAAGATTCGGACGACGCCGGAAAGCACGAGAATCCAAGAAGCGATCAGCCGACGATCTACCGAGAGAAAATAAGGAAAAACGAAGCGGCGGAAGAGCCAAACGCCCGACGCAACGTCATTTTGAGATACGAGTGAAAGAAGAGCCGGCAAGATTACCGGACGCGGCGGCTGCGCCAAGTATTGCGGGACTGCCCCATCACCCGGCAACATTTCATTCTCCAGCTTCCGTCAATCCTTCACGACTAATGTCAACTACCTGAAACGGAGGTGAGTCCTTGAAATTTTAATCAACGAAAATTTTATCACCGACCCTACTCGGTTTCTTGTCGATTCGATCATCAATCATTTTCTCATCACTTATTGAGGGGCGGGGGGAGGAAACCAATGTCGAGCAATGGCAGCGTGGCGGTGCCGATTTATCGATTCACAAGTGGCCAAAATATTTTCAAAAAATTTTAATTTTAATTCAGCGTTCATTGGCTCGAGGAGATTGAGCAGGACGAGAGACTCCCGTCGACGCCGGTGTTACCTCATCGTATACGCATGCGTTTTCCAGAGTTCACGACCCCTGCGCATCCAGAGCGGCAATCCCGAGCTCCAGTCGTTCGATCATCATTCCGTGCATCGCAGCACGTCGTATCAGTGTCGTTTTTATCAATGTGCTTTCTTTTTTCTTTTTTTTTTCGACCACCCACCGCCACCCCACAATTTCATGATTTAATCGTGTGCGGTAGTGGTCGTTGTTTTTTGTAAACACGGTGATCAACACGAGGTTGAAATTGTCATTGCCACGAAAAATACGAGATTAGTGTATCTTCCAGGTTCTCGTCGGGGGACCTCAGCTCGGAACTAGACGATGATCCAAACGCGGAACCCGGGGTGGCCCCCATGGTACGTCAAGACTCGTCGAATCCCTATCAGGGCATCCCCGATCGACCGCTTCAGTCGCAACCCGGACCCGTCCCGTTGGCTAATCAACCACCGGTACCCGGTGCACCGCCGCCCTCTATTCCCGGTGGCGTCGCGCCCGCTTCTCATCAACCGATCGGCGCTGGAGGCGGCGATCTCAGCCTCAACCTGAGGCCGAGTTCCAGAACCACCAGTGCACCCTCTTCACCCGCCAAGACCCGGGAAACACTTTTACAACGGGTCCAGAGTTTCACCGGAGCGGCGCGTGATCAGGTGGGTTTTTTTCTTTTTTTTTTTTTTAATTTTCTACCTTTATTTCACCATTGAAAAATGTTGAACGATTATTCGTCTTTCGATTTTCACTTATTTTTTTTTTACATTTGTAGCATGCATCTGTGTAACGTGCGAAAAGCGCTGATTTTTTCGCCGCCACGGCACTCGGGTAAAAACGTTGCCCACCGAAAACCCTCGTGAACTAATTGGCCTTTTATGCAAATTAGTGCGAGACCGCATCACGTCCGCGCGGCGGCAGCATGCCAATTTCCCTCGGTCCGTTAGTGATTTTTTTTTGCAAGCGCTTCGAGTCAAGTGCGGTGAATTCCCAAATGTTTCGTAAAAAAAAAAAAAAAAAGGCCGTTTGTGACGGCAGTTGCGAAATTATCCAGAGCCATAGCCAGAATTTTTTTTTCTTCTTCGACGCCAGGTCGTTTGCCACGAAATTTTAATTCCAATCGCATTGATCTGATTTCTCATATATATATACATTTTTTTTCCAGGGTGCGTCGATTCTCGGAGCTGCGGTAGCCGGAACAACTCGAGGCTCTTCTTATAACAAGGACCGCTGTTTCACCCTCCTGGTTATCGATGATCAAAACACCGACTGGAGCAAGTACTTCCGGGGTCGGCGAATACACGGGGACTATGAAATCCGAGTGGAACAGGCGGAGTTCCGGGAGTTGTCCCTCACGGCAAGCGAGGCCGGCGCCATTGTGTCCATGGCTGTCTTTCGCAATGGGACCAAGGTTATCAGGTAAAACCAATGTCCTCGATGGAAGTATCAGGGATTTTTAAGCGACGCTCTTGGACGTTCCTCCCTCCCTCCTCCCTCTTGTATCTTGAGTGCAAACATCTTCCGCAATATTCAACGCAGCTATTCGCAAAAATCTAAGGTGCAGTTCAATGCGAGAGTTATGGTGTTTGAATGGTGAATAGCGGGATGAGAGGCCATTGGCCCCTGCGAGTATAGCGGACCAGCGGCTGGACCTCGACCGAGCGAACCACTTCCTGTTTGAAGAATCCTCCAGCGCCGATACAAAACGAAACCTCGCGGACAATAACGAGACATACAAACAGACGACTCACTATAGTAACCATAGAGCGGACGCACCGATACACTAATTAATTTATGGTCTTGCTACCAGCGCGAATACCCGACAGCAATAGTTGCCTAAAATCTTTTCGAGTGCCTTTTTTTTTGGAAAACACGAGATAGTGAAAAAAAAAATTTACCAAGTCGATGATTCAATGAAAAACCTCGTGCCTTATATCGTTTTATCTTCTTTTCTTCACAATTAGATCGTTCAAGCCGGACTTTGCGCTGGTTCGCCAGAATCTACGCGACGCCGGGGAGAATTACAAAAACCTTTTGCTTGGTCTGATGTACGGAAGCGTTCCCAGTGTCAACAATCTCTCGGCGATTTACAATTTCCAGGTTTGCTAATTATATCTATAATATTCTTGTTGCACGGTACTCATACCTTTTTAGGTGTGAAATGGGCTTTACGATATTATTTTAAAAAATAAAAAAATAAAAATTACACTTATATTTGTTTGCAGGACAAGCCTTGGGTGTTCGCACATTTGTTAGGCCTCCAGCGGCGTCTGGGAAAGGACAGTTTTCCGCTGATAGACCAGACTTTCTACCCGAATCACCGTGAAATGGTAAGTCCATATCTTATCAATAATACAACATTAAATGACGAGATATGTGAAAATAAGGTGACTCGTGATAAACCAGTGTCATGGATGATTTCGAAAGAGGAAAAGTCACAGATTAGCAGCGTTCTCGCAACAAATTTATTTGGCCTACCGAAAATCGTCACATACAGTTTTCAGAGGAAATAATTTGAATATTTCCTCTAGCCACAGGCCTTCTTTCTCACCATCGCCGTGACCGTGAGAGAACACACATCACAACTTTGTTATTCTTTCGACCAGACTCGTTTATTATTTTTTGCATTAAATTACATTCTACATAAACGGTAATGCGGCGGGTGAATTACAGTAAACGACGAGAAAGTAGGTACTTGTTCGTGAATAAATAAAAAATAAAAACATGTCAAGGGTGAGCGTCATGAGCTCAACACGTACATAATATAAGCTCTTTTTGCCAACATTTTTTGACATTGTCGAGACTCGTCGAGAGATGTGAAAACGCCGATATAAATAATTCAGTTAGATTGATGGTAAAGGCTTTTGCGCGCCTATGTATATACCCTGTATAAAGATTTATTTATTTATTTATTTATCAAGCGTCTCGAGAGGCAATTGATTCTCGAGCGGCGGTATAACGTTTTCCGGTCGCTCGGTTGTGTTATTCGAGAACAATCACGATTCCGCGCCGGATATCGAATAACCGAGATAAATTGATACATAGCTGGTGCGGCGAGCCTCACCCGCTAGCATGAAATATATAAAAAAAAGATATAAGCGGGTTCGGGGTTAATAAAAATAACATTCGCGAAGAATATTCGATTAAGAGGGAATTGAAATAAAAATAAATCCGAGTATGCGCGACTCGTAGAAATAAATTAAAAAATCCGAACGTAACGAGAGGATACGTTGCCCTCATTGAGACTCATACATACCACGTGACCTGGAGGGCCCGAAAAAAATAAATAGATAATAAGTTGTTCCGAGTCACTCCGAACGACAAGCTCAAAAAGCCTCAAATATATTAATGTTTTGTACTCAATTTAGCTGTTCACGTGCTTACGAGGACTCGATGAATATTCAAAAAAAAAAAAAAAACGCGTAATAACAATAATAGTAATAAAGCCCGACTATCCAACAGTGGCCTATCGAATAATGGAAGAAACGACGATTAGCCTCGTTACAGTTGCAACTTGACGTTAAGTTAAATAACATTGTGGCGATGAAATGTCGAGGGTTGTCTATAACTTAGGATATTAGGTGAGAATAATTTAAATTGTGCGCAATATACAGGAGAAAGTTGGACTATTTACAGTGCGAAATGTGCAAAAGCGTTACACATACGAGAACGATTGACAAATTCGCGAATACTTGGCCTCCGTTAAATCGTAACACTTGCTAGGAAATACATCCTTATCGTGGATGTAACACCGCTTCACAAACCGGTGAATTAATCGTATTTCGTACGCCAATTAAAACAGAATACTGAAATTAGCGTCGATGCGTAGAGAGGAATCAATGAGGTGAGAAGAATGGCGAGGATGAATGAAATATTAATGAGTCGAGAGGAAGCGGCGAGAGGGAAATTTTGGCGTTAAGGTGCTTTGACGGACGAATCGTCTACGTCGCTACATATATATAAATATATATATAAATATACGCGAGGAGGATGGCTCAGGGCTCTCGGCCTCGGTGCTGGTGCTGCTGCTGCTGTACCCGATCGCGCTGATACTGCATTATGCATTTTTTGTAAGCACCCGCGGGTGTCCAAGAACATCCGGCGGAACCGACCATGCAGATGCCGTATCGCTCTTGGCAGTCTTGAGGTCCGGGTGAACTTTCCCAGAGGCAACTTTTTCCACCAGCCGATTCGAACACCGCTCCCTTTTTCGACCAGTCGGTGTACGATATCTATATTTAAATGCACACAAAATTATCATTAATTATTCACCAGTGTTTTATCGTGTTTAGGAGAAAAAAAAAATTCATTGCCCAAATAAAAGTTTCTACAAGCCTCTGCCCACTTTCTATCGAGAAAGTCATTATTATTCGTGCATAAAATTTAAATTCGTTTATTTTATTATACTGGGAATGTTGTAAAATGTGTAAAACTCGTGTGTGTTCTGTAGATCTTATCGAAAAAAATCAATAGAATCGTCGAAACGATTGATCTTTTGTACTCGTGTTACTTTTGTCGCGTTCTTTCGGTAATGACGTTGGTATACTCACCCGACAAGCGCATCCGCGGGTGTAAAACTGTCGGAAGCCTTTGCGTTGACGAGGCGTGACCTCCGACCAGGGCATGGCAAGGGTGCACAGCGATATGCTTGGTTTGCCGCCGATCATTCTGCCGCTGACGACCCACGTCGTGCCGGGCGTTAGATTCACCCGACCGCACACGTTCTCCGTCGCGGATGACCACAGCCACAGTGGTTTACGTTCCAGAGCGATTTGGGCGCTCGGAGTCGCCTGCGTAACATACGTTCGACAAGAATTATCGAAAGCCCCGCCACCGGTCGCTGGGAGGGTCGATATTCGGGGCTTGACGTGAGCACGTGAAAAAGTTTCAGATTCCAATCGATTTTATATCGTATTGTCCATGACCTTGATTTTATTTTATGGTTTTTTTTTTTTTAGATTGACGCAATCAATAACCAGCCTCGAGTTGAGTTGTTTGGACTTTGCGTAGAAACGTATATGCCGAATTTTGGTATAATACTATATATGCGCACGCGAGGCGATAAATTGTCCACTACTCGTCAAAGGTACACGACGACACGAGTATACGTAGTTCGAACGTAAACACGAAGACTCGAACGACGAGAGGACTCGCTTCGAAGCACCAACCGCGATGTCATGTAGCAACTTTCACGATCGGCATTCGCGCGCTGTCCCCAAGCAAAATAAGCATCGCGACAACTCCCGAAGGAATAACTTATGTCGTCCTTGCCGCGATACCTCGAGGCTGTGTACACTCCTCTGACGCAAAAGCAACGGACCGAATCCGCCACGATTTTGGGGCGTTGGGAAGGGAGTAAGCGAAAGTAATGGCATTAATTGATTAATTTGACTAACCTTGAAGGTCCGGCGAACCTTTACTTTGTACGCAATCTCATGTTCATTTACACTCGCGCGCCTTTTTACTCTGATAACGGCAACTGCAAAAAATTTGAAAAAAAAAAGACACAAGAATCAATTGGGTTTCTCGATTACGGATACCAAGCCATGTGTGTGTATATATATATATATATTTTTTTTAAAGATGATATGGAAAATATTCTCCTCGAAAGTGAGTGAAATGACTTTCCACTTGGTACAGTGTGATTTATCATTAAAAAACTAATTACCGAAATCCGATCGACAAAATTGCGTCTGCGGATGTTCAAGAGCGCATGAGCAC
This sequence comes from Clistopyga incitator, assembly GCA_947507545.1. Lineage (NCBI taxonomy): Eukaryota > Metazoa > Arthropoda > Insecta > Hymenoptera > Ichneumonidae > Clistopyga > Clistopyga incitator. The sequence continues at coordinate 8,685,792 of OX382186.1, forward strand.
GATCCCGCAATTTGCAACTGGCTGAACGATACAGCTAGGATAACGAGACACGTCCAACACGTTAATCGTCCCATCTGAAAAATAACAAAGTACATTTCGTTGAAGTAATTTTATGCATTGCATTTTAATATCAGACTATGCAGGTGTTAAGCAGGTGATTTGATAAACCAAAGAATATTAACAATTGAGAGTCTGTTAAAGTACGAGTGCGAGTCTTTGCGTTGGCAGTGGACCGGTATCGATGAATTTGTTGGTATTGGCGCAAAGAGTTGGAACGAGGGATGAGAAGGCGACCGAGTCGGTGTGTTAACCGTTACGGGAAATCGATTATCGAACGAGCCCGACGTGGACCGGGTGTATAGATGTATTTATCGCAGGGGAGCGGATATTAGCTGCCGGGAAGCTCCACACCGGCAATTAGCACTCGATCTCGGCGATGTTCTAATTGGCTAGACGTGCAAGGTTTTCTCCCTCACACAATCTTTATTACGGGCTTCGCGATCGCAAGCGGTAGCCGTAAAGTAGTTTCTGCCATAGGTGCATCGGTAATTAATCCACACGATCGTTAACGGTTCAATTAGCGCAATTGTTCGATCATCATCGTCGTCGTCGTCGTCGCAAATGGGTTTCCTGATCGCCGACTCGAAACTCACTTTCGTCGATTATTTATTCGCTACCGATCTCCACAATTGCACTTTTAATTAAACCATCCGATAGCCTCGATAATTCCACCGGTATCTCGATCGTTACGAGCGCCGAAAAATCCAAACTCAACTCAAACTCGCTGGCCAAAAGCCATCGCTGGTTGTCCGTCACGTGTCCTGAGACTCGACTGGCGAGGGGCTCCCGCCGATACTTTGTTATGCATTTGTGTAAACAGAGCCGCTCGAAGGTTGCGAGTTCGCTGTGTTTCCGGGACAGTCGACGGCGGTTTGCCCTCGCGTTTCTTTAATCCAAGTAGAGACCGCAAGGTTTGGAGAGCGTAGAAAATTCACCGAGTCGAGAAGGCGACGGCGGCGATCACAAGTCCAAAGAGAAGCGAGAGGATGGCCCGAGGCCAAAGCGCAAATACGTGAAAACGTGTATGGTACACTCTGCGGTGCTCCACCGATTCACCATGTGTATATATCCATCTATTTTCAATCTTCTATCGGTGAATGTATACATATATCGATTTATATATATATATATATATATATAGCGGACGCGCAAAGTGCGACTTCCCGTGTGCCGTTGGACCGTCCGGCAGAACCGGTACAAAGTTTTCGTTCCGGGGCCTTTCCCGGTCTGTTAACACACGAGGCATAGAATCCATTGGTACGGATTGAGATCCCCGAGGGGGGGGCCCTTTATACGTACCTACGTGGGGTCATCGATCGACCGGACAATACATCCGCGTTTTCATTTGGTTTTCCGTGTGTGGAATGGACGAAAAATTCGACGCTCCGAGCGTGAATTTCCACACGCGCTTATAAAGTGACTGTGGCATCGAAGGGCTATGTGGTGTGTGAAAGAAGAATGTCCGTCGGGCAATAGGCGATCGAGAGCACACGTCGCCGTGGAGCGTGCTTCCCACCCGGTCGAGTAGTCACCGACATTCGTTATCTTTTTCCAAGTTCGTCGGGTCGTTGCAGAGGTTCAGTCCGGTGAAAGGGCCTGAGGACGACGACGTACGTGCGCTAAAGCGACGTATCTAGTTTTATTTGCTCTATGCGCGGTGGGTATGCAGTAGCACCGCGAAAGAGTGCGTTCCGGGGCTCTTGTTGCGAGTAATTATCACTTCGCAGACTAAATAATGTGCAGAGGTTCTCAATGTCCTTGGAACATGCCGATATATCACAGTGAAATTTTGAATGAAGCAATTATTACATATACAATAATAATAACAATTTCATTGCGACAACACAGACCGGAAGTTGCTTGAGTCCGCTACAAGTTTCGCACAATGTTCCTCTTCTTTTTGATCTCGTAATATACTTTTAAAATAATCCATTGATATCGATCGATTATCATTTCGCTCTGATTAAACGAAAAGGAATGCGCGTGTGTACGCTACATTCGCGACGATGAATAAGAATGATTGCACCCGTTATCTTGATATATGACGCATCGTTGGAATCTAAGACATCGCGCCGCGTGTATCCGAGCCAAGCGAATTGCACGGCTACTTCCCCGTTCGATCAAATGCGTTTCTTCTTTTCCACACGTCTTTTCTTCGACCTAATTTTTTTTCTTTTTACTTATTATCTTAGTTAGGTAACAATAGATGTGGAAAAATGAAACCAAAAATAATGGTACCTGTGAAGGAAACTCTCTTGTTTTTTTTTTTTTTTTTTTTTTTCGAAAAATTCTTTTGGTATCATACACAAGATAAAAACTCACGTTTCACGTTGACGACGAACCAATATATATATACGCGTATGAATAAATTTAATGAATATATATATATGTAGACGATGGAGAAGAATCCTTGGCGTTCAATCGGCGTATATTCATTCTCCTTTTCTCGTCTTAATTTATCTGTTATCCGACGCAGATATACTACATAATATATCGTATATACACACACACACACACGTATAAACTCGCGGGTGCGTACTTTTCCCTTTGGAAAGGGCCTGAGCACCTCGCGTATTCGATTCCTCGAGCGAAACGAGAGAGAAGTAGAAAACGCACGAATTTATGGGGGAGCGGGGGAGTAGAGAGTCGAAGGGAAAATTTGCGTGAGAGGAGCGGTGACGATAGCGTGCGTGGTCAGGTAGGGAACGGACACTTCTAAGTCGCGCGTCAAAGCAAGACTGGCCCAGTCCCATCGTCCATACTCGCTATTATATTCCGGGCCAGCATCCACGCGCTTATTCGTACACGAGCGGAGGCGCGGGTATATATATCGTAGCATAAACGTATAACGACGTACAGTGTACGTCGGATACGTGTCTGTGTACAGACTACGCATTACCGCCGATGCAGTAGCAGCGGTGAACGAGTCCGCGAGAGAGAGAGAGCACACATATCCGAACGAGAGCAGCAGCAGCAGCAGCAGCAGCACATCACTGCGGCTACGTCTAGATATAATCGGTGCTTGTCGCAACTCTGGCGATGACGCGCTCGCTTCTCTCCCTCTCTCTCTACACGTCTTTCAAGTTGCAATCCAAAATTCATTAAACCTCACGTCCCGCCTCACGAAACACGTGAAATTTGTCGTGGATTTTTCGGTCCCTCGGCTCCACTCCACTCCAGCAGTCTCGAGAGGGGCTAAACTCTGCTTCGCCTATTTTCCTCTCGAGCTATTTTCGGTCTATCGATACCTCATATCGTAGCGCAACGCTAGAACAGTCGTCTCTCGTTTTTCTCAGAAATCAACGAAACGACTTTGTTTTGGTCTAGAGGTTACGGGAGACGAGCCACAATCCGAGAGCCCTACCCTGCAAACAATAGCGGCTTGCCTCACGCGTCACCTTCGTTTCTCGCAAACATAAACACTTTTGACATTAGACGATCGATGTTTCTCGTGACTCACTGGAAGCCGCTAATGTTAATCTGTATTCAAGTAGCTACACGCTACGAGTCGGTATCGCTATTTTGGTAACTCACATTGACTTGAATTTCTGCGAATTATGCATGAGATCGGTAAAGATCGAGACGCAATTGCCCATTGCGATACACACACACACAGACACTTTGTACTTTACCGATAACGCTTATGCGTTAGATCGATTTTTACTCGACGACACACGAGAGGCTCGGAGTTAAATCTATAAATCTCTGTATTCGCGTACGACATCGAGGCTGGAACGCAAATACGTGACCACGCGTTCTAAGAAACTCGATAGATATGGATAACTATACGCACTCACTGCCTACGTGTTTGTACAGATGGATTGGGTCGCGAGATACGGAGAAACCTCAAGCCAAATATATATATTTCTATTTATTTATAATATTCCGTTGGACAGTTGACGGAGGAATGTAATTAAATAGAGTCGGATGGTATCGATCGATCGATCGATCGCATTTACCGGATACCTATATGCGGCAACGGCGCCGCATCTGGGTTACCGTCGATGACGATGAGACGCTTTTGCCGGTGCAGTCTCGTTGCGATGCGTGGGCGGTTGTGCAGAAACTCAAAGTCGGATTGATGCACGTGAACGATTTCGCGGAGAGTGACATCATGCTGAGCCTTGTACAGTAAGGCTCGCCGTGCCGCGCGCTTACTCTCCACACGCCAGAACAATATCGCAAATAACCCGGCGTTTACATTGCCTCAAAACACCCGAGTTTATCATTTTCAAAACGCGCTTCGAACGTTACCGTCTCATTTTCATGCCCTCGCTTCGCGGAAGCTGACGCACAAATACAAAATCACAAACCCGCGCCTATTATTAGACGCTTTCGATCGCAAAATGTCGATCGACTATGCGCTTCGAGTTCGCTACTCCCTCTTTTTACCCTAATGACGCGGGTGCTCCTCGTTCTCGTCAAATTTCGGTTTACTTTTGTCGTTCAAAATGAACATTCTCAAAATCCACTGCCGAGGGTTATTTGAAAATTTGAATATTTTCAATTTTATCCACTTTTATCCGCAACAGTTTGGAAGTCTTACGGATTCTCCCGCGTTGACTCGAAATCCCTGACCCCAATGCGCGTCTAAATTACACATATGCGTTTCGCATACGTTTATCGGGGAAGGAGCAAAAAAGGAAAAATCACTGTCCCTTTTATACCCAGAAGCTATAATGGAATGTGAAATTCCGGGTTGCCCGCGTAACTGAGAATCGCTCTTCTCGTGAATGAGATTGTTGACCGGTGAGTCACGTGTGGCCGAGAGCGAGTTGCGGTGTGGAAGAGACCGCGAAGAGGAGTAAACGATTTCTGGGCTCGTGTAGATATAGTACGGTACGCGCGCGGAATGCGAGCGCCGGCTGAGCGCTGCCGAGATTTTTTTTTTTTTTTTTTTACGACATATATCCCTCCGCTATTATATAGGACAAGCGAGTAAATAAAACCCACACCGAGGATTTAATTCGGGCGCGCTCCTCCGGATATTCTCATCTGGCATAAGATGAAAGAAAAAGTAACAAATCGACGGGATTTCTGTCGTTTCTTTGTCATTGGCTCTTTTCCACGTCTTGAGTTACGGGCGATCCATTCGCGTCTCGTAATCGTCTGGAAATACACGTCGTTCCAAAAATAACACACCACGCGATGATTAATGAACGAGTGAACCTTTATCAATTATGTATTTATTTATTTACCATTTTTTGGCAATTCGACGAAGTAACAAAAGTCAACTTGGCACTTCGCAAACATCGCAACTTCAAATTTCATGCCTAGCCAAAGAAATTTATGGTAATTGCGATTAAAAAACAATTCTTGACATTGCATAATAAAAATAATAACCATTGCCATGTGTTGTGAACATTTTATCAAAAATCACTTGCAAATGCACACTGCCTCGAGTCACAGCGTCAAGATATTCATAAATGGAAAGGAAGGAATGAATTTTTGTTCTTTTTCGAGGTGTTAAGTGTCAAAGTCGCTGACGGGGCATATTCTCGTATGCATAATGTATCCGATGAACAGGGTTTTGTCGTTGCACTTCCACTTCCTTTAGTCGCGCGCTTTATCAGCACAAAATAGTAGTCGAAGAATTTTGATAACCCGATATTTCCTACAGTGGCATTCTTAACAATTCGCAATTTCTCAAGATAGACAGAGTTATTGATGAGCTGTGCGCAATCGAGTGACGGAACGAACGCGAAAAATCACAAAACTGTGGATAAAGGTAGAGTGCTCGTTATATTGTCTCGGAAGACAATGGACGAGAAAAAATAAATAAATAAAATAGTACATTTTACATACCCGAGAATGGGCCAACTTTAAATTCAACTAAATTAATATAAATGATATACATATATATATATATATATATATACAAATCTTGTTTTTTCATCATTGTACATTTATTATTTTTTCTCGATAAACTGGGCGACAGATAGACTCGGGTGTCCGTGACCACGTGGGTGTAATGTTTAGTCGAAACAATAATCGTTCATCTCCGAGTTAGACTGAATCGGGGGATCCTTTGGTGTTTCTGAGAAGCTCGCAAGTGGAATCCCGCTATCGTACACTATAATACGTCTCTCCGTGTGTGACGTAACGGGTGGAGAAACCTAAAAAGCTGTTGAATGAGTCGGGAGCCACGGCCACGTGTGTTATTTCGTAACACGCATGAGGAGCAGCACATATGAGACAGAAGAAACGGCAGCTCTCCAGTAGGAGGGTGACGGACGATTTTTTAGGGTTGGCCTCGGCAGCGAGACGCTCTCTCTCTCTCTCTCTACTCGTCCGTCGGTCGTTGCGGCGCATGCTCGTGACCGAGTGCGAGATAGGACGTCGGGCAGGAGGAATGCGCAACAAGCGCAAGTGGGGAGAAGGAATTCCGCGGACGCGGCACTCGCTCCTGGAAGTGCCGCTGTGTACACTGTGTGCTGCGCTTTCACGAGTGTACGGCCCGATCCCGTGGAATTTGGCACGGCGAAATTCGTCATACGACCTTGTATACTCTCGTCACCCTCCACATTCGGCCGCTCTGAGATAATCGGTCTCTCCCGACCTCCTTACTCGTTGCCGACGTATTCCATAGAGCCATTCGAGCGTTCGCGCCAATAAACACAACATTCTTGACACGAGCATCCAAGCGCAGCTCTTGTCGATGAATTTTCGAGCGAGTATCGATAGATTTTGATGGAAGATAGAGATTTTGATCCAGCCTCTTTGAATTACCCCCAACGATAAAGAGATTCATGGGAAAAACGGTGTTGCGACAGTGATCGATTAACCCGAGTACCGTCGCGCAACACACACACACGCACACAGAGTCCTTTGAACTTTGACCCGAGCGCTAGGAGAGCGCGGTCAACGAGTACTTGGTTCTCCACTTTGCGCGTCTATCGCCGTTGTTACGATAGCCACTGTATGCCTGCGAGTAGATTTCAAAGTAGATACAAAGTATCAACTACCGCGCAAAAATAATGCAACGATCTATTCGCTATTATTTAATCACTCACGTTTTTCGACAAACTTGTCCTCGGGAATTATCATGAAAAAAAAAAAAAAAGTAGTGATCCTTCCGAAAGTTTGACCTTAGCTTTAGCTTCGACATGAAACTTGGCTCGTTTACTGTTAATTGTACTTTCGTATATCGCCGAGTATACAGAGAAGTATGCATGCATGCACCGAGAGTACACGGAATTGAGAGCAAGTCCGTGGAGACCGGCTGGTTGGCGCCACTCTCCGAACTCTCCTCGTCGTATCGAAGTAACGCTCTCGCAGCGGGATCTCTTATAAACGCAATATTATACCACTACGAGGCCCAAAGTTCTCTCACTCGCGAAGAATTAGACCGCGTGCACGCGACGAGCACACGTTTTCGAGTCGCGTCGAGCTCCGCAGTCTCCACGTGTGTGTGTATATGTGTATGTGGAATATACGTTTATATATATATATATATATATATACACACCGCGGCAATAAATCTGCGAGCGGCTCCGGTGGGCTCTGCGCGTAGCCGAGAGAGTATTCCGAAAACAAGCTTTTCGAAAACACTTGGCAGCGTATAAGACCATTAAAATACGACGGGCCACGTACGATTTGTAGATACACACAAGCATTGTGTGGCTCAACCGAGAAGCCTAATTTACAAAATTACACATTGTACCAGAGTGTTTTGAACTCGCAGGGTTTCCAATGTGTATTCCCTACCCATTTTCCACCTCGAAATACAAAAAGACATGGAATTCGACGGAGCGTTAATTTGCGATCGGTCACATCGGTCGTAGAAAAATATTCATTTCCGTCAGTAATGTTGACACTAGCTCGGCAGAGTAACGAAAAAACTTGGGTGCTACGAGTCAGTGAGAAGCACGAAATGTCCGCGCGCGGCAACGACGAGAAGGGCTTTGTGAAACTCGTGAATAGCGACGAGGCCAAAGTGCGATTACGGCGGAGTCCTGTTCGCAGGGTCATTCCGATCGTCGATAGTTTGTGGAGACTGTATTACTTCCTACTTTAAGTCGACGTAATTGCGCATGTAACTCTGCCGTGAGTGGACAGCGACTGATGCATCCATTCTACCGAGAAACGCCGAATTCCGTGGCCTCGACCTACGAGAATTTTTCTCCGGCGAAACGCCACTTCCGGTATTCCCTTTTTCTTCATTACACAAACATTCACACAGTTTTAGTACTCCGGCAGTTCAGTACAATCGTAAATTCGTTCTCCCGGTGGTTTGGAGAGACATCGCTGATGCGTTTCGCTCCCGCCACTCGTAAAAATGATGTCAGATGTCATAAACGCGCGTGGTGGTGGTGCTCGACTGGCATAAGTGCTTGGCGCGTGTATGTGCGTGTACGTGTTCGTCTCGTCTCGTCTGCTGTTTATCTCTCGTGACTATGTGTGCCGAGAGACTCGGACGAGAACCGGCGGCGGTTGCTTTAATGACGTCCGCGACCTGTAAATTGCACAGGGACAGACCGAGAGCGATTCTCTCTCGCTGTTCCACCGAACGATAATTCATTCATTTGCCGAAACCGCAATCTCCTCGATTTCATTAACGTTATGTATCGTTCGGATCGGTATGTATTTCCCGGTAAAAACGTGTCCAGGACAATAACGAAATTTCGATTTTGCGCTTAATCGAAAAAATTGCCAACTCTGGATCGTAGGGTATATTTCATGAATACTTCGCTCGCATGAAATTTAATCACCGATCTATTACCGTCGTGCCTACGGAGACGAACGCCGATCGTAGATCTCTGCACTTTTACTTCTGACATTCGTGAAAATAGTACGAGAAATAGGGAAAGTTGAGAAAGTCCAGAGGTACAAATGCACCACCCCCTCCTGCGTCTGTACATATATGTATACCGAATACGTATGTATTATTGGTGTACCTTGACGGCGTGTTTTTTTTCTTTCCCGCTGCAATCCTCTTTGGTATTACAAATTTTCTTTGTACCGATCACTGATCTCTCACTTCACTGATCTTCAAAGACTCGCACGCATCTTTTCATCTCGAGAAAGTCAGCGTACCGTCAGCAACGGTTGAGCATCGGTAAAAAATCGAAAAATCGAAACCCCGCATGCACACATCCGCACACCCACACACACGCACGCAGGTTGTGTAAATGCGAAAACGTAAGAATTATTATTGACAATTATTTATCAACCGCGAAGAGGGATCGTCGTGAATAAAATCGTTCAAAGAAAATTACTTCACTTATCACTGGGATACTCTTCTTGTTATTCGCAGAGACAAACAACCGGCGAATAATGTTACGGTTTATTTAACAAATTGACATTCTCGCGTTTGGCATGAGAATTTGGGGTCTGTTTGTCGTTGATAAGATCGGTTAACACTCGACGTTGAATGAGATTGATGACAATCGATCGGCGTTATGCGATAAGAGTTGGTATTCGGAGGTGGCTTGTAATCGGTGATGCGTGTGGCGTTAAACGTCGTGCGAGAGCGACCGTTCGCGCGCGAGCTTCGAAAAGCAATGCTAACGCGGACGACACGGGAGACTCGGGCTCGTTCCTTCCTCTCTCTCTCTCTCGCGTACATACGTTCGCCGCGTTACGTACACACGCTCGTGTTTCTCAGTCGGGAACGACAGCGCGACTCGATACGTTCCTCTCTCTTCCTCCGACGCTAGACGGGCTCTCGTTCTCTCGCTTTCGGCACATGGACGATGGATTCGCCCTACCACGCATTCGAGTGGCCTTTTCTTCTCTCGCGCTCTCTGCCGGCATCTTCGCTGCATAACCGCTTTCTCTCTCTCTCTCTCTCTGCCTCTTCTCTTCACCGAAGCTTCCCCCGCCTCATCTTCATCCACCTCCTCTTCCTGTCTTTCCGATTATCCACACTTCCTTCCTTCCTTCTTTCATTTTCTCCGTCTGTGCTCTTTGTGCCTTCGAAATAATTGATCCAACGTCAATTGTTCGGTGACGAATCTGTTCAGCTTCCTCGCGAACCTTTACCCTCGTACAATTTTTTTCTCGCGCATTTTTATTCGTCTCGATTGAGCTTCGGGAACTCGGACGCATCGTCTCGCATAAGCGTGCGGTTTTCTCGGTCGTTCGCGCGGAATCTCGAGAGCCACGCGTCGTCGAGCACGGCAAAGGGGCCTCTCTTTCCGAGCGGTGGAAGTTAGCGACACCCACGGGCGTATGCACACTCTCTCGCGGCTCGGCGCGCGCCGTCACGTGTAACCGAGACCGACCGAGAAACCGGAATACCCGATACACCGACACGCTCCAAACTACTGTATCAAATTAATCGGAATACGAGATCGAAGGGCGCGAAATAAGCTGGCTGCTGTTGCTTTCTTGCCTCTGTGTGTGTGTGTGTGTGTGTGTGAGAGAGAGAAACGCATCCGTAGCAGCGGAGGAGCTTGGCGTATACACCCAGAGCATGGCCGCGCTTCGCTCGCTCGCATTTCACGCTCGACACTTCGACGCAACCCTGTCGAAGCTACGCTCGAGCTTTGATCCGACACTCACAGAACGAACGCGTTGTAGACACATTTTTTTTTCCCTCGGGTCTGCGGAAGAAAAAAAATTCTTTCCGTAGGTGAATAATGAAAAAACCGCAAACGATCCGATCGACCTTGGCCATTTGAATCAGCGATAAAAATCGCATCTCTGACAACATTCTTCTGCCTTTAGGTCAAAGATATCTGTTTATAATGCGAAGTTATATTTGTTTAAACGTCATCTGTCATCGAGACGACGGAAAACTGAGTTGCGATGTATTCCTCTTTCTCTCTCTCTCTCTTCAGTCCGACGCTGGACGGTGTCTCCTTGTCTCGCTTCGCAATGGGCCTCGAGTAGCAGTGGGCACTGCAAGTCTCAGACGCGACGCTCCACTGTCGCCTGGATTATTGGCCGATAAAATTAATATTATAACTCGTAATTGCGGACACTAGTATCGCTAACGATCAGCGTATAAACCTGGTACACGTGTGTTGATATATGCGAAAGCGGTTCAAGTGTCCGCCCGCAATTTCTTCGCATGGTTCATGCTACGCGCGTATACACGTACACACGTACGCGCGCAGTTTAACTGTAGGCACTTGAGCGATAATAGGGGCCCCATCGTAATCATTGCAAACTGTGCACCGAGTGCCGTACTGCGGTCGTGTGATTTATCGACTTGGTCTCGAGCCGCCCTTCCACCATCGCGATTCTCTCGTAGCGCACATGATTATATTCCACAAAAGTACGTACGTTGATATTTATCGTTGTAGAATTTACATCATTTTTGCGCTTCCTCGTGGAGGTACATTTGTCTCATCTTTTTTTTTTCACGCCCGAAAAAATACCCATTCTCGAGATTCGATTTAGGATTTTGTTAATTGAAGAAGCTGCGATTTCAATCCAATTTATTCTCGAGGATAGGAATGAAAATTGGACGAACTCTTAATTGGCGGTTCGAGGGAAGAGCGATGAAAGAAAAAAAAAAAAAAAAAATCGAACACAATAATCAAGCCGCCAGCGCCGCGTGTACCTACGCCTCGAAATAAAGTAGCCGAGGATTTATTGGGGTGGCTAAAAACCGAGATCGCCGGTGGGCCGAAATCTCTTTTTCTTCTTCTTCTTCTTCTTTCTTCTTCGGATTTACGCAACATCGCAACAACGGACTTGTCTCGAAAGTCGATTGCGAAAGGATAAACTGTATCACAGCGATAGCCCGAGGGGCTCGAATAGCAAGAGAGAGGTCGTTCGAACGTTCGGAGAGCGATCGTGCACGCGCAATCAGCACATCTCGTCCATTATCGCGTAAATCAGGCCGTCAGCTTCCCGAGACATTTCGTCTAATAGCTCGTGCCTATCGGAGCATTAGATTAGTCGGTTCTCGCTCTCCCCGCGCGATAGGTATAATCGCAATTTCCCGTGCGTGACACAATAATAACGCACATAGCGGTGCGCACACGTTATCCATCCCCGCGTACGTTGTGTTCGCATGCCGGAGGGAATAATGAAATTTGCCAGGATCGATATTGCCGCACGGGAAGATCGCTCTCGAATCCGATGCGTAATTTCTCGGGAATTAATTGCATTGGAATGCAATGTCGTATTATTAGGCAGTGCCTTTTAAACTGTTATCCTCGGGAGGATGTCGTAAGAGGCGGCGGCTCGCTTCCACCTCCCGTTCTACACGCCGAGATTTATCGTGCAAATCTCACCGCGATAATCGCAGTCCGCTGTCCTGTTCCTGTGGGCTATCCGTTGCGGAACGGGCGTACCAATGCGGAACGTAAATGCATGCGAATACCGCGACGCTGGGTCAGCGGAGGGCGGGTGCGACGAACGTTTTTTTTTTTTGTTTCTTTTTCTTCTCCTCAATCTGTCGCGCTGTACCTCGCACTGCTGTCCCTGCAAAGAAACCAAAGCCACGAGATTTTCCTGCGGTGATGCGCTCCTCCGCCTCTGACACACACTCGCATATTCAACGTCGCTCCTTTTCTCCTCGCGCCTCCAGTCCCGGGGCCTTTGGGCCCCCCGAGAGATATACGATATACGCTTCGCAACTCGCGCTTCACGACTATTTCCATTCCCGGCTAAGATCCGAGGGAATATTAATACCAATATTATATCGAACGGGTTAATCGAGTGTCGGTTCCAATTCCTCGTTAATTGAATCTCCTCTTTTTTCTTCTTTTCCACGAAGATAAAAAAAAAAGAGATAATTCAACGATGTTACGAGATTGGAATAAAAGTTGCGTGAAGTGAAATGTATCGTCGAGACGTCCGGCTCAAAGCGAAAGAGAGTCGTTTGAGGATAAACGTTAATCTTCGACGAGCCATTAGCTGGTATGGATATGTAAAGCGACGAACGCTCGGTTTTTCTATCGAATGCAACGCGACGTGGTTCCCGCGGCCCCTCCCAACCTCCTCAGGGACATCGTCGAATGGGAAAAGCAGCTCGTTCGCCTACGGGCAAAGACGGCGCCAGGAACGTTTATGGTGGCGCTATTATCCACCTTGGCACTATCTATAGGACATTATACGCGGTACCGTCAACTCGTAGCCATACCCGTACACGTTATGCAAGATCGGGATGTAGCGGCCGTGTCCCAACGCCGGCCACACTCGACCTACAACCAACCACGCCCCCGCTCTATCCACCTCATCTATTTTACCGTTTTTTTTTTTTTTTTATAACCAAAGACACGAAACTTGACTCACAATCGGACATAGATATTGGGGTGATTGACAAACGAACAAACAAAAAAATCGTGAACTGTCGAAATTTCAACATCTCTCGCTCAAATTGCGGTGAGTTAAATTTTTTTTTCATCACGAGTCGAATCCTCCGATTGCCATGTGTGTCGGCAGCTTTTTATGTACACGATGACCGTTTTTCGCTCGAAGCAGCGCTCGCTTTCCGAAGATACAGGTCCTGAAAATTCCCCAGTGAGTTAACGCCACTTCCGGTTTCCGATGAATGGAAATATCGACGCACTCAGCTCAGCTAACTAAGTTTGCCCTATTGCGATTGGTGTTCCAGGTGAACGCGCCTCGTTATCCGGTGGTGGTGAAGCTCGGTCACGCTCACGGTGGGATCGGCAAGGCTCGAGCTGAAAACAGTCAGGAATTTCAAGATCTGGCGTCCCTAGCGGCCATGACAATGGAATATTGTACCGCCGAGCCCTATGTCGACACCAAGTACGACGTTCACGTGCAGAAGATCGGCAACAACTACAAGGCCTTCATGTGAGTCGCGACGCTCTTTGGTAACACGTTACCGATACATTTAGCCATCAATCGCTCGGACCATTGTCCGATATTGTCAACGAAATTCATCGATAGAGTCCTCCACATATTCGTGTTCGCAGGCGTAAGAGCATCAGCGGTAATTGGAAGTCAAACACGGGCTCGGCGATGCTGGAACAACTGGCTGTCACCGAAAAACTACGCGCTTGGGTGGACCACGTGTCGCAGCTCTTCGGGGGCCTCGACATATGCGCCATCGAGCTTCTCGTTGGCAAGGATGGCCGGGAGTACATAATCGAGGTGAACGACAGCGCGCTGTCGTTGATGGGGGATTCCCAGGAGGAGGACCGTCGTCACATTGCCGATTTGGTCACGGCAAAGATGCAGGTAAATCGGATGTACAGTTATATATCTACGGTTAGCTTCTTGGTTACGCGCGATTCCCAAAAAAAAAAATAAATAAATAAATAAATAAAAACAATCATGTGTCTCGCGTTTCAGGCATTGTGTCGTCCACATAGCGTACTGACGAAAACAGCGTCGAGAGGGTCGATGTCGGGCTCGAGTCAAGCGGCGAGTCCCGTGGAGGAACGAGGTCCCCCACCAGGACCGGCCCCGGTCCTCGGCTCTCACGGTAGTATCGGTTCGATGGCCAGCATGGCCAGTCAGGGCTCCATGGGATCGACCACCGCCCTCGCCGGCGATGTCACCACCTCCGACAGTCATCATCAACTTCAGCGTCGGGATTCCCAAGGTTTTTCACTTTTACGCTTTTGATATACACAACTGTAACTCAAACTCGAGGTCATCTCATCCCCCGGACCCCGGGCGAATTATAAAGCGAAGAGTAAAAATGAATGAGAAGCTTGCGGGGCTATGCCAGTCGCCAGGTGTGTACAGCGGCATAAGCGATCGCTCCTTTGATGGGCGTGTCCCGCGCGATAACCTCGCTGATGGGTAATTGCGTAGCTTTCCACTGATTCCACCTGGGTGGCTGTTGCCTCTCGCGATAATCCTCTCCTCTCCTCTTCGTTATGTCCAGCTTCCACTTTTTCTCCCGCCTTCGCGCGCCTCTTCGCAATCCAATGCTCCAACTATGCTCCTGTTTTTTTTTTTTGCTTGTTCGTACATTCTCCTTCCGGTTCTGCGGTAATTCGATAATTTTTGTTGTTGTTTTGTTCGATGAATTAGCGTCTCAATCGAGCACCGTGAGCAGCAGCGCGGCTCCACCGACGACACGACGATCCGACGAGCCTCCGCCACTTCCGCCGTCCAGGACTCTTCTGCATCGCCAAGGCAGCCAATCGCAGAGCCAGACCGGCGAGGACACCGAAGACACTATGACGAATCTTCGGAAGACTTTCGCCGGCATTTTTGGGGACATGTAAAACGAAGGGCCCAGGACAGAGGCGGCAAACACGGACTCGGGGTCGTTGGATCGGTGCGCGAAAATATCGGCCAACGTCGAAACGGCCCCTCCCAAATTTTCGATGCCCCAATTGCCGGCTTGATCAATTATCGTCAATGTTTATTGGAATTCGTTTGTCATATACCAACGCTACGACAATATCTTCGCGCTGTTCTTACCAATTTACTCGGAGAAACTAACAACAAGCTACTCTCCTCGAGTCCACGTCGCAAGCTTGTCTTCATAGCTAAAAGTATGAGAAAAATTTGCCCCAACTCGAAGCCAATAGTTGCACAAAATAAAGATGATAGGAGTCGCCACGACTCGCACTGTTTATCTGTGAACGATGAGAGCTTCGTGTGCGAAAAAACAACGCGGCGCCAACGACGAATATTCCTTATTCATTCGCATCCATGATAATTAATAATGATAAAACGAACGAAGAAAAATATTGAAATATTGCCGATCGAGCGCGTCCAGAAATGAGTTATTCGTCAGATAGCACTTACTTATTATTACCGTAACCGAATAACAAATGAAATTCACAGATTATCGCTGATCAGCGATACATTGGTTTTTCTACGATTTTTTAAGCGGACGTTGATGCGGCACATAATTCTTCGTTTTTTTTTCTTCTTCTTTCATATTGGCGAAACGGAAATCGATTTAACGACTCGAAAGAACGATTTAATTCTCATTCGAGTGGCCGATGGAGAGAAAAAAATAAATTTTCCGCGAGAGTCATTGCGAAATTGTTGTTCTTCGAATCTCGAAGCGTTCCTCCTCCTCCTCCGCCGCCGATCTCAAATAAATAGCCGTTGGTCAGCGATCGGACGCATTCAACTAGAAAAAAAAAACAAAGAAAGAACAACAAAACAAAACGATTATTAACGATGTGTCATTTAATGTTTTATATATGCGGCAAATTATGTCGGAGCATGAGAAGCTCAAGTAAATAAGCGCACAAGTAGTTTTTAAGATATTTCGAAGCTCGAGATTGGAGCATGAAAGAAAGCCATAAAGCCTCGAAAAAAAAGAGACGTTTCTGAAGAGGAGATTGTGGAAGGAGCTCTCGAATAAAGTCTTTACGGTTTCAAAATGTTTTAAAAAAACGATGAACCGCGTTGCGAAGGAGAAAATAATGTGAAACAAATTGATACTTAACAATAATTATTTGGCTGTCAACGGCATTTTCGGAGTGTGGAGTATCGCTGCCGACTCGAGGACAACAAGTGTAGCATCGATCATATCCGTTCAGTCACTGATAAATTTTTCCTTTTTTTTTACTGCAAACTGTAGGCTATGATAAACGCGAGCGAGTCGATAGATGACTGAACGACTCTGAAAATCAAAAGGAAGAGTCACGGCAATGTTGGTTTACGACTCGACGTAGAATCTCTATTACGAGTTACGAACAAATGTACAGCTTGAAAATTAATTGAAGGAATAATCGGCGAGAAATATTCCAGAGAAAATTCAATGATGCAAATTAGAAACGCAATATGCCGCAAAATATAAGGAAAAACGTTAATCGAGAATTCGAAAAAATCACACACACACACATAAAAATTGATAACGTCATATAAAAATCGAGATTTTGAGAGAAGCAGAATAAAAGTTGGTATTAATTGAAGGCGTAGAACTCGGTTAACGATAAGGAAAATCTCAGGGGTGCCACGGTGCACTAGGTAAGCTAGGAAAATAGAAAACAAAGAAATAATTAATGGTCGACCGGTGACTAAGGGCTAAACGAGATGCTTCTAATCGGCAAAAGCAAAGCAACAAACTCACAAGCAATATAACACCAATAACAGCATCAACGACCAGACAACGGAATAATTAAAATTCCGTACACTCGTGGGTACGATAAATTCAACAACAACAACAACAACAACAAAATGAAATTTTTACCAAAAAGGAGAATCACCCTTTGTTCTGCTGACCGAGCAATTATCCAATTGACTTTACCGACTCTCTCATTCTCTATATGTTATTTATCTTTTGGTGACAAGCATTAATTTAATATTTACATGTAAATAAGTCTCATTTATTCCCTTGACGATTATATATTTTTTTCTTCGATTTTTCTCATTTCGTTCATCACAAATTTCCAATCGACGAACATCATCATCACACTAATTGCTCGGTCTCCTCAGAACTCATCGAAATACAATAAAATATAAATACGTTAAAGATATACACGCTATGTTGTTCAATAAAACATTGTTAAAGCGTGTCCCAAAGATATGTTTACGTTAAGTTTATCGGTGTCTGTGTTTAGAATCGTAAAAAAAAAAAACATGAATTAACAGTGAGCATTTCTCACAAACGTATATAATTTATAAAGCGCAAGAGTTGGACGCCGTTTTTTCCATTACGACAGTTAATAATCCCTTCATTGGGAAGCAATTTTCATGCAGAAATCGGTGCATAAAATTTAATATAAAAATATAATAATACGATTATAGGTGTTTTTATTCCCGATTCAATACATTCATCAAGTACATTAATTTTTCCTACATTTTTTCGATAGTGTATCATTAATAGTTTCAACACCACCATGGCTCTAATTATAATTATAATTGTAAAGATTGAAAAGTATTCTGTTAACTTGACTTCTTCTCGACAGCGAAATATATCGCTAAAATATTAAGTGATAAAGTATGTACTAATAATGATTGATGAAATGATGTTAATGATGCGCTGAGTAATCATCAATCGAGATCGATCCATCATTTATTCGAACGCGTTGTATCTACGTATTTAATCATTAGACGAGAGGGGAGGTCGATTTGCACTTTAGCAAAAAAGAAAATATCGATTCGGCAAGTCTGATCCGACATTCTATTAACGCAACAAAAAACCTGTCATTAATTATCCCGTGATACGAACTTTCTTCCACAGATGCGTTGATCGATACCGATCCCCGCCGATTCCGCCTTATCTATTAACCACGCGGAACGAATGATCAGTGTGCACGTGTAATGATGCATCTTAGAATATTCCAAACAAATAACGCAAGAATATTAATGTCGGCTGTTGTAACGCTCCGATCTTTCGTCGCGCTGCTAACGATTTTTTAAACATTTCATTACCTCAAATTAATTAATTTTTTTCTCTCATTTATCCCATCAACCGTGAGATTATGATTAATACTCAAGAGAAGAATATATATTTTTTTAAATTCATTTGAAAAGATTCACCTTTCAAATTACTTTAATTGCAAAAAAGTTAATTGGTATTTTGTTTAAATAAATATTTTTCGTTTTACTCGAGAATTTAAGGGAAGTAATGGAATGTTTACATTGCTCGTTAGCTATTAAGGGTCTCGAAGTTTAATTGCATTTTTCTCACGAAATTTGCCTGACAAATTCGCGTTCGAAGGCGAAATTTTATTGGCTCTGCGAAGCTCCGAGGCCCAAAGAAAAATCTCTGTATGTGTCGTTACCTAATAATCTTCATAGATTTTCACTAATAATACCGAGAGGTAAATGCGGATAAGGGAAAGAAGAATATTTAAAGAAAAATAGTAACAGTGTAGAGGCGTGTGGACGCGTGCGTCGCGTCCGCACAACCGTAAACAGTGTTACCTCCTTGATTTCAACGCGTGCTAGCCACATAATCGTAAACAAGAAAAATAAAAAAAACAAAAAAATAAAAACCAAACACAAAAAAAAAACGAGATACCGACATTATTGAATATAAGTGGTAAACCAGGAAGTAAGAAAACAAATAAATCCCAGTCCTATTATACGATAACCATTGAGTATATTATTATCATGATATGTGTCAATGTTATTAATATAATATAAATAAAAACTGTATGTCTAGTCAGCCTGTCGCGCCGAAAATCAAAGAACGAGGCTTTGAATGGTCTTTAAAGACAATGTGTTTCGTACGACGAAAGTGTAAAAAAAAAATTCATTTTTATTATCGAATGACAATATATCGAGGATGAGACGGGCCGGAAGTCGCGATAGGCCGAAAAGTCAACAAACCGAGTGCTCCTTCGAACGAAGAGTTTGCGCTGTTCGAAAGACTACAAAACCGGAAGAAGGTCGAGGTGCCCGATTCAGTATTAATTTCACTCTCGACCTTCGCACCGGTGATTTTCAAAAGTTCGTTGTTTAAAAATGGATTATGAACCTCGTCCCTCAACAGCCTAACAATAATAATTCGAACGTATTCCGTGGCCCGTAGCAGCCGTGAATTTTCGCAAGATAAACAATTAATAGCAACAACAGCAACGTCAAAACACTTGATAAATGTCGGATATTATTAACTCGTATAATTAGACTCGTTGATATAAATAATGATCAATTGTCGTGGCTGCGAGTGAGATGACAACGAATCCACGTACTCTAAAACTGTTCGTTCATTCGTCAACGAGCCGCAGGGAATAAAAAAATCAAATGATAAATATCAATAGAGTTTGAAAAATTCGAACGAACAGATGTCGGGTCGTGGTCGTGCGTAGGCTAGTTCTGCACGAAAAAAAAAATCCATTATCACTTACCACCTTTTAAAATAGACGTTCAGAGGGTAACACATAAAACGAAAGCAAAGAAAAAAACACACACACATAGACACACGCGCACCAAAGCCACGGCAAGCCAAGAGAAACTGTAGCATATAAGTATCGAAAAACGAAAAAAAAAAAAAAAATTATATATATATATATATATGATATAATAATAATAATGTTAACGATAATGATATCGCTATGAATAATAAGGTAACAATAATGATTTAAGATAACATAATTGATAGAAGAAGGGGGCGAAAGATTAAATCATACATAAAATGCGAGTTCTATCTGTCATCGTTATTATTAAGAATTATCGGAGTTTGGAAAAACTCTAAAATTAGCGTTAAGCCTAATAAGAGCAGTGGTAGTGTGACACGAGAGGGCGTAGTACAATATTACTATAAAAATATGAGATATATTATATACACACATATATATATATATATATTTAAAGAATGCAAATATTAATTAGCGATAGCATGCATAGCCGGTGTAACAAGAGTTAAGAGGACTTTGGGAATTGGATTGGTTGATTGGCGTAACCGAGAGGCCCGAGAGGAACGAAAGTACGCTTTCGGTTTGATTCTGACTGGTTCGGACTGAATCGGAGTGTTCCGGAGTCGTCCGAATCGGTTCGGTATTGAATATCGCGCCCAAATTCATTGTTTCAAATGGCCGGAGACGTTCGGCTCTTCCGTAGCATTTTTTTAACGAGGCCCTGCTGTTGACGTTTGGAAAATGTGCTCGTGGCCAAAAATTAGAGCGCTTCGATGTAAAAGCCCCACAAGATCGCATGACCGATTCGTCGGGTGGCCGCTTTCCTCAGCCGGTTTCACTTTCGCTGGAACAAATCGTCGTCGTCCTTTGACGAGATCGTTCTTCGAGGTTCTCGAGTCGAGATCCCAAGCCACTTCCGGTCTCTGCCGGGCACGAAGTCGCGTCGTTCGTGCTCGAATAACGAAAGATCGGATGCCTGGTTCGTTGAAGCATTTCTTTTAAAAAAAAAATAAAGAAGAAGAAGAAATAACAAAGAAAAAAAAATGCGCTTCAGTCCTCGCTGTTAATTTACAACAGAAACGATTTTTTCCTCGCAAGCGGAAATCGACTAACGCTCGCAGGCCAATCAACTCCAAGTCCCGGGCTAAGCAGTTATAAAATCTAAGCGTACCACACACATCGATAAAAAATAAAATACATCGTTTTTATGAAAGAAAAAAAAGGACAAAAAAATAAAATGATAATAAAAGAAACTCAAGTTTTCACGAATACTTCGGCGACTGTAATCCCGAAGAGTAACCGGCAAAACCGGAGATTATAATAATGGATCGACGAAATGTTGGCGAAGACTTTTTTTATTCAATCGTCGTTCGTCAATTACCGTTAAACGAGGAAGATATTTAATGATAACGTTTGCAATGTTTCCTAGTCATTGTGATTAGATATCGAATTTTCATCACACATACATTGACACACGCAGATTCCCGTTACTGTTTTTTAAAAAACTATTGTCAAAATAGCTCATTATCATCGAGTACATAATAGTAATCGTATTATTGTCGGGACGATTGAAATAATTCGTCGCTGCTTTAATACCAAATGATATAAACAAAAAAAAAAAAACAAAAAAAATGAAGGACTACAGCGACAAATTTACGTCGCAACGAATTTGGTTTCTTCGATCGTCTAGGGTGTTGTGAACGCTAGATATTACAGTATTTAACTATATATAACGTTATACGGTTGTACGGTAATCTCTATGCATAACATTTTATTCCGATGTATATCCTTAGCTGGTTTGGGGGGTGCAACGCACCCCCACCGATCCGTACTGTTTACGCTCATAAATTTCGGCGCTCTCGACACCACCGCATGTACTTCGGGGTCGTCTATTATTGAGACACTATCCACCGAGACGAAAAAAAAGCACGAAAATAGATAAGCGACTCGACGTTACGCGCAGCAACGTAACGTCGATACCTCCCATTGAGCACCGCGACAATGGAGAACAATGGTAAAAATGGTGAAAAACAATGAGTTAATACAAAACGTCGAACCCTCGGACCCGCGTTAGAATCCGAGACGCGTTATAATAATCAGAGTGTCTCGTAGATCTCGTCTGTTAATTATATGGTTAACGTAATATGTAAGCCAACATGTAATAATAAACATTGAGATAAGCGTAACATTGTGCAACAATTCATTCGTCCCCCATTGTTAGTCGCTCTCAAATACACAAAGTGAAAGCCCCCTTTAAAAAATAGCGACGAGAGCTTGAAGATTTTTGAAGGATCCAATGTCTCGGCGTAAAAGTCGTCGTTTCTCCATGGCTACATTTCAAAGGGCGCTCTTATCCGGTGTATCTTTGTCGCCTACCGCTTCCAGAGTCCATTGTAACATGCGTCGCGACCGCAAAGATTCGAGAATTCGTGTACTCAACGGGTTTGGATTTAAGGGGGTTTCCCTTGGGATACATTTGCCAGTGGACGTGGTAATTTTTACAATGTCTTTTATACATTTTGTAGATGGAAGTTACAAATAAATCGGTATACAAATGTCGAAGATTTCGTATTAGAAGAGTGTCTTGTCGAGGTCCGTGTTGAGCGAGCGGTTCCTGTACATTCCGGCGCGAGCAAGGTCATTACTGAACGCCGTATTGCGAGGATAAAAGACAGTGGGAACCGTGTGAACGGTCGGAGAATACCACCCATAATCCATGGACGTGCTGCGGTAGCAGGGATGCGGTTTTGGGCTGCTCTCGTCCTCTTGACGATATCCCTTGAAGACTCCTGCACAAAAGGACATTTGTATTTCGACGATTGAAAGCGGGCGTGGGTCCCCGGTGACAAATGAAATTCATTTAGCAAAAGGAAAAGAGAAATTTCATCGAATCCCGAAGAAATCTCGTGACTGCAAAAAAGTAATAATAAATAATTACTCAATCGATAGGTTGACAAAGATAAGTTTGACGATGACTTCCGCCAGTGCAGCGGTACCTTCCCGGTAGATCAAACCCACGGACGTACGACCGATTAACGGTAAAACCGGGCAGTACTTTCGTGTTGGGCATTTCCTTGAAAGCCGAAAAATCTACAGTACTCAGTTCATTGTCACTGAGAAACAGCGAACACAGTCTCCTTAATCCGTCGAATGCGCCGGCTTGGAGGTTCCGAATTCTGTTTCCATTCAACCACAGCGATTCCAACGATCTCATGTTCTTAAAAAGCCCGGTGGGTATTTCGTCGATCCGATTTCTTCCCAAGTCGAGTTCATTGAGTTGATCGAGTCCGCGAAAGACGTCCGTATCCAGAGAAGCGATATTGTTCCTCGACAGATAGAGCAGATCGATGTGATTGAGTCCGACGAAAGTGCCAACGGGAATCGCGGTCAATTCGTTGGAATCCAGAGCCAAAGTCTCGAGTTGTCTCAGGCCTCTGAACATATTTCTCTTGAGATTCACGGTATTGTTGGTCACGTACAATTCACGCAAGTACTTGAGGCCCTTCCACATGCCGGGATTCAAGGTGGTTATGCGATTGTAATCCAGCAGAAGGGTCTCCAGATTGGAGAGCTTGAAAAACGCGCCATCCTCGATGTCACTGATGAGGTTGTTCTTGAGGTCGAGGTAAGTCAGCTGATCCAAATGGCTGAAGTAGCGTTTCCGTAGAGCGGTGAGCTTGTTGTCGCTCAGGTACACGGCAGTTGCGTTCCACGCTTCGTTGAATGTGTTCTCCGCTACGTCGCCGATTGCCAGATTCTCCAAGTGCAGTTCAATGTCGTCGATCGTCTGCACGGCGTTCGCATCCTCGAACGCCACAGCCTCCAGAGTCGTCCAATTGTCAACGAAACAAAGGTACAGGTGATTGTGAACTCTGCAGCAATCCGCCGTCTCTTCGTTGAACGAAGAGCAAGCGAGTATCGAAGAGACGAGCCAAAACAAACTTGACACCGTAGAAAACATGACTCTCACTTGCGGGACTTCAAGATCAACTGATGCTACGGTCATTCGCGCATGTTAACCGCATACGTTGTAATAGAACAAAAGCACGTGGACATTAACGATAAGTTTAACGGCATTGCTCAATATGCCGTATGTATCATTCGTACACTCCATTCGCGGTAACTCGTCGTAAATCTCATGTTTATTTATCCATATTTTCTCTCTTGTCTAACGACAAGATACTCGTTTTATCGTTTAAGAAAAATGATCGCAACGTTGGGCTCTCGACGCTTGTTCCTTGTGATTGGATTTCATAAATCGGAACACGCGGACGTGTTGTCGGAGAGCTTCCCCAGCTCGAATGCACCTTAAGTCGTATCGGGATTAAGGAGCTCTAAAAATAAGCCATTTATCGCCGGACCGCAACCTATTATTAGACGGGGAAAAACTCGGCGAGAACGGTCGAATGCTCGTCATCAGTCGGGTGCATTGATCGTTACACTCACTTGTTTATTACAAACGCGATATTATTATCATTATCACTGGGAATGGTGGTTAACTTACTCACTCTCTCTCTCTCTATATCTTCGACTTTCTTTGAGGTACGGGGCTTAATTACAGAGGAAACTAAAGTATACAAGAGATCCCGAGGGATTTTATGCACTTAAAATATGAAAGGTCGATTGTATAAGGTACAAATAAGTTGGAAGTAATTTTCCATCTTGATTGAAAGATATGATGAAAATTGGTTTACTACTATTTTTGAAAAATACAATACGTTATATATTTTTTATTAATGTGCTATAGTTAATTAAGAAAAACTCACTTGGGTACATAAATCTCAATGGTAAATTGCAGGTCTGATAGACGTCGTCGGTTCTGGGTCCAGCTATTCGATAACTCTCCTCCTCTGTACACAGTTTCTTGCTTTCGCTGCAGGGACACGAGTTATCCGGCATTTCTCTCGTACTTTCCTCGATCAAATTGTGAAGACTCGAATTTACGTGACTCTACT
Source organism: Clistopyga incitator (assembly GCA_947507545.1). Taxonomy (NCBI): domain Eukaryota; kingdom Metazoa; phylum Arthropoda; class Insecta; order Hymenoptera; family Ichneumonidae; genus Clistopyga; species Clistopyga incitator. Next base: position 8,710,462 of record OX382186.1, read on the forward strand.
TTACTCTATCATATACCGGAGATCACGGCATTGATGTTGCGAGGCGAGTTATTAATTTTCTCGAGAAAAGCCAGACGCGGGCTGTTGTTTCGTTGTCATGGCAACGACTCGTAACCCTGCGTTGAATTCAGAAATTGTGCGACACCCAAAACACACACACACACCATCGACACGTTGTTGTAATACCTGTTGATGCTGCAATTGTCCAAAGTATCGATTATTATTTGATGTAGCATCGATTTTTTGTCTTCTTCTTCGTCGGCACTACCTCGACAAAGGGGAATAGTGCTGCCACCTAGCGACGTAAGTAGGCACTGCATTCTTGTTGTTGATATCTTGTTTGGCAGCGATGAAAGCATTGCAACTCGTGAAGGGCGTGTACAGTGTTGTCCTGTAACAGCGGTAATGACTTCCTGATTACAGAACAACAACGTTGTTGTTCTGAGAGTGTCAATATTTAACGGATAAGGGAATTCAAAGTGGCAGGATGATCGGAAGAGGTTGAACCTGCCAGGATGGCGTGGCGCAACGAGGATCGGGTCCAACACCCGATTGATAGGGACTGTAGATAAAACGGGAGCTTGTCAACTTCTGCCCCGTTTTTTTTTTTTTCATTTTTGTAAACATCACATCGGACACCGGACAACAGTCGCCTCCTGGGACAAAATGCAACAGGAGGGAACGCCTAAATTCCTCAAGTGTCATCAGGGCAGCGTGAGAGGCGTCGCGTTTAGCCCACGGGTATTCACAATTTTTTTGTTTTTTTGTTTTTCATAATAATTACTATTATTACAATTATCGTTAACTCTCAACACTCGCCGAGAAAACACAATAATTGTTCCATGAAAACAGTTTAAAACATAACATAACAATTTTTTTAATATCAATCAATCGTAATTCGGGTGTCAAAGAGAAATCAACGTTACCAAAAGAATGCGATAAAAAAAGCTGACTCGATATCGTTGACACTTTCAGGACAGGTACCTGTTTTGTTCGGGAGGATACGACGGCAAGGTTAATTTCTATTCCGCTCTTCGTTCCGAGTTCCTCATGTGCTACGAGGTGCCGCCTTTGACGCACAATCAGGCCAAAAATGTGAATGCCGTTCGTTTTACATCGGACGGCTCCAGGGTATAAAGAGCATTGCGATAAAAATGATAAATCTTTGGTTGCGCTTGCCTCCTGCATCCTCCGTCTGCACGCTATTGGCTACTAACGGACAATTGTTTACCGGCTGTGCAGGTTCTCGCAGCCACCAACTCCCGGAGACTGGTTGTCATCGACGTGGAGAGAGGAGAGCAACTGTTGGCCTACGACAATTGTACTTTCAGCGGGAGGAACCGTACTGGCTTGGCTACCGATCCTTCGGGACCAAATTTAGCAATATCGGTCGCTCCTAACGGCAGAGGTCTCACTTTGATAGATCTGAGAATGCCTGTGCCGTTGGATCTAGTTTATGACGTAGGTGATAATACGGTCTTCAAGAATTAGAGAAGATAATTCACCGATCCGAAAGCTGCACTGATTAAAACGTCGAAAATCGTATTTTCAGCTACACGGCTCTATTATAAGAGATATATGTTTTTTACCTTCTTCATGGCCTTGGCAAAATTCTATATTAACCGGAGGTTCCGATGGTACCTGTAAAGTCTCGTCGCCGGATGGACGAGTGCAGCACGCCTTTCAAACTGGACACACGGTCAACACCGTATGCGTCACCCCGGAACCATTCAGTCGAACCGGCGAGGATGGTTTTTACAGTACGTATATTTATCGTTTAGCTGCAATGCGTTGATTTTCGTTGAATCGTCAGTAGGATTATTCAACTACGTACTTTTGATTTGAAGGCTTGATAATGAGCGGCGGAGATCTCGTGTCCGCGTATGTGCCGGACTCTGGTATCCAGCAACTTCTCAAAGATCAAAAAGACAATCCAGTGTGGAAGCTCCGATACACTTCGAACGGAAGTACGCTTTACTCGGTGTGCGACGGAGGCATTCTCAGGCGTTACAGGAGGTACCCCGATCACCACGAGTATCTCGGCGAAGTATATCGTCACAAGGGGGACATTCAAGATCTCGACGTTTCGCCTTACGACGAATGTATCCTCTTTATTAGCTATTTTCTCATAATTACGCAGTAAACTCACTGAGTTTTATGGGATAGAGTCAATTTTTCTTATTTATTTCATATCTTTACACTCCTTGTTTTAAAAAACAGTGGCAAAGTGTGCTTGGCCATTTTGCAATCCTCATCTATGAGGAATGAGAAGCAAAAGAAACAACGACAATAATAAATTACCGATACAATAATCAGACATTGTCACCGCTTCCAAGGATCGCAGTGTTGGGGTTCTTCTGCTCGGCTCACCTAATCACGGTTTCACCGAGTACACCGAGCTCACATGATCAACACCTAATTGCGTGATCCAGCTCCGTCTCCAATTGTCCAAAAGAAAGACAAACTCGGCCTATCTCTACCAGCCTTAAATTAGGGGACAAATCAACTCAACTCGCTCACGCGCGCATCACTTTCGTTGCCGAAATCAATGACTTTCATCGAATTTTTTTTTTTTTCAAGTTTGTGGACTAGAAAAGGGAACCAAAAACATTTCAAACATTTTTTACTCACGCCATTCATGAGGATTGCGCGAGATTTGTCGCTCGAACATTTCGTTGGTCTAAAAATCTCAAAGGTATATGTTTTAGATCACTTTTTTACGACTCTGATACGACCATTTAAAAAATCGCTAAAAGTTTGGAAATTTTCTTCGCTCCGCTAATTTTGTCCACCAATATACTTGTCCATATTTGTGTAAAAAAAGAAAAAAAAAAAAACTAAATAATATCGTTGTTGGTAGTAATTATGCTTAAGGGTATGTTGTTATTGTATGATTTACCTTGTAATTATTGTCGTCATGTCAAATTTCTTATACTGGTACCAGGGAAACTTCCGAATCATTGTGTCCTATTGGTGATGATGATGATGATGATTGAGGAATTTTATTATCGCAACGCACTCGGATAAGATTCAACGTTTGCAACGTGTACGATATGTGTTTTAATAAAACTCGAAGGATCGCAGATTGGCGGTGAGTTTGATTTTAATATTGTTATTTATTCTGTTACTGTCGTTTACATCTCTGGCCGAAAACGGTGTTCCCTCTGAAGTTGATGCGATCGTTGTGTGTACATATTTTCTTCTTCGAATAGGAAAAAATGAAGCTACGATTGTCCGCTGAGGAAATTTCCATTTACAGTGCCAATTTTCATGTGTAACGGCTTGTAATTGTGCGAAGGACAAAACAAATTATCGATGATGACGACGTTGATTAGCCATTGATAGGAAAAATGGGTTGGAGTAATGGGCTATTGCTAGAGTGCGGAGTGGTCGTCTAGCTCGTGGAAGAAAAAGTGAGCGCACGTTTATCGCTCACCTCGTAATGAGAAACATTAGATACGGGTTCCCTTTCCACGTTTTTTTTTTCCTCCTTATTACAGAGGGGTCAATGAGCCGGTCGTGTCATGTTACCCTACTGTTTCTGTTAACAGTACACGAAGTGCAAGTGTATATTCCGTTTGTGCCGCTGTTCAAACGTCGTTGCACTATAAAAGATACGGCAAAAATTGTACTAGAGTTTATGAATTTTCATGCGTTTCATTGTCAAAATTTGCTTGATTAAGTAAACTTTTGTCTTAAAGTGGAAAGTAAAAGTGTTAATAAAAGTGCGTGACGGCATGTACAATTTATATAGAGGAGCGTTCAAACGGCAGACTAGTGTGCTTCGTTAAATAATCCCCACCATATGTTTGTTACGTCACCGTTAAGGACGGAGTTAATCAAATGTATTATTATCGCTGTCACTTCCAGTTGCGGTCCGGATACCCCATATTAACGAGTTATAGCGGGACCCACAATAAAATAATGCACTAAAGTCAAATACAAAGCATTTATAATTGGACTTTTTTTCATTCGCAAGTTCTAATAACAGGTTTTTGTCCTTTATCATTGAATCGAAGAGTTTTGAGTGGAATAAGTAGTAACTCAAGTACGACTCGACTCTACGATAACTCCAAGCCGAGGAAATGCGGTGACAGAGTGTGGAAAAAGTGCACAGTGTTAGAAATAAGCGAAGTAAATATTCAACGCATATCGGAAGATCGAAGACCACTGTAAGGTTCGTAAACTGGAGTTGAAAATTTATTTTCATTTTCACGTATACGATGTTAACGAATTAACAAATAGCAAAATAAAAGACCGGAAGTTAACAGCTTGCACGTTACTTTATTAATTCATATTTGCTTTTTGCAAAGGTGTGAAAAAAAAACAGAGAGAGAAACTTGTTTCGTTGTCAAGACAATATAATTTTTAATAAATTTCAGCCGATTGAATCGGCAAGAAAAAAAAGCTTTCTCCATGATCAAAAAGTTTTGTTTGTTTTGTTTTCAGGGAGTCAATTGTCTTGTGAATAGTTTTAAGAGTGCCGGGAGGTAGCCTGGCAATCAAGATCGAGGAAAACGATGCGCGGTATCGCGATGCCGGGCTATAGCGACTCCGAAATCAGCTACCGCGTAAAGTGTGTGGCGGTCGAGAGCGAAAGGGTCTTCGGCGACATGGTGATAACGGAACAAACGCGTAATCGGCTCTGCTGGGTCAACGGCTGCCATTACCCGGACTTCTCCAGGATAAACCTTTCCAATTTGACAAAACAGATGTCCGAGACACCTGACTTTATGGCTTTGAATAGAATGCCTGATCGTCGCAAGCTCAACGTACCCCAAGTAACCAGAATTCTACCGATTTCCGATAAACCGAAAAATCCAAGCAAAGCTCAGGGTCACGTGAAACTGGCAAAGAAACAGAAGGTATAAAAATTAAAAATACATCATTGATTTTCACATTTGATATTAAGAAAAAAAAAAATTCAACACAAATATAGTGTGCGGGAAAAATGCAGATTTTTGTAAATCAAACGTTTCATTGCTTTGAATATTCATAATGTTAAAAACGCGGCAAAAAGGGTCCGTTGCGGGAAACAATTGTGTATATGAAGATTGAATTTGATATTTCATAACTCGAGACATACCCGCTACCGATGCTGAAAGAGTCTGTCAACGACGATGTCGTCTCGTCGTTGGTGGATCAGCTGCTACTGGAGATCTACGGATATCCGAGAAGCGAGAGAGGCCGTTCGGAAAGTGACTCAACGGTATCGTTTTACAAGCCGCCGCCTCAGCATCGACACCTCCGGAGAGCTCGCTTACTCAGAAAATGTAAGCTCCCTCCTTCCCCGCCCTATTCGATTGTCCCAATACATCTTCTTCTGAAAAATATTATTCTTACAGCCAAAGACGAACTGACCGTGGTATTGGAGACATTGAGGGAACACGTTAGTCAAGCCGGAGGCCTTTTAATTCGCCAATTGCGACGGAGGGACTACCTCTTGGCGAAGCGCGACAAGCAATACGATGTTGTTACGGCACATTTACAAGCATACAGTGCAAAAAGAAGTAAGAAACTGCGTGTACTTCTCATTTCTTCACTAACATCACCGCACCTTTTACAATATTTCGTGTCAAATGACATTTTCGGTAGCTAGCAATATCGCGAGCGTTTTCAACAGCGCAAATATCGCTGGGATATCGAATCCCTGGAGAGTGAAGTAGAAGCATCGCGGGGGAGAATTAAACCTGTCGAGAGTGACGCATTCAGGGCAATTCGATAATGCAGCAATCGTCGATAGTCCATTGAAAGTTGTGTGCATGCGTGTCGTACCTACGTATTCTGCGTGTCTCACAGTGGAATTGTCATAAACAACAACAAAAAGAACCATTGTTATCCGCAGACTCGACCGCACATGCCTACGAAAATATATAACTCCCATTTAACTCCCGGGCTCTCGGTGTATAGAATATAATGTACAATCATTCGCGGACATTCGCAACTCTATAGTCCCTGAATAAAACGAATGTAAAAGAACAATCCGAACCATCGTCTGCATATGTCAAACCCGAACCCTATTGCGCGAAAACCTTTTGTTTTCCATTGATTTATTTACAAATTTCACTTGGTCGGGATCGATGTGTATCAAAAGTCGCGTGAGGGTTCGATGGAAAGGTTCATAGAGAGCTTGTAGGGGTGCGCATTGCCACGGGGGCGGGGGGCGGGGGGTGGCAAGCCACCCTCTTTCTAGCATCGGTAGTCGCGGGGGCTTCGTTCGTACGCATGCTTACTGACGGTGCGGTAAAGCTCGCACCCTTAAGCTCCCCTTCCCCACCGACATTCGCTACAGCGACGCGACGGTACATGGGACATTCCACGTCAAACCGGCAGCCCCATTTGAGTTTCCAAATTTTTACAGTATTACTTTCGTTCTTTTTGATCCATTAAGAGGGTTTCCCTATTTTTTCTCAGTTTTTTTTTATACTCGCTCGTAAAATTTGAAGTAAATCGAAAAAAAGTCATATTGCAATTCGTGTGACGTCGGACGAATCTCGTAGAGTACGTGGTGGGTATTGGCAGCGGGAAGAGTGTGTGTGGAGTTGGCTAGCCAGGTTCCGGGAGTAAAGTACCCCCTGCTAGCGAGTTAGGGGTAGCAGGGGTAGCAGCGGCAGCAGCAGTGGCGTGGCATGGCGTAGCGCGCGCGCACGTTGTTTCCGTCTAAGCTCTAGGGCACAGCTGATTCAACGTCGAGCTTTTCGTCACGGATAATACCGTGTGCCAGTGAATTCCCGGTTTTTCCCAATTTTCTTTCCACACACGCGTTTTGATGAAGTTTTCCTCCCTTCTCATCGACTTGTTCTTCAAGTTTTGTGAATAAACTCGTCGCGAATGAACGTTCAATGTGGGAAAAAGCTGGGGATAAGAAAGAAAGCGAATAAAAGCTCGTGAGAGAAGAGGAATGTGGCCACGACGAGCGGCTTGCGGCTCGCGGCAACTCCAAAACGATCGAAGTTTAAATGGCCAACGCAGTGGACGGAACTGCTCCGAACGCGTACTTGAAAGTTCACTGAAAAATTCGATACGGAATATCAGAGCCGAACCGAAGACGGAATATAATTGAGAATCGCGACGACGGCCAATCGATGATCAAACGACTGTTATCTCTCGGTGAATAAGACTCGCCTCTAATTTCTCCGTGTGAGATACAAATTCATTGGCCAAATAAAATATGGAAGAGAAATTCATCAAACACCCGGGCCAATACAGAGACGAAAAGGAAAAACCTTCGACAATACAACAACATGATTTACCGCTGGTTGAAAAATGCAATATTATCGTGTCACTTCTCAGAGATTAAGTTGTCAAGTGTGTTCTGGATGACATGCACTAAATGGTCGATGGCTTATCGTGAAATCTCGTCGTCGGGCAGCGATGCCTAGTGATTTCTCGTACATCGCAGAGCTTTTTCCGCACGAGCTTCGTGCGATGTGCATACACTAGAAGAACATACAGTGTCTCGCGAGTGACAGCTGCGAGTATTATTGTGCCGCCTCCAGAGCATCGAAAGGCCCCCGTGCGTCGTATTCGGGTCACGAGCACCTACCACCTATGTTTCCGACTAAATGGAATAGAAAAAATATCGGTTGTTCGATTTATCGAAAAATTATAAGGCCAAAAATGATGGCTCTCTCCTCTTGTTTGTTGTTCGTTGTTGGGACGCGTATTTACGATAAGGAATAATGACATTTCGAATAGAACTTGTATAGTTTAGTGCCGTGAGCATCTTGTGACTTTACCTCGTTTCTCGGTCACTCGGGAAAACGACAGTCCGACGCGTCGTCCGTGAAGCTCATCGTAACGCACAAAGCTCCGATTAAATATCCACAATCGCGAAACGTCATTCAACGTCACGTTGATAAACCTCACGATTTCGATTACAAAAAGTACATTTTGGTATCTGCTCGAAGAACCGATTAAATCATTCATCAAGCGTAATGATAAGAATGACAGATTATTAGGCGAAATGCAACGATAGGAAATCTCGGAGAGTCGCGTGCAATTGACGTACAATGAGGCGGAAGTGCATTCTCAATTTTAACAAAGACTATCAAGGATCAAGGTATTCGTTGGTTTTATCAGCCTCCGCTAATGTGAGCGAGAAATCCGAAAGGGCTTGACATGGAAAATATGAGACGCGAGAATGGATAGAGGAGGAAGGTAGGGGTCAGGTGCAAAGGAAGATGAAGAAGAGGACGAGGAGTTTCTAATTGGAGGATGAGCGGATTTTTCAACTCCCTGAAGAGCCTCGCGTCAGGAGCCGCGAACGTTGCCGGAGCTGCTGCTGCTGCTGCTAAATATCAGGAAGAAGGTGATGTCACATGTGTGTGTTTTTTTTTTTTTTTTTTTCTAGAGAGTTTTGGGTAACTTTGATACACTTATCATCGACTCCCCGCTAATCTATTTCTTTGATCCTCGCTTGCCCGCATTTTCGGAACACTTTAATTGTTTTCATGATTTTCCAGTGAATTTTCAAACATGGGCGCACCACAATCTCTATATTATATCACGATTTAGAAAATGGCACAAGGGGAGACATGGAAAAAAAAAGGAATATAATAGGAGCCCGTGGAGTACGTTGTCGGGTGTCAAAGCGTGAGGGAAGAGAATAAAGTCTGGTTCTTCATAGACAACCCTTGTGGCTTGCGACGACACCCTCCCTCTATTGTCCTACGAGCGGACCGGGCCGCACTTGTGCGATGCAACCGAGCCACATCGTGTCTTAGAGATTTTTCAGTACCGACCCGACCGAGATTTTAGTTGTTGCTGTTCCTAGTAACTCCTCTTTGAGTTCCGGAGAGCAAAGTTCGTGTCTATTGGAATTTGTCTGCCGGTGAATTCTCGACAATTTATTTTTTTACATTAATTTTGTTATATTATTACATAGATATTTCGAGAATTTCATCTCGATCCGACGTTGCGCAGAATATTAATTATCATTCGAAAGCAATTGCGCTGGAAAATGTCGGCGTGTTACTCAATGCACTGAGGGGTGACTAAGACGTGAAAATGGATTTACAGGTGAAGACACGAGAATGCGATTCAGCCTCACTCCTCAACCTGGCGAGAGTGGCTTTACACAATGGCTCGATGCTATGAAAATGGTTGCACGGTTGCAGGGCGGAATACCACCGGAATTTCGAAAAAGAGTGAGTACTCAACGTTTAAAATTATCCCAGGCTCTCTGAGCTGCAAATTTTTAATTCGTTCAGTAATAATGGACTGGTTATTGCAGTTTAACAAAAGCTTTAACTATTTACAGTTGTGGTTGACGCTGGCAGAACGGCATTTAGAGCAGCGAGGGGTGGACTGGAAGCAAGCGGAAAAGCTGTGTTTCAACGAGTGGAGCAATCCCGACGACGAGGAGCTTGGAATACAGATAGTGAAGGTATAGGCGAGCGGGAGACGCCAGACGTGCGAGGATAAAGCCTCTTCCAAAAGGAGGGTCACTGTGCTCCCCTTCTACGCGCTCCATAGCAACGGCCACTCAAACTCCTCCCTTTTTTCCCCGAAAATTCACCGCTTTTCAGCAATGACACATCACAATATACGGAGAAACATTTGCCAACGTTTTCCAAGGTTGTCCCGAACAAAGCTGTTTAAAATAACACATCTCCGCAGTTAGTTCAGCCGATATTATTCATTAATTTCTGAAGCATCGGCCGAGTGACAATGAGTCATTTTCCGAGAGAGTCACGAGGCCGAACTTGAGCGACTTGGACATTTTAATATTATCCACGTGAACTATATTTTTTTATCCTGTTGTATCGTAGTCGTTTTGTTACGGCAATACTCGTGGACCAGCACGGCGTGCAATCGCATTACCCACGCACATGTACGTCCAGCTGAAGCGTGTACGCCGCTCGATAACGCTAACGTTATGCCACTTTAATATTCCGTAAGATAAATAAACGCTGATACGTTGTATCGAGGATTTTACCACGTACGCGTGATCATCGTCTTTATCGTTTTACACGTATCCCTTAATTCACCTGACACACACTTGAATCGAATTTTAAGGCCCACACATTTATACTATGGTAAAAATCAATAAAACTGTCGAGACAATCGTGTCGCTGATCGAGTGAGATAATGGGGGATTTTCCTTTTCGCAGGACCTTCACAGAACTGGCTGCAGCCTTTTTTGCGGTGCTGCAGGCAGAGACAATCAGGCGGTGCTGCGTCGAGTACTTCTTGGCTTCGCTCGCTGGAACAAATCCGTGGGCTACTGCCAAGGGCTAAATGTACTAGCCGCGTTCGTTCTCCAGGTGACCGATCGGGCCGAGTCCTCCGCAGTCAAAGTCATGATCTATCTCATCGAAGGCGTACTTCCGGAAGGATATTTCGCCGACAATCTTCGCGGTTTATCCATCGACATGGCTGTATTTCGTGATTTATTGAGAATGCGACTACCCAAGTTGTCGAGGCACCTCGAAGCGTTACAGAGCGACGCGAAAGACAAGGCCACAGGTCGATATCTCCAAACCCGTAACCGTCTTCAGATTATTAGGTTTCATTGTAGCCCGAGGTACATATTTATCGACTCGTAATTCAATATATTTTTCATTTTCCATTCAGGAAGCAGTTACGAGCCACCCCTCACCAATGTTTTTACAATGCAATGGTTTCTCACTCTCTTCTGTCACTGCTTGCCACAAGAGGCGGTTCTTCGCGTGTGGGACTTGATATTTCTCGAGGGTGACGAAGTCCTCCTCAGAACTGCCCTCGCCATCTGGGAAGGCATATCCGAGTATGTATCGTTCGCTCGTTCACCGTTCCTCATTACTTAATTAATTTTTTTTTTCGTTTCACAGTCGAATAATGACCGTCACGTCGGCTGATGAGTTTTACAGTATTATGGGCGTACTGACGAGAGAGATGCTTGAATTTACAGACGTTAATAATCTAATTAAGGTCAGCCAAAAAATTATTTATTTTTTTTCTTTCGTCAATGAAAATTGGTACACTGTTGGAAAAATTCCGTGCTTTAAATCTTTAAATCTCTTATAGACTATTGTACATATGGGTCCACTATATGGTGTCACCGATCTTCGAGAAAAGCATCGCTACAATATAACACCGTGGTCGCGGAGATTGAGCGACGACGAGGACACGGACACCGAAGAGGAGGAAAAATTGGCAGTGGCCGCGGCTATGTTCGGGGTTTCTCAACGTTTCAAGAAAGGTAGCAATATCGTGGTATCAATTTTTGTGTCGACAAGCTCACTTCGTCCTCCCACTCTCTCTCTCTCCCCCTCTCTTTCTCGTGGCTTCTTTTCGTTTTCTTTCGATAGATCGTTCAAATGCGTCGTCGAGTGCCCTGCAGACTATAAATCCGGCAAACGACAGGGACCGTCTTGCTCTGGATATCACAACACTGAAACAACAGTACGCGAAATTACGTGAACGTCAACGACAAGCTCATATTATACTTTCCGGTAAGAATGAGACCATTTTTATTTACAATACTTCGCTCACTCCTCATTAACCGTGGGGCAAAGAAAAAAGAAAAAAAGAATAAATAAAAAAGTCAAGATCCCTCTACAGCTGCATGCGCGAGACAATCTATGGTGCCAGCCTCGACATCTCAAGCTATGAACCACCTTCTGGTGGGCAAGAGTGCCCTGGTCAGTGCGAAAACTCGCCAACTCGGTCCGCCACAAGGTTCGATACCACCAAAACCACGAACTCCCGTGATCCACGGTTCACGGGTTCAAGGTCGTCGGGATAAGCAAGCCGTGACGCTTCACTGGAAAGACACGAAGAAATCGAAGGAGGCAAAGGACGAGCCATCCGGTAAGATTCCTATCGACATTTATCGCTCGGACTATTTTATCCTGGTACATTTTTTTTTCTTCTTTTCTTTAATTCCTCATATTATACGGAAAATTTTTTTCGACAAATTATTGGGCTTATAAGCGTTCAACTTGCAGTCGGCATAATGGTCCGATTTTCAATCCGCCGTCGATTGGACAGTTAGTCGAGCTCTGGCAGAAAGATGAGACCTCGTCGTGCACCCGGAATTTTATCGATTGGCTTTTGTTTTCAGTCGGGAATGACTCTGGTACCGGTGAGGCTGCGATGAGCCCGCGAGAAGAGATGACCGCCACGTTGCCTTCACAAAAACTCAACAGTGGCACTACCGACAGTGACAGTGACAGTACGTCTACGGAACTATGCGACGAGCCCGATCGTCTTAGCGATGTCGACAGTGAAGAGCCAACTTCAACCTCCGATTGCTACGTAATGGCGACGGACAGCGACAAGAGCCCGCATTCGGGTGTGTCGCCGATCGCCGGCAATACTCCGTTACGTGAACCTTCCGAAAAGCACGTAACAACCAAGAGGGACAGTACTGCGCTTCGAGTTGGTTACGCGACACCGGAGAACGTCGTTAAGGACAATTACCCGAGCCAAGAAAAATTGGACATCGAGGAAACTTCGATTGCCGAGATTACCGATCAAATAAGAAGACTGTCAGCCAGTAGCGCCAACAATCCGACTCGTGTGAGTCTGACGGAGACTCCGACAGATTCCAGGATTATCGCGGAAGTGGCTGTCGATCACAAAGTCACGAAAGGCGTTCCTTTGGATGAAGCATTGTCCACCGGAAATGCTTCGACGGATGAAGAAATTTCCCCTAAAAAGAGCGCCCAAGTTTTCTACGAAGAAACTGAAGAAGCCAGTGCAAATACTTACCCACTTTCCGAACAGGCTTTTCAAATGTTAGATAGTTACAATTTTTTAAGTATCGGTGATATTTCCGACAAGCCAACGGACAGCGAAGGCTTGTCGAGAGATAAATATCGCGATATTGCGGTGGAAGATGTTAGGAATTCAATGGATACCGCAACTTCGTTGAAAGTAAAATATCAGGGTGCTATCGAGAAAGATAGTGTGAATAGCGGATCGAATGATATGGCTTCGAACAGTGACTTTGGGATAGATCGATCAAACGCTACTGTAGAAGAGCCCGCTGGACTACTACTAGAAAGATTTTCGCATAACGATCATCCTCAAACGATTTCGAGATTCGAGGGTATTTCAACGAGAACCGATGGTTGTGGGAAAAACGAATTGGCATCAAATCGCGTGACAGTTAACGAAAATGAACAGTCAGTCGTGGCCATGGGTGATGACGAGACATCCAACTCAAAATCTTACGGAATTGGACATTTACCGATATCCCCAGTTATCCCTACTGAGAAACTAATCACACTCGCTGACCAATCATCGATGAAGGATGAATTTCAGATTTTGAGCCAGGAAAGGATCGAAAAAATAATAACGAGTTCTTCGTCGGAACTTGCCGTTGCCACAACGTCGACCGATCATTCCAAAAGCGTCGATTACAAAAGTTCCGAAGTCATAGAGCCAAATTTAAGCTCCATCGGTAGAGCAATGTGCACGGAGAGCACAATCACTGATAGGATGTTATCGTTGAAGCTAAAAACTCCCGAAGATGAAGACGTTGACGTTTTAGATTTCAAGTTTGGAAAGAACGAAGCTAAGAGTTTCGAGATTGACGATAAAATTGTAAAAGCAAACAGCATAGCGGGTCTTTCGCCTCTCAATGTCAATGCCAATATTCTCAGTGAAAATACGGGAAAATTCGATTACGATATTACTGGAAAAAGTGACGGCACGCCACCGAATTCGACATTGCAATTGAATGATCCCGATGTAAATTTAACGGTTGAACGAAGTGGCGACGGTGATTTGGGTTTTATTGGCAAAGTCACAGGCATATCGCTCTCCCGGTTGAGTCCGGATTACACTTTCCACGATTCCTCGTCGAGGAAGATTTACGACGATAAGAAGAAGAGCCCGAAAACACCGGAGAGTGCGAAATCTTTCAGTTCGGGCGAGACGATGGGCCCAGATTCCAAGACCTCGAGCATAACAACGAGTCCAAGAACGCCCAATCAACCGGATAAAAGAATGTTTGCCATAGAGAGATCGTCGGAGCGCTCGTCGGTAAGTTCGGACTCGAAGACATTGACTCTTCGTTCTCTGGATTCGGCGGATCCAGACGCCAACGAGACGAAGCCAAGCGATACAACGTCGGACGTGACGAGAGCCTCGCTAGATAAATCGCGTCCCCCATCAACGCCGATAAGTTCAGACTCGTTGAAGAACAAGTCCGAGATTAGTCCAAAGTTTGTGATAAGCAGTTCGAGCGAGTCCTGTAGTCCCGGCAAGACAAAGTCTTCGGAGAGATCGTTTAGTTCGGAGCTTCAGTCTCCGATAAGTGCCAACTCGATTAAGTACAGAAGAAACTACGCAGAGGGCCAGGAGAATTTGTCGGAGTCTCCGATGAACGTATGTTCAGCGACCTCGCCCTTTTACCCAATCGTAAATCCGAATGAAAAGACTCCGTCGCCATACGACGCAAGCGGAAAGCAAAGAAAAAACACCGGAAGCACGGAAACTTCGCCGGACCAGAAATCAACGAGTTCGAAGGAAGAAGTGAATACCGCCAAGTACAAAGGAGAAATCGAAACCGGGCTAACTTCGAAATTGGGACAAATCGGGACAAATAAATTCAAGAACGAAGATGACTACGACTCGGGAAGGCCATTTGAGAAAGAATTGTCGGACACACTGTCGAATTTACCGAGTGAGAATTCGAGAAAGAAGTCAAATATCGGTAAAGACGATGCGATTATCGGTAATTATCGAAGAAACAACAGGTCGGAGGAATATTTGGAGAAAGAAAATGCGGAACGGTACACGGAAACCGATACAATTTCGCCTCTGCCACGCGATAAATATGACAACCGGGCGTCGGGAGTTGTCGAGAAAGTTGGGATTTTTCGAGGGTTCGCGACGAGTGGAATCGGAGATGAAGATCACAAGCCTTTGTCAGGAACGAAAGAATCGTTCAAGTTATTCGAGAGAAGTTGCAGCAGCCTGGAAAATAGATTTAGCGAGCTAAAGCCTTCCCTTTCCTCGGACGAGTTAGGCACGAATAATCATAAAAAAAGATCTAGCGATATTTTGGAAGATCTGAGACACTTGGAGGCGAAAAGTTCGAGCGATCGGAGCGCCGATACGACAATGTTAAGGAGAAAAATTGGTTACGACTGGGAAGATCTGAAGAATCTGGAAGCTCGACGCCAGGATAATTTCAGTGATTCGGCGAGTGGATTTTCACGTGAGCGCACAGACGTTCCGAGGATAAACGTGTTTGGCGAGACTAGAAAGACTTATGTAGTAGAGCCAAAGATGAGTCTCCAAGAGGGCAGTGACAGTATTTTGAATACTTATTCGCGAAAAAAGAGTAACGGGGAGTCGGACGACGATCGCGAATCAAAGTTAGGTGTGTGGACTAAAGTGAAGCCACGCGCTAATCGCGACAATGGTAGGCGAAGCAGTGACCGAGCCTTGAAAATAATCCAAGAGAACTCGGCGATACTTCACAAAATCCTCACGTGTCAAGCAAAGAAACGCCTGCCGGATCTCGAAGAGATATCCAAGGAGATCACCATTAGCCCTATTAACGAAGAGATCTCGAAGATATTCAGTCCGATATTGGAGAAGATGGGTCTCAATGAGCACGAGATAAGCGAGGAATTGGCGAGGATTAATTTTCAAGATTTCGATCAAATGACAGCGACCAGTGGCTCCGAATTCGATGCTAAAATCAACGACGAATTGTCCAAACTTTCCCTCATCGACGACTCTGAAGTCGTCGATCACTTGGTGGATGTCGATGAAGTCGCAGCTCGAGACTACTTGGACACAAGGGAAGCTCTGATTGATAGACAAATAAACGAAGAGCTTTCGAAACTCCTGGCGAATTACGAAGAGGGTGGCGTTGGCGCAGTGCCTGGATGCTGCACCACTAGCCGAGAGGAAACCTCGTCCTGTCAGAATCCAAGTGAGCTCGACGGACTCGAACTCTCCAACATTTCCAACAACGTGTTTGCTTATCAGTCATCGACCGATTCGATCGAGACAAAGAGCGAGCTCGACTCTATTCAGGATCCCGCGATGCAAACGGAAAAATATACCCAGTACAGCGATGATGCATTGAGCTTTACTCCAAAGTACAGACTTCGGAGTTTATCGCCCCGAAGCGATATCGATATTTATCGCGAACTTGAGAAACTCGACAAAATTTCATCCGGTGAAATTCTCCCTTCAGCCTCGGCGACTGTACCGCAGCAAACGAAAAATTCTCCCATGTCCTACGCCATCGAATGCTCTTCGTACGCTGAAGTACGACCGTCCTCGCTGGAGTACGGTGTCAAGGCACAAAAGTCCTTTGAGCACTCGCCCATGAAGAGTCCCTACGATACGTACAAGCCCTACGATTTTAAATCGAGAATCTCGCCTCGCAAAACGCCGAGCAATCCTTACTCGGCGCGTTCCTACGAAAAGCCACCAGCTATGGATTCGAGTTTCAATTTTCATGACGATCTTACGACCCCTTCACGATTGTACAATTTGGGAACATCAAGACCGATATTGTCCAAAGAGACCCTCGAATTTCGAGTAAGATACGACGACGACGACGTCCATGACGAGACCTCCAAGCAAATTTCCACCAATGATTTCTCTTTGGAGTCTTATCAAACGGACTTTGTGGATCTCGATCGTGGAGCCTCTTACTACTCAAACGAGCCTTCGATATCCCTAAAAAGATTTTCCGTCGAACCCGAAAGAGTTGTCAAGCCATCGTCGACCCTCGATTACACTTACAATCAAACGGATCTTTACACCCGTAACTATGATCCACTGCAAAATTATTCTTACCCAAAGACTTTGGCCGACTATGATAAACCGTCTTACAACAAGCCAGACAAAGATGACGAAAGTGGATCCTATTTATCATTGTGCAGAAGAAATTCACATTCCCTCTCACCGAACTATCAATACGCCGATCGAGATTTCGCCTCCGCTACGATGAATTGTTACTCCACGGAACTTCCCGAGAGCTTGGACCGAGATCCTTCGGAACGGCCCGTCTCACATCCGGAATTTGTTGAAACTCCTCCGAGCGTCACAAAATACACCGAAGCTTCGTCGACGAGGGACTCTATGAGTTTTCGAAAAGCTTCGATGAGTCTGGGACTTCACGAGACAATGCCAAGCCGTTCGAGCTCGGGGATCGAGCCGAAAATCAGTCCAGGAGCGCTCTTCAGTCCATTTCCCGTGAGGAACGCCTCTAGAAAGCCCAAAGAGCTGGGCCTAAAGTTGGGTCTATATTCACCCAGCAGCCCTGGCTCAACGCCCCTCAAAAGGTCCTAGAGCTCGTTTTTAACGGTTCGACTATAATTAGTTGTCTCTCTCATTTTGCACAATTCATTCATTTCTATTATTCCCTCCGCTCAGATCGTGTTCCAGACTCTCTGGACATTTTTACGTGTAACATACTTAAATTTTGTCATATTAAGAACGGGCCTAAGCTATTTGTTTCGAGAGTAAAATCACAAACGTACTGTGAAATATATATAATGAAAGTTTGACGAAAGATTGATTAACAATATCGGCGATCGAGATTTCGCTTGAAAGTTTCTAGTTCCCGAGGTGTTAACGGAAGCTTTGTAGAGAGACGCGGAAAGAATGAATTGAATTAACCCTAGAAATATAAGTAAACGCTCGTGTGAGGGATTTTTCAGTTAGGACGTTGGATTATTAATGGCGCGAGAGCGTTTTGCCAATGTAGTTGTTGAAACGCTGTTCCTCGATGCTCGACGCCATTCCTAATCGTTTAATAACGCATAAACAAACGCGTGAGCCAGATTGAGTCAATCAACAGTGATTACCTGTGCGAACGAAGCTTTGCGCGCCGGGGATTTTTTTCGGCAATTTTTTTAACCGCAAAGAAGACCCAATCGGAGCTCACCGTGTAGTAGAATTGTCCGTCTATTTGAGAATTTGAGTGCTGAAAGAGAAATATTAAATCACCGTTGTGTTATCGATGAAATTAAACAAGATAATTGTTATCCGAAAGAAAAAAATCGTTTAAAATTAATTCAACGATTCGAAACTGCATCTAGCGTTAGTTTTAAGCTCAAACTATGACGCATATTGAGTGCCAACATTTTTATAGTTAAATCTTCAGCTAGCTTGCAGATTGTTTGTTACTGGGAATCTCAATTGCAACAAAATCGAGATATTGCAAAATATCCATCGACACGACGCTCATTCGAATGCCCAATTATTTTTCATCAATCCGTCAGTCGAATATTTTCGTTTAATTAAATATCGTATTAAATGAAAGAATTTGAAATTCGATTTGTATTCAATTGAGGAACGCGCGTGCACAGCATGAAAGTCTTGTATCACCGAAAGGATCGAAGAAATGTGATTCCATTCTGTGTCTTGGAAGGAACGAAGATGATATAGATTATTAAGGGAGTACGTGGCGATGTTGATGATGCTTTGAGATGAGATCGCCTGTAAATATAGCTTTTACGAGCACTATGAGTTCAACGCCGATTGTAAGACTGTACTATATATTTGAGGCGTGGAGCGTATTAGTATCCTGAGAGATTATAAGATGGTAAATACATGAATAAATATATTGACACCTACAAATGAATGTCGAGTTCATTTTTCACGATGCAAATTATACCATCTGGATACACTCAGCTGTGAAACAGTAATGGATAGTGTATTATGGAACAGAGAAACCGAGTGCGGATCACCCCGTTTGGGATTCTCATCCTGCAGAGTCAAAAACTCATGGAATATTTCGACAAAACTGTGATCCAATGGAATGAAAATTCCTTGGAGGACACCGGGGCTTGGAGGATAAGAACTCTCGAGATAGAGTGAGAGTTTAGTCGATAAGATTGTTGCGTGCCGCAGCAGCAGCAGCCCTCTGGCAAACTATTTCGTTATATATTTAATATAATATCGCATCGCGTGCTTGGACGCTCGTGAAAGTCGTGAAAACTTGCGGAGTACACCAACGGTATACGGTATTAGGATAGTGGGCGCGAGTAAGTCTGTCGGGTTTCGTTATCGCCTCCTGAAAAGTAGTTGGCGAGGGCTCTGACTACGTTCCCGAGTTTTAACAAAAAAAAAAAAAAATGCACCCTAGGTAAGCTTAAAAAGTATCGTTACTAGTTAAGCGAATCGCCGCAAACGGTACTTTTTATCGATGTAAAGAAAAAAGGCTGAGAGCAGTTTAAAAATTTAATAACACTCTTCGAGCCGAGTCATAGATATATCGATGCGAATCTTGCACAGTAACACACACCCACACACACACACGAGATTCCAAAGTTGTCCTGGACTATAGAATTAAGAACGGTTCGCCCCAACGACAATTTAATTAAAGTTTCACGCTCGTGGAGGTTGGCATCGGATGTACGCTAATACGATTATCACGACGAAATAGCCGAATAAAAATTTTAGAATTTTTTTTTTTAACGCAAAAAGCAGGTTTCTAAATTAATCTTAATTGGTTTAGTTTTGGTGAGGAGACGGAGTCACCGAGAGTCGAGAGAAGACAGATTAAGGCTGGAAACAACGTGAATCTCAAAAGTATATCTCTGAAGAGGAGTGCCAAAGTAGACTAACGAATCGGCGCGCGACTAAAGCTGGAAGGAGTTAACGATATAATTGCGCGAACGGTCTACGACCGACCTTCCCTCGTTCTCTTTGTTTCGCAGTTGTCTCTTTGTTCCTCTCGTTTAGTCCCATTTGCCAACTAATTAAGATTTCCTTAAATGCCTCGCACAGACTTAAGACCATTCTCATCTCATACTTTTAAGTTGCACTTCACTTTGTCAATTCTCCTCTTCTCTTCCGTTTTGGCATCGCAACTTTGTTCACAAAGGACGTTAAAAAAAAAAAAAAATGGTAGTGCAATGTGGGCTTCTGAAGAGATTTAATTCAAGTGCGCGCTTTGGCATTCCAATTGAATAGCCAATAGTCAATGGGTACTATACTTGAAAATTCGTCATCATCGGACTCCAACTTTTGCCACGTTTTTCCAAAATTCCCCAAGCTAGTAATACTCAGTAATATTGTTCACTATGGTCTAGAAATTGTAGTCCATTATAAATCATAAATGAGGAGCGAAGTTGTAATATCCGTAATTTTTTTTTTTTTGTTCCTTGTCACTCTTTACAACGCGTATAATAAAGAAGTAGTGCACTCGGTAAAAAGAGAAGTAACCCGTTGAATTAATTAAAATATTCCACGCTGAAAAGTCAACGTCCTCTTTCTTTCGGTTCATTTAACGTAGCCTCGCGAACAACGACAAATTCATTTTAAAAAGTCTCCCTCGGTACTCGGTTGGATAGAAAATTCATTCGGGGAAAGTGTATTCAGTCACCTGCATAAAGCGAAGATAGAAGGCAAGAGCGGACTCGGTGGTGCCCGCCGGAAGCTGCACGGACCCCGTGTATTAACATGTAAAAATATGAAGATTGGCGCATTGGCTGAGCGCCGGAGAGAAGTAGACGGAAGTGCGCTTGGTTCGGTCGGAGGAAAAACTATGCGCGATGTGTACCATCACCAACTCCCAGCTCGCTGCTCCGTCCCGAGCGCTCGACTCTCCGGGCTCTTCTAAATGCACATCCGAATATCCTGTTTACCGTGTCTATGCCTGGGACTCGTGGAGATCCGTGCCGCCCACAAACGCACGAAAGCTCCGGGGTTACCGGAGAAGGAAAACTTGGTCCGGTTGCACACGTTGCTCCACGCGCCCGGTACACACCAACATCCGGGTTAGTTCGGCAGATTGAAAAGCGCAAATAGTGCCACGTAAGCTCCACGTTGGAGCTCGATAGTGGGGCGTATCGGAAAATTCAACGGGATGTAGAAAGCTCTATTTCCCATGGCATGGGTTGCCTATGTAAAAGGCGAATCGAGAGAAGGAGAGAGAGAGGTGCATGGACCGCGCGTAGAACTAGTTGAATAGCCAAAGGAAAAAGGACGTATGAGGAAAATGGCAAAAAGGAATGTATGGGGCCTTGTAGATTTGGGCAAAGGGTGCGACTGCGAACAAATTTCTCCTCCACCTTCTTCTCCCTTTTCTCCTTTCTTCTTTCAGCGCCCCTCTCCTTTTATCCCTTCACCCCCCACCTCCCCCTTCTCTCATCCTTGGCAATCCACCGCTTTCTAATCGTGAATAGGAGCAAATTGGAGACCGCTGGCGAAAGGAGACTGCACTCAGCCAGCTACGCCAGAAGCTTCCCCTTGGAGAAACTTGGCTGGTTCCTCTCTGCATTTTCATTCGTTCACTAAGAAAGCTTCGGTGGAGTCTCTCGCCCACCTCCTCCTCCTCCTCTCCTTTCCATCTCGTGTATATATGCCACGCTACACCACTGCTCCAAGGGCTGACCCTTTTCTCCCAAGTTTCCCCGCTTTCCATCTCTTTTCTCGCGTTTCTATACTCTCGGCTGTTCAAACCCCCGTCGACAAATTCCATCTCCATCGTATTTCCATTTACACGGAGATAGGGAGCGAGCGCGGAACAGAGAGATGGCACTGGGGAGATGCGAGTGAAAGGAAATCGTACCCCTATGGCCTCAGCCTCATCCGCATCTCCAATGTTGGCCCACCACCTTTGTACCTCGTCAATGTGTGACTCCATACATATATATATATACATATGTATGTCTGGGGAACGATCGGCCGCCTGTTAGCGAGAAGAAAATCTCGGATCGAGAGATGTGGATCATCCGATCCACTAGTCTGATCCAAGCCAATCCATGGGACCGGGAGTTCTCTTAAAATGTATATGAGCCTGGAAATCCCGAGGTCTGCCGTATGAAAGGGGTACACAAAAGAACCCGACATCAATCTTGCCCTTCTCAATTCGTCGTTTCGCTCATTCTCGGCTATGAGTTCCCTCGAGCGACCAAAAAACTAAAAAAAAAAAAAAAAAAAAACGACATTATACGTATAATGGGAACATATACACGATATGTAACGTGGATACGGTTATTAAAAAAGTAAGTTAAGCGATGGTACATGGCAAAGTGACTGCGGGAATACATCGATATTGAATGATCGATGCGTACACGCGAATGCATTTAGTATTCGGCTATGGAACGGACGCGCCGGCGAATAGCGCGTATAGGAGTAACATAATTAACAGTTAAATCTGGGCTAGGATACCACAGACCCAGTGGCAAACGTGAATCTCGGTGGATTTGAAGGATCGCATTATAATTACGTCAAACATTGAAGGCTCCACACGTCCAACCCGTTCTGCCGATAGTCTCAAATTCACACCCTCCTGCCACCCATTCCTGATTGATATCAACCAAACCCATCTATTCACTTCTTCCGGCAGGTTTTTCACCCATTGTAACCACGAAATTCTACGTTGAGGAAGACGATTTTGTTCCGGAGAACGGCGGAAACGAGTTGGCAAATATAATAACCGGCAATTATTACCCAGGAGGGGGTGGTACAGTTGGGCCTTATGAATCGTATGCATTTTTCTCAGTCGAAATTTGTACACATGTGTACACGCGATACAGTTGCAGTTAGAATCTGTGGGATGCGTATTGCTGCGCAAGCGGCACGAGCAATTTCCGTGCCGAATGGTGCGCTACCATACAGAACGCTCAAATAATTATGCTAGCTCGGCGCTCGGGAGCAGAGGAAACGCGCACGACGCATACACAAGCGTGCACTGTTTAGCGGCGTTAGCCCTCGAATCTATTCGCACAATACACAGCTCGGAGGGCTTGCACGCGGTGGAGTTTGCTATGCTCGGTTTGCGAACACCGGGACCTCGAGCGAGAGACTCGGATGACGGCTTTTCCACCGTTCGCCCAAAATATACTAACGAATAGAACACACGAGGGTACATAAAACGCTGAGGGTGGTGATCGAAGTATTTTACCTTGGCCAATATTTTTATTATTAACAAAGTCCCGAGAGTTTCGTTGTAAATTTACGAGGCAAAGCCTTACTTATATATATATATACCTATGTATATGTATATTTATACAACTTGGGCAGCTTCTCTATATATGTTGCATCGCGTTAGTTTCCATCCTCCTGGTGCTATATTCGCTCGAGTCGCAATGTCCGATGTAGCACCTGCTTCTACCAGAGACCGGGGATAATCCATGACATTTGGACGGCAATACGTTGATCGAATTTGCCCAATCCACACGGGGTCGTTCCGGGTCGTCGGCAGCCGCCGATTCTCCCAAATCTCCTTCGATTTGTGACCCGGATTCCACACCGCATCTCTCGTCTCTCCGATACGTACAGACGAAAACTGAGTTTCTCAAGGCTTCGACGTCGATTTCCGGTGCCTGAATTTTCCTCTCGCTTCCAAGATCACACACTATATATATATATATATATATACATTTTATTGGAGCGATTATTCGCACAAGGTTATTCTTATCAGGTGTGAATTTCTGATCCTTAATTTGTACTCCGAAAAATGTTCGTTTCGCTTAAGTGCCCCAAACCCTGACTCGATAATCGTTACTCCGGATGTAACACGAGTTGGGAATTAGCCGTTCACAAATAGCGAAACGTCGACCCCGACGAGAGCGAGAGGAGAGAGCAGTGAGAGTATACATAACGCGCCATTTCTCGCAGTGCACTCTCGTTTGAGGTGTGCACGCTGTACCGATAATCGAATTACTCACAAATGTTTTGGAGGTTATGTATTTTCCTTTGTGGTAGACAACCGGCCCACGTCCAGGCGAATCAACACAGCGAGCTCGTCGGGATAGATGTCGGCAAGCCGACTCTCATATTTCTTTGACTCGCGACCACGTTTTCCAATACCTCCATAGCCCTGATCTGTATGCGTGTTTTACGGTGTACATACTCCCCCGCTCTGTACAACAGTTTTCCACAGGCACACCCCGTGCAAAGGCGGGGTATATGGTCAGTGCAGCCATAATCGAATCCCATATACATCAAAGCCACGCATCGCGTTCTCCATATCCATCGTCGAGAGGTCATTCCCTTGTCAACGTCATACCGCATCCCTCGTTCTCCGCGCGATTCTCAGCCGCTCAGACTTCATTCTTTTTCCGCTCCTGCTTATTAGGTTTCGCTAGCGTTGTTATCATATCCAATTACATGTACACACGTACCGATGGACCTGAAAAATAAAAAAATCTCTAATGATTATGGACA
Organism: Clistopyga incitator; assembly: GCA_947507545.1. NCBI lineage: Eukaryota > Metazoa > Arthropoda > Insecta > Hymenoptera > Ichneumonidae > Clistopyga > Clistopyga incitator. Next base: position 8,734,552 of record OX382186.1, read on the forward strand.
TTGTTCTATCCTGAATTGAAACGACTGTTAATTTAATTTGTTAATCGAGTTAATTTAAAAAAATCGAAGGTCCTTTCGCTTGAGTGCACCGAAGTCATATACGTGTGTGCAGTGGCAAAGCGGAAAATTGGCCTTAAAAATAGGAAAAAAAAAAAAAAAGGTACTATACTTGAGAACCGCGGGGGAGCGATTAAAAATGGTAGAAAGAGATAATGCACTGTGGTGCATCTAGGCGCACAATGCAAGGTGCAATGGTCGAATAGAGCGAGTGGAGCTCGCAGGCAGCTAGACAATAGCGAGTTCGTGCGATCGAAAACTTTCGGTATCCCACTGTCTGTTTATATGAGTGTCTTAATGTGAGTAGGTGTGTAGCTTTAATTGGATAGAAGTTTATGCCGGAATGGAGGGATGAGTTATGAGAGAGGGAAGCCAAAGCAGTGACTGAGAAAGTGAGATAGTCATGGCGGTGCATATTCCCACGGGGGTAATACAGCCCCTCCGACGGGGTACAACGGTGAACAGTTGTTGTTATCTGGGTAGAAACTACAAGCCGCACATCTGTGTCTACGGGAGTAATCAGACTAACATGAGACGCAGCGGGCTTGCACTCTACACACCAACTGCACACATCTACGGTGCAACGTCTACTGCTATAAACTATATCATTATACGTGTATACTTGGTTTCAAAACCGGGTGCGATGGTCCAGTGATTAGTGAAAGAAAAAAAAGAAATTTCACTCGCATACTACTGGACATATTATAGTATGTAGAGTATCTACAGGTGAAAGTGTAGGATAACTTATGACCCGAGGCCTTCGAAGCGACGCCTTTTTATCACTATCATCTGCCCCATTGTATACGACGATAAAGTGTTTCGTTCGCGAACTTGTTATTTTTCATCGTTATTCGTTATTGTCGATAACATTTTCGCAAAACAAGCGCTAAATGATATTGTGTACCGTAATGATGTGTTTCTCTAATTGTGCGTAAAGAACGCGGATGTAACTGTCTCTCGGTTCCTTTCTCATCGCATTTTCCGTCATTCCATGGTATTCGAGGTTGCTATGTAGGAGAGAGAGAGAGAGAGAGAGAGAGAGAGAGAGAGAGAGAGAGAGAGAGAGAGAGAGAGAGAGAGAGAGAGAGAGAGAGAGAGAGAGAGAGACCTTTTATGTTTTACTTGCTCTACTCTTACTCAGCATTTCTCTTATAGCATTGAAAATAAATAAGAAAGCTCCGCGGAACAAAGTCCGTGTTCTTCGTTTCGTTTGGTGACCGGCAGATACAGAGCCAGCGGTAATCACCTCCTGTCGGATTCGTTCATGCATATAAAGGTGCACGAAAGTGGCTGAAAGGTGGTGGTGACTCGCTCGAATTCCGCGGAGGATGATATCGAAGGGAAAAGGAGGAGATACAGAGCGGATATAATTGACGGCGGGGGCGAGGGAAAATAGAGGAAAAGTGTCACGTGAATGGCCGACGAAAGAATCGAGGATGGAAGAAGAAAGGCTCGATTAATTCGAGTTGCTTTGATTTTGGCACACAAAGTGGAGAAAGATTCGAAAGTGAAAGACACACGTTCAAAGTAGACGAGATTTTCGATATCTCGTTTTTTTTTACATCCCCTATAGAGACATATATATATATATATATAGTTGCTATGACGTCGAGCCAGCAGCGCCAGAAACGACGAGGCGGAAAAATCTAATTACCCAAAGGATATCGAAGGAGGGAACACGAGAGTGGCGAGGCCGAGGCTATAAAGACCCTTTGACTCGGAGACGTTGTCCTCGTCATGTCCTTTTTGTTCTTATCCCGACAGCCATTGTCATTGTCGCCATCGCGCTATTCGAGTATTCGATGAATATCTTTGACAGTGTCTCGCAAAGTCAAACTTTCGTACGAGTCGTTCTATTTCATCGTAATCGCAAACTCTGGGCCCTTTTCGAACAATACACTATCTCGATATTGCGCATTCAACACGAGCCACTGGCACGCCATTTAATTTCCTCAATTCGCATATTACTCACTGTGAAATATTCAGGTAGCGACGCGCGAGAGTTCCTCGACTAGCGTAGATTGTATCTTAGCACCGGCAGCAGGGGTTCCAGGCTCTTCCCTTGTAGCGTGCGCGAATCATCTACGCTCGAGATTGCAACATGTCGCCCTACAAGAGTTTGCCCGGTCTGCTAGACGGGATTCAAGGCAACGATAGGAAAGCAGGGAAGGGGGGGGGGGGGGGGGGGAGGTAGATGGTTCGAAGCTAACCCGGCGCAAGCCGCCGGCAGTAAGATAGATGTGTCAACCAGGACAGAGCTGTCGCTTGGCCGAGTTCGGTGTTGCATGATAATGATTCAGTGGCAGCAGTAGTAGCAGCACCGGCAGTCGGTATTAGCAGCACGGCTCGCGCCGTCGAGCGTGCTTGGGACGTCTGCCACGCCTAACGTGCGTCCTGCACTCTCCGTACGAATGTGAACTACTGTTGCTGCTGCTGCTGCTGCCTCGCTAACAGTACGCACTCTTCCTCCTGCGTCTGGCACATACTACGAATCTATAATTCAGGCGCTCGCCTCCGACGCGTCCTCCTCTCGATACTCCACGAGACGGATTATTATCACTCATCACTACTGCTATGACGGTGTGAGGTTGCGAGTGACGCAATGAGGTTAAGAAGCCCGACTGCCGCTTTTTTATTCCCGACTCCCCGCAGCCCCAGGTAAGCACTTTTCCATCACTTTTCACCGATACCACGACAAACGAGCGAACCAAATTTTTTTCATTAAAAGCCCGTCTCTCGAAAAACATGAGAAACGGTTTACCGAAGATGCGATGACATGAATTGTAATACGATAAACTATTCACTCGCTCATTCTCATATACGCGGGAGATTTCCACGCGGATCTTTTGTTGAAACGTCACGTATTTCCGCGGGGATTTTTTTTTCCCCCGGAAATAAAAACCCTGGAGATGTTTTCACATGAAAAAGTATCCCCCCCCCCCCCCTCCCCGCCGCCCCCTGGCAGCATAAAAGCTAAAGTTAACGTCGCAAGTGTGCCAAGATAATGTCCTCGTCGAAAAATTCCGTTTGATGCCCGGAAACATTTAGTCGGACCGCACTGTGTGCTATATCGTGTTGATGAAACGCAAGAGAATGAGTTGGGAGTGGCGCGGCGTTATGTATACGAGCTACCGCCGAGCGACGAGATACGGGGTTATACGAGGGAAAGTTTTCCAAAAAGCTCGAACGATAGACAGAGCGGGGGGAGATGGGGGGGGGGTGGCGTTTTCGCGGTACTGTTTCTGCGTCCTGAAACAGTACGCGGATATTGCGGCAGGCGCTGGCTATGTCATACTCCCTCTCGTCGTTTCGTGTATCTTTGTTGCAATGCGCGTGCATGCATAACCGCAGTTGCGATATACACACGACGGGAATATCGCTTGCACTTTCCTCCCCTTTATTCGAGTCACTTTCGCTTAGTTATGCCGCCGCGGGGTCATTCATTTCGACCCTCAAAGCCGCTTTGTTACCACTGATATGCCTTCGAGTTTATCGTCGTACAACCTGAGGGCCCGACTGTACTACACGGACGTGCTCTATTGATGTTTCCCATTCGGCTATCTGTCGCTAACCGGCAATCTCTTTTTATTCCTCACTCACGAATCTCTTTAAAAATTCTTTTTGTTAATAACTCTGGCACATAACTCTTTTGTTGTATTCCAGGGGGCAGAGAGGCAGAGATAATTCACTCGATACATCTCGTCTTATTGAATAGCTAGCGGAATTGGTTATGCCCTTTTTTCGGTGTACCGTTCGATGTACCTTCACCAAAGTCAAGAGTTTACGTGTATGATGCGAGACAACACAGGAAGGATGGATATAAATATCGTGGTATTTTATTGTGCTCGTGTTGTGCTGTGGGATTTAGTTGAGCCGGGCTTAGGAGAGTAAGTTCCGTGGACAACTCACGCCAACAGCTTCCTGATTGCTAGTTAGTCTGTGTGTAATCGCGTCCACTCCACTTCCGCGAACTTCGCCCCCTCTCTCTCTCTCTCTCTCTCTCTCTCTCTCTCGGTTTTTCGTTTCCTATCCGTCGCACATCTCGCTTGGTTATCCTCTTCCCTCGATTCGCTTGACCACCCGCCATCGCTTTTCCTTCTCTCGCGCGCCCCTTTCGTCACAGTGTGGACGAGGCTCGCTCGGATTCGAGGCGCTTACCGATTGCCACACACGACACTCGGCCATCGGTTCGTAATTCATTTAATTGACGTCCTTGAGCGTCGATACGTCGTTATAATTTTGTGGACCGCGTTCGATATCCCGGTGCTCGTTGCTGCTGCTTCCGCTATCTCTATGGATTTACCTCGGTAAACTCAACTGGGGAGAAAGTGTTTGCACGCCGAAGCCACAACTAGCGGCGGTAGTCGTTGAGACGGGGAGTTTCGCCGTGTTCACCAGCGAACTTTGTCCCACGGGGCAGAGGCGACCAACGTTAGCCATTCGCAATCGGCTAATTTTATTATCAAACCCTAGCGATTACCGTGGAATCCTCTCTCGGAAGTTCAATCTGCGACGGTAATTCCGTAAACGAATGTATATCGGTATTCGCGGGTGCGCTTTGCCACTTTCACCGATACACATTTTCGAACCGATATAATTGAATCGAAAAGTTGGCCGGCAACTTTTCCTGTATATCTATTCGGTAGAAATGTTGCGCTATTTCATCGACACCCTGCCGTTGTTTTATTGCACTTTCAACCCATTCAGAATTATGTATTAATCAACGTACAGTTGTTTTATTTGGAATTAAATCATTTGGGTGTGATGCGACAAGCATGACGATGTTTCAGTGAATAAACGATCTTCTGAAATGTTCACAGTGAGCCAACGCAAAGGGAGCCGCAAGGATAACTTCACCTCGACGTTGTATATCCAAGAAGAGAGGGTTGGTTTAAGCCAGACGTCGATGGTACGGGGTACGGATTGAGGCGCGATAGGAAAGGGTCCGAAGCTGGCGGAATGTGTCAGGTCGCCCGGGGACTCATGAATTTACATGGTCCGAGCCAAACATAATCTTGGCGAAAACACAAATGCTTCCCCTCCAGTGTCAACGTCTTACCCTTCCCAACCCCTCCGAAATCTTGTATATCTGGTTACAGTCGCGCTATCCGCAATGTCACAACACCGTATACTGTCACTGCCACTGGGCCGAAATTCCCCAAAGGGCTTGGGTACCTCGTGGGCTAATGCGAGGTCTCTCAGCCCGGGCCACCACCTCTCAGCCTTCGATATGAAGATTCAGTGAAAGATCTTCAAGTTCGAATGAGTTTAGATTTAATGGATAATCAACGTGTCTATATAGAGACTTTGGAGCATAGCTGATATGAGTTCCGGTAGTACAATTGGCCCAATGTCAATTCACCGTGCCAATTACACGAAGGAGCAACTTGCCGAGGTTGAGGGGGCGTAGGGCTGGTTTGAGCAGTCACTGACGTTCATGCAACCTCCACCGTGATCAGGGATATAGCGAGTGCAGATTGGCCTGTTTAATCACTGGTTAGAGGCGCATGGGGACCTTCGAGGGCAATCAGCCTGTTTGTATTTGCGCTTGGGTTTACGGTGGTTCAACTGGAAGCTAGCTGGGGAGGTGGGTGGGTTGGTTGGTTGGTAGGTAGGTAGCCTCCTACATACAGAGTTAGAGGAACGGACACGGACGTGCACCTAACCGTCTCAAGAGTCTCAACTGTGGTTATTGTACCTCACTCTATCGTCCTAACACCGGGTTCACCAGGTTGGCCTTCCTCTTACTGTCCTGGAATTGAATAAGCTCCTCCAAAGTAAAAGCTCGTGTTACGCTAACACGTAAGGCAAATTCGTCCGCTCTGGCGAATTCTATGACTACAGTTCACTCGATCCAATGACTTTGTCATAATCCGTGTCCTCCTATGGACACTACGTAAAATCAGTTAATAATTCTGATAATGTTTTTGAAACATGTTTCAATGAACGCGATTCACAGCGTTCATTGTAGTTGGCGGTGAAAAAAAAAATAAATAAATAAACGAAAAACTTTCGCTCACAAACGGCAAGCAGTCACACAAATTCAACTGACTTTCGGGAGTTTATTCATGGTGTGAAAGCCAAGTGAACTCGCGAAAAGCTTTTCTTTCAAATTCCCGGAGCTTTCGAGGCGGCGCCACTTTTACATGTGCCACTGTAAAAAAGGGACGGTACGTTGTTGAAAGTTGGCTTTGTCGGACTAAAACGCGATTATCGGATTCATGCTCCAGTATGAACCCGAGTGCAAGTTCTCTCTCTGTATTTCGAGTGAACGCCATTCGGTGAATCTCGAGTGGTTCGTGAGGCATCGCTCGTGTTAAAAGCCAACTTCTGTCTGCCGCAGAGTGTTCCGCGGTCAAAGTTTACGCGGTACTCTCATGACAATCGACAAGCTTAGTTTTCTCCAGCGCGAAATAAAAAGGACGTGTGCGTTCCTCGGCAAGTGTTACGCGGCGTCTTCCTCTAAAACGATAAATTCAACTCGGTCTCTCGGAGGCATTCGTATGCTATGTCTTCTCAAATGTCTTGGCACCATTCGTCGTAGCGGATGAGATACTTTGTTCTTCTTCTCGGTATTAGGGAGAAAGTCTTTTCAGAGCTTTCCCGTTTGTGCAAACTCGTGCATAGGAATAATTGTAGTCAGAAGCCACAAAACAGGAGAGGATTCAGAAGCACTTTTGTTCCGTTGTATAATTTCATAAATTTCAACTCTCACTAATATACCGGATAACCTCTGGACAGGGAAATTTGTAGAGAGCATATTGAAAATTCTATTAGAAATTCCAGCTTATCCACCGCTCGAGACGGCCGTAATGCCATAAGCTTCCGGTGGCTAGCTGCCTCATACAAAAACCGCGATCGACTATCCGGACTATAAGAGACATTTCTCCAGGATAAAACGCGGAGAACGATAACGGAACGGCGAGGTCATTTTCGGTAATAGTCGAAAGAAATAGCGATCGAAGATATTGCCTCCGCCATTGAACTCCGCGTTATGAATTGCACTGAACAGTCGATGCACTCTGAGGGTGGCACTGTAGGGAACGATTTTCAATTCATTTTCTCCTTTTTCATACAAAGGGATATCGCTCGCTCGCATCCTCGTAAAAGTAAACTTTAACGTCAAAAGCCCGTGGGGGGTGTTTTTTTCCTCTTCTTTTCGCTCATGAGTTATTCGCGCTTTTGACGATATGGAAGAAAGTTTGAAATTGCCATCGGTACCAAAGAAGTCTTTCAAATACGTGACTCAAGAATTCGTCGAGGTTAAGAAAAAGGTCGTTGCATCAAACTCGGCAAGATTGAAATTCCTACGTACGGTAACACTTATCTCCACGGGGGGCGCCCTAAGAATCCAATGTATCCGGGATATCGGTGTGTTTAACTAATGTATTCTATAACCAACTAAAAAACCGGACTCTTGATCGTACCGGCGATGCATTATTTTTATTTCCCACGAGAGAACCGCTATAAAAACGTGCCTCGAAGCAGAGCGTAATTCCCGACTAATAAAGATCTCCCTCACGGGGAGTCTGTTCGCAGGTGAATTCGCATGCCCGTCAGCGCAGTGCGTATAGTGTGGCAATCATGTGGCAGGTGCACAAGCTCCGACTAAATTGTCGGGTATGAGACAAGAATCGCCTAGCGCCGGAATTCCTCAGCGACAAAATAATCATCGGTAGCTACGCATTATGCTCAGTCGCATGAAGATTTTGTCCGCAGTGGAGTGATCGGTGGTCATCGTACCCAAAACCAGCGAGTCACTTGTGAGTCGCGTTCCCCAGACGCCCTAGGGTAACTATCAAGACCCAACGATTTATAATGATGGGTCAACGCCGACGACGATGAAGAATTGGAAGAGTGTAATACGAATCTAAGTAATGGTGAATTTTCTTTGTCATTTTCAATGAGCGTTGATTGTGTTAACTTTCAGATGTCCGAGCAGTGGACATTCCTTACATGAGAGGAAAAGGGATTCAGCGGAGCATTTGTAACAAGAAGCTTCTACTTCATACCTCAGAGTTTACAGTCTCGTCGGGAGTGTCGTAAGCTGTGACTTTCATCCTATTGCACTTGAAAAGTCCTTTCTCTCTTTCTCTCTGACTTACGTCTGTCGTTACTTGTCTTTATCTAACTGAGCGGAGGATACCAAACCTTTGTTTCTTTCTCTTCTCGAAGACGCTGGCTACGTCGTAGGATTCTAACCATCGAAATAGATTGAGCGAAAGAGGAAGTCTGAGAGAATGGGAAGACGGAGGAGGAGGAGGAGGAGGAGGAGGAGGAGGGTTAAGATAGAGAGCGAATCAGCCCCAACTTGCGTTCCATCGACTGAATTCGTGGTGAGCTAAAATCAGCATAAAAGCTGGGAATCAGCTCTCTCGCTCGCCCAATCGTGCTCCCTTATTCCGTCTCAGGGTGAGTTTAGGTACAGTCTGAATCCCATAGTCTTCCCTTTCGGATCTTCTCTATGCACTAGTGGTTTCTTCCTCCCCCTGGCGATCCTCTCTCACCCGACGTCTTCAACCGAACTTCCCGAAATTCGGAGCAGCCTCAACCCCTATAAGCCGCAAATGCAAATCCACTATTTCACCTTGAATGCGGAAGTCACAGCGATTAGAGCTCGTAACTTAGTGGGTTCCAGCCAATACCGAAAGGGACTTTGCCTCCATTCTATAGTACATCACCATGCTCCTTTACACAAGACTAGCGTCTTCCAAACACATACTACATATTCAGTGTATGTTTAGCGGTGCACTTATTCACGTCGTCTTGTTCGTTTCACATTTATGCATACTTGAAAAAAAAAAGTTATGTGCCTCCTAAAAATAAGGAGAGGTAGGGGATAGATAAGTCAGCACGCATAAAAGACGTTAAGTAAAGCCAAAGCTAATAAATGATACGTAGATATATATACAGACTCTTAATACTTGAGTGTGCGTTTGAAACAGACAGTAGTCTCGTTGCTGCCTGGGGATAGGTCGGCTAAGGTAAATTACGAGCACGTGCGTCCCAGTATCCTCCCTAACGAGATGTAGCCCCGTGGTAATATAGAATATATATATATATATGTATATATCTGTATAGTACGGAACACCGTTCATTCCATAATAATATATTCTCGACGTTCTGTACTTGCTGCATCAACCGGGTTCGCTGAATTACCGATCTCGTATTTCTCTCATCCACAGTACACGCCGAATCCTCGTCTCTCCCTTATCTCGCGTAAATACTGTCGAGCAATTAATGTATACGGTAATTTAATGTCGTGCGTAGATAGCGACTGGGTGCTTTCGGTGCTGGGAGACAATTGATACAGAAAATCCTTTGTACACGTACACCTGTGCACATTTAGAAACAAAGAGACGAAATCAACGAATCGTTGAATAGTTTTCATAGAAATAAATGTATTGCCGAGGAAGAAAAAAGATCGATCAACGCTGAAGAAATGCTCCTTGACTTAAAAAAAAAAAAGTTGGTGTACTTACCGAATTATACCTCGTGTGCCTCGGAAGATGCATATACGGCGTGTCCATGAGTGACGAATCACAATAAATAGACGCGCTCACTCTCTTTATCAGTGCCAGGCGGTAGGTGAGCTTACGGGAGAGAAGCAATTTTATTCACGGTCCCCGGTGAGTACGAGAGTCGCCGCGTTGCTCCACGCGTTCCGAATCACCCGACCCCCTAGTCATCGTGGTGGGGTATGGTGTGCTCGACCTCGGTACACCGGCTCTCCCGGACACGCTCGCACTCTCAATGCCCGATTCAATTAAGCGTACTCCGGGCACGACGTGTGTACACAAATTTTCCCGCACTCCCGAGGACTCCGCTCGTCGCGTTAAATTTTTAACCACTCGCTCGTCAAAGCTGTCTCGCGGTACACGGCTAACGCTGCCTCCTCCATATTCACTGCAGACGCACGCACCGCGGAAAGCGCAAAGAGATTACGAGAATAAGAAAGCTCATCCGTGTCTGCATAGTGTCGTCGGTGGGTTAAAACTGAACAAAAAAAAAACGCTTAATCAGCGAGATAGATATTTTATCGCATTTTCTTCGCTGTTGTTGTTGTTGTTGTTCCCCCTGACACACAAAACACGCACCGCACGCTCATGTTTACTTTGAAAGTTGACATTCTTAATGCACCATGTCGCACACATGCGATCCACGTGTGAATGTGTACATGTGCAAACGCTCGTTCACGTGAAATTGTATAAAACGAGGTCGTTCAACATTCCCACGCAATTGCCGCCATATTTGAAGATTCCTTCTATATATATACACGACGATGCAGCTCAGTGAAAATTCCAGCACTGACCCTTAACATTTTTCTCCGTGTTTTCTCGTAAACAGTAGCAATGACATGAAACAGAACTTTGAGCAATGCTTTTTGGGGAGATTTTGCTCGGGGGAGGCTTCGGTAAAGGGGTTGCAACATAAATATAGTATCTGTCGTGACGTGTGTGAGGGACTTGAAGGTTTCTAGTGTTTCGTTTTTGCGGAGTTAATGAGGCCGACGCAGGTAGATGCCAGAAAGCATCGCGTACCAGCGTTGCATCACTTTTTGAAGTAACGTGCAGGTGGTGCGCGCCGAGTGTCACACCCACTCTCCCCCCGGGACCCCGCATCGCCCGACGCTGCTTCATGCAGAATTCAACGAGGCACGCGGACGTTTTCGGTCGGGCAAGGAAGCTTTCATAGTACCTCCTTACTCGTGTTTCACGAACCAGCTGCAACACACCCACACACACACACACACACGTACGAAAGTGTCCAGAAAGTTGGACCGTGAGCGACATACTTGCCAAGATTTGAGACCGCAATAAGACTGTACGGAGCCGTATCTCACATACGTTACCTCGAGTCCCGGGGCTCCACCAAACTTCCTACCACTTAGTTACCACTCGGCCCTCTCCACTTCCCTGAATTATAGCGCGTCTTCTCCACTTTGTACGCTTTGGACCATTAGAATTATAAAAGTAATAATAAGATTGTGCGACACTTGGCGTGTTACATTATTTATGACATTATCAGGGAGCGAGGAAGTCATTGCTACATGCTAATTAACGGCAATTAGCAACCAACAAGATTTTCCAGCTGAAATCGACATAGCGATAGGCGCATTACTGTCCATAGTTCGAAATTGTGTGAATACAACGACTTGGATAGGCAAATGTATCACTTGACTTGCGTATCATGGACAGTGCATTGTATTAACGTGATACATTTGAAGCTCGAAATACCGTGAAATTAGATTGCGGATAACGATAAACCATGAGCAACAATGCGTCGACTCAGAGGCACGCAAAGCGTGCGGTACATCCAAAGTGAATGATAAAAATCCAGACGAAACCACTTTACCCCCTTGGCGGGGTGTATTCCGGAGAGCTTATGATATCGCACTGGGGAGGAGAGAGAATTTATTACAGCGTTTCCGGGTAACTTCAATGCCCTCATACTTTTCTTTATTCTGGCCTTCCACTTTCTTCTTATTCCGCGTTATCTCGAGGGCGAATGCAATTTTCGCGCATAAAAAAAAAAAATAAATAAAAGAAGCTGTCCCGCTGCTAGTCGGAGGCACCGAAGGGACCGGAGGACAGTGTCCGTCCCTCTCGTGGCCGCATACGGCGTGAAAGCCGATAGCGAGGAATAAATGCGCCCTCGAGAAAGGTGCGACGGAAATTTGTAAGGAAAAGGTGGTTGTGCGTGATCGGGATCGTCGAAAACGAGAGAAAGAGAAAGCCCGAGTGAGGGAAGGGTACGTAGGTTGGAAGAGCGAGGGAGAATAAAGAAAAGAGAGCGAGAGAAAAAGCCCGGTAATAGCATCGGCCAGCTTTATTGGTGTAGCTGTTGTCTGTGAGCTGAGGCACGTTTTAAAAAGTTGCCGGTGGAGTTGAGTCGCGCCGAGTATAAGAAAGAGATGTAACTGAGAGACGGGAGTCAAGTAACCCGAGCGCACAGGCGGGGGTTTCCCACAGGGGTAAGAGAATAATAGAAAAGTTGCATTCGCGGAGAGAGAAAGGGAGAAAGGGAGAGAGAGTATATGGACCAACAGCCTTGCGGCACGGCTTTATGTACTGTTGTTATATATATCGTAAACTGGCGTCGGTTGTACGTACAGGCGAAAACTGCGAGCTTCCACTGGCACGTCTGCCCGGGCTACGTATTTATGGCTTCTAATTTATTGTGAGAATTTAATGGGAAACTCCATTATCTCGAACAGAGAGGGTAAACTGCAGTTCCCTCGAAGCCACTCCGCTTGGTATTGTAGAAATTTTGGTTGCCACCGTATTCTCCGGCTGTAACTGTTCCTCCACATTGTGCGCTCTATCCCGAGACGTATGAAATTGAGAAACGAGAAGCTTTCATTTTTATATGAAACGGACGAAATGATAATAATAATTGCGATGCACCTGCCCCGAGATCATCCGGGCAGCTCCTTTGGATTCCCTTTCAAATAATCACGCTGACAGGAGACTGTAAACTTGGCTGTCTCGTTTAATTAGGAACTTAACGACGTTTCGATAGCACGAGAGTTCCCTCGAAGCCACTCCGCTTTGTATTGTAGAAATTTTGGTTGCCACCGTATTCTCCGGCTGTAATTGTTCCTCCACATTGTGCGCTCTATCACGAGTCGTATGAAATTGAGAAACGAGAAGCTTTCATTTTTATATGAAACGGACGAAATGATAATAATAATTGCGATGCACCTGCCCCGAGATCATCCGGGCAGCTCCTTTGGATTCCCTTTCAAATAATCACGCTCACAGGAGACTGTAAACTTGGCTGTCTCGTTTAATTAGGAACTTAACGACGTTTCGATAGCACGAGAGTTCCCTCGAAGCCACTCCGCTTTGTATTGTAGAAATTTTGGTTGCCACCGTATTCTCCGGCTGTAACTGTTCCTCCACATTGTGCGCTCTATCCCGAGACGTATGAAATTGAGAAACGAGAAGCTTTCATTTTTATATGAAACGGACGAAATGATAATAATAATTGCGATGCACCTGCCCCGAGATCATCCGGGCAGCTCCTTTGGATTCCCTTTCAAATAATCACGCTGACAGGAGACTGTAAACTTGGCTCTCTCGTTTAATTAGGAAGTAAACAACGTTTCGATAGCACAAGAGTTCCCTCGAAGCCACTCCGCTTTGTATTGTAGAAATTTTGGTTGCCACCGTATTCTCCAGCTGTAACTGTTCCTCCACATTGTGCGCTCTATCACGAGACGTATGAAATTGAGAAACGAGAAGCTTTCATTTTTATATGAAACGGACGAAATGATAATAATAATTGCGATGCACCTGCCCCGAGATCATCCGGGCAGCTCCTTTGGACTCCCTTTCAAATAATCACGCTGACAGGAGACTGTAAACTTGGCTGTCTCGTTTAATTAGGAAGTTAACGACGTTTCGATAGCACGAGAAAGGTACGTGTAGCTAGGTAGAAGCATCGTCATTCGCCCGAGGGTTCATTGTCGTCTTACAATATTAAAGAGGAAAACTGAAAGACGCCACGGCCGCACCGTACCGCGACCTTTTTCCTTGACGGTACAACGACGCATCCAGCCATCTGCAGCTCATTCCGTCATAATGAATTTGTAAACTTTCATTTTAAATCCTTCTCTCTCTCTTCTTATTTTCTCTCCCGCTTTCCACGACTCTCCTAGAAGAGAGAAGCTTCCATTTGAGCTTCTGCAGTTTAGAACTTTTCCCTGATCGCATCTTACATCGTGGAGACCGACTTCGAGCTCCACAATGTTTCATTGGTTCCTTCACTTTTAAAAAAACATCTTTCGTTGGTATTAGAGAAAAATTCTCGTTTAATTGTCTCATTGTGGGACCCAGAAAAATGAGACCTTGGAGAGAGGTTTCACACAGAGATTCAAGAATAAATCCTTAAGTCCGATGAATAATTAAACGAGAAATTATGAAGGAAGGAGCTCGCCAGGCGCTAGCCGAACGTTAAGTGGTCCTCGGGTTTACAAGCTAAAGTAAAATGTTCTTCGATGGAGCTCGCGATGAGCGTGAAACGCTGTAGAACTCGCTGAAACAACTCCGAGTATGACGAGGGCTTGTAGAAGCGGAAAAGTACAAGCCGGAGTAGCGGAGCAATCTCTCGCTGGCAAAGTTAACCCTTGGAATCGTGTAATGATCGTGTGTATAACATTCATACAAAACCCAGAACGGTTTTACACGTTCGATCTCGCGCCTCGCACACACACACACACACTTAGCCCTAGCATTTTCGATGAAAAATTGACATGGAAATTCATAATCACACTCCTATGTCTGCACAAGACCTGATGTTTGACAGATATTCGCAGGGACACAGTGAACAGAGAGGTACACGTATGTAAATCACTTCAACAGTGTTTTGCCACGGGAACCCACTTCAACTGGTCTAAAAACATCGGTTCAGTCTCATGTTGATATTCCAATATTACCATACGTTCTCTATTCGTATTGGTTCACGTGTAGTACCGCATAGGAGGCTACGTATAAGCCAAAAGCTTTCGGTTCGTTCGCCAGAGACATCATCATCATCATCATCATCATCGCTTATGCCCCGTTCGTTCCCAGACTATTTTGTACTTTCATTTACACAGCACTAAAAAAAAACAAAAAATCGACGGTTTATTCTTCTGGATTTCCACGTTAGGTCCCGGAAAACAGTCGTCAACAGTTCTACAAATTCAACGTTAATGACACTGACGTAATAAATGAATAAAAATACACGAATTGGGATAATTGAAAGGGAGAAATCGGTAGATACCGCAGGGTCATGGAATATAAGTCCTATCGAGCGTTCGTCTGGAAAATCTTTCATCGACTTGGAAGCCCCGGTATTGGCGACGTTCCCGAGTTTCTCGCAACTCGCAGTCGATCCGCGACGCTGTTGAAAGAAAACGAAGCGCCGAAAGTTTTGGGAACTTTGTCCCCGACCGGTAGCCCGATCGGGGTGTCTGAGTTTTACTGTGAAAGCTGACCCGAGTTTTGCGAGTCGATATCCGACGGGAAATCATTGATGGCCTCCGCAAAGAACAGTCTGACAAGTCGTTTTTGTAGGAAGCCTTGAGAATGATACAGTGGCTGGTGTCTGCTCCTTTATCAATCGTCATCCTTAAAGCAATTCCAAACAATTATACTGGTTTCAAAAAAAAAAAAAAAAATAAAAAAAATAGATATGAGCTGCGGCGACTCATTATCGCCTAATTTTGGATTTAACCATCATTGAATCCGTTTCAATTCCACAGAATGGTGGTTGAGGCTATTGGTAACGAGGAGCAAGTCACGCATACCAGATCTTCACTGTTCCAATGTTCAAACTTTTTCACTCATATCTACCCTTTTCTTATCGTTTCTGCTGACTGTCGTCTCCTTGTACTGTCTCTTCTTCTCTTCGCACGCACAGGATAAACATAAGAGTCTCAGTCGCACGTGCACACACACACACATACATACATATCTTTCTTTGGACTTGTACATTCGCTTTGCTTCGATTGCCCCACCGCCGTCCTCCATTCTGTCAGGATTTTCCTTCCGCACCGTAGCGTCGACGGCATGCCCTCCGTTCAACGCTCAATTCCGGCGATCTCACTCCGCTCCCGTCGGACTTCTGGCCCACAGCCACGAATTATTGAAGCTCAATTGGAGTCGGCAGGACTTTGCTATGGCCAGCCATCCGAGATCCCGTCCTCGACAGAGCTTCTCTCACCGCTTCCTTTGTCCTCTCCTCATCTTTTCGTACACTTTTCTCCGCTGTCTCCTCTCGATTTATATGCTTCCCGCGCCTTCCTTCGTCTCCCCGTGTCTTAAAAAAGACTTTTCACCGAGCGGAAAGACGTCGTTTCTTCCCTTCGCCTCGGCTAAGATTTCGCTCAACAGAACTTGGCACATCTACGTCATCCTTTCCATTTCACGCACATCTTTACAACCACACGCTTTTTTTACCCCTTTCTCAGTTTTTGCAGGGGCTCAAAATTTTTATAGACATTTGGCATTTTGTCTCATTCACGTTTTTACTTACAGAGAAAGATGATCTATCAAACCCTCTGCCTATTCGATGAGAACGAGTTGCTGCAGCTGCGATCATCCGTCGAGATGTTCCTCATTACCGGAAGTCCATTGAAGCGTACACAGTGGATTAAGCCTAGTGCAATAATCGAAAGTCTCGATTTTTTAAATCCCACGACTTCTCTCCGAAATCGTTGAAGCATATACCGCCGTCTGAACGAGCATATTGTGACAGACGCGGAGGTCTCTCACGAATGAAACTAATGAGCATTCGGCACAGCGAAATTTCCGGGGTGAAACGCCCTGCGTGCCGTGTATTCGAGTCGATGGCCACGATGTGGTGCTGGCTCTTATCCCGTTGGACAAGAGATGCTGGCGCATACGAGAGTCGAGTATGCTCTACAGGATCACACTGTTAACTCGGTTGTGCGAGAACAAGGTGACCAAGAGTGAGACACAATGCTTGCCGGCCAACCCCCTGCGGAAACTCTTGAGCTCCAGCGGCAGAAGGTAGACTGTCGAAAGCTTAAGGGGTTCAGCAACGTTGCGGCATAACCACACGCGGTACCTCAGGATCCCAGCGGGTGCCGCGCTATACATTGTGCACCGAGGATTACGGCGTAATGTGTGAACCAACACCTTGGCCGAGAGTCGACCCTTTCGATCTTTACCTCTCACCTTCCACCGCCCCGTGCTTGCCAAACTACCAAACGCCCAGCGAGAAACACAGATAAACACGCAATCACACACGTACAGCTCGCTGATCCGAGGGTTGCCTTCAGCCCCATTCATTTTTTTTTTCTCTCACTGGGACTTTCGAATTACACTAATGACACATTCTCCCTGCCTATACACCTTAAGGTTTGCAACGATCACGAATTTTGTGCTTCGTATTCTTAAAAACCCACCTGCATTACGTGGGTTCATCAGATACGATACGATGATTTACGAAAAAAAAGAAAGAAAAAAAAAAAAAAATGGTAGGAAGAGAATTGAAAGGGCTTTTGTCAAACGTGTCCTAATATTTTGGTTTCATTTATCCACGCAGGTTTGCCGGAGTTGGGTTTCATCGGAGAGGCAGTGTACACGACGAGGTTCGGAGCACCGTCACCGAATACAAAGGTACCGAAGATCACTCCTTTTTCCCGGATGCGTGAAGCGAGTTTCCGTTCCTTTCGATTGGAGCCGTAATTCGAGTGGAGAATGGACGGGGTCTCGTCGAGTCTGAACATGGGTAAGTATACTTGTCTCTTCCTAGATGCGGAAACGTCTCTAGATTGTGATTATAATTTTTGTTTGCAATCATAGTGAATAACAAAAAGCAGTACCGGAACACGTGTAAAATTAAAACTTCTCATATAGCAATAATACTCACGTGACAATTAACGGTGCGGGGTCGGGTGTACTTTAAAGTACGACCGCTTTGGTACAGCATCCCTCCTTTAACTCCGGAATAATATTCAATATTGGCTTAACGAGATTTCTAGAGGCCCCAGGCACGGCAGCCCCGAGTCTACGCAACGGTACAACGTCAATGCCAGCGATTTGTCAACGTCTCGCACGTAGAGGACCTCTCGTTCGTCCTCGGAATGGTACAGCCAAGTAGTACGCATATGATATCGAATTATGCGGAGTATAGAAGCTCTCACCCATTGACGAGGTCGCTTCGCATCTCAAGAGCATCTCCATCGAGCGCTACGTATCTATATATGAGTTGTCCCATGGCTTATCACGGGACATTGGTGATTAGCCGTGGAATATCGCATTTATCTCATCTCCTTTTCCGATATTTCTCACGCAATATCACAAGTCACGAAATAATTTCGTAATACGGTCGTAATGACTCGTGGAACGCAGATTAATTCGAGGAATAGCGTATAAAATAGTTCGATAGGAGTTGATGAAGGTGGAGAAAAGTGAGGAGGAGGACGGTAACAAAGGGATCTTTCCACCGCTCGCCCTTTTAATTAAAGATCTCGAAGATATGCAAATACACGCTGAAGGCCTTTTGAATTGCAACACGAAGTAATCGAGTTCTCAGGCATAGCTGTGCAGCTTTATTCGCGTGTACTTGATTTGAAATGCAAACAGCGGATGTTCATTCATGCTTAATTTAGGCTATGTGCTATACGACGAAGAATATTCCGCGAGAGGCGAATGAAAGAGGGAAATAAACAAGAGTTAGTTCGTTCGTTGTTCATAAATAGTCGTGAAAAAAATGAACATCGGGGGTTGAGATTTACCGATAAACGTTTCGATTAATTGATCCGATGTACGAGAATACCTTTACACTTGATTCGATAGGGGCGATCCTTGATGTCCTCGATGATGACGATGAAAAGATGAATTCGAGCGATTTCAAGAAAGCGAATGAGATATTCTTCAGGATTAGCATGGCAGTGGAGTGAACGCAGTGCGAGCATCGAGCTCACCAGCGCTCACAAGTGTCGAATTTGCTGATTCGAATTACCCGAATACATTAGGCGTTTGAGTGAACGCGAGCACCAACCGTTGGCAGCCGATAAACCTCCTCGAGGATTCGTTTTATGCTCCTGTACGGCATATAGGTATCTATCTTTCGTCTTCATCGGCGTTCCTGCGCTCCTCTCATGAATATGCGCTAAGGCATTTGACGGGGTATTTTTGCGGCCCATTCTCTCACCGCCGCAGCGTCGCCTCCGCTGATAATGGCTTTATAATGACTGGCTTACGCTGCGAGTACCCTTGGCTTCGCGGTACGTCGTTACCTTCTCTCTTTCTTCCACCGCATAAGAGAAAACACTCCGCTGGCTTTGCCGACTAGCCAACCATTTCATTGCCGTCGCTCTCTGCGTTCTCCCTCTCTCGTTTCTTCGCTCCCCACAGATGAGCTTTATTCTAATTTCCTTCCCTTTTCTTCTTCTTTATATCTCACTCATTCGTCTTCTTTCCTCGACTCGCGTCTTCGAGTGATACTCAATGACTTTTGGCTTCATTAATCGCGCAATTATGATCTTCAATGGGTTTTGTGGAGGATCGATAATTATTTCTTAGCCTTCGTGACGAGTGGTGCGCGAGTGCCTCATTCCAGGTGCGTCCTAAGGCAAACCCGATCACAAGGAGAAACAGAAGAGATTTCTACGACTCTTCAACGTCGACAGCAATGAGACGGTCGCATATCTGTGTCAAAATATAATGCGAACACGTGGAGATGTCGCATCGATACTCGGCAGTGTAGAACACCTGTTGAACACTCGACGGTGAGCGTCATATTGTCGCTATTTTTCCAGAATCTGTGCTTCAGAATAAAGACCCGAGTTTCTCTTCTGTGTTCCAGAATTTCCCAGGTATTCACGAGTATCCCACTTCACGACAGTTGGACCAATGACCGTTACACTCTTATGCTGCAGTGCACCACGAAACCCCGTGTACATGGACAAAAGGGGAGTCCATTTTTTTTTTTTTTTTCGTATACGAAATTACTGCTGAGGCATGTCCCCCCACATTCGACACATCACGTGTCTATATCTCGTGATTAATGCCACTATAACCAATGCATGACGTGGAGAGCAAATCGCCGCATTTGCTCTGCATTATATTTCCCTGGACGATCGACCAATATGATCCCGAATTTGCCGTCACGTAATTAGTGATCTCTAATTATGCTGTAATGCAAATACCTTTCAAATACGATATCGCATGACGTCACTCGATAACGGCGATTCGAGTGGTGGCTTCGAATGAATGTAAACAATAATTTGCATCAATGAAGTCCGTAAATGTATTGTTTCAACAAACAAGATGATTTATAAAATTAATGTCTACCCTATTCGACCCTGAAACGCGAGAAAGTGAGTTTAGGAAAAAGCGTCAAGTGAATTGTATCCACTCAACCACATTGTCGCTGTTATAACAATGATTTTTGGATGAAGCGCGTTACGGTGTATGTTTAGGTGCAAAGAGTTTGAAGAATTCGTCACTAAACTTCATTACTTCTAATAATCGTTACGTGTAAATGAGGAAACATTGCCGGAGGCGGGGGCGGGCTCTCCCTCAATCTTGTATGTAGTATATACTAACGTCAGTAGGAAACTAGCTCCGGGCTCTTTCGGCTCAGTGGAAACTTCCGGTCCTAGAGAACGCGAACGAGCTAGCTGCTGTTACTGCTACTGCTACGGCCGCAAGCCAAGACCGGCGTTGTACTTTATGAGCCATTACCACCTCCACAGAAGCCATTGTCGATAGTGACAAGGCCTCGGAAACTGGTACATCTCGAGATCCCGAGACCTTCCTCTTGTTCTCACGACAAAGTGTCGGTACACCTATCGTGGACTTGCACTCCCGTGTGTGTACTCTTCCCTCCGTAACGCTGTGCCTAAATGTACCCGTGGAAGTACAATGTACATGGTACATGATCCTATCTATAACCCCTTATTACCTATAACCCCTTTGAGTAGCCTCGTGGATTAGTATTCGCTGGCTTGACTATCTCGGGTGAACTGAGAGTCCTTACATTTTTTATTTGTCCCTTTTGCATTTTTTGAGATGCGACTGCGTTTGATTGTTTTTCACGCCATACAATGAATGAAAAAATTTAATCATTGTTCTCTCAAAACAGTCAAGTATATACGACTACCGAGCTGAATGATAGTTTGTCCAATATCCTTGTTATATTACTTATGAGTGTTGATTCTCGAAATTTTCGGTAATGCAAATTAGCCGTCGCTAGTTCCGCACGTACTGCTCGGCATAAGATAACCTCGTGGGTTCTGGGTGGATTCTATACCTGGTGGATATGCTAGCTGTTGGGTTGCGGTGGTTACCGGCTCACCGGTATCCCGCGATAGCTATTAAGCGGCAACAATAATGTTACGGTAACTATCTCGCCCACGCCGTTCTCCTCCTCTTCTCTCTTGTATCCTCGCTTAGAGTATTTCACTCTCTCTCTCTCTTACGAATACAAAGCTAGCGCCAGAGCTTGCACACAAGTTGAACTGCAACGGGGAACGATGAGACGCTCCTCAACGTTGCACACAACTGCGGCGAGATACCTCACATCCGGCGTAATAAGGGAATCCGCATAACGTTCGAAGGAGTATTATCGCCGTTATTGTTTCGATTGTCGAGCCGTGGGACGAGTTTGTGGATTGCCAAAAGCTTCACGAGTGCAAATCCGGATTATAATTTCCCTGTGGCTAATATAATATCCAGGGCACAGAATACCGGTTAAGTACACCGATCAAGTTAAAGTCTCAACAGCTCAATCCTTTCTAATTGCACGACACTTTGATAATTATAAATATCGGTGACGATATATCACCTACGTTGAATATTTATATTGCAAAACGATCGAATGTCGTTCAATGGTAGATAGTCAGGGACACTCGACGGACCAATCACTGATTTAGTATTCGATCGAAAAATCTTGGACGAGTAGTAGTAGTTTTGTTAGTTAAACGCGTGATGCCGTTAGATCTCGTCGTATCACGGATCTCCTTCTGTGTTTCAGCTTGAAAATTGGACTCCTCTACTATAATCTCAATGGCTCGAGGTTAGCATATTCAGTCGTGCACCACTTCATGCCATGGTAAACACGTATTCCATCTCTCGGCGCGGAGATTGAAGAAGCGAGATTGGAAAGCGGGTGCTGGCAGCTCCGACGACGCTGTACAGCGCAGTATACTCGTGGAAAATGGATCGCCTTTCTCCCGCTACGCTTCCATCTCGGTGGCTAGCAGCATCACATTGGGTTGGGTAAAGAAGGGAAATGAAATTTCCAACCGAGAGCCTAGGCCACCATCGACGTCCACTGGGATCCTCCACCTCCTCCTCCTCGCCCGCTTAATATTCTGTGACAATCAATGACGATGAAGTTACCGAGAGCATTTTTGTTTTGTGTATAAAGTGTTGCCCGTACGTACCGTAATCCTCTTGCTACAGTGAAGGTGGAACGAAGTAACAGAGGGTTGTTTTCCGTCCATTATCTCGGATGTTCGTGCTTCCGGTTCCGTATTTTCACCTTCCTGAGTCTTAAGTACAAGGCGGCAAAGGAGACAGCTACCGGAGTCTCCGAAGCGTGGTAGTGGTTGGGGGTATACGGTACGAGGTATCAGAGGGTAGATATGTTGGCATACGGCGGGATAGACAGCAGACAAGGTTGAGAGTGAGGAGACATAAACAGGAAAAAAAATATATATATATATATATACCTATATATAAGGAGAGACCAGGTGCCAAGGTTGTAAAGGGAAATCTCGAGTGAGCGTCGGGGAGAGCGGCTAGGATGGTACGGGTCGAGGTGAGTAAAGTTACAGGGAGAGAAGAATTAAAGAGCGTGAGACGGTGTACAGCGATAAGGTGAAGCACAGCCAACCGGGAAGCTTAAATTTAGCACGTATGAATTTTTAATTTTTCCCTGGATTTTATGGCTACCTATTAAAATAGAGCGGATGCTACTGGAGTACAGGGGAGCAGCGCTTCTTCTGGCCACTTTCAAGCGCACCAAAGAGTGTCGAGTGTAGGAGGAAGTGGCGTCATCGTACACACCTCTGTACACACCGACAGTGGAAAGGATAGGTGTATAGTCCGACCCGGTATCCAAAGCACCTCCTCCACACATTCAAGCCCCCGTATCCTCGTGATTCTCTGCCCTTGCGCGCACCAAGAAGTCGAAGGATGTAATCCCCGAAGGAGTTATATTTCCGTGGAAAAGCGCCTCCCAGCGCGTAACGCTCCATCGTTGGATTCCTATGAAATATGCGATCACTCGAATTTATCGTTGCAGCGTGTCCATTCGCGAGACTCCCGTGTTATGGCGTTCGCATACACACACCCACACCCACACACACACACACGTCTAGTATGCGCCCTCGCTTTCCACTTTCTCTTCACTCTGCTATTTCTCCCAAAGCGCTACTACGAACAAATTCTGCACGAATTTTCCAGGCCGATAGTTCACGGCAACCCTCCGGCTACAAATTTTGATGAGTGCTGGGTACCCATGAACTAGCTCATCCAGCAGTACTTCGGCTATGGGCGATATTTTACATTTTGACCGTTTACATGTTGATTTTTCTTTATCATTGTAAATATTTATTTTAATTTTCTATTATTTACAATAAGTTATTGCTCTCTGCATAGGATTCTACCCCGCTCAATTGATGCATTTTCTTTTTTTTCGAAATACACTTTTAATCCTTTCAATTGATATCTACAGTTCTTTTTTTTTTTTTTCAGGTATAATTTTATGGAAAATTCGTGGAGGACAAAATATCCATATTTCATGTGAAGTAACGATACTGGAAACGAGAATGTAGTTACGTGAACCCGCGCACAGGGATGAAAAACCTGCAAACTATATCGTGGAATCTTAAGATGGAAATTAGTTGGGCCAACTGTAAAACCGGTGGATCGTTGTGAAGACAACTCGGCAACTGGCGGCCAAAGGGGAATACAAAACAGAGTTGGATGAGATGGAAACCTACGAGTCATAGACTACCCGGCAGAGATATCGGTCAAGCCGCAAATACCACTGGAGCATAGGCCCTTGGGTATACACAGCACTGGGCGGGAGAGCGGGAGAGCGGGTGCGATGTTCCTCAACCGCTTCGTATAGCACAGTGCAAGGCCAGGTATTAGGTGCAGAAACAGGCTGAGTTACGAGGAGATATAAATTCCGAATATTGGAGTTCCGCCCACTCGCTGCCACCTCCTCCTCCTCCTCCTCCTCCTCCTCCTTCACCACCACATTCTATACCCTCACGCGGCCTCGCTCTCCGGAGCTTCGTTCTACTCAAGATCTCTATATCTATCTCACTTGGCCTGATGGCTGCTCACCCCAATTCCAAGCTACGTAAACCTAGCACCATGGACAACTCTGAGCTTCCGCTGCTTACCATTTGACCCGATGGCTAGAAATTCCCTGTACAACCCGGCACTGGTCTTCGTCTTGACCTGAACTTGCCAAAACGCATTTATGCAGGCTTGTACACAACCCTACTTCACTTTATCCTACAACCAGTCACACCATCTACAGGTTTAATCTATTTGCTCTACTCCTGGGGTTACCCCCGACTCCGCTCCCTTCCCTCTTCCCTCTTTCTCTTCTGGGAATAGAATCGACAAAACCGAGTGGCCTTGTCTCATTTGTACACCATTCCACTCTCCCGAGTAATTTTTATGCGGTGTGTTGCATAGCTGGTTCCATGATTCTGTACAAGTCGTTGAAACCCTATGAGAAGTACATTTGTTCTTAGATCATCTTCATCGAAAATTTCTTTTGCTCCTGTCCAACTTATAAAGGAAGTAGCGCGTGTTCTTTAACGATCAAAGTTCAGTCTCCAACCCACACACGGAGATCGTTACCCTTCGGTCCCTCGACATGCACGCACACATTCCTTCACCGCATCTTCCACCCCATCCGGACTTTCATCGATTTTCTGATTATCTCTCAAACTATCCGCAAAGCGAAAACTCTTCGCCACGTACGCTCAGTGTTCTCAACTTTCGGAGCACATACAGAATTGCCGCTAACGAGCGGCTCAAGGCACTTGAACCAACTTTTATACCGACCAATCTAACCGAACCACATCCAACTCTGTAACAGTTTCAATCTATTACCTTTACTCAACGGTTGTGTTCCCCAAGGAAACCCAATTACTTTTGTTGTCTTATTCACTAAGGAGCGCTTCACTCACTCGTAGAGAACGCTTAGTTTTTCATAAAAAATTTATATTACGAGCTTTCCGTGTCAATGCACTCACAAGATAGTCCGAGATTGGGCAGCTATGTTTTAGGGGTACACTTGACGTGTCGGAATTTCGAAGCGGGCCATATTCACCGCTTTTAACTTATGACCCACAGGGGGTCTGTGTTACGTATAGCGATGACGTTGACTTTGAAATAATGTAATTTCTGGCTATTGGAAATCCATATACATCGGTGTTGTACACCTTTCACCGTACACGCGAGCAATACCGTGTACAATTGTTATCGCAAGGCTGATGCAGTTACCGCTGTCGGTATTCAATGGCCAATGCTAAATTATGCACGATTATCCGAAATGTGCTTGCCTGTATGGAGGACCTTCTCATCGTCAGCTTTCCAGGAGTTTCGAGCCTGTGTTGGAGAACGTACTCTTGTTGTCGCTTGCTCTATGGTTCGCTTTGCTTCGATCAAGTTACCGTCGCTCATCGATTCGAGCATCCTACCGTGCAGTAGTCCCTCGAGTTTGCAATTTCTAATAGCGCTACGCAAACAATGTCCCATTAGAAATCCGAGGGTCCCGAGTCTCTCGAGTTCCCACTCGATCGAGTCGAAATTCTTCCTCCCAAGCGAGCTAAAAATTTCAATACTCCAATGATGATTCATTCAATCAGACCCAATATCACATTTTCCAGTGAGATTACGTGCGTACGGTTCATGACCTCCTATATCCACCCAATCAAACGATCGAGCTATCTTCTCGAGAACAGCGATACAGATTTAACTCAGGAAATGAGCGCGCGAAGGAGGGTCGAAAAACCATTCGAGAACTCTACGGTGAAACACCTTTTGGCCATTAGCGGTGCGGCCAGCGCAAATAGCAAGTACGCGAATTCGGATGGTATAGAAGCGTGCTTTATTTTTAACGTTTCCATTGCATTTCTGCACCGAAGAATGAACCGGGTCGGATATCGTCAGGGACCACAAATCATGAACTGAGAATTCGTTTACGAATTTCAAATCAGACACAATTGTGCACCTCATGATCGCCGATAGCGGATTGTATTTTTTTTTTAATTAAAAAAAAAAATCCAATACCGGATAGTCCTAATTCGACTGATGTAAACCGCTCAAAGCCCCTCACTCACGCTCACCTCCCAGATTAAAGCACCTCTGTATCAAGAATTCTGCAAAGCATGCAACTACTCAGGATTGTCGGTGAGTAAATCCTTTTCACGGCTTGCGGTCTTGGGTATCGAACGAGAGTGAATTGTCCGCTCTATCCGTGTGCCCTCAGCAAGCCGACTCATCTTCTCGTAGAGATAGTAGTTTCCGTGGGTTTCGATTGAGCGGGAAAACCTCCGAGGCGAAGAAAGGTGATGTCGAGCATTGCATCTCGGTGCGCATAGCCCGCCGCACCACGTGCCAAACTTCCCACACACTTTGGTTCGTTCAAGGAGGTCAGCAACGTCAACCTTACCCCAGACTCTGCGTCTCGTTTTCGGCTGATTCTACGAGTCCTTTCATTTTTAATGCACAACACAACCTATTCTCAATGCGAAGAGAACACATTTTTCCGCTGATAAACAGCGGATAATTAGCTGGAAATTTCCGTCATAGCTTGTTCGACATAGCGGAATGAGCAGTAGAGTAGCCAAGGGTACGTGAAGGGGGAAGGAAGTCTGTCGAAAGCACTCGGATACAATTTTGTGCTCGCCGGTTTGTAAGTAACGAGAAAAACTTTATCCTTTCATCTTCCATATCGCGCTTGCGTTTTTGGAGAAAGGTGTGAGCGTATGAAATGCGGATCGTGGTCGTGGTGCGGAGAGTAACGACAGTAGTAGTCGTAGTATTGGTGGTGGTGGTCCATGTTGCCACCTCCAAAGCGATGGGGATGGTACAGAGATAGAGAAAGGTGGCATTAGTCCGCGTACATTTCTTCGACCTTAATGCTGAGTGTGCGGGAAAGGGTACGAGTGCCTCTGGTCCTAAAACGAATGAGCAACCCGGAATATAGAGAGAAAGGGGAATAAGAAGGAAGAACAAAGTAAGGAGAGTGGAAAAGAGTGCTCGCGACGTATATCTGTATGTTGGTGTTAACTGTATATAAGGGACCGTGCTCTCCCTCAAAGCTCCATTTATTTTTGTCCATTCCCTCTCTCTCTTATATATACCAACGACTCGAGGTCTATCGAACTTGTGCCTTACCGAACTGCATCAGCCGCTCGTTTCCCAGGACGATGCAAGAGCCAGCCACTGACGCGGTCGCCTCTCCACCTGGCAATTGCCCCCGGACCTTAAGTACTTTGTAGCGAGAATGAACAAGGAGCAACCAACGACGCTGTAGTGCCGCTGGGAAACGAAAGGATGAGTGAACATCCAGAGCCTGTGGCCGAGAGAGGGAGCTGAAATAGTGGTAACTGAAGAAACTTTACTACCCCCGCACTATACTCCCCCAATCCTCGTTCTCACTAGACGATGCATACACTACTTTCTTCCATTGTTATAAATTTCCAATTACCACGGTTAAACCTCAAGTGAACCTATATATACGCCCGAGAAAGATTATTTTTTCAAAATCACAATTGCATCGTCTCGTATAAATCGATATACCGTATTATCGATATAACACTTTTTCCAAATTTTTTGGATAATTTTCTTTAGTCACTAGCTGACGAGATCGCACCTCACGATAGAGCGGAACGAATGCAATTGCTCGCGGAGTGGAATTTGAATGGGAAAGTAGAATTAATGAGCTCCGAGAGCCCTATAGGGTAAATGCTACAAAAGCAATTGGCCGTAATTTAGAATGAGAATCTGGACAATCGAGCTCATGACCTCCCGTGGAGATTCGAAAATCAGAGATAAGTTTCATGGTATACGTGCCCGGAATAACGCGATGATCCCTCGCGAAGCTCGAGACTCGAGAGAAGCAGATCGAGTTTTATCGATGCGAACGAGAGTATTCTCGTGATCTAATCTGGATGCGAGCTGGCCGCGTACATACATCCGATGCGCCCCCTATCGTGGAAAGGATTTATAAGCAAGCAAACGAGAGATCGAATGAACGGCAGCGCCGAGGGAATGAGAAAGAGGTTGTAGGCAGTGGTTCGGTCGTAGGCAGGAGAAATATCTTTGACGGCCTCGCCAATGAAATTTACGATGAGACCTCGCGACTCCCTCTCCCTCTCTGTCTCTCCCTTTGACTCGCCCTGCCGATAGCCCCCTACAGGAGGATCCAGCAAAGTCGAACGATCCGAGAGCTTGCTTACATTTGCATAACGTTTACAGAGCGAGGTCGTATCGGCGGATACGTCACGATCACCTGAAATTGGGAGGAAGATTTATGGAGCATCGGATAGGAAGAGATGTAGAGGAAGAAGGAGACAGCCATTTCGATAAACCCTCTCTCTCTCTTTCCCTCCTTTTGCACATACTTTTCCGCATCCCTTTAATCGCTCGCAACTATCAATGAGAAATCCGAATTGCCAAGACCTTTTGACGAGACGTGCAAAAATCTGAATCTGTATCGTCATATCCAGACACTTGGACTAATTACAAATACAATTACTAGAATTGCGATCCCTAGATATTTTTCCATCGAGGATAAGACACAGGCAAAAGAAATAAAACAAAGTATTTGTCGGCTGGTTACGGGTTTCCGCTCCCGAAAATGGGATGGCGGTTTTTTTCAGACTCCGACACCTGACTGTGGCTGTCGGTGAGTGTGTCGGGAACATATCTCACTGAGAAAGTCTCTTTGTATGTATATATATACATATATATAGATGGATTCGTCTTTCACTTGACGCGGCAAGCTGTGTCCGGTAGTAGTACACGCGATTTACGTAGCGGTATACGGAGAGCGGAGGCGGGGCGGGCGGAATGTCCTCAGGAAGGAACCGACTCCGATATCTCGTGGGCAATGTGTTTCAATCCAACATTCGAAGTGGTGCTGGGGTACTGTTAGAGAGCAAGGGGATGGAAGAAGGTTGCACGATGCTATAAGCGGGATTTCAATATTTTATGCACCCCGTGAGCTCCGGGTAGGGTCGAGGGTGGGCGTTCGAGCGGATGCATCGGCGGAACTACCACGGTGCGAAGGGAGTACCGAAATGTACCTATCTCGTGCCCGTTACTTCTTCACTACATTTATTCCCTCCTTTTACCCTTTTCTTATTCCTACCTTTCGACCCTCCCACGCGTTTCTCTCTACACCCTGGAAATTCGACCCCCACTGTATACGCCAGTGTGTTAAGCGCTTCGCGAAATAAAAGAGGATAAGAACGAATGCGGTGCATATGGAGAAGGAAGTTGAATGGACTTTTTTTTTTTTTCTAGGGAAAAGCCATGATTTTTCTTCTCCACCCTTGCAGTCCTGACAGTCACTCGAGTATAGTCTCGGCTTCAACCCTTCGCATCTTCAAGACGTACGTACGTTTATGCGAGAGCCAGATGAACGAAAATCAATACTTAACGAGGGAGTACAAAAAACGTACGAGACATATATTCACACCATATATGCCTTTGAATCCAATGGCTCGAAAGAATAAGAATATACATCAGAAAACCGGCGAAGAAAAATCGAATTTGAGTTGAATCGGAGGCTAA
Organism: Clistopyga incitator; assembly: GCA_947507545.1. Taxonomy (NCBI): domain Eukaryota; kingdom Metazoa; phylum Arthropoda; class Insecta; order Hymenoptera; family Ichneumonidae; genus Clistopyga; species Clistopyga incitator. The sequence continues at coordinate 8,763,912 of OX382186.1, forward strand.
CGGAAAAAAAAACTTACCTTTTTGCTTGTAGCTCGTGGAGTGGATAACGAGAAGGAAAAAGCGATGGGAAAATATCTCATCTATCTCATGTACATTTATCGGTATTATATATTGTTGCCGTATACCTCGGAGATGCAGATTGGACGGTGATGTCGAGTATATGGGATACCCTCGAGGGCGGCCCTCACGTTCCGGAGAAACCGCGAACACCACGTGCCTCCAGGGTGAGATAGATTTTCTTGGAATAAATTATAGCCAACCGATGCCGGAAAGCGCGAAAGTCCCGAGGCTAACATCACCCCCCCCCCTCCCCACCTCCTTTACCGGCTCTTCTGGCCGCACCTCGCCTCCACCGACGCATCGATGAGCCCGACGAGCGCCCGATCTCCGGGATAAGATATCGTCCCGATGAAATTACACTTATTGCATTTCAGCAATGGCTACTTCCGTGCGGGGAACAGGCAATTTAACCGCGAGCGGCTCGTTGGATATCCGGATATTGCGCGTGGTCCTTCGTCTTCCGGCGTCTGCCTCTCTCGCCATTGGCGCCTCTATTCGTACTAAGGAATCTTCGCAAATGACATATTTTGTCAATTTTTTTTATTTAACGAAAGGCGTTCGAAGGGACAATTCGGTGGATGACGTCTAATTCGAGTTTTTGGAGAGTTCTAATTACCTGGACGTTATACTCATTATATGATCAGAGCGTGAGTGCGGAAAAATTCAAGAACAGTCTTATTAGCTCGGTTGGACAGTCGTTCTCGCGCGGAATTCTCAGGTTATTTATGAGTCAGTCGGCTCTTAAGTTTCGAAAAGAATGGAGATTTTACGAGTTTTCGCAGTGGAAGGTCGAAAGGGAGAAAAAGATGCGTAGGTCTCGCGCGCTTGATGCGCGTTATCCCGTCTTTCAATAAGTATGACCGCCCGAGGTGCGACCGACTTACCGCATGCGCGTTCTTTTACTCGAGTACCTCAACGTAATTCGTTGCACCGACAGAGCCCCTCGGTAATTGTCGACGCACGTTGTAAAATGGCCCTTGGACATCGGCGCACTGTATAATACCATGGCAGCGGAATATCGGCGTTCCTCAGACAGGACGGTTCGGCAAAAAGTGCGAGTAAGAGGAAGGCGCTCAGCGCGGACCTCGTGCTGATGTGAGTACGAGGAAAAAGAGCAGTTTCGAAGATCCGTTAAATCCGATAACGCCTTTCGCGATAACGGATAAATATAGGGGTCGGGTATAAGTAACATATGATGTGGCCATTTGATTTATTTTTTCCTCTGCATGTGTGAGCAGTACACACACACACGCAGATACACACGTTCATGATCATTATATTATTAATTTTCATGGATGGAAATGCAGGAAATGCATACGAGAATAATGCTGATTGATTCATCTGGTCGAAGGAAATTTAGCTGGAAGCTCCGATCCCTTTTATCCAAAATAAATCGATGAATATTCCTAATGAGACTCAGCTGGATCTCCGATAATAAAGGAGTAAAGCGATTTCGTTGCTCGCCGTTGCAGGTAAATGAGATGCAGATCGAAAAAATTCTCGACGAAAGGCAAGACGAGACGAGACGGTGCTCGGCAGCTGTCGTTGAGAATCTTGATGCAACGATTCTCTCCCTCCCTCTCTCTCTCGATCGACTCCAGCTGCTCGCTGCGACTCGCGTCTCGATTTCCAGGCGTATGGGCGGTCGATCAAATATACGCTCGCTATACTCGCGGAATCCAATCAAGTGCTTTGCGGACGACTTTGCTTTCGGCGGCAGAGAATAAATCGGTAGCGGTATGCGGCACGTATAGACAAGACGGGAGCTATTCACGGTTCTATCTCAAGCTCAAGCACCGCCCACCGTACATAATTTTCACATTTTCATTACACATGGAGTATAAATAAAAGTGCTATATGCAAAAAGTCGATTTACGGATTTCGATGAAAATACGTGTTACCGATATCTCCGATTCCCCACCGATATTCACTCATTTCTGTCCGGTGGTTGTCTTTTATGAAGACATTTTATTTAGATAAAAAATTGTGGTATCGACCTTCGTCTAATCGACAAACGCTGCAGATTTCGCTGCAATTGTTCTCGCGTTGATGTTCGGCGTCTTTGTGCCGATTTTTTGGCTGGACTGGATCGTTGGCGAGATTGGCAAAAGGGAATATTGCAGTGGGTACCGCCGCGGTACGTGAAATACCGTATATACAATACATGCGATATGCAACTACGATTGGACGGTATCAAGAAAGAGCCTTTGGCAAAAAGGGCGAGGGGGGGGATTCCGTCGGTTGTAACCCGGGTGCCTGCCCCTTTCATGTACCAACTGCTAGAAAAACTGGTCTAGAGTCGGACGACGAGTTTTGTGCGTCGGGACGATGCCACTCACCGTATTAGCTTTGGAATGGATACGCGTGTGTACTGCTCTCGCGAATAGTGCGCAACTGTAAATACGGAAAATGAAAAAATTTTTCGTAAAGGCCCAGGGCAACCGATGCTAACGTTGTACGGATGGATGGCTGGATACCGTCGAGTATTACCGGCAAAAGGGCAATGAGACTCCTTTCTACTGCAAAACTGTACTGCGACGCATTATTCTCGCACGGCATATCTCCCTCTCTCTCTCTTTCTCTCTGGGCCTTCGCCTCTCTCATCCTCCTTCTACTTGCTCTTACTTTGTATCGTACGATCCTATCGATCGCTCCCAATACCGAAACGTCTAAATTTTCAGTCGATGCGTGCGCTTGTACCGTCATTTCCAAGAGAAACTGAAAGCACCTTGTGTGCGTGTGTTACTCTCGGTCTTTCCCGTCAATCGTGTATATAGCCGAGGGTATATAATCTGAGGGAGGTCTAGCCATTGCCATGGTGGAGGTGGAGGGAGGGAGGAAGCTGCGAGCTGGGAGGTGGAGATGGACATGAAGGGAAGCGTGTGAGATTGCAAGGGTGGATATAGCTGATACAAATATGTATCAAGGGAGTTTGGTCTCGAATAGGGATGTAGGGAGCAGGCGAAGTTGGCAGTGAGCCAGGTTCGATACACCTAGAGGGCATTCAGCGTCTGAAACGGGGATGCCGACATCCAAACTCGAACCCTGCTCTTCTCTGTCTGCTCTGTGCAGCCCCATCCACTGCTATTACGGACTCACCTTTGTATGTCTATCCCCTTCAATACTACACCGACTCTTATTGCTGGACTGCCGGTCGGTCAATGTGTCTGAGTTCGGTACTCGTAAAATATCCGAGGCTCACACGACTCGTTGTCTTGTCCAATTAATTATGACTGCGTATTTCAACGAATAGCAAATACCTGATCGGCTGTCATGTTGGATCACATGTTGGGATGAGTTGCGCCGCATATTTATCGAGATCAATCGATGATTAGGCAAGGCAATATAGCTAATTAGGAAATGAACTTCATTTGATTCTCATCTTTCAGTAATTATTTCCGGTTTGTATTAATAACGTTGACTCGGTTAACAATTGGGTCGAATATATTGATTTGTCCTGATTGTACTGTGTGGTTTGGATTATTTTCGATAACTTTATGTCGGGCGACCGCGTAAACAGCGGAATGAGACCGACGACGGTAAATGCACGTATTAATGGAAATTTCATGGTGGCACGAGAGAGGGAGGTTGCAATTAATGCCGCGTAATTAACCACCCGGAAATGTTCGTTATGAAGGAAGTATGTGGGTCAGGTTGTTACGTTCAGAGCCGGCGAGAGAGGCCACCGCGGATGCGATATTTCAATTGTCCATTTCGGCGATCGAGAAGACCTCACACATTCATAACAGAATAGATATCGTCCGAAGCGTACACGTGTCAACATTAATTCGCTGGCCCTGCTCACATCTCCCAGTCTCTGACCCACTTTTATCCTTTTTTTTTTTTTTTTATCAAGTGCGCTCCTCCATTGAACTTTATAGCCACGATCGAGTGATTCATCGATGCATAATAAAACTGACGTTCACCTATACATATATATATGTGTGTGTGTGTCCCAATCTACCTGGGTACCGTACGAAATAGTACAGGAATATTTTATATCTGCCAAAGTATATGGAAGCCAATGTCATGGAGTTCGGCTACATAGCCTTCCAATTCGCGTACGTTCTCTGTGGTTGTAAAATGGTCCTTTCATAGCTTTAATACTTCGGTAACGTTCCAACATATTGGCTCATAAACCTCATACTTTTTCATTGCGATGAATATTTAAAAATTAATTAATAAAGGGTGATAAATCATTGGAGATTCATCCGGCTCACGTCGGACATTTACCTTTTTTTTTTACCATACCACCTTTGTACATTCCGAGTTCGCCTAAAATATAAAAAGAAGAAGAAAAAAGCGTGAACGTTAATGTAATAAATCAGTACATCGTTATACGTTGACAAATCGGCATAATTTGCCAATAAGCCGATCGATCGGTAGTTATCCCTGCCCATAACTGCCCGAATTTGAGCTCTCTTACGTCCTTCGTTTGATCGAGTGTGCAGTCGATAATAGCCAGAATCAAGCCCGTGTCTCGCGTCTCGTGTTTGGCCCGTGAAACGTCCACCTGCGAGCACCAAAGGAAACCCAGCCCTTTTAATTAAACTCCTTTGAGTGTTTAGATCGGCCCCTTGAACATCCGACCACGCTCTGTTAAGCCACGGCCGAAGGTCGTTCATGCTGGTGCAAGCACGTACTCATCTCGAGCGATAAACCCACATCGAACTTACTGTTAAGATTTTGATTGGATATTGATCGCGTGGGGGGTAACCGGAGGCTGGGACGGCGTTGCATTCCTGTCGGATGAGCCGAATCGATATGACCGCACGCGCCGATTTCTCGAATCATGCCTTAACTTTAATAACAAACAACAACAACTCACTTGGTTCATTGAGCCAAGATTTCATTTGTCTTAATTAAGCGTTTCTCGGTGTCCCATATCTATTTAATCATCTGATATCTATAACAAAAGCTTTGTTCCAGCTCACACGGAGCCCACGGACACTTGTGCATTAATCGGATTACGTGCGGCCATTCGTTTGTCATACTTACGGCAATTCATTCGGTATACGCGCATATGTACATTCCAAGTGTACATACGTATCCATATATTTGAATAATAACCTGGCCACTGGTTATCCCGGTGGATCGGAGTAAGAGGATTGCTCTCCGGGACGATTCACGGATTGCATCGAGACCAGGGCGTTCCTTATTCCGAATTTGCCATTGAGGTTGCTGCTGGGTTTCCGTGCACGTGGTGAACAATGCACGAGTAGCGACAGCATCACCGCAACGCGGCGACGTCCGAGGAAAGTAAGTGAGCTCCGGAGCACGCGGCACGGAGTTTCTCCGGTCTCCGGAGGGCAAACGTAAGCCGCGCGTTTCTCCGCTGTGCATTCTCCGGCTGATAAATCGCCCGTCCGACTTGGACGCCGCTTCGACATGCTCAAGCGCTGTTTATGCAGGGCGCTTCTTAAGTGTATCGTGGAGAAGCTTCTGTTCGGCTACTACGCTCAGCGAAGTGCGGGCCAACGGGGGAATACAGGAGGAGGAAAAATCAAAGCGAATGTATTGCACGGGAGGATGACCGAGAAATATCAAAGTGGTGGGAAAAATCGAAGGACCAAAAAGGAAGAACCGAGTGGGATTGCTCACGTGCATCGTGCGAGAGGGGCCAACATGAGAAAGAGACGGCGATGGCAACATTACAGATGCGGAAGATGTTGCGGGCGGGCGGCCGAGCTCAACCGCCTTAAACCACACTCATCTCCATAACGGGTTGAGTGCGCAAAGTTCACCTCACACACACACACGTACACATTCGACTGTGTGTCGTGTACTTAGCTTTCTCTCTGTTTCTCTCTCTCCTTACCTGATTCTCTCGTTCATGGTGAGCCATTCTTTTGCCTTATTCACTGTCAGGTGGTTTGACACATTGTTGACTACCCTAAGTAGATGCGTGCCCTAACGACCTGGCAAAATGACCACACTATCTTCGATAAAGAGGATACGATGTTGATCATAATCACCGAGCTTTCGTTACAGTAATCGTTGTTCAGTTGATGAAATTCACGTATTTCTTGTAACAATAATTAACAACTAATACGCAGATTACCTTTTCATCTACCGCTTTCTTGCTTCTATTTTGCATTTTCAACGCATTTAACAAAAATTCTAATACAGCACATAACGAAAAAGTAATTATCATACAGATTGGTGAGAAACAGCGATGAAAAGGGCCGCGTCGCATTTGACAGGAATAAGTAAAATAATTAAGGTGGCAAAGGTATTCGTCGTAGAAGTGCGTTCTTGCGCTACATATATATATATATATACAATATGCATCGCTTAGTATACGGCAGAACACTCGGTCTCTCATCGTCTAGAAGTGACACTCGTAATTGCGTTCAGTATAGAAATTAGGGCTGCGTCAAACGCCATCAGCTATCAGAGAGAAAGGGCGAGCATCAGGAGAGCTCGCACCGGAGTGCTGTAATGAAGCTTTCTAATTACGTTCTCCCCTCCACTCTTGACAGCGCCGCTAAAGGTTCCGCCGGTGTAAGGCTTCGCCTTGCCTAGTCGAATAACGATATTCCCGCGTGAAACCAGTTGGTACAAAGACATTACGTCTGTGACGATGCTGGCAGGCCCGACGATAAGGCAGCGGGCCTCTCGATTTTCTCCACGATTAATGTGCTTCGCTCTCGGGGCTGACAGCCAGATTCTCGCGGGCTCCAATCGAAGTGACAATGAATGCAATGTGTGTGTATACATGTACGTAGCTCACTTTATAATTCAATGTGACACCGTGGAGAGCCTGAAAGACGCTGATAAAGCGTCTGACAGTCGTCGAGAGAAGCTCGCGACGGAAATTCTCAACCTGCGAAATTTTACGCTATTGCGTTTGACGTCTATAAGCAGAATTAAGTATCCGAGCGATAAAAATGATTCCGCGTCACAAATGTCCCGATAACTTTTAATTAGTTTCGCTTTAAATGCATCTCTCACTCGCGCTCATTTTCAAATGTCTTGACAAACGTGTTATCGTCTCAAACGGTACAATGGATACGTAATTTCAAAAGGGAATCGCTATTTCGAGGCTCGTATCGTTTACACACAGAGATATGTACAGCGAGCTTCCAGAGTTCGAAAACTATGCATTAGCCACGGTAACAGATTGGCGCAGATGAGAGAGACAGACTCCGATCTGCTACACCCCCAATCGATCTCTGAGTTAGCACTTGACTTTCGCTCGATCGAAACGACCAAGGTGACTAACTCGTGGCAATGCTTTTGCAGCCCTATCACTCGATTTTCGCTACCAGCTTTCATGGATGCGAGATCCCCCTCTCTATATATATATATCTCACCTCCTTTGCTTCGTTGGTACACAGACTGCACGATTCCCTGAATGATGTTTGCTGAAAATCTAATATACGAGTGTAACTTTGGCTATTCTATACACGTTAGATCCCAAACACTTTCCAGGCCAAGCGGTACATCGACACTAAAAGCTCCCTCGAATCCATCATATATACTACAGCAACCGGGGATGATACCACTGTACACCGGAAGCTAAGGAATAGAGAAATCGAAACGTTTAGGCAATTCCGAGACTAACATCACATCGTTCTCTCCCTATACATACATATATCTGCAGCTACCGTATGTGCAATGCAAATACAGAATTCATAGGCCTCTACTACACACACACACACACACACACATGTGGATGATCGTGAAATGCAAAGCATCTATGTGCTGGCCAAGAGGCCCTTCAACCTTATATTTGTCGTATATACACAAGAACCGTCTTTCATTATCATATATAAAGGAAATAAGTATACCGAGGAGTTTGTTACAATAGAATTGCACTTTCTATTTATTACGATGCATTTGTAAATTTCGCTGAAACATATATTGTATCACTGATTTGATTACAACTTGAATATAGACAACAAGTACAAATGGAGAGGATATTGTAAATGAGGTTTATCTTATGTCGGCTCTCGAGTTTGACGTTAAAGAAAATCCAATATTTGTTTCCAAGTAAGAATTACACTAAATCAGGTGCTCGTGTATAAATCGAGATGCAAGTTCAACGAAGCAATCAACAAATGCGCTAAAGTAATTTAGGACAATGGTGCCGCAGCTCGTTGGGTGAATGGGGATAGTAGCGATGGCAACGACGAAGACGACAACCACAAACATCTCGGAAATAATTGTAGCCGAGCTTGCGCTTGTTCAACGTCGTCGTCGACGTCGTCGTCACCGCAACGCCGTCGCGGCTCTGTCGCAGTCTCAAGTATAGTTCTATATATATTTCCTTTTCCTTTTAGCGACGTAATCCGTATTTTATTGTCTATGAGGATAGTGTGTACACTCGAAAAGGCCGGAGAGTGCTCGAGAGCACACTCGAGGCGAACCCTCGATATCTCGGTCTATCCGTTTTTTTTTTTTTTTTTTTGTCATCTCAGTCAGCTCCTGTCTCCCATCTCACTTTACTCTCACCCTTTATATTCACTCTTCGAGACAGACACCCCCGAGAAGGCGATCAAGCGGCTCTTGATTGCCGAAGCGAGCTCGGCAAGTGCCATCTTCCTATACTTGCACTGCCTGACAAAATGGCCGTCATCGTTTTCGATGGGCGCTACGAGATCCCATGGAAACGGATGATCGCTTTACCGGAGCGACTCGTGCAATTTACAAGCAATCGGACAACAGCTATTCCAAGTCCATTTTGTCACGGAAGTCGTGATACAGCTCAAGAAAAAAAAAAAAAAAACGATAATACGTTGATTTTTATTAATGTCGTAGGAAACGTTGTAGACAATGTCATTTTGCGGTATAAAAAAAAAAAAAAAACGGAAACCGTAATATAACGTTGGTGCAGTTATTCGTGGCGAACATCTTAATGGATTTCGAATGCTGTTGGATAGGAAGAAGACGAGGGGGATGAAATGCATTCGAGAAAAAGGAAAGCCAGCTATGCGGTAGTACGCGATGCTATCGGAATGCGATATATAAATGTAAATGAGTTGTGCTTTCGCGGTATGTGCAATTAAGAAGTTATGAAATTCTTCGCTGTCGGAACATCTTTCGTTGGAGGTGGGCTTTGGTTGTAGGGCGGCGGGAAGGGATGGAAGATGCGAGAGGGGTAACCGTCAGACGGCAAGTATGCCGGTTGATGATTTATGATTGCTTGTGAGCGCACTGCGCGATGGCTTTGCCCCGTCTACATATATACATATACGTACAACATCAGACATCCACTGATGTCCTCCGCGTCTCTTTGATTATCGGATTAAATACTCTCGAGAAAAATCATACGCTTCGCGAAATGTCGAAATCCTTCTGCAAATAAGCAAACCCCAAGTATAAACAGATTAACGCAAATACGAAAACGATCGACAAAAAAAGGCAACTATTGCGAAAAAATTAATAGCTCATAAGGGAATGGCAAAAGGGACAGAGAAATTTTCATCGAAATTTTTCGCACTTCCGATTGGCTCGCGTTCATTAATATAAGTGTGCAAGGGACCGATAGTCTTGAAAAAAAAAAATTTTTAATCATATTTTTAATGAATCATCGAAATATGTTCTCTGAATTTAGTATACGGTTGTTTAAACAGAACAAATTGCGGATATTCACTGGCATTGGTCGAAAGATAGATATATCTATAGTGCGGATAGTTTGAGTTGGAATTGAAAATTTATTTCAATTTTTTAGCCGTCGATGGTTCGGAGGTAGTGAGTAGACCGAGGGCCATGTTACGGCTTGGCGAGCGTTAAAACGGATGAAATGAATGGGGCACGGCAAATGCATCCGACGAGTTGCGTCGCTCAGCGTTTCATGCACGTGCCATATTTTACGGTGTTTTCATTCGAAAACATAAACTTTACGGGCGCCGGCAATTAAAAAGTCGTCACAGATATGAGACGAATTTGCATTTACCGACAGCGAGGGTGCTGGCCGTCGAAGCCTCGGTGGAAAGGAGACAAATAATTCCTTTGGGTACTCGTCTCACGTACCGTGTACATTAAACAGTCCCGAACTCTCCCGAAAGCAAAGCCCATTCGAATCTGCGAATAAACAAAGGTCCCTTAATTCGCTATTATTTTTGGCGTATTGCTCAGATATCTTATCAATGGTAGTAATTTTTAGATTCAAAAGTTTTAGTTATGGAAAAAAACGATATCGAATTATGATATTAATTAAAATTTGTACTGTGGTGAGGTACAGACTTCCCGTTTTTGTCTGACTCCCTCGAAGTGAAGTACAAGCGACAAATTTGTGCAATATTTGAGAAATGTCAAAAGTAATACGTTTGCGGCTGTGAAAACACTGATAGACGCAGGGAGGTGTTGTATCCTCTCACTGCACTTAATGACATAGCGGTACATCACGAAGAGAGGGTTCATCGTACGCCGGAACAGTTCTAACCACAGTTTAAGGTGCTGAGATGAACCTGGAGGCTTGCGCACGGTGTCTGCACTCTCAAGATATACCGTAAGGTTCAAGTATTCAGCGTTGCCGTTGGAGTATGTTGATACATCATCATGTACGTTTCACTGGCCTCGGCATCCAAAAGCGTATTCGCCTCAGAGCCACATATTTGCCATTTGTGTATCGAACCATCAAAATATTGATATTTTACTCGGACACAATTGATGCATTGATGACTATTCAATTGCTAGACTGATTTCCATGTGAAAAAAAAAAAAAAAAAACACACACCCAAAAGTCCAAAAACCTCGGGACAATTATAGTTTCATCCGTTACATCCGATTTTTCTAAAGTCTAAAATAAACTGGAAGAATGTACGCGTAAAATATAAATATCCGCGCGTTTCCCGTGCCTAGGATAACGATATTTAAAATCGATATCGGGCAATCTTAGCGCTCGGCGGCTTTGATGGCATAATCCTCCACCGGAATATACGAGAGGTAGTAAACTCAGATCGCGTACATCGCTGCTTGTCCAAAGGGTTGTATACGTATATATAAATATATATATATATATATATATACATGTATAACGGGTAATGTATGATACCAGTTTACAATAGTGTATGCTTTGCCCCGAACAGACCGTGGCCACTGCACCCCATAATACTTAACTTCTGCATATATCATAGTTACAGCAAGAAAATTCTACTTAGGAAATGCGATCTCGAGAGCTCGATTTTTTAGGTCGCCACTGAATCCAATTGAAATGATATTTTCAATGACTTTTTTTTTTGGCGGGATGTCTTAAAAGGGACCTGTCAATTCGCGAGATATATAGAGGCAAAAATGATACACAGTTTGACGTTGAATGGTTATATCTATTGAATTGTCCTTCGATCGTGCCCGTATATCGACTAGCCCTTTTGATGAACGACGCAAGTTCGTGCGATACCGAGTGAGGCTATGGACACGATTATCGGCGCAATCCACTCCCAACAATTGGATTGCGCCGATGGGCTAACACGAGTCTCAATAAATTTTCACGATTGCACGCCCATGCGGGTTTTCTCGTAAGAATGACACACCGGGCGACGAAGTCTCCGATGGATTATCGGCTAAGATGGCTAACAATTGTATCACATAACAGCGAGTCATGTAATGCCTCGTTTCAGCCTCATCACAGCGAGAACTTGGTCGGACCATGAGACGATGAGCTACTCGGTCGAGCAGTCCCTCGCCTATCTATTGTTTCGATGAATGGGCGACGTCTCGAGCCCATTCTTCATCGTCATCCGCCCTAATCTATGTTGGAACGTTGATTACGTTGGAGAACTTTGCGCACTACCATGAAACGTTAATTGCTAAATGGTAATTGGTAGGATAGTTATTTCCGGCGAGTGATGGAATTTTATTTCAAGTTCGTGGAGCAGTAATCAGACTGTTATTTTGGAAAGTGGTGAAATTAGGGAAAAAAGTGAATGCCGAAGGATGCGTCGACGGCGTCGTCACAACTTGGCGAAGCGTTTCGTGTTTCGCCTCGAAACGTTTCGTGTCTCTTCGTCCCAGCTTCTGCATCTCCACCGCCTGTGCACATACCGCACACTCGCGCATACACAGGAAACTCTCGTCATCCCTTTATTCGACGTCTAAAACCCCCGAACAATGAACGCGACCGTGTCTCCCTGATATTAATACATTCAAATTAGCCATTGTCGGTGTAGGGCGCAGTCGAGCACACGGCGGACTTTGACTTTTCGAGCAATGGCATTGCAAATGACGTAGCTCATTGTCAGCGTCGCGATAATTGCTGGCGGTCTGGAGCACACGCGATTCGAGCGCGCCTAACATGAGATTCTGAAACCGCGAGCACACACACACACACACATACATATGTACATATACATTCTTCACTTTACGAGGAAAACCATTGAATGCCCGTGAAATTTATAGCACGATTATTATTTCGCTTATTTGCCTTTTTATTAATGAGGAAATTATTAATCTCTCTAATGTTCCCAATCGGTAAATTTAGGGCTCAGTGTAGGAAAGTCAGAAAGCCTTGGGAGAAGGAGTTTCTTGCTGTGTATTAACATAAATAGGTGGGCTCGCACTGTCGTATTCCACAAAGTACTGGGTTACGTGGAGGCGGCGCAAAAGCTTCTTCGGTGTGGAAGTTAAAGCCGTGTATATCCAGGAGCATCGGTATACCGCAAAGCAAAACTAGGGAAGAGACTCAAAGTGAAGAGGCTCTGTCTCGCTTTCGCCTAACGCCCGCTGTTCACTCGGCGCGGATACGACCACCACATCTGCCGGATAGTCAGTGACGTGTCTCAATATTTGGTGCCGCAGTTTCACCGGGAATTTGACTACCAAATGCGCGGCTTCCCGACATCCCGAATATCCCCAGAACTCGTATTCCATTGTGGTTTTAGTCCACCGGCCAGCCAGAAGGAATACAAGAGTCGGACAACAAGTTGCATTGCTTATATACATCCCCGTCTCTGGACAATCCACGAATCGGTTGAAATCGGCAATGGGCCTCAAATTTTCGAGTACATTCCATTGCCACGGAAGTGGACAATCGGTACATTTACATTCTCGGACATGGGAATTCGAAATTTCGTCATTTGCCATTCCACGTGGATAACTGACCCTCGACTACTCCCATTGGTTCCGCAATTCTTCGTATGTTTGGTGTAACACCAAAGAGCACCGACCGGTTTTCATTTTTTTTTTTTTCAATTATTTACGATTATTGAAATATTTTGGTACCTCGAAATGCCAAGTATCACGCTCGTTTGAGTTTCATCTGAAGTTACCCTTGTATCCAAATGTATGCAACTGCATATGGTAGCCCGCAATTAAAAAGGCGGGGTCTCGAATGTGTCTTGATGCACGATGCTCGCGTACCGGTCTTCACCTTTCCGAGAGTAATAATTGCAAATTACGCTTTCACGTGGGCCGTACGAGGAGCGTACGCTCTTGACACGTAGCATGTGTTGCTCACGGAGCCATCACCGCACCATTGCTAACTTTGCGGTGTTATCCATCCAAGAGGACGAGACGGAAGATCGCGAGGCTGGGATTTTCTCTTGGCGTTCGTGTATAAATTAAAGCAACACGGAGACACGAGGGCCGGGAGCGACCGATAAATATGCAGTTGGCGTTGCATTCTACTGCACTGTACTCCGCCGGTTATACATTTTGCAATAACGGAGGAAGATGATCGCACAACCTCGTGGAAGGTGCGCGTCAAACAGGCGGACGCGCGCGTAATACTTAACGGTCGTCGAACGGGCCCGTGTGTGTGCATGGGGTCGGAGGTCATCGGCATTGAGCGGTACCGCGACCCTGAAACTCTCGAGATCTTGCGTGCATACCATTTCCCGTCTATCGCCAAAATAATGAAATAAAATAATTCTGCGCTTAATAAAGCATTCTTCTGTACCACGATGATCGATGCGTCTTCCGGTTGGGAAGAGGGCTTACGAAAAAGGAGTGACTCTAGACATAAGTCGCTCAAGATTAAATTGTAACAATGGTAAACGGCAATTGACATAGAAATTATTAATTTTTCATAAACGAAAGACCGAGAGAGAGAGACAATTACGAGAAAAGCAGCAGTTTGCGGAGGTTGAGACTCGAAGTGAATAACGCCGTGTGCATTCGAAACTCTTTAAAGTTCCATGCTCACCCAATTCACTGATTTTGTATAGTAACTACATGGCTGAAGCCGCACAGTCTCTCCTGTGTAGTCGAAGAGAAGGGGGAGGGGGGGGGGGATAAGGTAGTGGCTATCAGTAACGTACCAGTGGATCGTTTCAGTGAGACGAGAGAGAGAGAGAGGGAGACACAGTTGGCCAAACCGTCGACCCAGCAACTGGCGTTTCAGAGACAGAACTTTGTACTGCGCGAACAGTTTACATCACAAAAGCGAGCGATGCTTGATAAACAGCCAACGGGAGCGAGGAGGACCCGGAGAAACTGAGAATCTACGGATAGCAACTGCCACCGACAACCGACGGTTCGTCGGTTGCAAGCTCACCGACTCACTCATATACCATGGCTCACCACTGCTAATAATATCTCCCCAGTTATACGAGTCGGATTGTCTATTTCGTGTCAACCGAAATGACCTCATAACGTGAGCCAATAAAACGACAAATATGATCCGGTAGATCGAACTAGATTCTACTTTGGGTGAAGTGTTGATCATTTCTTAACTGAGATGGTGAGGACTGTAAAATCGCATATCCTCGATAAGAGATGTCCCATAATTGCTTTAAAGAGACAGACAGAGAGAGACACACAGCACGTGGTTTGTCTACATGGTTCTGGGACGGATTTCTGGCCCCAGCTAAATTTCATGTACGTAGGCAGTGCTACTGGTGCTGCGGGCTCACACGTAGTCGCACAATCAACTGCCTGGATCCTAGAAACACAGTGGCAGTGAGCTGACGTTAGCTGTACCATACAGCACTTGAGCTTTCACTGCACTATGCATGCTATGGCAGTGGTTATAGCTCTGGTGCGTTCATAGAATACTATATGTAGGCAGCCTCGCTCTCCCCGTGCACCTACTGCTACGACCGCCTATGCCACCCCCAACGAGAGTGTAACTAAACAAACATACGCGCCAGGATTGAGTTCCAACCGTTAAATGTTTGCACAGGTAGTTGCGTAGCATTGGGTTACACATGCACATTGCCAACAAACACCCACTTCGTCTTCATCTTCCTTCCATTCTCTCACTTTTTAATAGAGACTGAAATATAGATTTTTACAGTTCAAGTCGACAGATTTTACCGCAGTCGGTGGGTGCGGTGAATTATTATATATAGTTTGAAGAAAAAACGAAATTAATTTTTCTTGTGTAGATCAAACTCTTGTCAAGTTTATGTACGCGTCGCATTTTCTTGTGTGTGTGTGTGTGTTTAAGGTATATAAAAGCCCGGGCTAAACTGGATCTGTAGAGGGTGTAGGAGGTGTACTGTAAAGCACGGGAATTATGCAGTCCAAGTTCAGGGACTTCCAGCGAAGCTGGGACTACGTCCTACACGGGAGTGGTAGACAGTTCATCGTTCATGCAAAGTTCCTCGTCAGATTCCCTCGAACTCACTGTTAAACACGGGCTTTCCTTCCTCGGTGTTTGAGAAGTTTCGCTAATCCGCAAATCGCTGCCCGATACACAATCCAGTGGAATTGCATAGACAGCGGAAGCTCCGACAGTGGATGAGGTCACAGGACCTACCTCGAGCAAGATGCTCCATTGCCTTTGAATAAACTTGTCTCTGAACTCGAAGGTCTTAGGATGAAGTCGTTTTTCATCGGGTCACGAATATTTTGGATATGGTTTGAACATTGGGTCCAAATCCAACCGCCCACTTACCAGTTGACAGAAGTAATCGATGGGTCTAATTACGCAGTGCCATTCTGGGCTTCATCACGCGCAGACATTGAGTGCCCATGGGTTGCCCATGAGATGAACTCTTCTACCTGTACGCATATCGAAGACGAGGGAACATTGGCAATGCCAGCGGCACAAATGGACGAGAAGATCGTGTGGATAAACGTTGAAGTCAACCGACCCACTGGGTGCGAGTACCTGCTCCCACCGAGAAGATCGCCACCGGCAATGATATTGCCCCCAGCTGATCGCTTCGAAAATCCGCCACTGCGCTGTCCGAGCGCCACTATTCAGTCACCCTCGAGCCACTGATCGATGCCGAAGCGCGTAGTCCTCTCCTACAGCCGACAACGCCCGAGAACCATCGAATACGTCCGAATACATGGTGGAAGACGATGGAAGATATTTCCGGCACTTCGAGACCCGCCAGCGCTGAGTCAAGAGACCCGCAAGGGAAATTACTTATTAAGTTTAAGATCCGAGTCTTTTTTTTCCTCCTCTTTTATTCGACGTTTGTAATACGAAGGAATACCTGTTCAATATAGATTGCATGCCTCTCGTTGAGTTGTACTTCATTCTCACAGACTCCATGGTATTAAAAGATATTAGAAGCACCTGGTGCTTACGTTGTATGTTATACTACCGCTCGTGGCTTGCCCAAAATGTTTAATAAAATCATGCAAATTAAAGGGCTACGTAAATCCAAGGGCAAAGTCTTCACAGCTGGACAAGCGTTTTGAGTGAAACGATCGCAATAGCAAAATCTCGCTAATGGATATTTTATCGCGTTCGCATATAAACCATTAATATATTCGATACGATATGAAAACTCTCGAGATTTGGAGGGTTCGCTGATGCGCTAGTTCCTAACGAAGGTAACATAAACTCGTAGCGGTATTAAATTCGATGGGACTCAACGTGGAACACACAAACTCTCTCGTTGAATTCTCTCGTTACATTGTTGTTTCTCGTTTCACAAGAGGCACCAGAAAACTACTCACCGGTACTTAGGGGATAATTTGTCAGAAAGGGGTTGTTGGTTGGCAGGTGAGGAGCGACGAGCGAAGTGGTAGGTATTAGCGAGAGACGCGAGAAGAGCGACGGGTTGCACTCTCACTGCATCCGCGGAACGTGAGAGCGTGCCACGTTAAAGGCGTATCGGTGGATGTACAGGTGTACCGAGGAGGAATAGAGAAAACAGAGGGTGAAAGGAATGGGTAGAAGAACAAGAACCATGCACGGCCCTTCGGAGTTCTACGCCACGTCGAGGGTTTTCTTCTCTTCTCCAAGTACATATACACGTCCACCATCCACTTCACTCCTGTATACACTACGATACACAGCCTCATCCACTCTTTTTTGCCTACTCCAGTTACCGAGAGCGACGCGTTACGATCTCGTATCATTACTTACATACCGAGTCCAATGTACTTCACGTTAAGCACAAATAGGTGTGAGGAATGAGCCCGGGGCGATTCGTGTATAGGCCAATTCGTATCAATTCGACATACCGACCCTCACGAGTCGATCCTTTGTGATTTTTAATTTTTAAAAAATTTTTCATCATTCGCCAGAGTCAATGGGGTACACATTGTTTTTTTTCTTTAAATTTGCAATAATTTTTCTCACACATGTATGGCTCTATATGTAAAGAGAGAATAAAATTCTTTTTTTTTTTTCGTCTTTTTATTCTGAAAAAAAAAGTACACAGAAATGTATATTTCAGGTGATACTGAAAAATAAAAATGAATCCGATTGACGATGGTTGGATTCGGGGAGTCGTCGAATTGGTATGGATCGCCCCATATAAGGGCTCCACTGTGTGTAACCAACGGTTGCAGTGCTCTCGGCCCCCAGCAACCCCGAAGTGCAAAGTGCCCGACGTTCGTGAGTCGTAAACGCCAATAATAATAGGGTGTTGATAGTAGAGACAGCAGCGGCCGGTCATTTCTTGCCGGTGCGAATTAAATTGCACAGGCTGCCCGTCGTTTTTCATTTCCCTTCGTCACTAGTGTTCTCTCTCTCTCTCTCTCCATCCTTCTGGACTGGATAAGCCACCGAGAGTCGCACTTTGTGTGAAATAAAACTGAAATTGTATACTGCATTACTTCACTTGTATGATATTTCAGTAGCAGTGGAACAAAGGAGAAGGGCTTTATTGAATGCGTAATACGGCTACGAGGGAAAGTTGCGGTACGCTTGGCTCTTTTATTATAACTTTGTCTCGTTCACTCTTTACTCGGGGCTGTAGTTACACTCCGACAACTATAGTTATGATTAATATATATATATACACACGTATGTCCCTAGTCAACTGTCATCCACCTAGCTGTTGTCAATCTCCGTAAGGATGACGGCTGAGACATGCGGTAATTCCGCTTTAATGTCACTTCGACTAGTTTCATCGGCATGTAGCATACGTGGCTATTCATGTAGTATTAATGGCCTGGAGTCTAGTTGTCGGGGGATGGTAGGGTAGGCTATACGTGCATCTCAACCGAGTGGTAAAGAGTTGCTCGTAACTCGACGGTACCGTATTTCAAAGCATCTTTGTGCTCTATAGACGGGAGATTTCATTCTACCGGTGTCGAGTGGAAGCGGCAGTAGAGTTTCGTGATTATCCATTATAAATTCAAGGAATTGGACCGAAACAGAGCCATTGTCTTGTGCCTCTTGGTAAGCGAATCAGTGCTCAATGCTCACCCATCCGAATTATCGCCGGAATAATCGCTGCTCTATTCCCAAAACCGTCAAAGTAATACCTTCATTTTTTTTTTTCTCCGATACAATTAATAATTATTTTCACAAGACTCGAACGGAGTATCTACAGGCAATGAGCTTGTCTGTTCTTCTCATTCATTTCTCATCGCATCACACACGACTTTTTGGCTATATCTTGACGAGGACATTTATTGCGAAGCACTTTTCCGCTCTGCGACTATGCGATCGCTCCGCTGCATCGAACCTCTCGTACTCGCCGAGATTTTACGAATTTTACACGTTTCACCGGGAGCCGAAAGAGACATTAGTCCGGAGCGAGATTACAACGGATGATTTGAATATTTTAATGAGTTCCCGAGGAGCGGAAGCGATGGAGAGCGAGCGGCTAAAATTGTATTGCCCTGAGAAGGGCATATTTCGTATTTTTTCAGGGTATTTGTACAAGTTGAAGAATGCCAGTGCACCGGCACCGTATAATTCTCAAGGGAATAAATAGAGTTGTTGCTTCTGGTGGATAGACGGTGCATCGGGATCTCGTGCACCGTGTACTCCGAGCGTTCACCGTACAATGTACGGACAAGCCGCTCCGCAACGCCCTTCCAAGATTTTCATGAATATTCTTTGGACCGCACATTAATGTAACTCATAAATATTCATCGATACCGCCGGATTTTAGTATCTCCGGGAAATTAAGCTTTCCAGCTGCCTTAACCCTTGCCTCCTGTACGGCACGTGATGCTGCAGAACCGACCGGAACTTGAGGGCCAGAGGCTCATCTAAATCTAACCCCATGGCCCAGTCAGACGGACTCGGTTCGAGTGCACAATTCGAATTTCCCATCAGAGGATCAACTATGCACGACTCAAGTCCGCATATATGTATTTATATTCAAGAATTACGAATATCGGACGTCGAAAAGCGTGAAACTGATCAAAGCTTTTCCATTTCTGGCCTTGAATCTCCGAATATCTTCATTTGTTCCTTATTATTTTTCAACTTTCGCCAAAAATTGATTACTATACTTTGTCACATTCTAATGTTTGGGTGTACATGGTTAATATAATAATGGACATTCAGCGGTGCGATTTTTTTTTTTCACTCAAGAAACAATATTTTTTTAGTACGATTCAGTGGCGAGGTTCGTGTTGCCTCGTGTGACGGGCTCGCAATTTGCGAAAGATTCACGACTACGGGCGAACGACTTTCAAAGTTTCCAATGGATCCGCGCATCGGAGTTCAAAGCATCGACGCGTGGACACGGGATTGATTAATAATGTAACAGAGGCGAGCATTGTGGTTTCGCACGACTGAACTCGAGTGCAGCGTGTTGCACTGGAAATCGTGACGTATCGATAAATCGATGTAGAAAGTGGGCGCCAAAATAATCATAAAAACATCGAGCCTTTGATCAATCGAGCGTGCTTTTATTCGTGGCCCATTCCGAATGATTAGCATGCCTGGGCGAATTTGGCCACGTATATGGAATGGCAATACACCATACGCAACGAATAAAAATACGCCCTGGGTTTCGATTCGGGTTAAAAAAAAAAAAAAAAAAATTCCTCGCTATATTTTGCTCACTTTTTGGAATTATTTAAACAAACCGGAAAGAGAATTCGCAAAAGCGTTCATCACTGTAAGCTTAATGGCATGTAATTGAATTATGTTAGGCTTATTAATTTTTTTTTTCAATATACGATGAAACAATGTGATTCATGGTAAAAAGGATGGATATGAAAAAATCGTTGGGACGGAAAGTGCGCGAGGCAGAAGGAGAAGGAGTCGCGGTGGTACGTGTTGTTGAAGGGGCAAAACTAATTCACATCGCAGACACAACGAGGGCCTCTCCATCTTTGGCCTTGCGGGGTACTACACCTGGGTTACAAATCGTTTTGGTCGTCGATGTAGGCAGGCAAAGCGGTTAGCCGCGCTGTGCACTCCTGTCGCTGTGGATGGTGGGTTCGAGCTGCGGCGACGTCGAGCTCTACGCCGGGGAGACGACGCAGGTGCCGTGAGAGTACCGAGAGCCGCGGGGGAACCAAGAAAGCGGCGCTACCACCGCCAATATGCCGGGGCTACGCTAAGCCCGCTTGTCGAGGAAACCGATGTGCGATCCCAACCATCATGGCCTCAGATTGATGCCCTCGCATTAATTAGTGGCTATCTTTTGTGGCGGCGCTTCGAGGCAACTATCGTTAACTCTCTCTCTCTCTCTCTCTCTCTCATTCTCGAGATAGAGGAAACGTGGCTCTCACTTCCTCACCGCAACTTCATAAGTTGCCTTCACGCCGCAGTGCATCATGGTCTCTCGTTCTATTTTGTATAATCGATAAGCGTCAAATTAAATGAAGTTGAAGAAAGTAGGTAAGATCGGTAGACTGCGGCCAGAATTCGATATTTCGACATAATTTTAAGTAGAATTGAAAATTTGGACAAACGGGCCCATTGTCACTGCTCTGATGCTAATAATAATAATAATAATTTTCGGCAGAGCATGAAATACGTCATCCTCGATGGAAATCGGTAAATAATTAATGACTTTGAAATTTCCGAGGCTCCAGGGTCTGTCACTCATCCGGTCTTGATTGCCCGGGCCGTTAATTTGATCGTTAAGAGAATCGTCAGATGCATATAATATCGTAATATCATTTCCCAAACTATGAATACTCCCGTCAATTTACATTTGGCCGTTACTTAATATCGGATTTTTCTCGTGCACGATCGGCTGTCGGTCCACGAAACGGTATAAATCGATAATAGCGAGGAGAATAAAAAAATTACACCCATCGATGATTCTCCTGATCGCAAATGTCTGCATATACCCCCCGGGGCCATATAAAATTCGACGAAGGCCTGATGAACTTTATTACAACGAATTTACATAAATTCGCTTGACGTTACCCCGATGGCCACATGTCGGATGAGTCTTTGGGATGAGAGTGAAATTTTAAATGCCTCCCGGCTATTTTCTGCTCCCTCGATCAACATTCTGCATTCATCTCACGTACCGCGCGGTACTTCGAAAATATCAGTGACTCCTTCTTCTTTCCACTACCAATCACGTTTTTAATCCCTCTTAATTTCGCTCGATAAACATTCATCGACTAATCGATTATGAAGAAAAACAGGAAACGTTTCGTGCGTGAAGACCTCGAGTAAAGAGAATATTTCAATTAGCGGTATTCAATATTTTATTAAAAAAAAAAAAAAAAACAGCAAAAGCTAGATAGCAATTTTTGTAGGATTCAATGATACATTTCGTTTGCTCTTTCGGCTGTTCGGATATTAGGTCAACACTCGTATTATAGTTATCGCAGTGACGCCTACCGTGCACGTCACGTGATAAATTGATTTCAATAAAAATTTAATTAAAAACAAAAGCGAGCGCCTGGATGCCAACGAGACGCGTCCAGCCGGAAGCATGAAATGAATATTTTATTCGATTTTATAAACGATTTTCCATATTTACTACCGATTTGTGCGGGATCGCTCTTAAACCTTTGAAATGTCGCGCTATTCCACCAATTTCACCGAGTAAATTTCTATATATTCGCGGACCTCGTTCATGGATTTGTATATTGGTTTCGTTTTCACCTGTACCGTAATACGACGAGAAAAATAAATTGTCGAATCTTAACAATTGAAGGATATGCTTACATTTCATGGCTTGGACAAAATATGGATCCTTTGCGTTTTTAAATATTTAGGAGCGTTGGACAAAACGACAAAGACAAGCGAACCGATAGGAGAACCATAGCGAAGTCCCGATTTAAAGCTGCTCCAGAATTCAGCGCGTATCGATAGTTCTCTTCGACATAGTACGAAGGCGAAGGTGGCTAACGGAAATGGGCCATCATTCGGTGGTGAACCGTCGATAAAATTAATACCGCTATCAAACGTAATGTAATTAAAATGTAAATGGCGGAGAGTATGAATCACGAATGTGGTGACGCGGACCATCCTTTGGCTGACCGCGAATGCGCTGCAGTAGCTGCAATTACCGTTGCATATGGGCAGACGTACGTGACGAAAATTCAGGCAAGCGGAAGCCATCGCCAATTTTTCCTGCGGTACGATATTTTTTTTCTCAACACATTAATTGAAATGCGTTAGAAAAGCCATACCCAAGTTAAACGACTCTCGTTACTTTTGTGCATTACAAAAAAAATCACCAAAATTTCCAGTTTGTTAAATACAAGTTTAGAAGTATTTAAAAAAAAAATAAGTATCGAATATTTCGTTGGAATATTGATGTGTATTATAGTGGATGCAAATGAGAAAAAAAAAAAATGGCGTTACCGAAATAGAGAGAAAATTTTTTTGGTCAAGGTAATCGCACGAAAATCCAAACGATCACTGCACAAACCAGTATGCAGCCGAGATTAGTGCGCGTCAGCATATGGCGCGAGAAACGAATGAAGCAGCAGACCCGAGCCCGATTGCCGCGTTGCGTGTTCTGATAATTAAAGGTGCTGTCCAACGCGAAGCACAAAAATTGGGCTAAGCCATAGGCCGTCACCGGAAATACATGGTTAGCAGACGGCTATAATGGATGCTCTATTGCTGCAGCACGTGTTTTCACACCTCTATGTATATATATATACGCACACGAAAAATCGAAAACGAGTGGAGCGGTGTGTGCCGAGAGATTGATTACTTTGAAAATTATTGTTGACTGCGGGACCCTAATCCTCTTCATCTGCTGCATACTCGGGAGAGGCAATTGCTAACTTGAAATAGCAATGGGCTAATTGTAACCCAACAAAATAGCAATCATCATGATTATCGAGATGAAACAATTTGTACGTCATTAAAATCAATTGGTCATTACACGAGTGTATTCGTAATTGATCGTAATCTCTTTATATCTAGAAAAATAGTGTTTATTTCAATAGTTTTTTCCAATAGTCCTCCAATTTAAGGTTGAAAGGTTCTTAGCCCCTGGTAAGGCTATTTTCCCGCACTCTCTCTCTCTCTCTCTCTCTCTCTCTAAAAATAGTGTTTATTTCAATAGTTTTTTCCAATACTCCTCCAATTTAAGGTTGAAAAGTCTTAGCCCCTGGTAAGGGTATTTTCCCGCACTCTCTCTCTCTCTCTCTCTCTCTAAAAATAATGTTTATTTCAATAGTTTTTTCCAATAGTCCTCCAATTTAAGGTTGAAAGGTTTTAGCCTCTGGTAAGGGTATTTTCCCGCACTCTCTCTCTCTTTCTCTCTCTCTCTCTCTCTCTCTAAAAATAGTGTTTATTTTAATAGTTTTTTTCCAATAGTCCTCCAATTTAAGGTTGAAAGGTTCTTAGCCCCTGGTACGGGTATTTCCCCGTACTCTCTCTCTCTCTCTCTCTCTCTCTGGGTCTTATATAGCACGTATTCTATAGGTGAGCAGAAATGGAATGACGGATACGTCAAGCCGTGGAATTCTCGTTCACTGGACGTCGTGAGAACTAATGTCCCCGGTACAGCCGAGGATTGTGCAGTGCACGTGTTACTCGAGATTTTTGTGAGTTGTGTTTCCCCGACGCGATACATACAGTTATATACACAACTCTATCTTATCGGTCTAAACAATTGATATACACGTGTACGAACGTTACCTCGTGGAGGTTCAGCCGTCATGGTGTACTACAGTCATGAGTGATAATAACATCGGAGACTTAGCGAGGTATAGAGACGAGCCGCGTCGGAGCTTCGGTTGGAGTCGATACCCCGAGCATCGTTAATAAATGATGCCGCGAACGATGAACGCTATACACCGCGCGGATTACACGACTTTTGTTGGTATCGTGCAGCCTGCTAGCATTTCAAGATCGATTTTGTATTCGCGGAATGTACGTGAGACCGTGGAACATTATTTTCAATTGGAAGCAACTATTGTTACCAACTTCACGGTACCGAACGTCCCGAAGATTTCCTTTCCAATTTCCTAAAAGCTTTTGTATACGAATAAAATCTTCATGCTCACTCCATTCGAGTGATTTTGCTTTGTTTTCTGGGTCAATAGTCTCGCCGCTCTCGTTACCCATATTAAAGATAAATGTAATTTATGATTTTGAGAATTCTATCGATCGGCAGAGCCACTTGATGAGAATAATTAGAGGGTTTAGCTTGGCTCATACGTAGAGACTCAGGGCAATGAAATTTGTTCTTGCAATAAGGATAATTAAATGTTAATTATGGGGACAATGAAACCGACACGATTGCGCGAATAAGCCTTCATCATGGGTATTACGGTTCATCGGGTGATTCGCATACGGCACACGAAGTCGACGAACGCGTAGCTCTCGTCGGAGAGGCCGAAAGGTTGGACGAGTGGAAAGAGAACACGGGACGGGGCTTGCACTTTGCAAATCAGTCAACTACACCATATACTTTGGAGTAGGACACAAACACACTCCGAAGCCTTGCACGCGCCCGCTTATAATCCTATTTCCTATTTATTGGACTCTGGATAGTTAACCCCTTTGACAATCAACTCGTACGTACGTGGTTAACGTACTTGGCTGTTTGCACAATTAGTGATTATGCGAGGGGCCACAGTTGCGACACGTTCCGCAGAACACACACGCTAATGTATACGACGAATCGTTACGAGGCAGACGAGCAGTCAAAACGAAATTCACAATTCTCCGGGTCGTGTAGTCTTGTCCCCCAAGTCCCTCGTGGCCACCGTCGCTTGGAATCCACTTCGGGATTCCACCGCCGGACACCCAAGTCCATTCCACGTTCCATTGTCTCGCTTGCTCTGAGCCTGCGACTGATCTGCAACATAATCCTGGGTTTCAATTTTTCTTTCAACCAATTGAACTCTCAAAGACACTGGCGATCTGATTGAATGATCGACCATGTTTCGATATTGACGACGTATCGAGATATCGAACAGATCTGCGTCATTCAAGCCAATGAATGGGAATCATCCGGACATACGGGAAGCACGCAATTACTTACTAAACCCAATGATCAAAGGTTTAGTATAATGATGCCAAAGCTCAATCTCAACGGCATAGACGTGCGGTAATCTTCTGCATTTGCCCCGACCTATCCTCTATAATACTCGGAGATTTGGAGTATTCCGTACGGTCGAAGGTATTTTCACGCTAATATGGGTGCTTCTCGAAATAGCTTCAATACTGCAATGATCTCTTCCCTCTAAAAAAATGTATATAAAAAAAAAGGTTGCAAGCACACGAAACAGCTTCAATACTGCAATGATCTCTTCCCTCCAAAAAAATGTATATAAAAAAAAAAAAAGGTTGCAAGCACACGAAACAGCTTCAATACAGCAATGATCTCTTCCCTCCAAAAAAATGTATATAAAAAAAAATAAGGTTGTAAGCACACGAAATAGGTGTCTCACTTAATTTTTCTTGGCTCTTCGTGACTTCCTACCGTCTCCATTGCTGGCGCTGACGCACGGCTAGTTCACGCAGGCACTTCCATTGGAAATGTACTTGAAACTACAAATCCATCCGGCTGAAAATCCCGAAGAGTCTGCTGTAAAAGATTTGCGACGGAGCGAATGAAGAAGTGCAACAGCCGAAGGAGCCGGGAGAAATGTTTGGGGGGAAAAGCTTACGAGCTCAGACGTCGAAATTGGAACTACAATTCAGTAGACTTATCGTATTCGGCGCTGGCGTGTGTGATTGGGGAGTGGAAAACTCCACGCAAAATCTTTCGGAGCTGCGGAATTTCCCGAACTCGAGTTTGTCCTTATCTGCCGAAAGAATACTTGGAGCGACAATGGGCGAGGCTGAGGAGACGGGGGGGAAAAAAAAAGCCAGCCGTCGATCCCGTTTACCAGAAAATCTCCGACTGCGAAGATTCTTGTATTACGGGCCACGCGAAAGAAAGAATAACATTTTTCCACCGCATGCTCTGCGGAAAATACTCAAAAAAAGTTTTCGCTCGACGTCGACGACGACAACGAAGCGCGATTGAATGTCTCTCAGATAATATCAGTTTTACCCAAAAAACGAGTTTTCTGCTCTGAGGGCTAAAAAAGATTGTCTTCTTTTCTCTCGTCCCTCAAAATACTCCTACGCCCTTCTCATTCGGAGTAACTCCAACTTGTCGAAAGTCACGAAACTTACTCCGCCAATTGTTTTAAGATTATCTACTCAAAAGCTCGTCTGTGTCTCCAAAAAAATTGTTGAATTTTCCGATCCCGATGTGTGAACTGTCCAATTCCAAACGACAAAAAGCCACGTTTTTCAAAATATCCCCGTGAAAACAAGAAGAAAAGAGGCAGCCAGCATAAAAAGAGTGAATGTAAGATTTAACGACAGTGATCGGTTGCTTAGATACAGCAATTTTCCGGCACACCTGGCTTTATCCATTAGCAGCGAGAGCGCTTTGATTCTTTTTTGCTTCAGTCGAGCTTCTTTTTACGCATCGTCTCTGCAGTTTGCATGTCTGCCCGGAAACACCCGGTATGACCGTTGGCAGAGCTTTTCGTTTTGAATCTCATGAATATTTGCATCGGCGTATTCTGCATGTTGCCAAATCGTAGACTTTCCCTCTGCGCCGCTGTTCTTACGGAGAAAATCAATTTTTCCCTGTTTACCTCGAAAATCCTTGTTTCTCGCATTTGTATACAAGCTTTTCTTCTGATTCACTGATTTCGCGCTATTATTTCGTTTCACGGCTTAGGAACATCAACGTATGCACGGTTTCCGGTTCTGGTGAGCATTCGCGGCAAATTCTATTGAGTCGTGCCGTTACGGGGCCAATGCAGTTTCCCATATCTCTTGTGTGCGCGGAGAGAGGTCCCTCGTGTTCAAAGGTGAAAAGCAACAGCTACGAGATTCCAAGTTGAATAGACGGTCGCGTGTATCCCTTCTCAGCTCCGCACACATACATCGACATTGCACATGTCGCTTATAAACATGTTAGATATTTCACGTACCGAGAAAAAACTATAATTCGTGTCCCATAAAATAACGTGAATACATTTGGATACGAAGATAGCATTGGAAATGGCAAAAAATCCATAGCGAGTGCGTGCGCCCCTTTTCCATTGTCTTTCCCATAAGGAGAAACCAATAAGCGCCGAAACTCTTTATTAAAACTCTGCAAAACTCGGCCGCCAAGACGCACTCTCTTCTCCTTCTGCGCAATTCTCCCATCTTTATAGCTTCACCCTCTTCCCCAGTATCTTTTGGCTCTATTCTACCATCTCTCTTTCTCTCTCTCTCGAGCATCCCATTATATAGTTTTTCTTAAGATCTTTCTGGTAAGCAGATGGCAGATAGAGAAGAAAAGTAGAGTGGCACGAAGGAAAAACAGCGAGGGAGAAATGGAGTGAAAGATAAGATGTGTTTTTTTCTTCTTCCATTTTACTCGCTCTTTTTTTTTTTTTGTTATATAAGTATAAGACCGGATATTAAAAGTTATTCCGGCACCGAATAAAATATCAAAAGTTTAAAGTTTCATATCCCCGGCTGGGGTCTACCATTACCCGTCGGGATAACCCACCGCGCGATAGTTCTTCATTCTACTCTTCATTTTCTACTTCTTCCGCTCCCTTGGCTGCTCCGCGGCCGTTTTCTTTATCGGTCTTCGCAGCTCACTCGCTTGTGCCTACGTTTTTTTCCTCACGGGGATGAACCCTTCCTCGCCAGTTCCGTAAATGAATCTTGGACCCGTGAGGCCCCGTCCTCTTTTTTCTTACTTCTTACTTCACGCTCCGATCGAGCTTCCGGCATATCTTTATGCTCCGGGACTTTATTATCCTCTAAGATGGCTTCGATGATCGCTCCGCTCGTTCGGGAATCCGCGATCTTCCGATTTTTTTTATTATTATTATTCATAGCTATAAAACTCGTAGGCTAATGAAAAACAATTGAGCTTTTGGATTAGAAAGCGTTCGCATTTCGCGCGATCTTTCTTCATTGAATAAAGTGGGAAAGATGTGAAATTCAACACAATTGCGAATCGTAGAGCGGAGGTGTTCGTATTGCCCCGTTTCTTCGATATAATTGTAAAGCGAGACGGTCATGACGCTAGGCCGGTAGATAGAATATTATACAGATGAAATGTTAATTAGTTGAGAAAGTTCGGTAGTGGAGGGAACTTAAGTTTCGCCAAAGTTCACCTAGCTAGTAAATTGCGCGCGAGACACTGGGGTCTCCTGAAGCGGGCAGGGTGTCTCTACCCCTGAACCACCTGCAGCACTCCGTTGCTACTCCATTTAACTTGACTACAACACAATTGTCCTCGGACCTTTCTTCGCTTCGTTCTTTCACGGGTATTAAGATCCGCCTCTCATAATATCCGCCGGAATTATAATCATCTTGTTTCTACAACGTTATTATCAACAGGGTGAATGGAAAACTACTCCGAGACGCTCTTATGACAGTTGAAACAATTCTGCACTTCACGATTATCGGATTATCAAATTATCGTGTCGTAAACATGGTTCCTTTGTTATTTCACAATGTTACTTTAGAGTGGCACAATGTTGGCATTATGTTACCTCGAATGCTCTCTCAATTCCGTCCAAGTACAAAATGCCAGGGTAAAAAGGGAAGACGACCGACTTCAGGCTCAAGTTCGTTTAATAGTCAAATTCTACAACGTTATTATCAACAGGGTGAATGGAAAACTGCTCCGAGACGCTCTTATGACAGTTGAAACAATTCTGCACTTCCCGATTATCGGATTATCAAATTATCGTGTCGTAAACATGGTTTCTTTGTTATTTCACAATGTTACTTTAGAGTGGCACAATGTTACCTCGAATGCTCTCTCAATTCCGTCCAAGTACAAAATGCCAGGGTAAAAAGGGAAGACGAGCGACTTCAGGCTCAGGTTCGTTTAATAGTCACGTCGGTGCAATCAATATTTCATGGGATGCTGCGTGCAACTTTTATCGGAATGCCTCGTACGTGGCATCCTCCGGATCCGTTAAATAAATTCATGTCACCGAGTAACTTCACCTTTGAAGTCATCCGCGAATACAGCTCTCCGCGTGGGCCACGAAGCGCAGCCGTAAGCATGAGCATGCCGCTAAGTCGCTTTGTTCTCATCTTAAAGTACAGAAGAGAGCGAGACGAAGGGAGGCGGAGCGAGCGGAATGACGACGCAGCGTCCCTTTCGCACTATATTACGTCCGGGATATTTTACGAGGTCGGCTACCCATGCTCTAATAACCACGAACTTGAGGCAAGAAGAAGAAAAGCCCGCCTCTATATATCCTATATATACCTCGCTTCGCTCTATGGGCTCCCTTTCTCCCGTGCCTCCACACCACCACCCACCACCACCACCACCACTTCACCGTAACGAGTTCCGCTAATGAATATATTACCCGCTATACCGCGATAAGCGTATTCGGATTTTGAGTATATTACACGGTAAAACGAGAGATTCTTCTCTCATCTGGTACATCGTTAGGAGTTTCTCCACTAAAGAGGATACTCTTTCACGATATAGACGCTTTTACCACGGAGTGACGCTATCTCTTGAAAATTACGAGAATTCATCACATTTTATGAGAATTTTCCAGCGTAGAAATTTTTAATACACCGATTCAAACTCTCGCTAATTTAATTGGTATTGACCGTCGATACATCGTTAAGGATTTCGCGATAAAACGTCAATTTTCGAAAAAGAAAAAAATGAAAAAATTGAAGGAAAGTTTTGGAAATGGGGTTTCTGAGTTGAAGTTAGTATGGTGATTAAATTGGTTGGCGTGCAGCTCGACAAACGATAGCTTAGCCTCCGCTGTCAGTGGGTAACTGCGGGGCGTCTCTTGTTGAGAGAAAGATCAGCTGATTCCCCGAGGGAGGCTTGGAAGCCGTCCCTCCGGGAGTGAGCGTATATCCTCTCTCGGTTAGCTAAATCGTCTATGCACATGGAGACTTTCTATATAGCGGTTAGTTGCACTTGTGAATAACACGGCTGAGTGTGTTCTCGAGGCTAGACAGTGAACGCGATCTTCACCCCTTACTCGACCCAAGAATCATTCCCATCCGACAAGCACCTCCGCAACTTTCCCCAGTAGCTGGATCCCGAGGTTGCACGCCGTGCACGCCACGCTCCTAGAATTTACCGTTCTGCAGATTGCGGGAAACAAACGGCTTCTCGGCTCACACCCAAGGTGGCTGCTTCACACCCAGCCAGCCAGCTAGGGTCGTACGGTCTTCTCTTCTTCGAGGAAGGTGGGTATCAAGTTCTAGTGGTCGAAGAAACGAGATCGTGCAGTACAGAGTAAGTAAAATGAGGGCACTCGTTCCCACGATATTCGCCACTTCTTTTATTCGATAACGAACCACCTCACCTCACCTTCAACCCTCGCACAATCCATTTTACCTGCACTCGAAGACACGTTTCTCATGTTGACCGAATGAAAATTCTCGAGTACGTTTTTTCGCCGGTACTCTTCCGTTAAAACCTGTACACCCATCGATATTCTCCCATCTCTCGTTGGAATAGGCAGGTGACGGGTTTGCCGCCCCCGCGTTCACCAACTTGAGAGCCTCGTCGATCGTTTTACGCGACGAAAATCTCGTTGGGTATGGAAATTGTTGTACGACCGAGCTCGGGCGTTATAACGAGCAACTTGGGATGGTAAGCACTCTGCGAAAGCGGGCAGCGCTACGCTTGTTCTTCGCTCGAGTTCCGAGACTTCTTCTCTTTCTTTGTCTCGGCTCCGTCGTCGTTCTCTTCGCCTCGAGCCGACGATGAGAGGCTTAATCCGATTTTCGTGCAGGGTAGCAGAGCGACGCATCGATCTTCCATCATTTTTCGTGTAAAAACCGATAAAGAAGGCTATCTGATGCTTGTCGTAGTCCCGGAAAAAAAAAATCTGAGAAAAAACGTAAATATTTCATACACATCGTCGTCACCATTGTTTTTTCCCTATACTCACTTTTCCGGAGAACTTCACTCGGACGGTCGTTATATTCTTTCCGAGGTTTCCTGAAATGGGATCGGGCGAGTATAAGGGTTTGCGGAATTTTACTTAATTAGAGCAGAAAAGTGATTGTACTTTCTGTTGCCGATTGGCCTCTTGAAAACACGAGAGTCTGGAGTCAAGTAGGTACGGAGTAAGCTAAGAAATGTTTCTTCATGGTACATAAAAAAAATCATATCCCGTTCCGAAAGGGCTCGCAATTTTTTTACTTATCCGGGTAATGGGTCATAAAGGTTTATATCTTTGCGTGATAGAGTATACGCGATACTTTGCACTGAGCGTGAGTTTGAAGCTTGGCTGTTGCCCGGAGTAGGTCCTATTGCCTTCAAATTATTTCTCGTCAACGAGAGCGTATGCGGGCGGTCTATTTTTATGTACAAAATTTCGAGAGACACGCGCGCCTCTCGAGGCAAGTGGGTTTAATCGAATTTTCGGTAATGGAAAGACGTTAGAGAGAATTGACGATCGAAAAGCGCGCGGCGAAAATCAAATGAAAGCGACGTAGGAAGTGCGGTGAAAGCTACATTCGGAGCTTAACCTTGAATTACGAAAACCCGATTGAATTGAAACGCCGCATTTACGTCTCAACAGTAGTGTCCCCGTGTGAATAAGCGTTAATCTCCGGTAATTGGTTCCCCAGGATAAATTCCAAATCAGTAAAAAAAAAAAGAAGAAAATAGAAAAGAAAAGGAAAGGGTAACAACCGGGAGTGAAAGAGGGGGCGGGGGAGGAAAAAAGCAAGAGAGTCGCGAGGAATGAATAGAAAATCGATTCTTGAGGCCCCTCTAACTCGAGCTTCGGGCAACCAACCCGCACCACCTCTATTAGCACTTCGCTATCTACCGTCGAGCTTTCGCGAGCTTGCGCAACCGACCAGTCACTGTCTCACTTCATCGTACTCCTTTCTTGCTCACTTTTATACTATCAACGCGCGATCGCGGTCTCTGCGAATCTACGTTTGCCCGGATAATAGTGGTTCGTCGATTACGCTCGATTGGTTTGCCTTCGTCTGTCTGCCGTATAACGACTCTCTTGGTGCCAAGGAGTAATCTCAATGTAGAAAAGAAGAAAAGCGAGTGAGAACTCGATGAGAATCGATATGAAGCGCACTCATTATATAGAACAAGCTTAATTATTCATTTATAGCGAATACACCGATGAGAGGTAATTTTGATTATTATAAATGAAAAACAGAAGCTTAATACAGTTCAATGTTTCATTGTAATTTGTCATTCGATCCTATGGAGGATGAATAAGTGTGAAATTAACGCGAATATAAAAATCACGTACAATGGAAGAGACGGGAGATGATATGTCAAAGTGACGTTACACGCGGTGCTGTAATCCGCATGCGTGTGCATGTGTGTGTGAAATGTCGAGGGCGACAAAACGTCTCATAAACGGTGCGAGGTAACAAACGTAGCAATGAGGTAGCGGTGAGGTACGCGTACATAGTATACGCGAAAGAGGATAGGAGAGGATACGTCGTGTGGCAACTAGGCATCTCCGGATCTTAATATTCCATGAGCGAGTCACGTCTGCCGTTAAGTCACGCGTAACACTCATCGTTGCGAACTCAAGCAATTACAAGGATTCTCGTTTCTCCGTCTCTCAACCGATTTCCGTCTCACTATTTCGCTCCGCGTCGTTCACTACCTCTTGCCTGTGGATGTCATGTGCTTCTTCGTACCTCTACTAGCTTCTAACGAACAACTAAATTCCGGTGAAGCGTTATTTCCCCTCGTCGCACTCCACGGGGATGTGAAGGGATTCTTCGGTGCAAGAGCCCGAGGAATTGGGTCAGCCACGACCGTCGAATGAACGCCAAGTACCTCGGGTGAGTACGTTCAGTCGCTGAAAGCAACGAACACTGCCAAGAACTTACCAATACGAACGGTACGTCCACTCGGTTCCGGAGCCGGGTTGTACGTATTTGAAGCTCCGTTGCTTTTGCTTTTGAGAGAACGAGCAAACGAGAAATCAAGCATGAAAACGGCAATGCATATGCGTTTGAGAATAATCCAAGTCACTCGCATCGAGTCTCACGTATTTCCGAAAATATTGAAAATTTCTTTTTCCCATAAACCTTTTTTCCTGCATATTATTTTTTGTACCGAGGAATAAAAAAAGGTATTTTAATGCGCCTGCTATATTTTCCCGATGGCTATGAAGAATTCTTTCTCCTTTATTTTTCTTGCTTCCGCACAGAGGAACCTTTGTTTTCGTTGGAATTTTTGTTTTCTCGAGATTTGCATGTCAGTACACTCGGCATCGTGCAAAACGTCGAGAAAAAAGATTTTTCATGAAACGTCGATATCCGTTGAACGGTTCAAATTAAATGGGGAATACAATTTTATTAAATTTTTTCGACAGGTTTCCTTTTTGCTTTGACTTGGGAAAAAAATATGAAAATTTTGAAATATTATCTCGAAATTCGCTTAACGTTTATTATGCCCTGTAAAAGACGTTTTGACGTTTAAAAAACGTATAGGTAAGTGAGAGGAGGCTTAACTGGAGCATAAGAACACTGGAGCAGTAGAAAAGTGGCTGAGGTGGTTGGAGGGCCGAAAGGGTTGAGCCTAAAAACGACTGGTGCATACGCGCACCGATGAACTCCGGTGCGCTATGTTGTGCACCTCCGAGTTACTCGTTCACCTCACGCTGCGATAAATTCGAGAGCGAAGGAGAGGTCTAGCGCTGCTATAACTGCACTCGTCGGAGGTTGAGGGTGCTTGCAGATGCATGAACTCCGTTTACCTTCCTGCTACACTCCGATGCCCAACCTCACCGACGACTGCTCACTCACAAGCGATCGCACCCATTTCACCACTCCTTTTCTCTTCTTTTCCTCCTTCCAACAGAATCTACAGCCGAACGAAGCATCCAGATCGGTTGATTGGAGCCTCGACCGATAAAAACGTAGATATATAACCATATTCGACGCCCACATATCGCGCGGAATCGCTGAGGTATCTTGGGTATTCGGTGTTTCACATACGATTCCCATTTGTCATAATCACCTTACGATGTATTTTACTTACCTGATTCCATTGATGCGAACAATTACCGTTCCGTATGGAGCGAGTGGTGCGGAGTGTGGGTTATATGCATATGTCGAGTTCTTTAGAGACCACGTATTGCCACGTGCACGTGTCGGGGTTTGGGTGACGGGAAGCCATCGTCAAAAGCAGTAGGAGCCAGCAGCGAGATTAGGAACTTGTGCGGCGAATGTACGATCGAGCGGAGAATGTTGAATGCTCGCCGGTCAGCGTTACACTCGTCCTTTGGAATTGAGCGAAAGAGCAGCACATGAGGATGGCGACGTACACTTCAGTCACCCGATGAGCCTACGACCTCACGAGGACCGCGATTCAATCAGGCTTCATTGTTTAAAAATGCTCGTCCGGATGGCGCGTGGTCCATCCACGGGCCCACTTCCGACTACCAACGACAACGAAAACGGCGTAGCTGTAAAATCTTTAAATTTATTTATTACACACCCGCTCAATTGGCAAATGTTTTCGTGATTCAACGACGGGTTTTTTTTTTTTTTTTTTCAGTGTACGGTGTATCGACACTGAGTTACAGTAGTAACATAAATTTTGAAAGCAGTGGGAGGTACAGGTGCATCAGGAGCTGTCGTTCGCTGCAAAGTAGCTGAAGCCAGTGAATCTTCCTGAACGGACACCGTACCATCCCCGAGCTTGTCTCGATCGTGTTCGCCCACGGGTCACTTTCTTCCATTACCCCCGTATACAATCTATCCTATGTCTCGGCTTTACGCGCAATCTCCTCCCCCCCCCGCCGCCCGGTTCTCCCTCTACGTGAGTTACATTTACTTCACGGAGCACATTAATTACTATTAGGCGAGTCAAGAAGGACGGAGAGGGGTAAGCAACGCGATTGCTCTAATTCCATTTGGCCCGAACCCTCGGGACCGTCTCGACTTTCCATTCTACAGAGATATTGCGACCTCTGTACTGGACGTACACCACATCGGTAAACAGCTCTTTCCGCGAACATCCCTTTTTTCAACAACTACTTCTTCCTTTCTCTTGAACGACACTTTCCTTTTTGTTTCGAAATTTTCATGTCGAAAAAATTGGTGTGAACTCGCGTCTGGAAAAAAAAAATTAACCATAACAATTCTGATGACAATCATTTGAGAAAATTAGCCAAATGAATATCTGTCGATGAAAGGACTTTTTTTAAATTCGTGTCAAAAGCTTCTGCGGATAAACGAAGTTAAAAGGTCGCGCTTGTTTTTATAGCGGTGCTACGAAAGTCGAAGGAATACGAAAGTGAAGTTGACAGACGTCACGGAGGAGGACAAACTGTACGAGCTGGTATTACAGTTGTCTGTATTGTACGAGAGGAGCGAAACGTTTATGCACTCTAGAAATGATTGTGTGTGTGTGTGTTGTGCCCGACTGCGTCCCTCTCTCTCTCTCTCTCTCTCGTATTATAAGTAAGTATGCCGAGTCGCTCACGCCTCGAGGTACGCAAATAATACAGGGGTCTTGAGGTACCCCGTGCAGCACCAGAGGAGTCCATGCACGCGATGCAAAGCTCGGTAACGTAGCAACAGCAGCCGGAGCGTCGAGGTAAGTTGAGAAGGAGAGATCTGCCGGTTCGCGAGTCGCAGAATGTTGGAACTGTGCAAGCGGACCCGCAACGTAGACGTTCTTCATACCGAAAGCATTATTGAAGTAACATAAGTATTATGGTGGGTAATTACCGGGTCCCGGCAGCGAAGTTGTAAAAGCGGGATGTTGGGACGACGGCGACGGGAGATATTCGGTATTCGGCGGATGAACGGAATGCGCCGGATTCTTGCAGCTCGCTTCGACAGCTGCCGCAATTACATCTTCTCGCTTCTTCGCTTCCCCACTTTTCCCTCAATTCTTATTCCTTCTTTCAACTCAACACTCTGACGAACAGCAAAGTAGAATGGAAAGTAGAACTTTCCATATTGCTTTCTCATTATTTATCAATTTTTTTTTTTTAAGTTGGGCTTGATCATTCGACTTAACACGTTGACTGCCACGCGTGTTTACAACACAATCCCCGTCAGGCCACCCGTGCCACTGTAAGCCGAATACGGGTGACGTGGCCTGATGAGAACTTTTGCTGTCACCCGAATACGGGTGACACGGCAGTTAACGTGTTAAACAAATTACATAGAAGGGTCTATTAATTTTGAAACTTTTTTTTTTTTTGGAGTCTCGATATCGTGTCGTTAAGTACGAAAGGTATGAAGGTTAAGAGATTGAAGCGTGCGAGAGTAGGTAATTGTTTTCCGTGACGTTCCAGTTGATAACGGCACGGCGGTGTAATTATTTCGCGGCTACCGTTGAGAGGACCGGTAGTCAGAGCAAACGAGCGAGAGGAAAAGTGTTGTCGGGAGGATCGTTAACGGAGGATAGCGGGAGGAAGCGAAGAGGGAGTTGGAACGGGTCAGAGTGTGGTAGAATAGCCGGCACGTTGGAAATGGTATTGCTCAAAGTGCCTTGCGAGTCTGAATGGCTTGTTAGTTGCCGGCGTCTCATCTATATATGTACGAACGCTTTCAATCGTGTTACCCCTTTGAATGCGCTAGTACCAACTGAGTATATGCCTTCGCCGGTAATACGAACGGGTAGTGGAACAACCGTATGAACCACCACCACATTACCAGGAGTTCCCAAAAGTGTACACGTCAAATGAATCTCACTCCAGCTTATGAGATTTCCTTATGTCATATCATCGATAGAAAGAACAGACGACAAAAGAGGTCCACTGTCATATGTTACTCACAATTTTCCCTAGTTCCACAAAAATTTTGTAAAATATTTAAGAAACAGTCAGAGGTGATAGGGTATACTTTGAAAAAATTTTTTTTTTCTTTTTTTTTTTACTGGAACGAAAAACGGGTAAACGACCCGACGTTCTAATAGATGACTGGAAAAGCGATTAGCGGTGAGAAACGAAGCAAACTTTCTTTTCACCCGTCTCGACGGCTTACTACAGAGATTAGGGAGGAATTCTCATCCGGTTGTTCGAGCTGAAAGTTGCTGGTTAACGAGGTGGTCGTCTCTGACGTAGACGAGTGTGTGAGTGTGTAGGTGCGAAACGAGGGAACATGTTACCACGTGCGTCGGTGGGTGGTGGTCGCTGTTGGTCGCCAGTGACGCTGCTACCGGGGATGGTTCGTGTTAAGAGCAAGAGAAAGTGGGAAGAAGCGAAGCCAGGAAAGCCCGGGCGCACCAACTTTTTTTATTAAAACCATCGGGGTTAACGGGAGCGCTGTCGGGACGAAAACGGTGCGAACAGACGAGAAGATTGCGAGAGTCAGACGAAATTCGACGTGTCGCTTGACTCCCGGATGACGGGAAGGTTTCCTCAAAATATCATATATGCAATTAGACTGTTAATTAGGCGTTGCGAAGCGGTCGACATTTCCCAATCTTGTAACGACTCATTGGTCAATAATGCGATGCGATTAATTAGGTACGTTATAAATAATTGACAAAAATCCTTCATTGTTTCTATAACAATGTTATTCGAATAATAATAGACGAAAGAAATGGCAAAGAGCATACGATCGATATCGGGATTTCGATGATCATGAGTGCATTATTAAATGCAAATCGTTGTGCACCGTATTACCGGGTTCCTGCGGATGCTTCGCTATGAAATTATGAAATCGAGTGCACGCAATCAGGCAA
The DNA here is from genome assembly GCA_947507545.1 of Clistopyga incitator. NCBI lineage: Eukaryota > Metazoa > Arthropoda > Insecta > Hymenoptera > Ichneumonidae > Clistopyga > Clistopyga incitator. The sequence continues at coordinate 8,802,113 of OX382186.1, forward strand.
TTCGGGAAAACACAGTCAAAGTCGGAACGGTTTGTTGGTAGAGGCGCGTGCTGAATTTCTGTGAAACTCGGTCGCGTGAGCCCACGGTATATTGCATAATAGGGGCCGGTTGCTATGATATGCCGAGTGAAAGCTGCATAAATGCCTGCGTCCGGTTGATTGAAATTTAAGTTTTAATTCATAGTCAAACGGTGGGCTTGCTCGGGCAGTCTCGCAAACACCGAGTGTACAGGAAGAGGAGAGAGAGAGAGGAGAGGAGAGGTGGGAATTTTTACCTTTGTTTATGGATATTGCGTAGTGTCCACTCGGTGGACTTCATTTCGTTTCTCTGTTTGCTGTTAATTTACAGTGACCGAACTCAACCGTCCCTAATAAATTTCCCAGAGTATTTCGAGAAAGAGTGAGAGAGAGAGAGAGAGAAAGCTCAGTTGAACGTTCTAAGCACTCCAGTGGAAGAGACGATGGATTCGCCAACATTCTCTCTTTACGTCTCTCAGGTTCGAATTTACAGCCCCAACTTTCAACATGATTTACACAAAAAAAAATAAAAATTTTCGGTCGACTTGAAGCTCAAGAATAATCTTGGGTCGGAAGTTAAGTTTGAATTTGATTGCGAACTTGGAACTATGATTTTCTACCCTCACCAAACGCATAAAACTCGAGAGTAAAAAAAAAAACGGAAGCAAAAGGAGTCACCACACCCATGACCGTAGCCTCGGCCATTCGTGACAAGCGAACGAGCTCGTCGATGCCGACGATATATCGTGATTTGGTTTGGAGGTTAAAAAACCGGGAATCCAGGGAGGGGGTGAGAGGAGAAGAGAGGATGGGAAAGGATAAAATTCGGTCCAAGTGCACTGAGCACGATGAAATAGAGAGATATAGGCGAACGTAAACGAAGCCGTGGTAGCGCAGCTCCAGCTCGTGTATATAGCGCGTATACCCTCCTCTTGTCGATAGCACGAGGGAGGGAGGGATGCACGAGAGTGGCCAGGGTGGAATACGAAAAACGGATGCCGGAGAACGACGAGAAACGCGTCGCGAACGAGCGACAGAAATATGGCGAGGCTCGCGATAAATCCTCATCGGTACGGGCCACGAAGCATTGTGAAATATGAGAAGCTCGTAAACAAATTATATTCAGTGATTTTTATACGGATACTAAATTTACGAGGGTTGTAGTGCCGTCGGTATGACAGATGCAGCTATCGAGTAATGTACCTCCAAGCCATTGGACAGTTGAACTAATTTTTTATTAAAAATACACTCGATTAGTTTTCGAAATACACTGGTTACAAAAAATGTACGTCAAGTCCATGTTATCGCGACGATCTGGTGGTGATTGCCGACTCCAAAACTAAAGAGATTATGGGGGAAAAAAAAAAAGCGTCAGGGCAGCCGTCAACATCGGTATCCGCGGGCTTGCATTCCCGTACACTCCGCCACTACATTATTTCTTGCGCTACTAACAAGCGTATAGCCTGTTAATTAATTCCGGACAAGCGTTTATCGCTAATGAAATTAGCGATACGATCAAACTCATTCCACACGTGACTGGGATTTAATACCTTACTTTAATCCCGGTTTACACACGTGAACGAGCGTCAAGAGGGAGCTCCCGAGCGGAAATTGCCGTAGGGCTGGGGTCAGATCTCTATTAGGCACTGCCTTGTTTATCATTACGTCCCGCGATAAGATAGCCCGTCAGGTCCTGATCGGTAATATAACGCAGTGGCCTTTACCGATTTACCTCATTCTTTGCCTCTGATTACTTTTACTTACGCTTGGCCCTCTTTCGAGACTGGTCACTCCTAGTAAAGGATAATTACCATGTACTTGAAGATTTTTCACGAAAATATACCTCACGTACATAATAATGTACAGGATCTTTCGAATGTCGGGCCGGCTGAATAAATGGCTTAATTAAAAAACGTTATTACGTTTTGCGATTCATTGACCTTCGAAAAGCAATCTCACGCTTCCATTTTATTGGCCCTGTGGGAAGGTTGTTTGCCGAACAGTTCGTGTTCTCAAATTCACAGTGCGTAGGCAAAATGGCGAGGCATCGACAGGATTGATAGGAGAGGAGCTCTAACTCGGAGGGATGAACGCATGTGAAGTCCCGGGGGCACAATAGAGGAAGGAAAACGATACGAATCTAGACGGTCTGGAGATTCGTCGATGTCGAGATGGTCTCGAGTGAAATTGGCGTGGTCCCGTTGGACATAAATTTCAATCAGCGAGTATATACGTATGCCAGGACTCGCAGTTTGTGCACGGGACTACGGTACAATCGCCACTGAAGCCCGACACCGCGGCGTACTCGCCGAAGGCATCACGACGCCCACCTTCTATCGGCAGAGCTCCAGCTATTTATTGCCGCCGCTCTGATCCCTCGTGGTGGTGGTGGTGAGTCGATTGAAATTCTCCCCCTCAGCCTTTCTCGCTTTTTTTTTGCGTACTCACCCTCCCGCCCATTCGCATTATACAGCTTCGATCGCCGGTAATTATAAATTTTAAAGGTGACGATCTCTAATCAAACAGTTTTTTTCAATTCCAAAGCGTTCCCACTCTATACATGTTTAATTTATTTACATTATTATGCGTCAATTTTTTATACAATTATCCGCTAATTTGTCCAGGAAAAAAAAAGATGAAATTCCTTGCGCAAAGTGTTGATGTGAGACACGCGATAGCGAGAAGTATTGAAAATCGACTTGTATTTTGTACAAGGGTGCGCCGGTTGTCAAGAGCCGCGACGGCGCGGCGGTAGCTACCAGTAGCAGCGACCTCAGTTTCATTCTCATTATTACAAGAAAGTTTGATTAGGTGGCTACGTGTTGCGGAAGATGAATAGCCCGGAGAACTAAAGGGTTATCAAACTTCATAAAGGGTAAGGAACTTGCTCATTAATGAATCGGTGGTTCGATGGCTAAGCAAATGTACGAGGTAATCCGTGAGTACTTTGGGAGAGAGAGAGAGTGAGGGAGAAGGGAAGAACTGTGTAGACATGAGAGAACTATTAAGGAGGTTGGTAGGGTGGGTGGTGGTGGAGGGGATAGGTCGTAAAGGCGCGCCCAGTGTGGGTGGCTACCTAGTATGGATGAGTGAGAGGTTCGCTCAGTGCGTGTAGAAAAAAAAAAAAAAAACTGAAAAAAGTTGGATTTTCAAGGAAGTACGGATGAGTGGATAACGATATTTTTTGGCGGCAAAATGCAACGATTCAACGGGACAGAGATATGCAATATGTATAATAATAACAAGAACCGAGCTTAGAAAGCTCTTAAGATGCGAGCGATTAGCTGAGAATTAATTGATAGGTGGCCTATATGGCACGCGCCCTCGCACGGCCACCGGAAATCCACTGGGAACCTGTATAGTTACCCACTTACCGTAACTACTACCGTAGCAGTTTCATCGGTTTGCTGGAAGGCCACAGAGGAATAGTCAAGTTTTGAGATGTAATCGGGTGGCTCGTTAACGCGAATGCGAGATTGCATCGGCGGCCACTGCGAGTTTAGATCTGACGCAAACCTTCGTCTTCCGCGGAGCTCAGATCGATATCGCAACCCCATAGCTTTCCGTCATATACCTCCTTGGAGCGGTATAACCCTTTTGCATTGAATGGAAGCCACAGAGGTTTGTATCCCTCGGCGCTACAAAGTTCCGCGTCACGTGCGTGTCCAAGAAAAATTATGACCGGCAAATGAGTGAACGAACTTACCAATTAAAGTTTCATCAGAATCGTAGCTGCTCGATGAATTAATTAAATTTATTAATTGCCTTGTAATTAGATCAATGGAATGTGGATAGGATATGGCAGCTGTTGGGCAACAGAAATAATACTCATTCATTTAGAAAAACATTTACATATTTATATATATAAAATATAATACATTTTGTTACAGTGTAGATGATAGTGTAGCGTTCAGTTATCGTTTTATTTTTATTTTTTTATTTTTTCGCATTCTCGTCGTCAAATGTCGAGGCGAAGGTGATGACGGGATTTGAGGACGCGAGGGGATGGGGGATGTTTAGGTATAAATCTAAGAGCTGTTCGGAAGGGTAGGTCGGCCGGTTCTTGTAGTTTTTTTTTTTCTTTTTCTTTTTCTCCCTTCTCATCTCTCTCATTATATCTCGTTTACATAAGGTAAATAATATAATGCTAAAAGTCAGACGCCCGTCTAATCGAGTTAGGTTTCTTAGAAGTTTGGAATCTCAGTTTTTCGGTGAGCCCCGACTTCTGACTATTTCGGATCATATGTAAATCTAATGCTATATACAGGATTTTTCCTATGTACACACACGCACTATGCTCATTCGGTCATCCGCTCACAGGCTTCTCTTATATCCTCGGGCAAAAACCACATTCTCATCCTGGTGCTTTAGGACGCCCTTTCACCATCCAACCAACGGTAATATCATTCTACGTACAATACATACAGAGGCTTTAGCTTAGTTTCACCGCAATGCCAAAATAGCGTTCATTCTGCCGTTAGCGCTGACTCCCGTATCTCCCTCATTGTTTCCCGTTACTTTTATTTCACTGTCGTGAGACTAAATTGCATGGGATTTTGCCAAAAATCATCGCGCACGTAGTTAATGTATTGCAATATCAAGTTTTCGTACAACTTTCATTGGGAATCGAATAATGCTTTTCAACTTATTGTATAATACACAATATATTCCATGTGTGATTACGAGACCTATTGCGAATCGATCGCTATCGGCAGTATGCATGCGATCGGAACATGGTTTGCATGTTGGGTTTTTTTTTTTTTTTTTTTTTACTAATTTAACTTACAATAGCGTATTTTCGATTTGTAATGTGATAATTGTATTTCTGCGTTCAAGATTAAAAAAATAGCGAGATACCGTTTGCCGCGGTGAAACCAAGTTATCCGTTGTTGGAAACAAATGAATTGTGTGAGTGACACACGATGCAAGAATAGTCGGTTATTTGATGCGTGATATCGTTGGGTGATTTATTTTTCACTCCTCATTTAACGTCTCTTTCATCTTATACGCTTCATCCACTCGTTCTATCTATAACATTATACTCCATTTTAATCGAGTTTGAGAATAACGCGCACGCGACACTTCGCTGATTGTTCTGTTCATATCACTGGCAGTTGCTGGCATCCTCTTTCCAATTTAACATGTCTCGCCGTTTTAATCGCAGCTTTTGAGTGTTGACGTCAATTTCGTCGTCTCAACTGCTCGAAGACTCAGTCCTGCGTCGACTGTGACACTTTTTATCGTGATTTCGAGCATCCCGACCTCGTTATCGCTTTTTTTACTTGAAATTTATCATCGTACCTCATTCACGAATTTCAACGTCGGCGACAAAAGTATATAACGCACAAAATTCGTGACAAGCTCTTACTGGACATTTTTGGGGGTTCCAATGACGATCATGAGATCGAAAAAAGCGATAACAGTTCATGCACGATGACATACGACGGCATTTCCAAAAGAATATTAACGATCGTTGAAAAGAGGATATTCCGTTGACAATTTACTTCCCGTACGTAGCTGCTCGATAGTTTTTGTTTAATTGTTTTTTCTTTTTCTTTTTATTTCATTTTTTTTTCTTTTTGTTTTTTTTTCGTTCTTTAAAATTAGCCAGAAAACTGCCCTACGGTACTACACACACAGATCCCCTATGACATTCACGAATAATCGTATTAAATTGTAAAATATTTCTACGTATTATATCGATTAGTCGCCTACGTGAAACCGCCCAAAATAGCCACGAATGCTTTATTTTTTTTTCGATTTTCTCTTTCTTCGTTTTTTAGTAAAAAAAATGCGCGGCCCTCGTACCTAAACATCAAAAGTCAATGTGAACCGGAAATTGGAGAAAAAAATTAAAAAAAAATTCACTTACATCTTGTTTTTTTTTTTAGTCTTTCCGAGTATCGTTACGGAAATTGTTAATTTTCGCTGAGCTCGCGATTGAAATAACGGAGCAATTGTCGTTGGCTATGTTCGTGTGGATATGCGTGTAACTTAATGTACATGTGAGGTCGTCGGCGACTGAGTTTTGCTTGAACGGAGAGAAAACGACTAGGTGCAAGGCTAAAGAGAACGACCGACCCCTCGAGCCGGCTGTGAAACTCTAAACGTCGGGAGTATCTTCGGCGTTAGTTGGGCGTCTCGGTCATCAGCTACTTGCTCGACAAGTTGCGTACGAGGGGTTCGTACAAAAGTGTGTGTGTGTGTGTGTGTGTGTTTGTGTGTCTGGTAACACCGCAAAGACGTGTGAGAGGGCGAGCGATATAAATCCGCGTTTGTAAGCGGCAACGGTCAACGGCGCAAGAGCCATCGTAGACATGGCTCAGTGAGTTTTCCTCGTCGCGTCAAACAATTAATACAAATGTCGATTGCAAATTAGAAAATTCTCAATTCTCGTCTCATTCAAAATAATCTTTCTCTATTTATACAATTATTAATATTAGTTTTGTATATAGCTTAAATAAAAAATAAATAATCGCTTCATATTATTCTCGTATAAACCTTCCAATATAAGCTCTAAACGATTTTACATTCAATAAACTGTACAAAATATTACAAAGAACTGAGGTACAAGCGTTGGTTAAGTCATTATTAAACATAGCATGGGCTTTGAGTCCACGTTTATCAATTCATTGGCTAATAAACAAAACGTTCGTCATCGTATCGTCAGTTTAATCTAAACTGAATTTAGTTTAATTTTTTTTTATTATTAAACCACTTGCGAATCAACCAATGCTTGCACGACTTCGACAAAAGGTCTACCGATAATTATGTAATTAACAAAATATACAGAATTTGCGTGACAAGGGGCTGCCGATGCAGACGTGAATAGCGCTCGAGCAATAAGTGACAACGTCGTGAAATAATTTCGACAAATCGCTGATCACCGAGTGTCGTGCTTTTCGGTAGTAACGAGCAGCGATTCAATGCATTCGTATTTTTATTTGTCGTTGCAAATAATAGGAATAAGTGGATTAACGCCGCAACCGCGAGGCCCCATAGTGACGCTTGATAAACAGCCAAAGTTTACTCCCCTCTGCTTCTCACTCACGAGAAGCTCAACCGATTGTTTAAATTCATGTTTACGTGTAATACGATGAAATAATGCACGGATATCCCTACGGTCCTATGTGTTTTAGCTATCTTTCTCCACGGAAAATAGTCGTAAAGGAAAAAAAAGTGATAGACGTGAGAAAGAAATGGATGATTGCATGTAATAAATACACAAATAGCCGTGCGATACAGATTCAATCGAACAAAAAAAAAAAAAATCGTTTCGTATCGTTCGGTTGGAATTCGAGAGATATCCGTGAAAGTGAGAGACCGCGAAAACCATGTATAGAGTGAGGTCGTACGCGGAGGAGTTCCCGAAGTTTTCGGGTTAATGGCGAATGAGCGAAAGCTCCAAAATGTCTGAAAACGTATGCGCATATACACTAGCGGCGATTGGTTCTTACACGTTGATAACGAGCACGAGCAAGTTAGTAATAGGTATAACTCGGAGGCATTCGCGCTTCCGTTTTCCCCAAATTCGAAGAGCCGTCGCGTCTCGCGAGAAACTAAAGTGATTCACCGTAAATGGGAAATTTGGAGAGTTGTTCACCTGATAGCTGCGAGAATCACCGGAAGTATAAGAACGATAGAAACTGTCGTAGAACCGGAGCTTCCTGTGACGGGGCCCTCGCTGCTTCGAGATACTTTGGTTCGTACAAGTTGTCCCCGCTCGATGGCATTGGCTTCGTCGCTGTTGGGATCTACCGGAGCCCCTCCGATGTCATCGTCCTGACCGAATAGCCTCGAGAGCTTATTCCTGACAACCTTCTTGGCGCACGGCACTGTCATCTCCTTGTACGGCCTGTGGATTATCGGATAGTGGGCTTCCGGTATATCGGTACCGGGCAACAGTTCACCCGTACTGCTCGAGCACAATGGCTTGAATGTACCGCGATGAGTCGCTTCCTGAAAACTTTCGAAGCTTTTCTCCCAGTTGTAGCTCGTCAGACGTTCCTCCAATGTCATTCCCTGCAATTCGGCCGGTGCTTCGATTATCACCGGTGTCGCACCTCTGCAATCATAACACAAATCTTCCATTAGCTTCCACGATCGTTCATACTGGTTCTCTCGTTTGTGAACAAGACAATCGAATCCTCTGACACAAACTCCTGTACATTCGTTAAACATTGAGGATGAACATTAGCCAGTGACCCCATTTCATCAAAATGAATTTACGCGTTGGTCATAAGGAACCCGCAATGGGAGCCTAACAAGCAATTGAGGCTGATCGTGAGAGACGTAACGTCGGTGAAAGACATGATTGCTCGTAAAGAGGCAATCGACCTCACCCTCCAACGATTCAACATTAATCTAATCCACAATATCCAGCGCGATACTTACTGCATGAGCTTTTGAATTCCCAGACTGTGAAGTACCGTCGGCAGAGACGGTAGCGAGTAGCACAGTGATAACTCGATGCGGGGATAATACAATGCGGATACTAGACAGGTTTCCTCTTTCGTTGTTAAACCACCTAACGTCATTGCTTTGCGGCTCTCGGACGAGTACGTGCATTCGGCTATCAAATGATCGTTCTGCGAAAAAAGAAGAAGAAAAAAAAATACATAAATAATAAGTTAGCTGTTATGTTGGCATCGACAACCATATTCATACGACTATTTACCGGGTAGACTTTGACGGGTCGTTGCAGTCTTCTGTATTCTTGATAATTCGGATCGTAACTGGTATCAGACGCGATCGGTGGCATCTCCTCTCCATTCCTGATCTGCCTCAATCTCACTTTTCTTCCCAGTTGATGAGTATGCATTATGACGGCAAACATATTCACACCGGTATGGGGTAGAGTCTGCCTTGTGCAATCGGCGACGCAATGCCCTTCGGAAACAACCTCACGTTGTCCCGGTGGTATAATGTGTCTCCAGTTGGGATCAATGCCGACACTCAGGATTCCGGCATCGTGACTTCTCAAACGATCGGTGTACGTCAGCCGTAGTCCAGAGCTGTCCGTCATAAAACGATCGAGTTGGGGATTCGTGTAGTGAGTTTCGAGCATATAATAGCGCGGTCCAGTTTTCGGGTCCAGAGCATATCCAGCTTCCGGCGGATAATTGAAGCCCTGAATAACAACAAAATAACGAGATACAGTGACAGTTTAGTATCGATTCGAAGGGTTATACGCGAAGGGATGGTGGTGGCTCCTGGTATTTCGTTTAATATATATATATATTTGCCTAGTTATTGCGTTCGGTGTACGATCAATCGGAACAACTTCCCTCTCGGCAAGTTGATTATATATTTCTATGATGTAACATTATCGAAATGGGTGTTTCCGTCATTGCGCAGTCTCTTAACACTTTGAGCGTGATTTTCCACCTTCCGATTGTAGCAGACCCGGGCTCAGAAGTACGCTCGCGATCCGACAGTTCTAAACTGGAAGGAGTTGGGTGAGGGCGAGAGGACTCTGTTGAAGGAGGCCACGATCGTACGTGCCGCGGCCAGATCTCTAACGACATCGCGGCGGGTAACGTAAGGACGATCGGGACGGGATGAGAGTCCACGACGCCCATCTTCGCAGGGAACTCACGTTCAACCCGGAGACTCTGCGGCATCTCCGAACTGGTTTGCGGTCGACGCGCACCGCCGCCACCACCACCACCACTACCACCCTGTCCCCGTCATTCTTCTTCTCTCTTTCCCTCTCTCGGCCCTCTCGCGCTCGATCTCGAATTCGTATGCATTACAGGAGCCTCGGGATTATCGCAAACTGCGAGTATCTTCGCCGAAACCCCAATGTACAAAAAAAAAACTCGAAAGCCCCGCGGCTCCCCCCCCCCCATTACCTACCTTCTTTTTTCTTCGCGCTCCCCGGCTCTACTGTCTTTTCTGGCATCGCGTACGAAGAAAAAGTGTTAAAAGCTCGGAAGGAGCTACCGCGAGGATACCGAGGGATAGATATTTTTCTTTGCACAGTCTTTCGTAACGACTCGTCTCAGTGGAAAGTCAAACGAAAAGTTAAATCCTGTTTCGCGCTGCCATTACCGTTGTCGAATGAAAGAAAGAAAAATGTAGGTCTTTTCTTACCTCCGAACCCAGGCTCCAAGTAGCGGCAATGGTGTTGCACTGAAGACTCGAAGCTTCGGGTCCGTAACAGACATTTCCGCTCGTCTTTGAGGTCTCTTTTAACGTTGAGAGCTCTCCCCGACACTCGTACAGTGTCATGTGATGAAGGTATCCCCGATTGCCCGGTTGGATAACCGGTTCGTACTGCAACCAAAACAATCAATAAAATAACTTGAAAAAAAAAATGACATTGATCTTACAATACAATTGCTCCTTCGAACTTTCCACATATAAATGGTTGTCATTAATTCAACGATAATAATTTGACATTTGTTTGACTTTATGAATCCAATTCTCAGTCGATCGGCTGCTCGATTCTCTCTTTTTCATTCGTCGTTATTTATTATTTCTCGCTTCGATGCGCTCATTCTTCTCGTACTTTGTGAGCAGGGGGGTAGAAAAGCAGCACGATGCAATCGCATAGCACAGTTTGGTCACGTGCAATTGAGTTTCGAGATCTGGGTGGTCGTTCTCGAATCGCGGAGCACGAGGTAGGTACTCATTCGAGGGAAACTACGTTGAGGCGGGAGGGGTGTGCCTATGGAGAGACATTTTGTGCTCTACGGCACGCGAGTTAACCCGTGTGCGAGCTTTGCCTTCGCGAGGTGGTAGATCTCTTCGGCAACTTTGGCGTGAACGAGGTGTACGTCGCAAAATTCTGGAAATTCTCGACGACGCGCGTCATCGAAAAGTGCGAAGTACCCGAAGGAAGGGAAGTGAACTATTCGAGCTGAGAGGAAGGCGCTAGGAAATCCGGCGGAAGATCAAGAAGCTTGTTGAAAACTTACCTTGACGACGTGGTGCTTGCGACTGATGTTCGGCATCTCAACTACCCGGCACCAGAGAAGCGTCTCGTCCTCGGTCGGCAATTTAACCTGCAACACAAAACCCATTCCCGATGAATATTCGTGACATAGGAAATGGAGGGGAAGAAAAAATACAATTGTTAGCTCGATATCCGGCTCGTCGCCCCTGCGGCATGTCGCTCGATATCCTCGCGATTATTGACTTTCCCTGTGTGCATATATTTTTATGCTACGATAACATACTATGTCACATTCTCCACATACACAAACGCACGTTATATAAATACGTATATGGAGACATATACGTGTAGATATGTGTATTAGCGAAGCGCGGACGAGCCCACCGAGCGAATCGTTCCGTCGGTGGCAAAGCTAGAGTCTCGAACGAGATGTTCACGGCACCGGAAAACCAAATACCGAAGCTTGAATTCAATTATCGGGCTCTCGCATATCCTCATACGCCGCGAATTGCACAGCAGATGAAAACCCGTGCAGTCCTATAACGCCGCCACTCGTACATGTCCTGTATATGATTACGTGTACCTAAACAGTGTTATCGATGCATCCCCATTCACTCGAAGATGTGTACTGGCTAAAAATTATACCTACGAATTTGTGGATAACTAACATCTTTTTATATCGTCACGAGGGGTTATAAGAGCACATTTTTCGCGTCACTTGCAAAGCTTGAGCCTCATGTAATTCGCTTCTTCAATAGGATCAACTGAAAGTGAAATTTTATACTTGCCTAAAGACGCACTACTTTTCGACGTATTTCGTTGGCGCCGGACGAAGCGATAAAATAAAAAGCAATGCTTCCATTTGTCTGTCGCTGGTGGCAGTGGCTAATTGAAAAAGCTGTGTGCAGCTTCTGTGAAAGACCTCGGAAAAATTGTTCTCTTTATGTGACTCATATGTCTCTCAGAATATATATATATATATATATATACGTATTTCGATACATGTGTTGTCGAGAATTTTCCATGGAAAAACCGAGTAACAGAACGACAGACACGCGTAAAGTTGGGGCCCGGATAGAGAGAGGGTTTAAACGAGCGTGGAAAGCAGAAGTCATAGTTTCAGCAAAGTCGTAAGCTCGGAAAACCCTCGTGGACTACTCGTTCGTCGTGCTTCCGAGGCGGTTCACCGAAATTCGTGATTGCGAGATTACCACGAAGTCACATCCACATAGGTATAATGACGGATTTACGACGTGTGTGTCGCAACAGTCACCTGGGACTGGCTTACGCGTCTCCTTGATTATTAACTTTTCATTGCCTTCGCAATTGCATTCATTTTCGAACTTGGTTTTTTTTTCTTTCCTTTTTTTTTTCTCTCTCAACATTTTTTACTCGAAAGCCGCGTACGCGAGATTCGATCGCACGTCAAATTCAGTGTCGGAAAGTAGACACGAAGCTGCGTTATTACAGCGCCATAGAAGAAGCGTACATTTATCCTCACGTATATCGACAACAGGATCGTTAAACGGGTCGCAGGTTCTCGGGAACGACGCTTTTGTAAAAGCGTCGATGCGAACCTTCCAACCAGAATAATTGGCGTTTTATGACGCTCCCGCCGTCCCGTTATACAATATTTTTACCTCCCTTTCGTTATGCTCCTATTACTTATTGCATTTTTATTTGCATACCCTTGGTTAACTATTCAAATTATCGGAACACTGCCAATTCACCGACAAATTATTTTACCTTAATTTTCGAAATTAATACATCAATTATAATGGTTTCAATATTTCAGTATACACCCGGGGGCTCTGGAAATTAAAAACAAAAAAACAATAGTAATTACATTTGCGTTTACCAGCGTAAATATGATGTGAAAACATAATACCGATATTATTGTATAGTAGACTCTTATTGAGGACGCTTTGTAAAATATATGCCTGCGAATGGCTCTAAGGCTTTTCGAGGCAATTTTTTTTTTAATCATCCGGACATTATCACAAATCAGAAACCGACAATTTCTACCAGGGCTGTTTACTCGCTGGAAAAATATGAAATACCGGAAGTGGAGACGTATTAACACGAAAATCGATAGGCGGTGACGACACAAATTCAATTTATCGATAGTTGAGAACGGCTATGTGCATCCGGGATGCTATCTTTATGTAATCAGACATTTTACCCACTGTGCCCCGTTATACGACCAACAATTCGCGAATGAATTATTCATTCTATCCAAGTTTGAAAAGAACTATAAAAAAAGATTGTGCGGAGGTGGAAGAGAGTGGAAAAGTGCGGGCAGGCTTGTTTATCCTCGTTGCCAGCCGCGAGGAAACTTACCCCCGGGTCAATATCAATTTTAATAAAGTTTCGAATCGAGTTTACTCATCTTCCATCTTACAACACTTCGACGATGTAAATGGGCCGCATGACGAGAGGACTTTGCAATGTGTGCAACTATACCGTAGTACACCGACGAAAGGAGATCCAATATTTACTCTGTGTAACTCCGTTACCGAGGATGCCTCGCGCTATATACCACATCAACTCGTGCTTGCACGGTACTCAACGGATAATCCGTAACGTGACTAGAATTTCCAAGTAACATTAATGCCATGAATGAATATAGATATATCGGATACGCGAATGCAATCTGGATCAGCGGGTTGCTTTTCGGAACTTCACTGGAACATGCCAATTATCGTGGTCTACTTTCGCCGACCCTGCCAACCCTCGCTTCGTCAATATTATAGATTCTTGATAAATCAATTAATAAGTTGACCCGGGAGGTTAAGTTACTCATCTAGAATTTTTATCGGAGAGGTCTTCATGATTTTTTTTTACACCGTCGAACGAAAATTCATGAATTACAAAACGATTTTAGAAACAATGGTACAGGCGCGGTGTTGAAGTGGAATAGAGAATGTCGAGTAGAGTTGAACGTGCCTAAAATGCTTGTCTACATTTTACTCAATAGATCGGTCACCGTCTGACCGGCAATGATTCGTTACTAATATCAATAATATCAAAATAATATCAAAAAAAAAAAAAATACCAACAAGTTCTTGCTCGGGGTCGTAGCGCCTCTGTACTTCTTCCCTACGAAGATGAGTACATAAAACAAAGAAAATAGTACTAACCTGTTGATTCAGTACGTCCCATACCCTGACGGGTGACGCTTCATCCTGGTTGCGAGATGAGCGCTTCGGTTGGGAGTCTCGTTGTACGAGGTAAAGTGGACGGGAGCCTCGTACAGTACCGTCTTCGGGAAGTCCTCCGGCAATGGAGACCGGCTCTTCGGCGTGATACTGCCAAACGACTTGCATGGTATCGTTCTGCAACAGACAAATAAATGCAAAAGATGAAACAACGATTATAGAGACACATCAGAGTAGAAGTGACAGCGAGTGTCGCGATGGATGCCGTGAAAAATTTCGAAGTTACCAACGAAAATCCGTCGATAACAAATAAATCTCTCGTATTTTATACCGTCGTGAACATACGTACGTCGAAAGTGGAAAACTGGGACGTGGGGATCGTGCCTAAACGGAAATACATCTCGGGTTCCTGTCGACGTTTCGCCCTCTCATCGGGCAATGCACCACGAGGAGAGCGACTACCTTGGCTCTATTCCAATATCACAAGTCCGCATAAATCATGGCAGAGGAGAGCTCCGCTCTACCGGGCGCAATCGTATTCCGATTCGAGTGGCCGTTATCGACCTAACAAAACCGGGTTCACCGGAGAGTCACGGAGAGAACGAGGTACGAAGGTTCGTTATAGCAGCATTGTCAACCGATCCTAATGGTCACTGAGATCTTTTCCATCCTCAAGTGCAGTAATTCTTGGACAGCTCGTATATTTAATGGGCAAAAAACAAAATAGTGTCATGTAAATTAAATCATTTATGAATCGAAGACGTTCAAGACATCCGGACTTCCCGGAGCGTCATCCTCATGGGTCCAAAGAAACGACGCGACAATAGCAATGAGATAAACCTTCCCAAAATCACGGAATCCAATATCCTGAAAAAGTTCTCTTCGAGCGTGAACACAGAGTTATATGTGAGACTTTGTTTCGGGCATGTGCGTACGACGTTCGACATTTCCGGTGCTGCTTTCCTTCACGGCCGGGGGGGCCATTCTTATAAATTGCGGCCGTTTTCATTCGCGTCCTATTGCCGGAGAGAAAGCGAGTGGGTGAACACGAATCTGCGCTCATTCTTTAACGCTGGCGTAAAAACTACCCAAGGGATTCTTGGCTTATCCCTCCGAACTTGGTAAATTGTTGAATGGATTTTGTGTGGGTCAGTTGGTGTATTAGGGTGAGGGTTCGGTCACCCTGGCTCACCTATTGTGGTACGCGCGAATCCTTTCGTATACCGAGAAAAATTTCAGGAGTGCATCTTTAAGCCTGCAGAAAAACAGAGACAACGAATCAAAAGGAAGCACCCCAAAAATTGTAGATACAATTGATTATCGCCTCGAATTGCCATCCGAAAGTTCCAATATTTCTATAATGACGCAGACATCTTGGAATAGACTGCCACGTCACCGATCGTCCAATGAATCGTAAGCTTAAACACACACGCACGTCCACTTCCGTGTATCAATGACTAGCTCGGGTCCTATTGGCGGTTTATTAATAGAATGTAGTGTGAAAGTTGGATACATCGGGTCAAAGCTCAGTCGAGGTCACAGCAGTGACTAAAGGGCTTGCGAGCTTGTGTCGAAAAGAGTACGACGTAGGGTGTGTATCGGTCAGTCTATGAGGAACGAACGAACGAACGGAGAAGGGAAGGCGATCACGCTCGTGGGAGTGGGGTGACTGTACGGTGGATAAGAAATCAAAGTGATTGTGCACCATTGGGCCACGTGGCGGAAAGATTTATCGAGCGCGACGCCGGCACGAAAGTGGAGTGCGCTGCTGGGCACGTTGGGCGAGTCAGCACGTATATTACATTACGCGGGACGAGAGACTCCGGAGTCGAGCATAGATTTTCACCAAAAGCGACAGTCTCTACTCACTCGTTCGGACACTGCAGTCACTTCTTAAAAGGAATGAAAACAACTTCTCATTTATCCCTTGAGTTGTCGCTCGGTGCTGCAACCACACACACACACACACACATCCTGTGCTCGGTCACCGAGCAGTTTCTTCTAATAATGATAAGCTCGCTCTCTCCCCGAGCCAACAAACGTGGAGTAACCATCCAACGGATTTGTTTCCCCCAATAATTTTGAGAAAAGCGAGTCACCAGCTGCTAGAACTACATGTTTTACCTACGTAAAGGATCGTAAACCACTCGAGTGTCGTGAATGACTGCGAAAAAAAAAAAACTTTTCTCCACTCGCCCGGTATGTTTCCAGATCATCAATGTACAATGTACCGTTTATCGAGGAGGAAAATGTGCGGAGAGATAAACGGGTGATAAGGAATTCCCTCGACAGTTTTGGGGCTTATTTATATGGTATTATAATGAACTCCGGTAGACAGGTGAGGCGACGGTGTCGTTAGGTATTCGTAACGAATGAACGTGAATGGTTGTTATGAGAGGGAATAAAAATGAAAGGACAAAGAATGAATTGGTACGTATCGATCCGTTGAATACATAATGAAACGTGAGTGAAGTGAACGACGCCGCGAGAGACAAGAAAAATTCTGGAAATGTGGTAAGTTGGGGTAGAGAAAAGCCCCGTGAAGCCCTCGTCACCCACCTCGACGAAACTGGGACGTGCGATCAAATATTGAATCTCATTCGAGGCCGATTACGAGCACAGCGTCGACAACGAGGTTATTCTCGGCCCTTGTCAGCCTGTGGGCCGAGTGCTCCGATAACGAGTTTTCACCCGGAGGCCAACACCACGCGGATGCTGCTGCTGCTGTGGCACTGCAGGTGCATACCGAAAATTCAACGACTGGATTTCGAGCTACCTCCTGGCTAGTTTACCACTGAATTGGAAATTATCAACTTCGACACATGGTCAAACATAATATACCACTGGAGTTCAATATTCGGATTTACAAAGTAAACGACAGATATCTCGTAATATTATTACGAAGCAGTATTATATATTTCGTGAATTTTTATCGTTAAACACCGAGCCTCGTTCATTGAAAATCATTGAAATCCAATTTACCGGAAGCTAATTGAAATGGCTGTACGCTTTCTGAGCGACTGCTCTAATCACTAAGCCAATCGGTTCCGGTGCGCATTCGATTCCTCCTCATCGACTGAAAGTGAGACACCAACGTATGGTGTTTATGGAGCACACCTTCTCGTGGGAAATGTCCTCTGTAAATATCCGGAACTCCCACGACTTATACGAGTCTCAGTACGCAACATTTAACGCAATATTTCACACTATGTTTTACCGATTTATCCCGTAAATACAATTTATCCGAATTTGTATATCGATGACGGATTCTAATTTGGACGGTATTGGTTGGTAGTCTGGAGTTGACGGATATGCTCATGAAATCTACTGTGCCCATAGGTACAGGTAACTCCGTTAGTTACGCGATATCGGAATATCAAATGTAGTTCGATCCACTACACGTTGATGACGGGAAGGATGGAAACTCGATTCCGCTCGAGTATAGCGTCCCTCGTGGATACACCATCCGATGCTCTGCATGTATGTATGTGCCATACGAAGTTACATAATTAAGGAGGCGTATCGGTGGAACGACAATGCTAGAACTTCCGGAGTTTCCGATCGAATGCAAGTTCGCGTTCACCTACGACAACAGATTCGGACAGCGCACAGCAAAGGCATCAGCTCACCGTGCAGTATTATATGACACTCTATACTACAACACTACTATAGTGCATCCGTCAGCTCTCGGGTCCTAAATTATTCCAACAGGGTTTCTACACCTACGTCGCTGTCTTCACACTTTGCGCATTCTCTTCTTCCGCGCTCTCTACCATCATCGTTACACAATATCGAACGACATTTACTTGCTCCTCCTCCGCTACGTCTTATACTCTGTCATTTAGAAAACATGCACGTTACCCGAGTTACCCCCGTTAAACTTGTTTCCCTTCGAGCTTATCAACGTACGAGGAACTTCGAGAGTTCCACGATATGACAAAATTAACAATCCACAGTAAAGTTTCTGCTCCCGGGGCAGGAATACCTGTAAAATACTAACCCAAGTTCGCGATAATGCTACGAGCAAAGTCATTTCGAGCATCTCCAAATTTTTTTCCCCACGAAGGAATGTTAAAAAAAAAAAACAAAAGGTATCGGAAGGATAATAAATATTCAAGAGGAGCAATGTGACCAGGTGTAATCCAAAGATTGGTTTGTCCGAAAGTTCGAAATACAGAGATCGGTCAAATAATCCGAGAAACTGAGGGGAAGGTCTCAGCAAAGTGAACGAGCCGAGGAAACAATCGGGCGGGGGTGTGTCGGCGGTAAAAATAACTCGCCGAGTGAAATGGAATTCTCCATTACGGAGGGCGGACGAGGGGACAAGAGGGAAGTTCATGAGGAAGCGCGGGAGACATTGTATAGTCGGTTATCGGTGGACCCGGGTGTTATCTTAATGGCACTTATTGTCTTGACGTATAGCGAATATCTCCTTGCCTCGTGTACGTCATGTTGCTTCGCGTTGGAAGCCCTGGCACGTCACCTGTGTGTGTGTGCGGTTCTTTTAAGAGGTAAAATCCATGGAACGGGGAAAAAAGTATTAGTTCAATGAGCCGAGCAATATCCGCGTACAATATCAAAAGCTATTTAATACGTTAAAGAAAAAAAAAAAAAAAAAATCTGATCAAAACGATATACGATATAGTGAATTTAACCAAAGAATCGTCCCGTTAAGGGCTTCATTGCCAAATGATAAGCTTGTATCAATAATGGAACCTTTGTTCCACAGTAGTTAAGGTACATTGGTCTGTGCGCAAAATTGTCGAGGGGATTTCTCGCCGCCCTCGTATTTCTGAGGAAGGCAAAGAGCCGCCAGGGTTGCCGATGTCAGGTCGTTATCGGCAGCAGACCCGGAAGGGGTCTCGCTTCTTACACAGGTACACGTATACCTATAGCGTTGGAGCACATACACGTACATACATGGAGTGTTCTACGGAGAGGGTAACTAAATGGCGCATGCGCGTATTCTATTTCATCGGAGGTCGTGTGCGATTCCCGAACGGAATCAAAGACCGTCCGAGCCCTCCATAGGCATGTACAAAACGTTATGTAGCCTCGTACATAACTTAAAATATATGACGGACTATGTAAAAGAAATGGCGGATTACGAGTACAGAAACACATACACACACACACACACGGTGTGTGCTTGCAATTCAGGGTACTCGACGGCTTACATTGCTCCATCGCCGCTTCACGCATCGTAATCCTTCTCGCAAGCCTCTTATTCCAAGCACTAATTATGCTCTCGATTTGCTATAAATCAGCCGGATTATTTGCATTGACGACTGCAGCGCGATTGGACGGATTCGGCATCGAGTTTCGTGTGCTCGCATTCTGTTCCAATTTTTTTTTCCCAGTATTACCACAAAGTGAAAATAAAAAGTGTACAGAATGCAAAAACAGAAATACAACGAATGGGGCGTTGCGACAAACTTGAGAAGTCGTCGCAAGATATTTGGCGATAAATGAGCTATTAATTTGATGGAAATGAAGCGGAGAAGTGGGAAAGGAGCTTGATCGAGTGGGGTATGTGAATTTCGGATCTATCGCGTTTTACGGTTCTTCAGCTTCGCCACCTGTGGAGAGTTGGGCGTCAACGGAGAGTGGAATAAGCGTGGGATGGTGTGGGACAAGCAGAGCCAGCGCAGCAGCGTTGATGATACGCGAAAGAAGGAAAGGGGCATGTACCCACGGATTAAAGTGGGTATCGGGGAATGCAATATGCAAGTTGGCTTCTTCAACACGGATTTATCCGGTGGAGTCTTCGCGGAGCGCTACCGAATGGGATCCAATCGTCACCTCTTGGCAGCGGCGCCACTCGTTCTCTATTTCAACGGCATATGGCATTGCGGGAAGAGCCGATATCGGAAGAAAGAGCGAGAAGGGTCGCCGGAGAAGCATATCTCAAGAGCGATAAAGAAAATGCGAGTTTCGCGGTACACCCATATATATATGTATACACATATAAGGCCTATATAGCTATATAGAAAGCTGAGCGACAGAGAGAGAGAGAAAGAGAGTGAGAAACGCAGACAGCAAAAACGCCACGAGAGATATACATTCTCGTCAGCGAGTTGAAATACGCCCGATCGACTTAATGCATATATACGCCGGGAAGTCTGCGCCGCGATATTGAGAGGTACAATCTCGCTGCCGAGTCTGCCGAGTTGCGGCTTACCCGGCGAATACTCACATTTATATATCTATACTTTGTTACAGTTGAAAAGTATATGGCAACGGGGCCCAAAATGAAATATTTAAAGCAATTTGAACATTCATTGTATTTTTCTTTACACAATTCACTGACTATTTATTTATTTGTTTATTTACTCAATAATTGATGTAATAAGTTTTCTTGAAAAACTCAAAATACAACAATCCTATCCTTTCGGTGGATACATATCTATAGCCTCTTAGGATCGAATTTATAATCGAAAGTTCCAAGTTGAGACTATAAATTCGGCTGTCGGAGAACGTGATTACCGCGAGTCTAGGAGCAATCGAACGCTCGGGATGCCCGACGAAACCTGGCGATCAGATAATCGGGATCAGGAGGAGGCGAAGAGTTCTATACTCGGCATCGACGATACTACTCTTTTTCCGCATCCCTCGTGTTCTCATCGTCGTAGTTCACTGTAATCTCATTCCCATCCTCTCTCTCTATAAGCTATTGAAACTCGCGGCTTACGGTGCACAAGAACTCGTTAACGTTTCCGGTGACTATGCGGGCTTTTTCTCTCTGAGAGCTGCGTACAGCACTCGCAATATATTATTCGTACGAGATGAAGAGAGTGAGAGAGGGAGAGAGAGACAATGAGGGTGCCAAAGGGAATGAGACGCGCCGTTTTGAGTATAGCCACTGTGTGTAGGAGGAGGCGCAAAGCGGTAAAGTTTCGTCGCTACCGAGGCCGTAAGTTTGGTAAACTATTGCTGATTTGGAGATATTTGCTCGAGATTAGAGCTTCGTTTAACTTGTGCGTAGAGCTCAGCTTATTTCCGCACATTGGGCCGCGCTCACTGTACCCTCGAGCTTCGTCCTGCAGTCTTACGCGTACGTATACACTTGGAAATATGTATATGCATAGCACGGAATGGTCGTTGTACCGAAACGATGAGAATCTGTCTGCCAGATCTCGCCATAGCCCTCGTCTTTGCTGTAGTATTAGCTTTGAGCAAACTCTGTGTACTCCCCTGCCAGCCCTGCGACGCTATATCGTACTTCACTCTTCTATATACATAACTACGGTATACGAGAAGAACGAGGCAAGTTACAGCTAAAGTTTTCTCGAGTATCCCGAGCTACCTGTATTATAACCCTTGCCTCAAACTTTTTGTACTCTCTACCCGTACGAATACACGACCGTAATCCAAGTTTAATTTTTCGGTGAATAATTACCGTTATAGCGCGGATGATGAAGTTGATCATCCGCGCTCATGAAAATTCAGTTCTCAATTACGGGCTTAAAAGAATCGTCTATTTGCTTTTATGCGCTGAATCTATCGAGACCCTCGTTTTATTGTAGACGTGTATAGTTCGTACTCTCCGCAGCCCAAGTTTTCGCGTGTGGGGAAAGGGGGTTGAATTAAACTTTGGATTCGGATTACCCCTCCGGGGCGATCGCGTGGGTTAAGTACGCCAACAACGATTTGAAGGATAACCGCAGACATAACAGTTGCATTATCGTTGCCGACAGAGCATTTCCCTGGCTGAATTAATCCGCTTGGCATTACACGTAACAGACGTGACGCTATTTGGTATAAGCTACGGTTATAACTCGCATCCGAATTCCCTGAGCTGCACGCCATTCAATCGATGTGCACCATTCACTCGATCAAACTCCAAGCTTTTTACCTTGAAACATTTTCTTCGCCCGAAAATTTATTATCGCGAATTTAATGTTAGATATTTTTATTATTTTTCATATTAATTTCATTGCATTGTATGCTAATGATTCGAATACAAAGCAAGCTAATGTAAAGCGTAAGTTCGAATAAAGGGCTTGTAAAGTAGCGCGGAAAAAAAAAAATGGGGAAGAAAAAAAAAAAGGAAAACGAGGGTGGCGCCACTTGGTCATGCAATCTTGCACTGCACATTCTCACGGCAACTTTCGCTGCACCGAAACAGTGCGAGCACGCTGCTCGCGTGCTAACGTTGTATGAAAATGCATTTTGGTGCATATACATGCACATCTATCGACTGAAATCGCAGTGCTTGACTTCAGGGACTAATGACGAAAGCGATATAGCGAAGAAATATGTTTGTCGATGTAGATTTGCAATAAAATTTCGTTGAATAAAGGGGCGCTCCAAGGCCGTCGATTGGAATTGATTTATAAGCGAGTCTCTGGACGATCGATATTCAATGGAATTTTTCATCAAATTCAACGATGTTTCAAGGTTCGGTTTTTTTTTTTTTTTTTTCACACAAGGAGGAAGGGCCGAGAGAAGTACAAATACACGAGTTTCCGAGGGTGTAAGGAAAAGGGGGAAAGGGAAGAGCAATAGAGAATCCCAGAGTCTCGCGCGCGCCAGCGGTCGTCGAATCCTTGGAAGAAAATTCTGTCTCGCTAGAGTCCAGCTATTCCAGTGGGAAATTTCCGAGTCGGATCGTGCACCGTACGACAGACAGATATACCTATTCCCTCTGTATATCCCGTCTCGTTTTCTCCCAAACGTTTTCGGTCGTTCCTCCTCCTTCAGACTCCCAGCGGATAATCCGCAGCCTCGTCGGCCTTTTTCGCTGCCTTTCATCCGTTTTCGTAAATATTTATATTCTTTTCCTATATTCCCGCGATCCTCTGTACCTACCCGAGCGTCCCTCGCGCTGCACTTGGTGTTCGCTCTCTTGCTTCGCCATCCTGGCAAAGTATTTTGCAATACGATTCGAGGCAAACTTGTTTTAGGGCAAAGCGGAATAGAGACACGAGAAAAAAAAAAAAAAAAAAAAAAAAAAAACGAGAGCAGCAGCGAACGAGGGTGGGTAGTGAAGTGTCCTGAGGACACGTATGGAAGAAGGACAAAAGATTTTCCTTCGTTTCGAATGAAATTCACGAGAGAATCCCGCGAAACCGTAAAATCAAGTTAAAGAACGGAGAGGGCAAAGTACAGCCCGACAACACGGAGGGATTTTCACCAGGGAGCGATGTCGGTAGATCGAGTTTCGCGACAATCCGAGCACAAGTATTTTCGCACTCGAAAACAGCAACAGTCACACATCGATAATCTCACTGCGAAGTTAGTCAACGATCCCAACGTAAAGCATATTCGTTACGCGACTGTTGGAACGGTGCCGATTGGGAATCACCCGATTTCGGACCCGATCAGACGACACCTTTATCCACTTTCGTGTATTATATATTGCCCTGCAAACCAGGACCGAGTGTGGCATGATTTCAGAGTTTGGGATATTGTGGCTCGTACAGCAATCGAACTTTAATCTGGGCACTCAACGTCAGCGTTACCGTCTCCCCTTCATCGCTATACTTTGGTATAAGTGCATCTATACGATGTCGTATATATATATATATATATATATATATATATGTGTCTCTTGGTAAATCGCTACCTAGCTGGCTCTCTTGGTCTCAGCGTAATAAACCCGGAGGAAGCTGAGGGAGAAGGGGTCCTTCGACGGGCTTGGTCCCTCAATCTCGTTCTCGTCCCGCTCTCACTCCGTCTCTCTCGTAAAATGGCGAAATTTAATCAAACTTTGCCTTCGGGACCCGTTGAGCCCAGCAGCGATATCGGGACCCAGCAGTCAGGTGCACGCCACACACCGCAAACGTTGTTTTATGCTTCGGGGAAGATTGGGCCTCCACGGGTCAACTATGAATTCATACATTTCCATGCTAAATACCACGTACGCGTCGTATGCTTTTTGAAAAATCACTGAGCTTTAGCTCACCCAAAATGTCATCCGACAAAATGCAATGCGCAATGCGGTTATAGTTCGACACGCGTTCATCGACAATTGATTCCACGAACGTAAGCTGTACGGTTTTTAATTAAAATGTATCAAGTCAGCGGATATTTCAGGTCGTATTGCAGTTATTATTTCCGATTGATTGATC
The DNA here is from genome assembly GCA_947507545.1 of Clistopyga incitator. Lineage (NCBI taxonomy): Eukaryota > Metazoa > Arthropoda > Insecta > Hymenoptera > Ichneumonidae > Clistopyga > Clistopyga incitator. Next base: position 8,826,262 of record OX382186.1, read on the forward strand.
ATTTTGAATAATCAAGAGTCTCGATAGACAAAACGTAACAAACTCGACACAGGATATAAATTTGAATGAGCGAAGGTTGAATACATGGGGAAAGGGCTTCGTTAAATATGCACCAGCTGATTGATTGGTTAGACCACCCACGTTATTGGTTAACACAAGCAAGTTCTCTGCAGTACGAGCAATAACTTGGTAGGCGTAACCAACAGCTTGATTGGTCCAACGAATTAATTGGTTCGCGCATATTTAACCACGCCTTTTTTTTTTTTTCTTGTATAATCTCATGACCTACTTGGGGCTAAAACGAGAGAGTTACGCGTGCGAAGCTTAAAACTCGAAAGGAAACTTCGATTTTACGTTTTGTCTAACGGATAGATAGTTCAGTGCGCCTCTCTCGAGAATCGAGTATCGATATATCGAACGTGTAACGTACGTCATGGTTTACTACTTCTGGATCGATGATAAACGTACATACGTCGAGCATACATAGCTAAATACCACCATCTCACAAATTCGAGAATACGTATTGCGCCGGAGTAGCCTTAATCTTTGCCTAATCCCCAAAGCCCGCTTCCGGAATCGGCCAGAGTTATCTCGGCCGAGCGGGAACGCGGGGTTTAATACCGGCCGCACCGAATCCCACGAGCGCGATATCAAGTTATCATAAGTCTTCGATACAACTGATGCATCGCTGAATTTCGCTCGGCGAATCGTCGACGATGAAACATAAATCCGGATTACACAAAAAATTGATAGACTTGGTCATTTTAAGAACTCTATCGTACTCTTAAGCGGATGCTTTTGTATAAAAAAAAAAAGAGTCTGATACATCAGAGGGTTATCCATCGATGCATCGGTGAAACGGGTCCAATGATACATGAAAGATTTTTTTTTTTTTTTTTTTTTTTTTACAAAAACGTTCAAGTACAATTTGATACTCCCTGAACTGAAAGTTGATCTCGTTTTACAACTCGGCGCTACATTCCCCTAAATGCCGGAGTTTGACAAGTTTCCCGTGCGATCGGAAGACTCGTAAAGAGTTCCGAGTCGAGAAGCCCCGTTAACTGTCATTACTTCTCGTGCGCAGTTCACAAGCCGGTAGGTGGATAGGTGGGTTGGTTGGGAGGGGCAGGAGGGCTCGGAAAGGAGGGAGGATGGTCGAGTTTCCGTGTTCTTTAATAAGCGCGCTCACAAAGTGTTTCTTCGACCCCTTTCGCGTTCTGTCTCTCAACAAGTTCACCAACGAAGCCGGCAAAAGGGTCGGAAAAGTCTCTCCGGTCGTTTTCTTCGCTCGTTGGTTTGTCGCGTCCTCGTTACATAGCAGTACGAAGCTAACTTCAGTTCGATCGTTACGAAAAAGAAAAAAAAAACGAAAAAAAGAAAAAATCTTCCGTTAACTGTATACACACGTCTTGCTGCAGTACGCGACGGCTCTTGTAGCCGGTTCACGGTGAAAGAAAAGCCCGACGAAAAGAGCAAGAGACTGTGTGGCAGAGCCGAAGAACGAGAGAAATAAGTTGCACACAAAGCTCTCCTTCAAGACTTCCGGCAGTGTTATTTCTAGACCGATGCATTCCCAACCATTATTGAATTTCCTTTGGACCTGTCTGAAAATTCTTTCACGACAAAATCCACCAGACGTGTGGCCGGTACTTCGAGTTTCGCCATTTCTCTTCGACTCCTCCACCCTCACCCCCCGTTTACCATGTTTCCGCGGGCAATTCGAGATTCGTCGGTATTTCCGGTGCACCTGTGCACGCACCTTGTAACACACCTTATCTTATCTCTACCTGCGGCGTAGCTGCAATTTCTCCGATACAAAATCTATTGAGAACAGAGTCATAGTCTTGTTTGCAATGGCCTTACAGTTTTTATATCAATTTATGTACCCGCTATGTAGCATTGGATTTATGATTATTTTTGTCGATGACAAAATGGATGCTCATACAAAATGGAGGAAAAAAAAACCAGCGAATCACACGAGATTCCAAGGTTGCCTCTGTTTCTCTTCCAACATTTCCGCCGTCTTTCTTCGGCTTGACTCGCTTCCGCCACTATATATATACCTTCAGATTTCCGGTTTCTCCCCTGGTAACGACTATCGGAAAGCGGAGACGCTAAACTAGATACCGTGAGCGTGATAGGAAACGGAGAATGGAAGTGGAACCAGGTCAGCCAGCCAATACCGATTGCGAGACACACCAATCTACCTACCAAGCCTCACCTGCTTCTACTATTGCTGCACCTACTCGGTTTTCCTCGTCTCTCTATATCTATCTACACCTCTATCCTGCTGCCTCTATCCACCTTTCTCCTTTCCCAGCCCTTTTTTTTGTTGTTTTTTTTTTTTCGATTTCTTCTTCCACCCACTTTTTTTGCTTCGTTCTTGTTTTTATCTTTTTCTCACTTTCTTTCCTTAACTCCACTTCGTTCGAAACGCTATCGACCCCACAGCATCAGTGGCGATCTTCTTTTTAACGGTGTAGCCTTTCTCACGCGAGGATCCTCAGGGAAAAACGAAGGAGCGGCGGTCGCACTCACCCACGATATAACCAACTGGCACACTCGACAAACAACACTGGGCTAGGCGAATTTCGCGAAATGGAATTGGCCTCGTGCACTTACCGAAAAAAGGCTGTACACGAGGCACCGTGCACCGCGATACGGTAAGCTTGATTTTTGAATCAGCCATAAGAGATAATCGATATCCATCCGTGTGTATTACACGAGATTATTTTGAAAGAAAAAGATACGAAACTTGTAAAATGAAAAATGATTTTTCAAATTTTCGTTTACCGATTTATCGTATTCAAAGAATTTTGATAAAAGTGAACGAGCTTATTTTTGTAATGCAACGTGACGTTGACGTGAGCAACGCAAACCGCACCATCATGAAAAGCGGCAAACACCTCGTCTACGGACGATACGCGTCCCAAAATTAATTGAACGTTGACCTCGGCGATGAGACTGTCTGCATACTAAAGCCAATTCGCAATGTTCCAGGAGGTTAAACGCGCTCGACGCTTGACGGTATATTAATACGCGATAGCGATGTACAATACTTGGTTCCCGAATTCGTATTTACGCTAGACGTAAATTCGCTTCGACATAACATAACCGAGCGTTGTAAAAGAGACATGACGTAGTCCCTGATCAATTCGAGCCTTGTTCAATTAATTCACGACACGGTGATCGGCTCCAATAACAATGGACTGCCAAGCTATTTTGAGCAGCCCAATAATAAGCGTTCTACGAACAATTGCTGATGGACTAAAACACGAGGCACGTTACCGATTCAACGAATAAACCTTAACCGAAACAGCACGCGATATTATTATACCTATGAAATATATGGTTTTACAGCAACGCTAATAAATAAACCACTATTTCGCATATATCTTTTTACCGAACATTTATAGTGGTCATTTTTTTTAATGACCACTAAATAGTACCATAATATATATATTAACAATTCTGGAATCCCGTTATCACGTAACACGTTGATTATATATGTAACCCGGTTAACTCGGCTTGAATCGTGCGAAAATTAACGGGGAAATCGACGAGAATAAAAGCACTGTAAAAGCGGAAAAAAGGAAAACTGAAAAAGCGTCGAGAGTTTAGTGTTGCCGTTGAAGCCGACGAAGGCTAAGGCGTCCGCGGATCGATGCGAGTAATTAAAAGTTAAAGAATTCCCGTGAGTTAGCGACGTTGATAACGCGCGGGCCAGACGAGACAAGCCTTGCGTGACCGTCGACGCTGATAGAAGGAGATGCGTGTATATACGTAGGAACGCGGGGGCGGCTGGAGCTATCCATCCGACAAGAGAGAAGCGTCATTCGCCGGTTCGCCAGGGTTTCACCCCTCGGCAAAGCAGCGCAGCAGGCAGCGAGTTACTTCATTCCCTTTTATCTCCCGATAGAGGCGCGCGAGCGCGACTTGCCCTTCCTTTCCCGCCCGGCAAGCTCCACCGGCCAAACTACCAATCTGATAACGCTCATAGTCGCTTCAACTGTGAAGTTACTCTCCTTCCTTTTCTTATCGTTTTCTCTCGCACCCGCTCTTCCACCTCTCCCTCTGTCTCGCTACACAATCTCCGACTAATTAACAGTTACTTAACTGTGCTTAATCATTCTCCGCTTTGGAACGAGCGTATGGCAACTCAACCCACCTCAACGCCGATTTGCATTTTGTTTAAAGATGTGCTTGCCGCCTTCCGAGCATCGATAACAAATCCCCGATTCGCAATTGATTTGAAAAAAAAGAGAAATTGATTTTCATTCATTTTCTTCCCGTGCAATTATCCGTATGAATTTTCGATCCCGGTCAATATCGAAATTACGAGGGTGACCCGAGCGAACGGAATTCCGAATCTATTCGCTGTGATAGTCACGACAGCGCGTAAAAATTCATGGATAAATGTACATATAGATTTGCAGAGCGGAATCGGCTAGATACGTCACAAGATCGGAAAGATAGTCTTGTCTATATGTAGCCGATACGGTATATAGAAGGAGATACGTGTCTATGTATATAGCGCGGAGCCCGAGGTTCCGTAGTTTGTCATTTCCGATAAAATCGCGACATTCCAGATTTTATTGTATACATTTTTGTTACACCCTCCTGCCTTTCGGGATCTCTGTGTGCTTCGCCGTGTTATGCTTTTCCGTTCTTTGTAACATTGATGACTCAACTGCGCCGCAACGTTTCATAGTCTCCGAGGCGAGCCAAGCCAACGTCTTCACTCCGAGTTGGTATATACTTATATATATGCCAAGGATGACCGTGCAAATCCCGGTTTTCTCGGGTCTCGAGATTTCTGAGATCGAGATGAGCCGTAAGGATTCTCACTCGAGTCTCGGGTTACGTGTGTACGTATAAGATCGGGGGGCAGACGTGACCGCACGAATCTTTGGTATCGGAGGTAGTAGACCGAATTGCATCGACTTAATAAAACCGCATACGAAGCAAGTTCGATTGCGAGATGCGATACAATAAATTAATAACCCTGAGAGACGTTGATTGTCAATGACACTCAATACCGATCTCACATCGACCTTATGCGTTACGCGATACACATTTTCTTCTTCATTTTTTTTTTTTACTATACGTAAAGACGCATCGTTGAATGCGTATCGATGGACCAATAATTTGGTTATTAGTCCACGCCTCGATAAAGTCCGTAGATTGGTCCGGCGAGTCCGATCGGATACAGAGAAAGCGAAAACCGTTATAGAATGGACGATGCGAATGTCAGGATTATATATCGGTGATGGCTCGGAGAGAATGACGCGTCATCGGATTACTCGAGTGATTAAGCCAGATCGCATGTCGAATGAACGACAGCATTATCGGGCTATACTATATCGAAGTAGGTTGGGCTTGTGTGTGTACAGTGTTATTGTGGAGCCCGGAGGAAAACGCCACGGTGTAGTGACCATCGAGAGGGACACTCACACTGCACACCGAACCTCGATGTTCCTCTCCTAATCGATATATATCGCAAACGATGCAATTTACCTGCTTACAGACGCACGTGTATACCGCACACACATATCATAGACGGGCAAGACGCGGAGTTTACCTGCACGCATTAACTCCAACTGCTCTGTATATATCTGATTGTGCAAATGAAATGTTTTACATTTTTTAGTCAACACGCGTGAAACATGCGAGGATATGCTTCCTGTTTTACGAGAACATTAATTATACCTTAACCACCTTGTAATGAAGGAAAAATTGCGTTGTCCGACGATCCCGAGTAGATAAGGATTCGCTTACAGGGATTTTCTTCGAAATTTGTAAAACGTCGCCCGCAGTCTGGCTCTTTATGTTACGAAAGTGCATCCGCAGGATACAACGTCGTTTCGATAAACAAGCATGATAAGGTATGTCGTGGAAGATGAGAGAAACTGTTTGGAGCCAGCGAGCTGAGATGAGCGAGAGATCCAACGATGCCAAGAATCTTTTGTCGAGGAGTTGCAAGGAAAATCCAAAGTTATCGCGTTAAGCAACATTTTCCTCGAACGTACGTGCCTCGTTGTACCTATTTTTTATTACTCCTTACAGTTGTGACATTGAAATTATTCGAACAATCAATAATCGCACTGCACCTCGAGGAGATGGTCGATTAAAAAAAAAAAAAAGGAACCGGATATAGATCGAGAGAGCATTCGGTCGAATGTGAGACTCACCGTGATCTTAAGATCCCGTGGATCGCAAGTGTCGTACTGTCTACTGAAACGGAGAACGGTGTGGGTCTTGTTCTCGTAGCCGAGCAGCAGGTGGTAGTCCTGACTCGAATCCATCTGGGGGTCTCTGCTGGCATCCTTCACATGGCGATCCTGCAACGCGAACAAATATTTCGTCATTAATAAATTGTCAAAAGTGCACACACAGCGATTCTTCACTTGTATCGGTTGTGGCGAACGTTGGATCTTAGGTGGAATTTTGAAATGCTGTCATTCGGTGTTTACGCTCGGTGCGCCGAATTCCCGCGGCCGATCGATGAGCGTTTCATTCTTGGGAAATAAAGGAACGCGGGTAAAGAGAGGAGAGCCCGCTGGAATCTCTTGGCTTACACTTGGCCGGCTTCGGCGCGCAGCAAAGCGCACATAGCAGCCAAAGGTGGTGGGTTCCCTTCGACGTCCGTTGAAAGGGCCACCACCGGCACCTTCCTGGGTTGCTCGTTCGCTCGCTCGCCGATATTCCATCTCGGTCTCTCGGTACACACGAATATCATTCTGCGTTTGACCGCAAACCCGTGATGCGGAATTGATAGTCCCCACGCGGCTGACGGTGATACGGGTATTACCGGGGGAGTGTGCAGAGGAAGCGGGAGATGGAGTCGTTACACGGCCACGGGAATACCTTCGTGCATAATACAGCCCCCTGCCTGCACTCGAGGTATCGAGTGATGGAAAAACGAGACGAAGAATGGACCTTGAATTTTTCGTCGCCTATTCCGTCGATACGAGAGCTAATCGTTGCAGTGCAATGCACTTGGTAGAGATTTTCCAAGGTGATCGTGGCAAGAAGCGGCGGCGCTCGGTCGGTAGGCGACGTAAGAGTGAAAGAGGGACGAGTAACGTGAGGATGAGACGGGACGGGAGCGACGGATAAGGAGCTCCCGCGGTAAGCGGCCGGGAACAGCTCAATCAGTATCTCGAATCGTGCTCCTTCTGCCTCTACCTAACTCCGCAATGCTCTCCTCTCCGTGCCGCCGAGTACTCGGCTCCCAGTGGTTTGCTACAAACTCTCGCTGCACGCTTGCCACTGGGTGTCGAGGCTCTCTAGCTTGATCCTTGTCGATCTGCTTCTCCGCTCTCTGCCTTACTTTCTATCTCCATTTCGCGTGTCCGGACTCCCAAGAGATTGCCTAGAAAAACGTCGTGTGTCTGGATTGCCACAGAATCCTTTGTCGCTGGACGGGTTTTCAAACCCCCTAAGTCAATTGGATCATCGTTTCCTTCCGATATAATAGACAGACTGCGGAGTTGCGGGAAAATTAATAGTCTACAAAAAGTTGTCAATTTTTTACTCACTTTTGCGCTATATGTCAACATTATTCTATATACATTGTCGTATGTACTACTTATTTCTCAGAGGTTCGGTGATACCCAAAGTGTACAATGTAAGCTATCCATACCGAGTGTCGGAAAGGCGGAACAAAAACGACGAAGGGCAGGTGCCTCGTCGTCGGGGTGCCGCATTTTCTGTTCCGCCGTAGCGGCGCGACGACACATAAATATCCCCGAGCATAATTGTTTCGCATTATGTCTTAGCGCGAGCCCGGTCGGATTTTCTCGCCTTCGAGAAAGGCCCGAGAGCCCCAGTGTCGGGTAATCGCCGTGTCCCGTCGGTACGACGTACACTCTGTCCCAAAGCCCCGTACGCGTATTCTTTATACGCGCTATAAACATTTGCGTGCACCACCATTAAAACACATAATATATGCGTACAGTGTGAACCTGCTACGATATTCAAGGAAGGTACTTGAGAAACGTTTATAGTCGTATTATAGCTATGAATCTTATTGCCGGACATGGCTCTTCCCTCCAAACGTTCCGACGGAAGCTTCGAGGCATTTGCTCATCTTCGATGCTAATTTCTCCATTTTTCATACATGGGAACGCTCATCGGTTGGATTCTCCATCGAGAATCCCTGATACATCCTACCTTTTACTCCCCCCCTCCCCCCCCCCCCTTAATGTCTCGAGAATATATAATAACGACTAGAGTAATCATAAAATAAATGATGATACGCATGCTCAGGATGGTTTTACAACGTTTAAATGAAAAATAATTGAGATGAATAACTTTAATGGCAATTATTGTCGAGTCACAATGAAGATTGAATTGCAACGAGTGATTTGGAAATTAATATCACTGGATCTCTCAGTTTCTCATAGTTATTTTTGATGAAACAATATTTCTGTCTAAATGGACACGTTCACCTCGTTGAGGCAGTAAATTCGCGTGTTACGGTCAAGGAAATGATCGCGCTACATCGACACGATTCTTCATGCTACCGATGGCAGTATCCGCGCTTTCATGCTCGCTATTACAGAAATTACCACGATCGAGCCGCTTCCGAGCCGATAGATTCAACGAGAGGCAGAAAGCGAACGTATCAGTGGGCTTCTATATCGCTCGCCAAGTTATTACGGGTGATGTAACTGCACAACAATCATCCGATCCTCGTGCGTCGAGATATAGCACGTGTTCTCTCTCAGGATTCGCGCACCGGATTCACGGCCCTAACTCACGTAATGGTGCGAGTGTACGCGTCCAGAAAGGGAAAGCTACATTTATAGATAGCAAACCGTAGTGCATGCAGAAGAGCTACATTAGCGAGCATTCAACTGGCTTCGCTATGTATATATATATATATATATATATATATACACACACACAACACCAACCGTATACTCAAATCCAGTCGATTGAACGTAATCAATTTCACGGAGATCTCCTCGGAGATCTAAGAGCGGTAAAGAGAAAAAAAAAAAAATTGACAGATGTTTAATATGACGGTAATGTATTTTCATGGCGATTGGTTAATTTGAGGAGGTCCTGTCGATGCTATTTAACCGATCATCGGTTATGGTTACGTATATGGTTCGCATAATCGGCGGAAAAAATAAAAACCAGTGAGTCAACCGAAGACGGAACGTTGCCTAAGGGTTTTTTCGTGTTTGTTCGTTTCAACCTCGTTTTCGTTTTCAATAATAAAAGGATCGATGCCCGTTGTGACAATACGTGTACTCGGGATATCGGTGTATTTTGAAAACGGTACCAAAACGATCGAACGCCGTCTATAATATTTCGACGCCAACGCGTCGCGGTCGATCGTGATCGCTCCTCTATCGCCGTACGAAATACACGATTCACTTACAACAAGGCGTACGTAGTGGGCTACAGATACATACACTTATCCTCGCGTGATGCAGAATACCGGATGCATCATCAATAATTTATTTTATTTTTTCCACGAAGGTAAAACACGTGCGTGCGAATGTGAAACGCGACGAATACCCTACGGACTATCTCTGAACCGTCTTTTTTTTTTTTTTTTTTTAAATGTGTGTGTGTGTGTTTTTTTTCCTGTCACACATCATTCCCGTGTCCGTTTCGCCGATAATCTACCTCGAAAGCCCACGCCACTCGACACCCTACATGCGATGGACCACGCAATTCATCGAGGCTTCAGTGACACGATTATTTTCATCCATGTGCCAGACGAAAAGAATTACCATAATAACCAGAGAAAAACTAATATTTGTCGGCTAATAGTATTTCAATTAATATCCCCTCTCAATAAGTTTTAGCATTTTCATGAATATTTTTATGGACGAATTTGCGATTCCAGTGGAACTAATGAATAAATTAGAAAGAAAAAAAAAGATCAAAATGGTGTTACCTCTATTGAATTAATAACATCGAAACTATTTTTAGAAATTGGTAAATTCAGTGATAGCTTTGAAGGGGATAAAAAATTTTATTCTCGATGTAAATAACATAGTTTAGAATTTTTCGACGGGACTCGTTTAATTAGTACAGTGTGACGTTGAATTATCTCGCCTGAGTCTAGAACGTTTGTCGTCGCTTTTTTCTTCGTACTTAATTTTCACGATGTCATAATTAGTGTGTTGAATGCGAGAGTGAGAGAGAGGGGAGCAAAAGCTCTCGTGGTAGCCTTTGAGTTGGCCCGGCGCCTCGGCTTTTCCGATCGAACGAACGAGAAGGAGGGACGCGAGGTCGGCTCCGCTAGCGAAGCGAAGTATCAATTAATGGGATCCATTGTGCGATGGTATAGTGCGCGCATCGGGGACCGGAGACGTGAGCGTCTCGGGCTCTCGAGTTTGTGGTGAGAGGCTAATGTGTCGAGGGCCCGTCTATAGTGCTTCGGGTTCATGCGACGGTGAAGCTCTTCAGGGGAATTCCCGAACGTAACAGGTGATGCGACGCATCGAGGTGGTGCCTTTGCCTTCGGTCTCGAGGCGATCCTCCGCTGCGCCGGCATCACGCATCAAGAAACTCGATTCTCTCCCGGTTTCACGCGTTTACGAGCCTAGCTCACGGGGGGGAAGGGGGGAGTCTGTCCGTCCTTCTCCTTTACTTCGTTGACCAATATCCACAATCACCACGTGCTTTGCCCCCTCTATATATATATACAAAATTCTCCGGGAGAAGCCCAAGCCCATTTCCGGCGACATTCCTTTCGGCCTATTCCATCGGTGAGCTACGTCGCGACCATACAGCACGTGAATACCAATAAAAATCACGCTGCATCCAACTAATACCGCAACGGATGGGTGTAAAAAAGTTTGAAATTTTTTTAGACACATACAAAGAAATCTAGCTTTATGGATGTACCGGGCACATAAAAAGTGTTCATAAATCACGGGCTCGACACTCTCGACTTTTATCGCTTATTTTATGCTCTTTCAGACACGCTCTCCTACATGATGAGTTTTATTAAATTTATATGCAAAAGACATCCGTGACTCGGAATGAGCGGAACTTGAATGAGAAATCATGAAAAATCACGTTAAAACACAAATATAGGTAAGGTAGAGACGAGGTCCTTTCTGGCTCTTTTAGGTCTAACATACTTGTTCACTGGACCGAAAAAAGTGTCAACAGAGGATAATAGTAGACTCGGTGGCTCGGGGACCCAATTGCTATAAAAAAAACACACACACACACAGACAAATACATGGTTATCGCACATTGTCCCGTAGCAGGCACATATGGTCGCACTTTCTCTCGCAGTGAACGGTGAACGAGCCACCGGGGAATGTCCCGGCATACAAATTGTCGGTTTTCCTGTTTTCACCCTTTGCTTCGAGTGCTTCGCATACCAATTGGTTTACGCGAAGAGATACCGAGAGATAGAAGTGCGTTGGCAGTGTTAGCGGTGGCTCCTATTTTCACAAGGGACGTGGGCAAGATAGAGTGGATGCGGCAGCGTCGCCGTAGGATCTCGTCGCGTTACACGGAACATGGAAGATACGGAGCGAGCGTGCGCTCTTCAGCATGCAAGAGCAGAGTACATCCATGCGAGGTGTGTCAAGACGGGAGGATAAGGTGCGGAGGGGGCTTCGAGGATGAGTAGTAGCAGCAGCAGCAGCAGCGCTTGTGGCTCGCGTTGCTGCTATTCGTGCTACAGAAGCACGAAGAAACGACGGAACAAGGCCACAAGGGTCAGAAGCAGAAACACAGCATTTCTCCACGTCCGCACGTGTATCCCCCCCGCCGCTTGATGCTTGGCTCACGCCGCGGCTCGCCTTATCGTTCGCACATGCCGCCACGGATCTTGCTCACGAGGCTCGCTCTCTTCTTTCCAAATAGAGGCTGCTCCTGGAAACATTTCTGCTTTATGTGCACCTCGACTCTACCAATTTATAGAGGAAGTCCCATATAAACACGTATAGCGCATGGTGGTTGTCTCAGTAGTCGTCGATGTCAACTTGCGTCCACAGGAAACTCTTCGGCCAAAAGTTTCGGCAAAAAATCCTTTCACGGAGCTCATTCTATTAGGTAGCAAAAAATTTCGAGCATTCGTACGAATACTCGTGCTAAACAATCTACAACGATAGCGCAGCAGTCAGGTCGTTAAGGTGTTAAATAAATAAAGTGCCGGTCGTCTCGTGTGTAACGTACCGAATGGAAACTATATACCCACAGCAGTTTGTCCGGTACGAGGAAGTCGTCCGTACAGCAGTTTTATCGGGCATCCGGGGTCGTTGTAATGTCCACAGGGGAATCGTTTCGCGTTGTAAGCGACGGAGGCCTCCGACTACGGGGTGTTCCCCGCATGGCGTTTCTAGATGTTCAAGAATAATAAATGGTACACCGTCGTACAGTAAATCCGCGTTACCGGAAGGTATATGGAAAATGGTAGTGCTATCACGTATGCGAATGCGCAGAGAGTGGCAGACCGTCAGATAAGAGAGAGAGAGAGAGAGAAAAAGGGCCGGAGATGGAGAGTCAAGTTATTACGCTATTGATTTTCCATGGACGAGAATTATTTCTATTTCTCGATATATAGCGTCAGCGATACTCGATACCCATTTCAATCGGCATTTTGATCGCTCTCGAGAATCTCAAGTGTTCCATCGACAATCTATAGGCCAAGGGAAACAGAGGAAGGCGAGGAAGCGAGAAAACGCTAAACTCGTACTTTGTACTTCCGGCGGAATAGCCCAAGAGATCGAAGATAGTCCGGAAGCGAAATACCGGTTGTAATTACGATGACCAACGTCTCGGGATATTGCGCGTCTTTCCGTCTTGCTCCTTCTGTGCTTCTCCAGCTTCTCGTCATTCTCGATTCAATCGGACAGCGACTCCACGGATTACAGTCAAAGAGAAACTCTCGTTGCTACCGAAGACAACGATTTTCATTGTACACAGTGCATCGGTGTGTGTACATACAACTGTGAAGAATCGTAGACAGTGGCCAAACGTCCGAAGAATACCCGAGGGAGGTTCACTTGGACCGGCTCGACTTTTCCCCCCTCGCCGTAGCAATTACTTAAGTTTAAAGTTTGTGAAACGCTTCCGTGTACTCCCCAGAGCTGCATCGCTCCCAGCCTTCGGTACTAAATACAATTTAGCTGGATTCGGCGTAACAGTTTCGGAAACGCGCGCAAGGATCCTCTCCAGATCAGCTAAGATGACCAACAGATCATTTAATCTCTTCGAATTTTCATTATAAATCTTTAATATCTTTATACATGATTTCTTACGATTTATACGAGGATAACGAGTCAATAGGTTAAATCAAAGGGCTAGGAATCCCCAATAGGTTGTTGCTTCTATGATCTACAAATATGTATGGTACATGTGTGTATGTGTGTGTGTAGAAAATGGAGTGGCTGAGTTCTCGTCGCTTAGTCGACTCGAGGGAGCTAAAGCTCCCGAGGAGTAGATATACGTACGTAACGAGAAGTCGACTGCCACGATATTGGTCTCGAGGCTTTGACATGAAATATTTATGGAGGCTCCGTTGGTGAGCGAACGAGCGAGAGGGAATGTGCGGCGCCTTGCTATTCGTCGGTTATAACTATATGCACCGGGGCACGTACGTTAAAGTATAGCTACCAAACTTATAGCGTATTACGAGTAGAGTACTCTATGAATATATACATTCATTTGCGTCATATATACATAAGCGTGGACGCGAGCCTGTCCTCCACGTTGGCAAAGTTAAAGCAAAGAAAGTGGCGAGCGGGAGAAAAAAGAGGAGAGTCAAAGTTTGGTTGAACGGCCGCGAAGGGTTGTTCCTCTGTGCTCTATGTACCTCGAAATGCACCTGGCGCAGTAAAAGCTGTACCAGTGGGTTCGTCGGGTTGGGCAGGGGGGGGGGGGTAAAGTCGGCAAAGTTTGTCAATCGCTCATTCGTTCTTTGCTCTTTCTTCGAGAGAAACGGAGCTCTCTTCACACTAGTCACATCCGTGCTGGATTTTTCAAAAGGTTTTTACAATTCCCGCACGGGAATTAATTAACAGGTCCAACTTGCCCAACCGTGAAAGTTCTCGATGCACAGGCGGAACAGTTTATCGAACAACGAAATATTGGTCGAAGCGCTTTTATAAATTTAGCACTGATTTATGAGTTGTGTCGAGCGCTCGGACCGCCTTAATTCATTACCGATGACAAAAGATACTCGAACGGAGATTCGAGAGGGGCACGAGAAAAAGAAGGGATTCGAATATGAAATGACACATATAAATACACTTTTGCTTTCTCTTTATCACAATTGTTCCATCAAGAGTTTCTTGCCCTCCGGGCGGCCGGCCGGCCGTAACTGCGGTAGGCAGTGAAAAATCACAGAACCATTTCTCATCTCGGAGGACGCGAGACTACCGGTGTCGTGAGTCAAGAGGAGGAGGAGAAGAAGAAGAAGAAGAAGTCCTTCTCTCGAGGGATACCATACAAAGCCATTATACGATGCTATATAAATAGTACATACTCGAGGAGAAAGCATCGGATGCCACCCGCATCAGATAATATTTAAATTAACGATAAACATTTATAAAAGCGTTTTGTTATACAGAAAACATATTTGGATCATTGTGCGAGCAAGTCCGAGAGAGAGAGATGAGAGAGAGCGCGAGACGGTGTGCCAAGGCTCGCCGCCGCGACGCGCCGCCTGAGCGGCAAACATCGTCCGCGTCTGCACTCGGAGAACTGGCCCCGTACCCAGGAATATATATGAATTCAGGGCCCCGAGCTGAAAGCCATTGTACGCGGCGGCCCTCTCATCTCCATAACGGGTCCTCGGTTCAGCTTTATTTTTCTTCAGCTCTGTCTCTTCTTTTCTTTCACTGATCCGAGACTCTCTCGCGCGTAATTCTCGTATCTTTTCTCCTTCGCCACATACACGCTTCTCTCGTGGTTTCTCTCAAGCCGCGGTATACACCGAGCCACATCCTTCCTTGGTCCCATCTTATTTCTTTTTTTTTTCTCTTTTTTTCTTTTCTTCTTCAATATTCCTTCTTCATTTAGTCCTTTTATTTTGATGTTTTTTTTTTATCTTCTTCTTCTTATGCAGCGGTTTCTGCGTCGCACACTTTCGTTGCTTCGTTTATATTGCTCCCTCTCGTTCTCTTTGTATATATCGCTGAACTCGAGTCTCGATTCGATTTTCAATTGTCCTCTTCCTGCCCTAAATTGTCCAAATAAAACGGCGGCAGCCGAGAGCCGAGGGCCTCGGGGACGCGAAATCGCAGGTTCTCTCGACAACGATGCCAACATTAATCGTGTCCTGCCGGAATAGCGAGATAGTATCGGTATAAGTGAGAAAGATGGAGGCACCGAGGAATCTCATTCGTTTGGAGCCTCGTTTCGCTGCTTCGAAGATTCGATCTCCCTCGATGAGCCACGACGAGACCCTCGCCACACGTTCGAATATCAAATTAGTTAATCGGAAATTAAAGCGTTCCGCCGGATTCTTCCGAGGTGATAATTTCTGGCAATGAAAGTGGACCGAGTTGTCCGTGTCTTGACAACCCGTGCACGAGAGCTACGCTCGCACTGAGAGGTGTCAAGAGTAACCGGAGCTTGCCTCTTGCACACGAAATTGGATGGTCAGCCCGAGGTAATACAAAGAGAACAACGAAAAAGAAAATGTAATGTGACGTGGAAAAAGGAAGAGAATCAAGGAAATCCGAGAAGCTTGAAGGTGAGATCAGCAGTGGCGAGAGAGTTGAAACCGAGCGATCTAGATGGTGAGATTGAGATAAGTACAGGGGGACAGAGGGTCCCGAAAAGATAGAGCCACGTCCGGCAAATAAAATAGAGGCGTTTCGTCACGGTCTGCCGCCTCCGTTCCCTCTCTCATCCACAAGAGAAACGACTCCGGTGCCTCTTGTTGCTAGCTGAGGCTCGCGATCGCGCCTCTTAACGACCTCAACACTGTTGGATTTTTTGAGGAATACTTTTTTATAGTCTGGCTATACTGGATTTCTTAACATCGCTATACACCGACGTACCTGCGAGCCGTAACGCCGTAACGCCTTGACGCCGTGTAGCCGTTTATCGAATTCAGAACAATCGATAAACAAGTGCTCCAACTGTGAAAACAATGAACGCTATAAAAATTAGATTTACGTTAGTTTGATTTTTACTCGTAGTTATCAAAGTACCCCACGGATAAATGGTACCTCGAGAAAACTGGATAACGATTGAGTGAATCGATGTATCGACAGGTGTGAGGGTGGTTATGGTTGCACATGCTTGTGCGAGGGGTCAGAAATCGGGAGGAACGGAGATGGATATGAGGGGTGAGAAGTAAAAGAGAAATAAAACTGCCCGGGCCCGATCCACACTCGACTCTCCGGATCTCGCGTGTCTCGTTTTCAGGGTAAACATTAGTTCGTCGGTTGGTTGTGTGTCGGACCTGCGGGATAGCGTGGGTTCGGTTGAGCGTGAAAATCGGGAGGTAAGAAATGGCTCACGGCTCGAGGGACATGTCCGACACCTTTCACAACAGATTTCGACCAGCCGACAGAGGTTCGATATCCTCACGATGTACGACACTTTGGAACAGGGCTCGGAACGTCACCGGCCATTCTCCAACAAACGAATCGAATTCGTTACAGGTGTAACATCGGTATGATGGAAATTGATACGAAAATTGTAAAATAAAATGCTGTTGGCCGATGATATACATTTTACATAGTTTTGTAACTTCACTGACAATGAGGTACACTTCTGCAATGTATATGTATATAGAAGGCTGAATTTTGCTATCGGTAATTAATATTCCGTTCCGTTAATGCTTCATAGTGCGGTACTTAGAAGCTCCTCTACTTCCGCATGAGAACCGGCGTTACAACCGCGACGATAATGGCTCCGACATGATCGTGAAACCGGCGTGGCCAACGCCACTACTCCACTCCGTCCCCCATCTATAACCCCGTCCAACCTCTATCCATATTACGCGCTACTGGTATTAGTGCGTTTACTAAGTAAACTCGGCAGCACGTTATTAATAAATTACGATACACCCGGGACGTTAATTACGAGGTGCGTGGTCTGCGCGGCATGCAAGCACAAGAAGCACGGAGAACGGTAGAAGGAGTAGCCGTAAGCACCAAAACAGGCAAAAGCAGCGAAGCAATGTGCCGCATTCGGGCTTTTTCTGACGCTATAACACTACACCGGAAAGAGGATACAATTTCTAATTACTGGGGCACAAGGAAGAGAGCCCCGCATGAATTCCAGTAACGGCGAGAGATACCAACTGGGCAACGATAAAAAATAAAAAATAATAAAAAAATAAAAATAAAACATCGAGGGGAAGAATGCAGTGAATAACAGTCGAAAAGAAAATAAGACCACGACGGATAAAAATGCGAAGTGGAAGAGGGGACGATGCATAAAAGTGCGACCCACATGAGAGCCAAGGTGGACACGGTACACGTATACCTTGTTTTTCTCTACACTCGTATTTTCTGTAATTCAACGCGGACGTATAACTTTAGTTTACTTGCGGACTATTGACGGTTTCAATGCCGGCGCGCATTTTCTCGCTGACGCGAAATCGACGATTTCACGTGAACGATGTCTACGTGGTTTTGTGTGATGTCATCTTGAGAATCCTTGAAAACGGAGGTGATCCGGCATCTGTCGTCTTCATTGCCGCCGCCGCCGCCGCCACTGGAGACGCCAAACTCTCGGCCACGTTTATTCCGAATGCAATAAGTACCCGAAAGGATAGGACGAGATGTAGTTTGCGAATACGACAAATTTACGACCTCCGCCTGAAACGACGTACCGCGCGTCTTGGGCTATATCCAGTCTGGCATTCGGGACGTTCTGCCATCCAACGGCCTCTTCTCGAGCTCCTCGCCGTTGCTGAATGTTCTCTATCTAGCTATATTTACAAGATTCGTAAGTACGTCAGTGTCAACGGAAGTATATGTTCTTCACTTCGTCACGATGCATCGCACGATAGCGATCGTTGCGAGACGTAACATCAAAAATATCGTCAACGAATCATGTACCGTTACTACTTTATTGGTGTTGGCTAGAAGGAAGCAAAAAACGTTAGGTGACTGGCTTCTTAAAAAAAAATGTTTGTTCCCTCTGTTTTTGTTTTTCATTTTGTTGAGTAATACATCAGAACAGAGGTATCGGCAATCTGGTGCTGCTGATCCTATTTACGGTGCTTTCCAACCGGAGATCCCGAAGATACATAAAGCGAGCACATTTTGTTCCGTGGCTTATGTCTTCATCTCGTTTTTCAACCTTCTCTTCACCAGCAACCCCGACGTTTGCCACTGCGGTAGAGCACAATTATTGAAAAACGATTTGCCTCGCTCAACTCATGGAATATTTTCAACGATTCTCGGGTAGACTGTATAATATATTCCGTATCTGGCAGGATATTTTCGTTTATGTTCGCCGCATGGTTTCGCGCACTCTCTCTCTCTCTCACTCTCTCGTCTATCATTTTTCTCGATATACGTCGTTCTTTCTCTTTAAAACAGCGTTGAATCGACCGGTCCAGAGAGAGAGAGAGCCCGCGGGCACCGCTAACATCGCAACCATTCGCAGTTGAACGGTATAAAGCACGACAGACCGAAACTTTGGTGAACCTCGAGCGTTCCTCTCGTAAAACGATTTAACGACCGCGCAGCGCGCTGCTCGCCCAGTCCTGGAATCGACATTTTTCATAGAGCTAATATATTTCGAGCGCCTCGCCAAAAGTCCATTGGGAGAGAGAGAGAGGTGTGTTACCGCGGGGCCACTATAATAGCATATGGATGGATATATAGCAAAGAATAGTCAAGCGTGTAGTATGCAAATGGGAAACGTATCGAAAAGAAGCAAAACTAATTGAAAGGTAAAATAAAGAAGTGATAATCCGTGGTTATGTTTTCGCTGAAAAATCGAAAAACTGAAATCTGGGTCGGAGCTCCATAACTTTAATGCTCAGGTTTGTGCACTCGCCCCCCTTGCCGTATAAATGTTATCGGGTGTCAGCGGTGAATAAAGTGCGCTTTTCACTTGCTTGTATCTTTAAACGCGATACGCCATTTGACGACCCGCCCGGTTTCGTTTGATGCCGGTTTCACACCGGCACTCGATTTCCCAGTGGCACGTCTTTGCAAATTAGTTTGCATCTCGATGTCTTGTTTTCTCATGAAACGTTTGGTCAGTGAGCCAAGAGTTATGACGACACTGGCAGACTCATTCGCAGACGGAAATAGCGAATCTGTATTACAAGCGCGGGATAGATGGGCAAGATAATGGAGAAGGTTGTTCCTATTTTTGGCATGTCTCACCGGTAGCACGCTACGTTTGAGACGAGTCGCCGGGCACGCACATTCGTTACCATGGCATTGCGTCTGTGACAAACCCCGCAGTCTGGAATGAGAGATGCACGTATCTCGCTTTCATTTGTAGCCCGATCATTAGCCTTTATTGACGTGACCCACCAATCCAACCTACCGGAAGCTTCAGCAGGAAGGACGCAATGAAACCGTAATTACCAAAAGAGCCCTTCTAAAAATGTATTAATCGAACTATTTCATACTTGGCAATATAATTCACGAGCTTTCACATGAGAAACAAATAACCGAATAGGCAATAGCCGATTGAATTGTAGCGACGAGCAGTTTACCGCATTGGCCACGCACAACACATATACTTCAGGCACGTATGGAATAGGAAAAATTCGGAGGGTTCGAAATCGATTTTTTGATTCGTGGAAAACGATGGCATCGAGGCACAAAATGTTCGCCTGTCAGCTAATCGCACAGTTCCACCTGCGAGTTTTACAGCGCAACTCTGGTGAATGCGAAGTGATACCGTGATAACGTCAAAGCGCCGCGAGGTCGATGGAACTTTTTCCGTTCACTATCACACGGGAATTCTGCCTTCTGTTTCGGAATAGTATTTCGGACACAAAGTGGAATAACCGTCACGATTGTTATCCGAACGTTTGACTGCAAATCCACCCGAGGTACTCTATAAATTATCGTGCGAGCCAATGTCATACCAATTGAAATATTTTAAGAACAGCCGGAAACCACTCGTGTGCCGGTAGTCCGATATTTTCACTTCGTAAGCCAGTTTGGTATACCGGTAACTGCACCACCGTTTAGTCTCGAACCGTTCGGTTAGCCTGATAATCGTTGAAGATGCTCGAGCACTGGGAGTCGAGCAACTTATTGGCCTCGTAAAACTGAATCATCGCCGGGTATAATTAAAGTCAAGTATCACGTGGTTTTTCAGTATAGGCTTGGCGCTATTAGACACAATTTGAGTCAAGCAGCTGAATCAGGTCTGGAAGTCATGTGATAAAGATCGTTTGATTGTACGAGCTACGAGCGCGGAGGTCGCTGCTCTCTTTAGCTCTTTTATGACGTGGTCATTGTCTTTCTCGCTCACGATCTTAACGACGCGTAAGTGCATCGAGTTCCTTCTTCGTTTTGCAAACTTTGTGTCTGCATCACTGGATCAGAATTATCCGTCGTTGGAATGACAAATAACGCAATATTAAACTCTGATCCTGGACAAATTGATCATCGTAATTTGTGAATAGAAGTGTACCACGATTACACGCGTCTTACGGGCTCTGGTATTTCGACTCAAGGTGATTGGGCGAGTGATGGAGTGCTATAGGGTGGAGGCAAACGGGTGACATATACCGCGTGATCGCACACGGTGGTATCCCAGGAGCCGTCTCTTTTGCTTTCCACTCGAAGAGAGACCGACAACGACAAGTATAAAGCGAGTCTAACTGCGCGGCATAGGATCGTGATACATTCACGCCTGTAATATCCTGCGTTATTAGCACACGTCCGTTCGAAGGTTCGTTCCGACTGACCGCGCGGCCCGGCCTCGAAAATCCGGAGCGGACGCGATAAATCCGCGATCATTTCAAGAAGTCGCGTTGAAGAGGGAGAGAACACCTTGTCGAAGGTGTCGAGTAACGATGGCTCGAATTTTCTTTCTTTCTTTTGTTCTCGATACGTCGCGACAACTCGTAATTAACAAAACACGTGTGAATTGCTGCACCGCGGTGCGGATCCAAAGCCGAAATTGGTGAACGCGTGGTTCCACGTACGCGTCAGTGAAGTCGAAAGTGGTTGGGCTACGTTCATTTCGGCTCTCTCTCGGTCCAGATAAAGCGTCGCTACTGCGAGTTCTTTACCCTGTTTAAAGTGAGCAGCCGTCCCATTATACGTCGCGCCGTGAGTTGTGCTTGGTAGACATGCACGCGTACCACCACCCAGACGGGGATACGCACGTATTCCGTGTATCCAAACAGCTTTATATGCGTGGATATGCATGTATTCGAGTCCACGGATGGCCCAGAGGGTGTGGGGGGGGTGAAGACTGCGGATTGCGCTGGCTCACGCGGATAATGGCTGTCTTACACACTCGGAGAAAATAAAGTTAAAAAA
This sequence comes from Clistopyga incitator, assembly GCA_947507545.1. Classification (NCBI taxonomy): domain Eukaryota; kingdom Metazoa; phylum Arthropoda; class Insecta; order Hymenoptera; family Ichneumonidae; genus Clistopyga; species Clistopyga incitator. The sequence goes on from OX382186.1 coordinate 8,847,687, forward strand.
TATATATGTAGAAGATATAAGAGCGGTAGCTGATGGTGCGCGAGAGGCAGCATGAGCGTTCAGCAGAGCGAAGATCAGTGCCGCGCGGGCCCGGAGGCGCACAAGCACTTTGCAAACGTGGATCGCGGGAATGTGTTGAGGCGGAAGAGAGAGAGAGAGAGAGTTTGCGGTGAGAAAGAAAGCTGAGGTAGGTAGAAAAAGTGAGAGAAAGATGTAGAGAGTCGAGCAGAAGAAGAGCAGAGCAGAGGAAAGCGAAGCTGGAGCAGGCGAGGAGCTATCATTGCATCTTCTCATTACCATAACTAGTTCTCCACCCCCTCAAGCCGTCCTGCCGGTCGTCTTACTGCTCCAACTATGCCTCTTTCTCTTTTGCGTTCTTACCCTCCGCGTTCCCTCTTTTTCACTCACGCGACCAGTGTTTCGCGTGTGCACCGAAGATGCACGTGTTTCTACTACGCACGTACAGAGCAAATTCTTTCGATTTGTACAGACGTCTGCCTCGCTCAGTGCAAATGTCGCAAGATGTCCAGAACATTTTTTTTTTCCATCGTCACTAAAGGTTCGAGCTATTCACAAATAGGGGCGAAAATTTTGTCTCGCTTCTCATACGCTGTAAAAATAAAAAACGCTCGTGATCTGGTTTAGGGATCAGCGATTGCAGCAGTGGTGGCGTACAGTGATCATGAATCTTGCGAAATGAGACACATTTCCAGTCGTCATCCTGCGGCGACTGACAAAGACGACCAAGACTAGCGAATTCTCTGTCCTTTCTCGTCTTGTTCATTGAGGGCGGGCCGCGCACTGAAACGTGCCCTGCACAGTTTATGCAAGCGGACGAATCAAGAGAAGTTCCTCCGGTGCGACAGAAGCGACAGCGGGTTCCTCAAATCTTGATGCGAACGAGTTGAAGGGACGGCGGACGAACGCCGATGCTACTGCATAGTGCGGCGGCAACTGCGGAGTCGGTACGCGTATGTGACTTGGCCAAATTTATCGTCGCTACACGAGCACGGTGGTCTCCAAGATGGTAGACGCTTTGGTAGCTGAATAATCAGGCCAGACGCGATGCTATGAGAAGGAGAAAAATGAGGGAACGAGGAAGAAGAAGAAGAAGAAGAAAAAAAAAGTAGTCAAGCCGACCCTTCGATGGTACGGCCGATTCAACGAAAACAATTATATACGTATATCTGATGATGATTTATCTTCAATGAGGGTTAAATTGTTACAAGTTACATCAACGTGTACCCAATGACCATATCGACTTATGTGCTATTGTTCGATATGAATTTGAAGAAAAATACGGTTACCCTGGGATGGAAAAGGGAAGATAGAGGTAGAAGGTATAAAGGGGCAAAGGGGGAGAGACATTGTATGTGGACGGGAAGAAGAAGGACCGGATAGGTAGGTACCGATAAACCGATGAAATGACGGGAACGTCGGGGCCGGGATCGTGCGCGTCTCTCGGCTCGCATCGTATTTGTCTGTCGATCGAATCGTTTTTGGCTCTATCGGCAGGCCGTATCGGTTCCGTGAGGACAGTGGCATCGGCAGTAGAGGAGCTAGAGGGTTCGCGAAGATCCGTGGCCTCGATAACGCGCCCCGTGAATCGCAAACCGCAAAGGCACTTACATTTTTATCACCGTTCCCGCTGCCTCTGTTGGTCTCTTGGCTTTCCTCTCCCTCTCTCTCTCTCTCTCTCTCTCGCTCGTCTTTCCACGGTACGTTTTCTTTCTGTCGCTCCCGCGCAATTCCGAGATGTTCATTCGGACTCCCGAGGATAGTGGACAGTGCGCGGCATCCCGTCTATCTCTTCTACCTACCAATGCCTTCCGGCTGGCAGTTCCTCGAAGCAAGGCATTCATGCGCAACCGTTTTTGTCTTTTGCCTCGCGGGACAAGTCCCAAGAAGACTCCCGCCGGTATGTCGATAGAATAACGAGAGAGAGGTTCATTGTTGAGGTGCTGCGAAAAGTCGGAATCGGGGTGGATACGGGTTGCGATGTGGACGAAAACATACGTAGAAGGGGACGTAAAATTGGCCAACGGGAAGAGCGCCGGAAAAGCACCGATGCTGACTCGGCAAAGTTGATTTTACACCGCGGCTTGTTACGGTTGACAATCCCATGCAATGCTACTGTCATGAGTTCTCGTTTTCCGGTAAAGAATAGATGGTCTCGCCTGTTTATTTGACTTCTGCCGCTTTACCTCCCTCTCATTTTCTTGTAATTTCCTGAACTGCTGGCGAATCAACTTCAACTGTAGAGAGAGGTACGTGTCGTCTGTAGTAAATTCCCCGTCTATCTTATCCGCAAACCTTTGCTATCGGGCTGAAACGTAACCGAGTCTCGGTCTACTGTCTGTTCGCGGCTGTGATTTCCTAAAGAGCCACCCCACAGACTACAATACAAGCGTGTAACGTCTACCGTAGCCAACCATCTTCATCCACCAGTCGTAACACCGCCAACCTTCGAGCTTTGTACCACTTTCATCTTCCTCTGTCCCATCTCTATCCGTCTCACTCGTATAAGCCAGTTTCGCTACGAGGATTGCTTCCTAAGCCGGGTCGTTAAAAGCTGGCAGATTTGATCCTTTGCCTCTCCCCGCGTACAAGCCAAACGCCGTTTTCTCTGTCTCATCCTCTATTCCCTTGCTCGGGCTTCTCCTCACAGCCTTTGTGTCTTTCTCTCACTTAATTATCTTTTTCTGACCGCGTCGTTCATCTCACTCGCTTTCCACTGTAATCTCACATTCTCACAGACCCATAAGCTATGACGAAATAACACTTACGTGAGAGTGAGTGGGCAGGACACGTTGGAACAATTCCATCTGTGCAATTTACCTAATTGAAGTATACGAGTGCCATTGACGTGCAACGTTTTTTTTTTTTTTTCTCTCTTGTTCAATACCTGCCACAACGATGATACAATACACGAAGAATATAAGTGAACTGATGAATGTGTCGAAAGTTCCCCCCATCTGAGACTAAAGATTTTTTGGACTGGCAACTTGCGACCTGTTGTAGAAGTCCTATATACCAAGGGTTGAATATGAGAGCAAGGACGAGGCAAAGCAAGGCTTTAGCGGATTTCCCAAACCAAATTGGGGATAAAGTTTGCGAAAGGCTTCGCGCCCCAAAGGGTAGACGTTTCAGCAGCGATTGCCTCCCGAGATGATACCCTATTTTTACTTCTGATCAAGAATTCCGCTGTTTTCCTCGAATCCACATTTTCATGCCAACACACGTTGGGTAATAAAAGTCTTTGCGGGAAGCTAGTAAGAGACGAAGAAGAAGAGGAAAAAATCTTTCTCGACTCGGAGTACTCGACTTTGGTAATAATAAATGTGGTAATATCGTGGTTTTGGTAGGGAGCTCGGGCATAAAGAAAAATGCGAAACGACTGACATCACCAGAGTGAACGGCTTTCGAACGACTGTCGAGCATTACCGCGGATGTAGTTATCGAGGAAAAAAGCGCTTTAGCGAGAAGAAGCATTCGAGGTGAGGTCCAACATCGCAGAGACACTCGGAAACACAAGACACCGAGAGATAATCGAGATATCGCGAGACTTCCTCTTCCTTGCTTCCCCTCTTAGCGTCGACAAGTGGATGTCGAGTTGCCGTTTTTCCTGTCAGGAGCAGTAGACACCGGGAGAGCCACTCTACTGTCCCCGAGACTTTCACGGGAAAGATATTCGACGTGAAAATGCTCGATGAAAGAAGCACACCAGTCAGTAACGCAAGAGTCGTGCGGCATTTTGCCTAACGTTCGCGTTTCTCGTGTGTCTTTGTAACAACAATGTCACGCCCAATTTTCCCCATGGAATATAGATACTGCAGACGTGACTCTGAAACGCTTTGGAATCCATTTAGTCCCCATTACGAGGCACTATCTATGCTCATTGATAAATCGGTGTTTGTTTTTTTTTGTTATTTTTGCTCAGCGATCAGTCGAACCCCAAATTATTTTGCAGGTATGACGGGAGGGGTCTGCGTGTATCGAGTAATGGATTGCTACAGTGATGGTTTTGTCGGTGGTTTAGATTATACATGTAGAGAATCGGTGGTCGCGGTATTGCGTTATCGCGCGACGATAACGCAACGAAATATCAGAATGTTACTCTGCGCGACTCGAGCCCGTCGAGGGTTGCAAAGATATGCAAGTGACGTATGTCCGTTTCACCCGGAATCGGCGATACAATTTTGCCTACGCGCCGTGGTTGTCCTCCCGCTCCCTCGCTCACGCGCTTAATCCGCCAGCAAGAGGGTATATCGCGTTTTACGCATAAATACAATTTTACGGTCCTCGATTTACGATCGAATCAGCGTTATCCGCCACGATAAATCTATTCTCCCGGCGAGTGAGTGGAGAGTGGCGGAAGGGTTGTCCAGGCTCGACAGAAGGAGAGAATTAAAGGGGAGGGTGAGTGGTTAAAGTGAGACGGAATATTACGGTAGGAAATAATACAACGTGTTTTGCGTGCCCGCGAAACCCCTCATTCAATGATGCCCGGACAACTAAATATCGATTCTCATTAAAATTCAACGAAACAGACAAGAATTTTATACTGGAAATTGACTGGATCAACGACAGAATTTCATCGGGTCCTGCGCTCGTTAGAATGAAGATCATCGAAAAATATTGGTGCGGTTGATCCTAATTCATTGAATTTGCTCTCTCTCTTATACTTTTTCGGTTGTCCGGCTGATTCGACGTTCATTATGAGCCCAATCGCCTCGCTTTGTCATGCATTCTACTAATAAGGTGAATCATTAGGTGAGGAGATGTGGCCTCTTCGATTATCCCTTGGTTGTATATAAATGATCCGGATGGCGATCGGTGTTCAGGGAATTGGTCAGTCGGACGATACAAATCAGCGATTCACCTGCCATGGCTTCTGGACTCGAACTTTTCTCCACTGAACCCTTCGATCTTTCTTCTCTCTTTTTGTGCTCCTTGGGTCTCCGATGTCTCTATTTTTTTTTTTTTTTCTACCGCTGCTTCCACTTGGAAAATAAGCAGGCTTCTCCGATGAATTCGAGACGTGATACCTGCAGTCCCTACAGAACACTCGTTCACGCCCCACGTATGAAAGTTTCGACAGTATCGAAAAGATCCATCGAGTTGTACCCACCACCAGGAGCGATGGCGGGAGGGAGGGAAGGAAGGAAGGCAGGAGATAAGAGAAAGAGATGCTGAGAAGCAGAAGCGCGGTGAGCGGTGCAACGGACCAATGAACCAACCAACCAACCCAGGTAGCTATATATTACCGTGGAGTCGAGGCTCGAAGAAGCCTCAAAGTTATACCTAGCATAGTGGCGACCGATCTATATTCAAGGAATGAGAAACGATCCATCATTCAACCGTGGGTCTCTTGGACTTGGTTCTCACTTGTATACCTGCACACGAAGGATACCCAACTCCTTATCCATCTAAATTCGCGCGCGATCCTGTCATCTCTTTTACCTCGGTTAATTTTTTTCTTCATATTGTTTGCAGCGAGATTGGTTCCTCGGAGATTGGTGAAGTCGGTGTCGGGTAATCCAAGCCCTTCGAGTTATTTCTAACGCACCGCGCTGCTGCTACGGGATGTAAAATGTGCTCTGGTTCTTCAACTACGATGCCGCGTAGCACGGTTTATGATCGCGTAAAAGTGATTTCGCCCAAGAAGTAAAAAAATAAAAAGACCCGAACGAGAAGACGAGATGGAGGGATGAAAGAGGAATGAAAAGAACATAGCGAAGCGTAATACACGCTGGGATTATAGCAAGAATGGGAAACAAGCTGAGAAAAAGTATAAAATGAAGGAGAAGAGGAAGGAAAAAAAAAGAAAGAAAGAAAAACGCAGTCAAGTGGAGTTGGAAATGAAGAAAGAAGATACGAGTCTTGCTCGACTAGTCGGGATGACTACTCCCGCGGATTCTTTCTGATACCGTACACCAAGATACCTGAAAATAGCCGAGTTTCCCATCGCACCTTATTTCACGAAGATATTCAATAGCTCGAACAAGCTCATGCATTTTAAAAACGACCCACCGATACTACTCTTCACAGCCAACGACTGGTTACTGTAATATCGATAGGCGACACGCAAAAAACTCAATTTCACGATTTTACTATTCAAATTCTTACCTTTAGACTTGGAAAAAAAAAAAAAAAAACAACAACTTTTGAGAGCTTCCTATCGAATATAGCGTATCGGAGGTGATACTTAGGAACTCCTCTGCAGTTGTTTTGTTTTTCACACTCTTCGACACTCGTCGCTTGGACTCGGTCCCGGTGGTTGTTGGTGCACGAATGCAGTTCTACGAGGGGCCGATAATATCTATGCTCGAGGATCCTCGGTTAAGCGAGACGAACGAGTTCCGAGACAGAGCTCGGGACGTCATTCGTGAAATCGACCGTGACTCGGCCCCTGAGGAAACTTTACGTGCGCACACTCCTCTCACGACTACCTCATATACCTCATTTGCAGCGGCGGTGTGTGTGTGTGTACCCGGTAGTCAATTTCGCCGCAGAATTACTTGCCAAACGAAGATACAAGTTGTCGAGAGCTACCGCATTACAGAACGAAACAAAGCACTTGTTCTCATCGTAGGATTGACTGGGTTTCAATTATTCCCGTGTAACCAATTGTTCAGAGGTAAAAGAGAGGTCCAGCAATGATAAAAGTGTTGGGAAAAAGCCGGTTGTACGTAGAAAGGTCCTTAAGAGGATAGAGCTATGGTTTACACAGAGCGGGATGATCACATACCGGAGTATAGACGATTTGCTAGTGACGTTGGTCGGTACGTGCCTCGTGAGTACTTGTTCTCTCTCGTGTAGAACCGTAGATACGTGGGTATTGGTCGATAGCGTAGCCAGAGGAAAAGCGAGAGGCCACTACTTATATTACAGTATGTATCGCGGGCTCAGATTCGCATTAACATATAACCGGGCTTAACGAGAAGCCCTCGAGGGTCTGCACCGCACGCTTGGTGGTACGGTCTCCGTGGGTGGACGCCAAAGGCCACAGGACGAGACGCACGCTTCACCGTTCGGTCCTTTTCCTTTTCTCTCTCTCTCTTTATTCTCTCGTGAGTCTGCCTCACCGATCCTTCATCCACTGCCTCATTTAGCCTGTCTCATCTTCCATTCGGTTGAAAAGAGAAGCCGAGGGATGGGATTAAGGCGAGAGTAAACCGAGGACGTGGTGCGGCGAGGTGCAGGCCAAATGCCGCGAAAACGAATCTTGGTCGTTGCTCGTAACCGAATTAACTCTCGAGGTAACAGCGAGACGAAAGCGAAATACAAGGGAGAATGAATTTTCTCGCTATCATCGCCCGCTATGTACGCCCTTTCCTTTGCCGTTGCCTCACGCGGAAGCGGAGAGCGCGCACGTTCGGAATCGTGTGGGAAAGTTTGTTTCACTTCTCTCATTACAAGAGCCAAGATGTATGGAGAGAAAATATGGTTTAGACTTAATGTTGATTCATAATCTCGGTGTGCGTACATGCTCCGAGTACGGATAAGAAATCAAGTTTCTTGAATTCTCCATACGCGGAAGTTCATCACCCACTATGCGGCCAACAGCTTCGACGATAGCACACATGTACAGCTTCCCACCGAGCGATGCGCGCAGCTTGCCGTGTCTTCCCTTTAGAGATGAACGTTGAAGCTCGTTGCACTCGCATTGCAGTTTCTATCGCACGAAACTAGTCCAAACAGAACGCGGCGTTGGTGGCGCGAAGCGGCCTTCGTGACAACTACCGGCGGAAAATAGGGGATGGGGAGAAAACGAGAAAGGGCGAGACACGAGTTGCCGCTGTCGACTATCCGACAACTGTACAGGTATATATTCGGTACGTGTGTGCATAACAGCGTTTACCCCCTTCTCCGCCTCATCTTTACCGCGCAACGACAAAAACTCGACTATTCACAGGCATTTTTGTTTTGTTTTGTTTTGTTTTTTTTTTTTTTTTCTCTCTCTCTCTCTGCACCTGCAGTTTATTGCATGTGGGTGAACTGTCGAATTCCCAATAGCAGCACGCTTCCTATATACTATACGGAACAGGTTTTGCAGTTTATTTTTTTTCCTTCTTTTTTTTTTTTTTTTGTGACAGCCGAAAACAAGAGACGAGTCAGGTTCGAGTGAAGCAAAGTTGATACGATTGTAACAACGAAAATTCTGTAGAGCAGCGTATGTATAAACGCATCACTCGTATTTCACGTTTCTATCAGTTATTGCTTTTTGTCACGATAATTGTTGCGGCTTTACGGCTTTTATTTTTGCGGACAATTTCTCGTGTCACGCTCATGTATAGCAACAAATGGCACGGCTTAATTTTGTTTGTGAGGATGATAAGTCTCGAAGAATAACATTTTTTTTTTTCATCGCAGAAAATACAATTTAGGATTATTTTGTGAATTATTAATTACTCTCGCTACGGTGACGTATTCAGACAGCGGAGGCAAATGTTTAATCTCAGAAAATTTTAATCCGTATTCAGTGATTCGAGGTAGTACAGTCAGTTGATTTAATTTGATATAAAATAAATAATAGGATTTGGTGTAGCGAGGCAGTGGAGGAGCTCGGTCTTCCAAATTTCAGTTAATTTCGCACTGCGGGTTCGAAATTTACGCTATAGCCACTGTGTATTCAACGACGTACATGCACTGTGACGGTCGAGCGGTAACTTTTGTTTTTCCTCTCTTGTACACTCGAGCTCTCTGCCTCGATTTTCCTCTCGTTCGTACGCCCGCTCCCTCTTCTCGTATTAATTTATTTATTCTGCTACATGTACCCACAACCACGAGCGCTGTAGCAGTCGAGCGTCCAAGTTGAAGTGGTTTTAGCGGAACAGCCAAGACCAAAAAATTACTGAATAACAAAGTGACTGCGCGATTTCTTTTTCCGCTCTTTATAGAATTTTCATTCTTTCAATTTTGTAATACGCGAGGAACGATTTTGCAAAGGGATCGGCATTAAATAATTTCGCTGTTGAGTCGTTGGTTTAATGGAGGATGCGAGCGCGGACTTGGCGGGAAAACGGAGAGGAACGCGAATTAACTCGGTCAAGTTGCGCGTCGAGGCTCCTCGAGGCTGATAGTTTCCGATGCGACTTCTCGTCTCTGTTAAGCCTCGCAACACTAAATTCGTTCGACGTCGTTCCCACGATTATTCCCCGTTCGGATTTAACAACGGCGGAATTTGACCGTATAGAACGTGGTGGTGTAGTCTTCCCTATATATATATATATATATATAACTGGGGCCATTAGTCGTGCAAAAATGAGATACCGATAAATGGACAAAGAGAAAATAATTCGTGGAAAAATGAAAGAAGAAAATGGAGAAGTAAATGAGATCGGGTCAGTACCGGATGCCCGTACAGTAACCGAGAACGGAAATGAAACGGTCTTGCACTAGTAGGTGGTAGAAATTTAAAGGGCCTCTCTACGCTCGAGTTGGAGTGCGGAGAAAAGCCCCCGGCGCCACTCGCGAATCTCTTCTGAGTACCTACTACCCAAAAGTTATACCGGGAGTTGAGAACGAAGCGATCATTAAACTTTAAAGATATAGGTTCGAATAAAATATATATTGCACTTACAGATGGGCTAGTACTTCTCTTTACGGATTACAGCCTGCGACCCTATGGTGCGCTCTCTCGTAAGGTCATCAACTTATTGAAATCGATGATTCTTCATTCATTTTCAACGACAACTTGTGACTCCTTTCGCTGTATAGGTTAACTACACGAGTAAAACTCGAGGCTCTGTAAACGAAACTCGAAAGACAAGAAACGACCGGAGATTCCTGGTGAGTGGTGCCGCGTATGAGTGTGCGAGAGAGAGAGAGAGAGTCGCTCCTTCGTCCGTCGCTCCTTCGTCCGTCGCTCCTTCGTCCGGTTGAGATGCCCGAGGCTGCTGCTCTGCAGGTCTCGTTCTAAGATTACGATCATAACGAAAAAGCTTCTCACTGGCGATTGGCTATCGTTCGGTCTTCGACCGGTGGACGTGGCGGCTGCTGCTGAACGACAGCGGTATGAAAACGTCCTGCGCGACTGCTGCATCGAATAGCGAGTCCGAAGGAAGGAGGGGAAGCGAACGAGGAGCATGGCGATCGAGTAATAAAAAAAAAAAAAATTACGACTAAAAAGAGGAAGATAAGAACAAGACCAAGATCGAAGAGGTAAGAGAAAAACGTATCGAGCCGCAATGAAAGAATAACGAGGATAGAGTCGGGAGGGATTATCATCCAACGAACATACGATACAGTGCATTAGACAGAACCGCGAGAATCAAGAAAACACCGACTCGCAGGGTGCATGCGTGTGGAGAGGCTGGTGCACCGCGACCGTCGTCGCCGTCGCCGTCGCGTCGACTTTCCCGGCAGTAGCAACGGCGGGCATGCATTATGGAACGACGGCAACTGCACGGGCAAGCGATTCCACTGGAAAAATTGCGGACACGCGAGAGACGAACGTGCATTGCTATAAGAGCACCGGTGCAGCGGATTGTCTGCCCAAGGGGACACAATGCAGCCGCAGGTTTTATAAAGAGAATTCCGGATTAAATAACCCATTGACTAATTTATGTAGCGGATACGGTAATCGATCGTCTCATCTGTAATAATCCTTGTGCTCTAGGACGCAGTGCTATTCTGTATGAATTTCAAGAAATCCACATATCCCAGAGATGTGTTGGAGGAACTTCATTCACATATGTGCATACATACATATGTGACTGTGTATAGCAGAACCATTTGCGTCAATCGATCAATCGCCTCGTGTGTACTTCTCGAGATATTCTCGAACGTCTGCAATCTGCTCGATACACATTAAGACTACGGTAACTGCTGAATACTTTATACACCACGGTACGTATAGACTGAAGGTAGCGAAATGGAAGAAAAAAAATGAAATTGAACTGAAGCGTTTTGCATATTGTATCCCAACAATAGAGAACAACGTTGTCTATTGATAATTATTTATTTATAGGTTGACGTGGGTCTGACGTTGCGCGAAATATCCTGCGAGTATTGGACATCGAGATCGAGATCGAGAGAGGAATACGTGGAGTACTCCAAGTTGAAGAGAGTGAGAGAGCAACAACTGTAATGACAGGGCGCGCGCGCGCAAGAGAGGCCACTTCGGTTGTTCGAGGATTGATAACTATCGGATCGGAGCGATCGAAACAGGACACCCGTTACTTAACCATCGAACTACTATCATTATGTACCTTCTACCCCGGTGGATTAGTGTTCTCGAACGATCATTACGATATTCCACGGAAGACCGGCAGCAACGCGCGGTAGCCGCCACACACATTACCGATCCCGGTGCTATACACACGAGTGTGGGACTAACCGCACTGCCGTACTCGAAGTATCACGAGATATTTGCACTACGTCGACAGTCATCGTTCGCTCGAATTCCAAATTCACGTGTCGTTGAAGTTTACTTGGTAATTAGAACGAAATTAATTGAGTGGGGGAAAAAAAAAAAAAGTAATTACAAATCACGACTGTCGTTACGTTGAATATCAGAGATGGGACGCATTCACGTGTTGGTCTCATCGTAAAATAAAGTCACGTAGAGCTTGTCGAGGACTCACCTGAAGATGAACCTGACTGTTGTTATCGACCCAACCGATGACTATGTCCGAGCCGGTTCGTCTGTCGTCCCTCGTGAAACCAAGACCCACGTATCCTTGGGTCTTGACTTGAACCTCGAACGTGATGTCGTGTTCGCCAGGGGTCCACAACACCAGGAAGTTGTTGTCCAGCACGGCACTGTTTTTCCACTCTACCGAGGCTACACTGTCCAATACGAGGAGAAGCAATGAGATTGACGCCACGAGAGCCTTCATTTTGTCTCACTTCCGCGCACTCGTTCGATATTTTAGGCTCCAAGCATCTGTAAATGAAAAAAAAGAAAAAAAGAAGTTATTATTGATTACGGCAAATAAGATGAATTAAGTTTCATGAAATATTATTGAACGAGTATGAAGGTGTTATCGATGAATGCGACAAGCTAAAGTGCATATCGCTTGATCCTTTATAAACATAAATAGCCACCCTCAGCCGATTGAATACGCGGCTCGAATACACACGGAGAACAATAAACAATAGGTCGTGTCGCCCCGACACGTGACTGGTGTACAAATGTTTCTCATTCTCTTGGCGAGAGAAGAGAAAAGCGATTCCCGTAGCTGAGGCGTTAGAGGAAAAGTGGATTTGGTGCAGAGGATTCCGTTCGATTCTCCAAGGGCTTTAGAGACGAGGGCAAGGCGTTGACAAAGTGAATCGTGAGCTCGGCTATAGTGCTGTACGATCCTCGATAGTGGAGCACCGCGGGAGCAGCAAACGGCATCAACACCAAGCCGTATACATAGCTATACCGATCAACTTATATACCCTCAGGCTCATCTCGACCGTCGAGCAAACGGAGACCCTACGGTAACGGGCATAGTTGTTGGTAACCCATCAATGCTAGCCGGGCGATCGGTAACTGGCCTATGTCCAACATTTAACGGAAAGGGACACCACGATGCCAAGCCCCGGCGATGGAACGTCTCCGACGTTCCGAAGGACCAACCGTTTACCCAATGCATTCTAGTCGTCGTGATTCCACGGGTTTACGGGCTACCGGAGCATCCGACAATCTGGAAGCAATCGATTCAATTAACAGTAACGCTCGTGTAATGCGTAAGGGAGGTGATGCTTCGATGGAAACAGCTGTCGGATTGCCGGCAACTCGAATCGACCGAGCGTGTGGAGAAGCGTCAACTCCGATTGAGAGGAGAGCGGGTTTCCCTCAATTCCAGTGAGAGGGTTAGGCAGTGGCCGCCAAAGCTAAAATAGGCTTGGTAAAGAGAGAGAGAGGGAGAGAGGGGGTCGGGGGTTAGTGCGGAAACGAGAGGAATAAGAGGGAAGGTGTGAGGGTTCCGTTGCTGGGAGACTGGTGGAGTGGCCACCCTGAAACACCATGGACAGGTTTGATTTGCGGCGTGTCGTTCAGTCGATTGCTCTCGAATTGCGTCCTGAACCGGTAGCACCAAGCCGCGAAGCCCACATTTCGAATCGTACGCAACTCCTGGACCCTCTCTGCGAATCACCTCTCTCGCTAGTTCGACTATTCTACACGAACGGAGGGTGAATCGCTCACTTCTGTTCCTCTTTCACTCGGCGGATGAACCACTCGTAGGTTTTCACTGTGGCAATCCATGGCCGAATTTCGTTTTCCACACTCTCGCGCCAACACCACCTCGTAAAACTCGACGCGCAACCTCGTTGTCCGTATATACCGCGTCGCGTACGACTCGTACCGACGGTTCACCGGTACAGTTCGAGCTCAAACGTGGCTATGAGTCAAACAAATCCAGGCTATACGCGCCAACGGACCAGTGTGTATATACGAAACGCACCGCAACAAGCGCGCTTCGAAATTGCGAGAATGTTGTGCATCAACGCCGTATGTAACACACGGTCGCATTGTAAAGTTTGCACGAAACAGTGAATTTGCACTCGAAACCCGATCGTGCCGGCTGTATAAACGCTGTCATTAATTGAGAGCTCCACTGCAAAATGGAAGGGAAGCTTTTGCAATCAAACACTTTGTATACCGTTATGGACGAATGTTCACGGATAATTCTCTGATGGATTATTGATGCCGAATTTCCAACATATCGCCCGAACCCGAATTATTGCTTCGCGTGCCATTTATTATACAACTGGCGCTTGTTATTATTTTTACAAAAGTTATCAATAATTTACAATACCAACAGCCGAGTGAGCGAGTAACACAATTGATAACCTATTCACCGATCGTCCCAAAGTTAAACCCTGTTTGCAGACTTTTTTTTTTTTTTTTCCCACTTACCGGACTTACATTTCCATTGTCGTACGCACTTGGGACGAATAATGATGTACGTGGTAACGATCACAGAGGGCAGGATCGTTCTATGTTTCGCGCAAAGATTCAGAGAAGATCGTGAAGCGATGACGCGGCAAGTTGGAGGACGTCTGTGCTCGGTTCGTCTAGTGTTCGTTGTGCGGATCGTCGAGTGGCGGACTCCGGCACGAGGGAGAAAGAGTTGAGAGAACAAAACGAGAAGAGAATAGAGAAACTCGCAGGAGTATAGGGGGTTGAAGGATAGCAGGATGGCCACGTCAATTAGGGGAGAAGAGCTATGGAAGGAGTCTGCTCCTCTCGTGTCGGTTATAACTGTATGGTATTCGCTATGGCTGATGGTTACTTCCCGGACGAGTCTCCGGGCCTCACCACCGCCATCGACCAACCAACGAACCTTCAAGTTAACGAACAAATATCACCAGGCCGCACGATTGACGCTAATCGCCGTAGCTATCCGTCATTGTGAAAAAGTACAGAGAATCTCGCGAGGTCCTTACCCACAGAGAGAATTTGCGGGATGAACGTGGAGATGAGAATGAACCGAAGACCAAGTATAGAATGAGCGTATGAAGCGACGGAGTTAGCAGTGCTCTTGATCAAGTGACTGAGGAGCAGGTATATACATCACTCGAGGATCTAACTAGGCGAGCAATGGTCCAAACTATAAAGTTGGTCGAGTGAAATTTATGGATCGATTCCATCTGGCAAGTGGAATGGCACGTACTGCAGATGGCAGTTTATACCGGCAATTACCATATTATTTCCTAAGCACCGCGTGATATTGCTTTGCTCGGTGAATTATTGTGGCTCATGAAAGACCGATGATGTTAATTGATATCGTTTTTTTTTTTCTCTTCTCTTTTCAATTTTTCGATAAGTTGGCATATATCGATTATACAATTACAAGAGTGGACAATTTTATTATAAATTTCCCGAGACAATTGTACCGCTCGGAACAATAATCCGTGATCCTGTACCGCGTTGCGATAAAACATCAAGGTTTGTAGAATCGAGTCGTGATGAACCTGGCGCGAGGTCACGTGCCGTTGAATCGTCGAGTAAGAACCGCATCGAGGTTTCAGGCGGCAGGTTTCGTGCACGTAGCAAATCCGTCGTCCTTTACCGCCATGAATTTCCTTCTGAGAGTACAGTGTCCCCGCTAGTGCGCTCCGCCGATTTCAGGTCTTCGCGAAAGCCAACTATGGCGGCTGAGCAAGAGGCAAGTCAGCGAACCGCACCCCCGCGCTCATTCACCACGACTCTGCACACACTATATCTCCGCTACGAACAAGCTCAGTAGCCACCGGCCCACTCCATTCCACCCCCGTTCCTCTCTCTTTCCCTCTTTCTATCTTTCTCCGTCACACCGCACCCTCTTCACCCTCTCAGGTGACCCAGTTCCCAGTTTCTGAAATGACCGGGCGAACCAACTTTCGTTGCAGTCTCGTCGCGGCGCTGCGAGTACGGGCACCCTCACCTCGTTCGCAATCACGGTATTCATAACGCGCCGAGTATATAAAGTTGACTCTGGTTCTCTCGAGCGACGTCGAGCACTCGCCCACCAAACAGCAGCGAACATGGTAGAGGGCAACTGGAATAAGAGGGAGTGAAACAGAGAGATTCTAGGGCCCTGAAATAGCTCGTGCTGGGCAGCAAAAAGTCCAAACTCGGAGGGCAACTCGATGTCGGACGGCGGCGGCGGCGAAAAGGCGATGTACGAGCAAGTAATGTAGCCAGAGTTCTCTAGCACGCTGTCGGAGTGGATAGTAAAAAGGGGTTGGGACCGAGTATACCCCTTCATGACGAGCCAACCCTCCGCGTCCTTCGGAACCCCCGGACCCCCCGCACAGAGGACTGCCCGGAGAGTTCTCCGCCTCGACGGAAGGGAGAAGGGGGGGCCACGAAAGGGAAGGCAGTCGTGAGAAAGATAAACTCCGAAAGTTGAAAGTAACTTGTTCGAGAAATGGTATATATATGGTATAGGTACTTTTTCATACACAGCGGTACAAGATATTCCGCTGTAAGAGGATGAAACACAATAATGGACCAAGGTACGAAAAATTTTCGTTGGCATTGTCGTTATATACAGAAATATATCGATCCTTTAAAATATTCCAACGATCGACAGCTCATACGACTGTAGGAAGAAACTCAAAGAAACGACGAATCCCGTCGAAGGGAAGTGTTCCAATTGCAGCGGTCCCGTTTTGCGGGAGACGGAATGAAAAGGATCGCAAGCTCGAGAAGTCGCTAATTAACGCATGCGGTCAAAAATTCTCTGCACTGCACACCCCACGTTCTCGCGGTTCTCTATTGCTCATCCTCTTTCCCACGATGAAAGGTATACATGCAGGTACGTGTGGCCCGTGACTCGAGGGTACAGAAGAATACGTACAGCGTGCGGAGAGCGAGATAGCGAGAGGTATCCGTTGTCCTTGCGGTAGACATCACCGTGGCGGTCCGCTTAGATTTAATTACATTTCTATGCGCCCGGGCAAATGAGGGAGTAATGGGCGGCGGGTTTGCAAGTGGTGTACGAAGATGCGAGAGCGAGAGGTATCGTTCGCGGTACATGCAGTAACTGCACTTGCGGAGAAGCACAGGAGCGAAGGAAAGGAGAGGTGAATAGGTGGGTAAAACGTGTATAGCTTAGGTATATGTACCACACAGAGAGCGAGAGAGAGATCGCCCGTCCGCTTGGGTGCTCGTACCCCCGGGAATGTATAATAGGTTATTTAGCCACGGTAGCCGCAAGGTAATGCAACTCGGACGCGAATGCGGCCAAAGAGGAACGTGGAGGAAGGAAAGAGAATGAAAACGCGAGCAAGCGTCCACCTCGCGCTCTGGCCCATGGTATGTATTCCATGTGTATTAGGCGCTGCTAGGAGCAGCTTGGTGCTCCGTGAAATGCACTTGCTCTCGGAGCGTACAGAACCGAGTTGTTGCTGCTGGTGAAAGATACTTTATGCGCCAGGTTCTCTTCCTCCTCGCGTAAACTGTAATACGTACTTAGGTACGTATAACGTAGTCCCGCGCATACGCGAAGAGCCGCGGATTTTTTCGCCTCGGAAATGGGGAAATATATATGTGTCATTAGCGGCGGTGTTGTAAAAGAGAACGAGTGAACGATCTATGCCAAAAGATGGGAACGAAAATCATCTGGTCATCGTCGAAGTAGTGGGTAATCATCGGGGCTTCGTAGAACATTGCGTAAGAAACGCAGCGATGAGATCCACATCGATTTGCCATTTAATTGAGTCTGCGACACTTTCGTTGAAAAATATCTCAAAAAAATATCCAATCGTTTTGAATATTTCTAATGTAAATTTGTGCAATTTCTACGTGTAAAGTAGAAAAAGAAAAAAAAGAAAAAAAAAATGTAACAAGATGAGATGATGCTTTTGAAATGAGAGCGGATTTGCTACCGTTGGTTTGTCTACCCTGTAGTCATGCTCGGCAACGTCTACTATTACCCTGAATGTTTCTTGTCCGCAATTCCTCAACCCATACCTTCGTGGAAACGACCGATTACGTGCAGTCATGTATTTCTTTATCTCGCGTCCTGAGCCTGATGTGCAAACTCGTGTGTAGCCGCAATATTATGCGCCATGTACTACTCGCATATTACACATTCGATCTTGATTTTTTCCTCGCTCACTTCAGGTGTGCCAGTGCATATGTTTATAGCCAGGCTTTCGGACGAGAGTTTCGAGTAAATAAATCCCTGCAAATGAACGCATGGGTATAGAAAAAATCCAATTGACCCTGGTTATTTAATGAAGATCAAGGTTGAAGCGTAAGATGCAAGATGTGAAAACTTTGTCAATAAAAATTCGAGCCTAAGCCGTCTCCCAGTGATTCACACGAGCCACGACTCTCTCTCTCTCTTAGACCGTTAGGTATGAAGGATTTTTTCCCCCCCGTCTGCCACTTGCCCACCCTCTTTTCGCAAGAGACTTTCGCATATATAATTAAGCAGATACGGCCGACGAAACGACACGCCTCTTGGCGGTGACCTATAACGCACTCGAAAAGGCACTTACGCGTACTTCCCCGAACAAAATGGCGTGTCCCAGGGAAGCCGAGGATTGGCCCGAAGTAGTGGCGACGGTGCGTGACCCGTGGTCTCCTGTGCACATCTTACAACACACAAGCATTCTCGTACACGAGCGAAATAAGAAAATGAGTCTTGGGAGGGATTTTTGTTGCGTTCACAAGTTGGGGCATCGTGGAGCAGCAGCGAGGGCACCTGCGGGAACGGAAGCCCCGCTGCGACGCGAGTCACACGCATGCACGCACGCACGCACCGTACTCCCAACCGCAGCAAAGAATATAAGAAGGCCATCTGCATTGCGCGTTCCAAGCCCAAGGAGACAATCGCCAGGGCCCATCGGTACACCAATGTACCTATCTCTCTTTTTATTTCTCTCTTTTTCTTATGGCTGTCGGTCGCACAGCGCGTCGTTCGAAAACGGAAATCATTACGAGGCTCTATGAGAACTTGGCGTAATACAGGCCTGACAGTAGCAATTCCCCGAGCAAAAGCTCTTCCTTCACTCGACGAGAGATAAGAAATTTCACGGGATTGCAAATGACAATTATAAATGTCCGGTCGCACACACACAGACACTAATAGCGATCCATTATTCACCGAGTTTCTATGTAACCCACGGACAATATTCATACTATTGCGGTATGTACCACGGGCTCAGAGATATGTGGATAACGATTAATATACCACGTACCGATGCATTCTATTCCACGCGAAAGCGTCAACTGCACTGACCTCTCGCACCGTCATTCATTAGGAATATCTTCCCGTGACATTTCCATTACTGTCAGTGCCCTTACCGGACTACCGAGCGTCAATCGACGGACGAGCTTCACCGAACCCAATGACACGCATCCACGATTTGATATATGACGAGCGTGCGATCCAACGATCGAGAGGAGATTCCGAATCCACGATCGGATCACTCACCATTAGGTACCATTACCGCGCTAATTTACTCATTTTCTTCAGTGACCTCGTGACCGAAGCCTGCAAGATGGAATTGTAATTTCGTTACCACTGTATTCCTGTGACATCTTGAGAACGACGGCATCTCAAGCGAAGCTTCGGAAATGTAGAAACTTCGGAAGCCGCAAACAAATCACGCGTAATGAGTAATGAGAGATAAACCACAGAGCGGATGAGAACCGGTGTTCATTATGTGCGACTACTAACCGACGTTGCGGTTAGCGCGAAACTCGGTTACCATGTATATATATATATATATATATGTAACACAAAGATGGCTGCACTTGTTTCAATTGACAACAGAAAATATCAAGTTTGCCTTCTTATCGCAAGATCAAGTCATCTCACAACGAGAATAAAAAAATGTTTGTACATCCAAAAGCAACCTCAACTATTCAGAAAATTAGAGGGCATGTTTTAGCAGCGCTGACACGTGTGTTGGTACCGAGGCGAAAATTCGTCTCGCCGGAAATTATCGGAAATTAGTAGAGGGAAAATTAATTGCCGTGTTAGACAGTATATCGAACTCGGACGGATGTGAGATTTCCAGGAAATGAAGGAGGAAACAGAGGGAGGTCAAGAGAGATACAGGTCGTTGCCGATCGACGGTGAGTCGGAAACAGCGTGGGGTAAATGCGAAAGCGTCGAGTAAAACTTTGGTAATTATCAATTAGCGGGTTTAAGTTGGATCGTTGGCCAATTCGCGGCTTTTATACTGCGTTTGCGGCGCGAAGTTGGAGCAGGTGTCTCTCTGGGCCACAGGATGTTCGTTCAACTTCAAAGTGATACGGAGACGAAATACACGGGCGTGAGGTTGCAAAGTTCCGCGAGAGCTCCAACGGAGAGAGAGAGAGAGAGAGTTTGAATGTTCGATGTCGGGTGTGCGTTGATGGTTTGCTTCACTGGTGGCCAATAGCCAATGGCATCGTACTCGCCGAAGGCAACATTAGCTTAATTGGATCGTGAAGAGCGATACACTCCACCGCTCGGAGAGATCGCCCCTAACATTCAAGACACCACAAAGTGTTGCAGGACACTGTAGTCCACGCCGTGCCTCAAAGTTTCGTGCTCGTGTAAGAGAGTTTCAAGAGCCATTGCACATTCGTCAACACTCAAGATCGTTTGCTGGTTTTTCAACACTATTATAGATCATTTTACCTTTATATTCCTCATTTTTATTTTTCAATTTTCATCAACACATCCTTATTAATATCGATGAGCCGTGTACTCGAGTCTAACATGTGAAGCCGGCTTTTATCGAAATGACAAAAAAATATCAGTGGAAACCGCAAATAAGCCAACAAGTGCATCGAAAGACAAGAGTAACCGATATTTGCCAGTCAAAACCGATTACCAGTGGTATTACGGTATACGTGTATGATTATATGCTGAACGGCAATTATACGTTTTATCGGTTCGGTGAGCGGACCGATAAAAATATGTCAATCACAATTAATATACTGGTTTAGTAGCGTAACCCGAGGACGACGTGACTCCGATAATCGATCGGGGCCAACTTTTCAAGAGAGTTACCCACAAACTCCACAACGTATACCGGGCGCAAGATACTATATACATGACGCGAGAAGGCACCGAGTTTATATACAGAGTTATGTGGCGGCGATACTTGGTCACCGAGCAAACGATCGAGCGAGTTCACGCGGTGACTGATCGATCGATCTCCCGCGACACGTCTAGTACACGCAGCACCAGTTGCACCGGAAGCCGTATTATACGTGTACGCTTGAGGGTTTATCCTCCTCTACCTGTAGTCGATCTCTCTAATCTCGTTTCCTAACGATAAACATCGTTCCGCGTCTGTCTCTTCTTTGCTCTCTCCTTTTTTTTTTTTTTTTTTTTTTTCATCGAACCGGCCACTCGACAACCTCCGCGTAATTGAATAACCGACGATGATTCGTACGATCCGTTCTATCGTCTTTCACTCACCAACCTCACACACTTGACTCCCGGTAAACATACGGAATTATGAGGTAACGGTATTCCAAGATTGATTTATACGATAGGAAAAAAAAAAAAAATTTAGGACATAATTGCGAGTTAGAGGTAATTTCAAGTTATCGATTCACCATATCCTCATTTCATACGAATAACATTTTCATGAAATTATTATTATTATTATCATTTTTGTAGAAAAAAAAAAGGATATCCACTGTAGAGTAGCGTGTACATGTATCGGAGAGGATGGGAAAGATCAATTGCAACAGCGATGCAATAAATTTGGACGGCGATACTAGTGGGGCATTGCGAGGACTTCCGGTTTTTCCGTTGAGCCATCAGTGACGCATCAACCGGCTCCAGTAGCTCCAATCGTCGGAGTGGATAGCGAGACGTTTTCTTTTTTTTTTCCACGCGCCCAACTGTGTCTCTCTCTCGGTGTACGTGTATAACCATGCATGTAGCATGGCACACCGTATATCTATATTGGATAGGTGTTTCATGCAGCAACGCGTTCACTCTCAATCTATCAGAGCCGCGTCGCGGAGGGACGGAAGCTCCTGGACTCGGCATCTAGCTGTGAATCCCCGTACCGTCGGTATACTGCTGCTGATCCTGTCGACGGTAACGAGAAAGCAAAATAAATGGCGGCGATGGACGGCCCGCGGGATATCGCGCTCCACCGCGTCCCCCCTCACCCAGCATCCACCGTATATACCATCGAACCTTCCTCCTCTTCTTTCTACCCTTTGCCACCCGTTACGTTATGTTTCGTTTCATTCCATCTCGTTCCGCGCGGTCTGCTCCAATCGAGCACTTTTGCCAGGCCCTCGCGCTAACAAGAGTGCCAGTCGATGTTACCACTGGATGCTCGGACCCTGCTTTGGATGAGGTCACACACCATTTCAAAGGTACTTCCGTTGCCAGGGCTCGTATCGGTAGAACCGCGGAAATAACCCTCCCGCACTAATAACAATCAATCTCATTGCGAAGAACCCGAAGATTTTACGAAAATGGAATTCTCAACAATTCCCGGCAATGCAACGACTCGAGCCGTCGACTATAATTATTCATCTTTAAAGGGATCAAGTGAGGGAACACGAGTGTTTCCAGGATTTTTGAAAAATTGCCCTTTTATACGGGCAGGCCATATTTCTTATTTATATCTCGAATGAAGGCACAAATGGCAACGGTTACGGCTCGCTGTCCGAGAAGATCGTACAGAAGGGATAACGAAAATTTCATATTTATACGCAGCGATGAACGTGCCATTCTTTTCCCATTCTTTTTTATCAGGTCCATCGCCCTCCGTTTTCCTATCTTTTCACCATCCTATCTCTCCTTTCCTTTTTCCGGTTCCTTAGAAAAAAAAAACGAGCTTATTATTATTATTCATATCCTCTTTATTTCTCACATTGTATCATATTTATTCAGGGTCCACCTGATATCGTCGGATTTTTCGCTAGAATGGTGGCCGCATTACACGCTACCTTTCTGGGCACTTTCGTTGGGGCAAAAAAAGACCGTTTCTGTGCGGGAGGATCAACGCCACCGAGGCTGTTACTCGAACTCAACTCTCCTCGGTAACTACTCACTGGCACATCACTTGCAACTTTACTTGCTTATAACCGGAGCCGAGAGAGCAGAGAATTTCAACGCTCCGATCCTTTGAGCGCCGCGATATCGCCGAAACGATCCGACGACGACACAAACTCGCGCTTCCAGCTACGAGGATCCGATCATTGAACTTTCTCGTTTATTTTCCGGCCCCTGTAACAACCCCTTTCTGACGTTGCCGATGGCCGCTATGCAACACGGTTGCCGCGCTATCAAACAGAAGTCATCCGGGTAAGTGGTGTTCGTTACTGGACACACGAAAACAAGCTTTTCTGGGCAAACTTTATTGCCGCGCAAAAAATCCTTTGTACTTCATTATTCGCTCATCTACGTCGAACTTTGTGTCACGACGTGGAGAAAAAAAAAAAAAAAGCGATGATTTATAAAACACGAGAACACCCGTGGCGTTGCGACGCTGATATTTTCATCTGTAATTTCAGTGGTCGTTTTACGCATCACGAGACGAGAGTTCCGCGTACAGGGGCAATGCTGGAAACACGTGAGTCTGCCTCCTGGAGGCGTTGAATCCGCTTCGGTTCGAGGCAGTATGAAGAATTCGACGCTGCAAATGCGATCCCCCGGGGTCGTCTCATCAGGAGCGCGCCAGAAACATCGCTGCAGCCCCTCATCAGCACCGATTACGTTACCTCGTACACGTGTAGAGCTGTATTAAATCGTCGTATACCAAAGACTGTTAAAAAGGTGTAAAGATGCACATCAACCGAGAGTCAAAGTAGCGACAAATTTCGAACGCGGCGAAGAGCATCCAGTAATCATTTCCTTCGGGGTAGCGATATACACCGGGTACCAATTAGGGCAACGATTTTGCTCGCATGCTGCGACGCTGACACTACACACACACACGCACACTCGCCCTTACACGAAAAAAGAGAGTGAGTGAAAGATCGGAAGTGGCGCCGCGGCTTTAAGCTACTCACTCGGTTCTGCGCGTGCCTCCAGGGGCAATGCAGGTTGATGTGCCTACTTCTACGCGCGCGTCACTTTCCAGCAAAAGCTTCGGCGGAGCAGGCTTGCACGGTCTATACAGGTCCGCAAGGCTCTTTTAATTATAAAAACATCTCGACGCCGCAGCTGCCATGTTGAAAAAAAAATAAATAAATAAAAAAAGAATTTCCTTTGGACCGAATTATTCCAAGTTCCCCTGGGGCCCCGACTATTCCAAGGCCGACACTCCGCCATTCAAACCAGATTATTCCAAGTCGCATACATATGTGACACTACCTGCACGATATAATTACGACTTTGTGTTTTAGCAGGAAATATGGGCTACGCGTGAGTCTCGACGAGACACAGAAACTCAGTGATGCTCTTTCACTTTGACACGGTCGCTCGTTTACATGCGTTGGCAATATACCGGCGGTCGCGTGTGATAATTGCCGACAGTGTTCCCACCCCAACATCGGGACAAAGCGTTGCGAGAGAGAGAGAGAGCGGACGATATGACGTATAGTGTACCTCTGCGTGAATACAGCAAGCTCGGCCTAATTTGCTCTACCACGCCCCCATTCACTCTCCATTCCAGTAGCACGCCACGCGTCACGTCAGCTTCGTTTTGGCAACGCGCTAGCCCGTTGCCGCAACATGTGCTGGGGTTATAAAATTGGTAAATTTTCGAAGGGTGACCGAGGTGGTAATTCTCGGATTCATTCCTTCCGTCAGTAACCACGTGTTTTATGGTTAATTGCGGAATAATGAATTATCTGCCCTTTGAACTTGCTTCATTGTTGAACGAGTTACAGTGTTTGTGGAAAAAAATAAATAAAAAATGAAAACATGCAAAGCCAATTGACAAAATTGTACAATTCTTATTGAGAATAAAAACAACAGTTTTATAATGCCATGAGGTGTTAGAGGTAAGGGCACGTCGAGACATCGGCTAATCTCGTTGGAGTGCAGAAAATAAGAAGGCTGAAATAAAAAGAAGAATAAAAAAAAAAAAGGAAGTGAAGCAGCTTGAGAGCGTTTTGAAGTCGCGGGTACCAGGAAAGTCACTCAGAGCGAAGCATTCGGTAAACGACAGTTCCGGAAATAGTGGGGCACACTTGTCAAGTTACTCGCCCGCTCATTCCCTCCTTTCTCTGTCCCTTCAGTGTCTGTTCTTCTTTCTTTTCCGACGCTCTTTATGTCGCACTTTTTCGTGATATTCCGTCGACGGTTTCAACCCACATTTATACCGAATAGAGCGCTCACGTACCGCCCTCAGCAGCACTCGCGGCAAAGTAGCGGAGAAGTCGGGAATCCTAGCGGGTTTTCCGCACTCCCGAGAGAACAAGAATCTTCCTCGAACGATTTCGTTTCAACGGTGACGAGACGCGAGAAACTCCATAAAAACCTGACGCAATAATCAATATTGACCGATAGCTAGGGTATCTATGCTGATGGGATACCCAGCCAACTGGAATTCGGGATACGCTTACTTCTCTATTTTCGCGCTGAAAGGTCTCATTTTCACCACCGAAATTCATAAATTTGTTAAATTCCAATGTCGCAATTTTTTTTTTAAAACCACGTATTTATTTTAATTCAATGAATTTGGTATTATCGGACAATTCGAAAAGTGCGAGAGGGTCGAAAGGATTGGCAAACGAGGGCAAAGTCGTTGCCGCATCGATGGGACCATCCGACGACGACGACGAGTTATCGCGCTGACACTTGAAACGTGAAATGAAGAGGCGGCGACACGCGTTACGAATATAATAAGAGAATTGATTAACATAGAAACGGCCTTATCGAATGGCGATTTTACGACGCGACGAGGACATATATATATATATATATGTCCGTGCAATATAGTACGTCAATGCTAGAATTTACTACAACGTGAGACTGCGTCGCGTGGACGGCTCGAAAATGAAATTCCAGCTGGGCGGACAAATTGGTCGTTTTGGCAAAGGTATAACGTAAGTTGCGAAACGTATGAACACGTCGTAAACTAGAGGAAGTAACAGGCTATCGGGCCTGCGGAGTTATTGGACGTGAACGACTGGGAATCGCCAACATTTCGTTTTCTCTCCTCATCCATTCCTGATACTTTCACGCCACTCTTCCCTCTCTCCTTCTCTCTCTCTCTCGCTCCTACTACTTTTTCAATACATTAACCATAAAGCGCATGAAATCGTTTGCCGTGGATGAAACTCGAAACACGATATAAATATCCGTTAGTGTCATTTTGATGGAACTAAGAAGGTCGTGAGGCCTACCGCAGCGACACAGGCTCTTTAGATAGAGAGAAAAAAAAAAAAAAACGATGGTTAACCGACTCAGTAACACTTCGTGGGATCATCTTTGTTTTTCTCTAGTAAACTATTGTTCGTTGACCAATTACCATTTTATTTTATTCTTCATTATTACGTTGTGTTTTTATACTCACGGCGATCATCGCTACAAGTCACCGTAACTCAGTAGGAGTAAAATCCAATGGGCTTACCTGTAACATAATAAAAAAAAAAAAAATTGTTAATACGGACGTTCGATTGTCATGCCGAAAATTATCGTCTAATGGTTTCCTAAATATCTATCCGCTCTTGAAGTGTCCTGTCTGTTAAAAAATCTCAATGGTGGCCTTTTGACTTGAACTCTCCGCCGCATAAGTTGCATATTTACGTTGCCTCTCCGAAAAATACCGTCATTCAGTTGTTCCGTGCGACACGCTTGTCGTATAACGAGGGGCAAATCCACTCGGATCCCGGTGTAACTCGTGTCTCGTAAAAATCCGGCGTTACAACCTCCCGCGACAGCGCGCACTGTGTCCACTACTCTCTTTGCTTTCGTAACAATTTACGACCGTATGATGCTAATCGGAAAGGCCGAACCACGTTCGGGTATTGCATCGAGCTTCGCGTCGAAGCGAAGAGAGACAGAGAAATGAAGACAAATTTAACCAACAGTGGATGTATAAACACTGACGAGTGAACGTGTCTTTTTTATCGATCATAGATCCAAGATAAATTACAATAATCAAATTCTCACCCGGATAACGATCCTAGACGGTGCAAAGTTTTCTTCAATTTCATCACCACTTCCGGCTTAGCGCGATAAAAACACCATTAATTCCACCCATGGATTTTTTTTTTTTTTTTTTTCGAAATCCAGTTTTTAGTGTACAATAAGACGACCTTGACGCACGTATACTTTCTCATCGGCTTCCTGCGGCGACGAATAATCGATGCGACGAATCGAAAAATCCGTATTCACGCGTATTACAGCTCAGGGATCCGTACGTATGATATACGCCACGCATATTGTATATACGCGCTATGTAGTATAGCTATACGAGGTATTGGTGGCTGAATAAGGGCGAGCCTCGATTCGCACGAGCGTAGGTGCGACGATGGAATGTGACGGAGCTGAGCGCCGGGTCTCTGAGGATGCAGAGAAGACTATAGCATCCTGTTAACTCTGCTGCTGCTGTTGCTGCTGCCGCCAAGATCAGCAGGATAGAGAGAGAGAGGTAGGATAGGGAGAAGAGTGTGTGTGTGTGTGTGTGTGTGTGTGTGTGTGTGTGTGTGCGCTCTGCGGTCGCCAGGCGTGATCGAGGATCGAATGGTCGAAGAACTGGTTCGACCGGAGGGCGACGTGCGAGAGTCCAGACGACACGCTCGATGGGCGACGAGAGAGGTCCTTGGTCCTTTCTCGTTGCACGCAGCCCTGGTACAAGACGAGATTGGAACCAATCCGCAAAAAAAAAAAAACAAACAAACAAACAAGAAATCATGAATCCATCTTGCGAACAATCGCTCCTTCGCGACGAAAGACACCTTGAATAAAGAAACATTTGACTTCATCAATACCTCAATAAAAAAAAACGAATCTAATGTCCCTGTTGGTACGTTATGCTGACAAAGTAAAATCAGATGGTTCGATGAGCATTGACTGAGGGATTAACCATAACATTCGATTGATAAATTTTCGATGAATCGTCACTTATTTGAATGTACGGTCGGAATATTGTTCTTATTCCGTTGGAGGAAAAACAAATAAGACGAGTCTGTGCGGTGGTTGTGCAAAGCGTGTGGTAAAGAAAACAAAGTGCGAAGGAGTTTGTTGGTCGACGATGGTCAACCGAATGTTTTTTTAACCGTGAAGAAGCAGCAAAAAGTCACGTCGATCGAGGGACTTTCCAGAGTGAGAAAATATGAAGGCGGCAAACTACTCTGTGTCGCCTCGTCTATTTGAGGAACAAGTGAAAGAGACGAGGTTGCGGTGACGAACCGCCAGCCGGCGACCACAGTAAAAGGAGTACAATAATGCAGGTACAAGGGAACCCGAGTGAGAAATCGAAATAGGTGTACATAAAACCGGCCCGGGAGGCTTTTTCGTCGTGTTGTGTAATACACACCAAGTTTATTATGAAAAGTCTATAGATATTCGAGGTCGCACGCAACGGAAGACACCGAGGCGCTTTCTCAAAGTGCAAACAAGAGGCGATCATCTCCGAGATTCTTCTTCTTCTTCTCTCGCTTGTTCTCACATGCATCGGGCTCCTCATTCGATCCACGCTTGTTGGTTGGCTCATCGTTTCATAGAAAGCACATATCGCTATAGCACATCCCTCGTTCCTCTGGCACGGTGTTTGGTGTGCTCACGCTTTCGTCTCCGGAGCGTGTAGTGCAGTGTAGTGTGTAGTGTACCATCGGGTTGTTGAGTCTCCAGTGGTCGTTGTACAGGATGCCGAATGGCATCCCAGCCGGGAGAAACAAAGACGGAGGAGAGAGAGAGGTTGGAGAGCCAGGACGTCGGTGACAAATCATTGTCGTATTCCACGTAGCAAAATCAATATTTGCCGTGGTAGGATGTGCGGTCGTCCATCGCTGGTTGTAATTCCACCGGGGTGTCGGGTATTCTGGAGACGCGCGATCCCGTGCTTCGCTTCCACGAGCGTCAGCTGGTACTCCCCCTTTCCGAAGATGCGACCCAACGATGTACGTACAGTCAAATATATATACAGATATATATGTATGTATGTATGGGTATTCCTGTTACATTCGTGAGCGCATCGATCTTACACGCGTACATTTGGGACTGCTTGGCGGGTATGCGCGACAGGAATGGAGTATTAAGGATCAATTTACCCAAGTTTTCAACGTCAATTTATCATCGGATCTTCGTAACAGCTTTTCCAACTTTGAATGTTAAGAGAGTATTGATTGTGTCTCAGATGGTATGGCTGTTTTCATTGGAAGAGGCCATTTTCAATGATCCATCGTGGAAAATCTCGGGTAAATCTGAGAATGTCGTAAAATTCGTTGGGGATCGGAAATTATACGAAGGAAAATCCCGGAGACTTTGGCCCGCGCTGAGAAAGGCTTCGCACCGAAGGCTTCGACGTAACGGACGTCTTTCTCTCTGTCGCACGATTAGGCGAATGCGAAGCTCCGCAGAAGGGATCGGAGACCCTCTTAAGCCGGGATAAGAGCCAGCCCCGCGCCACCCTAAGGTCTCCACCTCACGACGTCGTCGACGTCTGATAGGATATCTCGGCTCTCGTTTCAAGCCCGAAGGACGAGCTTCGATACTTGCCCGTGTGCGCGCGTTTCTCTGTGTGTGTGTGGGTGTTATCCGAGACACGTTTTGGCGTATTAAGAGAAACGTGTGACTTGTCGTATTTGGAGACAATGAGAGGGAAAACGTTAAGAAAAGCACCCCCAATATAGCGAATCGCTATAGCTCTGATTTAAGAACTTTCGAGGAAAGTAGAAGAAAACAAAAAAATAAAAATAAAAAAAGGGTTTATCCTGCTGTAATAATGCTTATTCCAAGTCACAAATTATGTTTGACAGTTCGTTACAAGGTCACAGTAATTATTCTGCAAGATCTGTAATTTGTTACAGAGTTACCGGAACATAGAGCAATTTTCTTCCAACTTTCTCAATTTCAAAGATCCTTCCTCGAGTATTTACGTAAAACGGAGAATCCACCATACACGCTAGTTCGATAATGCGATTTTCTCGAGGATCCTAGTCGGTTTCCGAGAGACCTCGAGAATCGTAGAGCTTCGGTAAGAGGCAATAGTAGGACTGGAGGGTGCTCCGTAGAAGAGATATATATGTATAGAGAGACAGGGCCAAGGGATTACAGAGTTGAGATCAAGTTTCTCACGGGACATTCTAGTATTATCAGGGGCACCCCGTGACATCGTTTCCATTGTCTTTGGCGTTGGGCCTAACGTTGGGCGTTACGCGGTCTTCGGGTTGCGCCGCGACGTTTCCTCCCGACAACCCTCAACGTACGGTACTTGTGTGCACGAGGTACATACGACTCGGAGAATTCGGCTACTCGAATACTCGAAATGCCTCCCTGAATTAGATCGGGCATCTGGTTTCTACTTTGACTGCCTCTGGTCGTCCCGTCGCGTATTCGCTTGAGATTCGTGATAGATTGCGTTCTTGAGGCAACTTGACTGACAATGAGAAGACCGACGTCTCACAGGGAACCTTGAAACCTCTACCAACACTTTTATATCCGATATATTTTTATACATGACATCGATACCCTTTGACATGGATTTGCAATGAATTTCCCGTAAATGCCAAAGTCGCCACACCATCAGCTCGGAATAAAGACCTATAAGCCTACTATTCCGCTTCTGTCTGCAACGAAAGTGCACGGTTACGTTGGCCGTATCTGGAGAACCCATCGTACATTCCTCCGCGTAAAAAAAAAATACCGATGCGTATAATTTCAAGAGTGCAGGAGCGACACGGCCCAACCATCCACGTACACCGAGTCTGGTAACCATGGATACATGTATCGCGATTACTTTGTGCGTGCAATTTCTTTTTGTCTCACTCGTACTCGATCCCCTCGTTCTCATTTCCTCGATTCCAGATCCGTTTCTTTCTTCGTGCTCTTTCATTATTATTATTATCATCCCTAACGAGAAAACGTACGACGAGACGCGAGGGAACGGCATATGGATTTGCCCCTCAGCCCGAGGGATGATAAAAGAGGTGAGCGAGTTCGACGACGTAACGTAACGTGTACCCTCCTCGCGCCCCACGATAAACGTGCAATCGAGCGGGACAGAGATGAAAATTTGAAGAGGTGACGGGGTGATTTGCACTGGCGGATAGGCGAGTCACTGTGTCGGTGTATAATGAGAGAAAAACAATGTGTGTATGTCTGCAATGAAGTGGCGATGGGAGGGTGGAACGAATTATATCCATATATATATATATGTATATATATATTTATATGACTGGAGAATGCAAAGGGTGAGAGAAAGCCTGGCTCGGTTTGCATAATACCATTGGCCGTTCAAGTGCGAAGCGTAAGCTGTTTTACCATTTCCATTCGGCGATAATCCCGGTAAAATATTATTTTAAAGGTGCAGGGTAGCGCGAGCGCGTTGGATGAAAAGCGGCGAGCCCGAGCATTCCATGGGACTTCCATCCCACCGACGTACCGAGAGACTGTACGCATACTCGGAATGGCTCTCTGCCTCTTTCTATCTCCCTATCATTCTCCCTTCCACCCCTTTATTCCGCTTGCACTCTCCCGCGAACAGTCACCCTCTCGCTCACACCGATTCACTACGTTCACTAACACACACACACACACACACGGACAAGTGGAGGCTGCCTCGTTTCGCGCGGCCACCCTCGATGTCCTCTTTTCCTCTCTCGCTCACTCACGCCTTGTGTGCACGCAACAAACACCGAGAACATGCTCCGGCCCATAGGGTGAGCAGGTGTGCCAACATCACTTGCGTTAATCCTCACATCCCATAACTCTCACTCTATCTCCATCTCCCTCGGTTCTCCCTAATGCCTCTCTTACTCCCAGCTCCGTTCCTGCTCGGCTAACTCGCTCTCATAGTGCACTCTACGTTCCCTACTAAGTTTGTCGACTACATCCTCTCCCCCCCCCCTCCTCTCCCTTAACAACAGAGGAGAGCCCTTACATTGGCTGCGGAAGATCATACGTTCATCGGTAATTGAACCGTGACTTCGGTTCGAGGCAAATCCTCCAAGCTATCCTAGATTTTCGGACAGATTTTGTGCATTCACAGACTTACAGTGGAAAAAAGGCCGGAGCTTTTTGAGAGGCTAAGTCTGGATCGTAAAGTTCAGTGTTTTAAGATTACAGGTGACATTAAAAAAAAAAAAATCTTCGCCAAAGTTCCTACGAGAATCACGACGATAATATTTATTTTTGTACTCGGAAAAGTAATAAACCTCGTAAGACCTCTAATCCGCAACGCCTTTTTGCCAGAGGCAATAAATGGTCTTTCATCGATTTCCAATATACATTTAAGTGGAGAAAAGAGCACCTCGTTTCTTTGGCATTGAGAATTTTCACTAAGTGAAGTGAGCCAAAAGTGAAAAAAAAAAAAAAAGAAGAAAAGAAGAAGCACAATTAATGTATCACAGTGATTCTCTTGTACCCGATACAATTCGATGCTTCGTCGTCTGTAATTCAATAAAAGCGACTATTGGATTGGTTTTATTAATGTGGCAATTGGCGCGTATCGAAGGATTCCGTGAATCAAGGGTGGAAAATAAATGTGCAAGGATCAGATGAAGATCATTTATCGACAGTTCATTCGTCCAATTTCGACGTCGAATACAATTAAGTTTTTTCTTCAGCACCGGTAACGGTGAATTTGGAATATTCGAAGCAGGATATTTGTCCCTCGCGCGAAGCCAAATGTTGCGGGACAAGTGCACGATGAAAAGTCAAAGAAAACCGAGAGGCAGGCAGATAGAGAGTGAACGAGAGAGAGAGAGAGAGAAAAAAAAAAAGACGTTTCCCGTGGAGTATGAGAAAAGAGCGGAAAAAGCTGTGCTGGTGTTTGTGTCGAAGGTCGTAGCCGAAGCGTGGATAGAAGAGACAGAATATATATAGCATGAATGAGAGGTGAGCTGAAGGCAATAGAAGCAAAGGAGATGTCGTTTACCGTCAAAGAGTGCCGGAGGCATCGGATACATGGGCCGGCGAAATCGCTCGGATCCCGCGCATACAAATGCCCGGAGCGTGAATTCTTCAAGAGAGGCCGGAAGTGCTGGAAGCTGCCGCTACTGCTGCTTTGCTTCTGAAGAGCGTTTCCGTCGTTTGAGCATACGTGTACCGCACCACAGTACATAATATCGTACACTATACAGTACACTCGGTACATGCGCCTCCTTTCGACTTTCCAGTCCCGAAAGACAGAAGGAAAGGCGCAAGCAGAACTGGAAGCAGGGGAATCAATTTTTTAAAAATAATTTCGGTCGATAAAAATTGAGACAAATATATTGTTGATAAAACAAAATGACAGGATGTTTATTGAAGTCTTGGATCGTTCTTCTATCCGAGCGAAGTTGGTTCGTTGTCAAGTCCAACAAGCCGTCAACTCACCGACAAGTGATAAAGCCATTCGCACAGTCGTTACAATATGCATTAAGTCGGGTTACGCAGACTCTGCTACAACTAGACTTTTTGTTTCTGGACGCGGCATGTACATTGAATATGTCGTATATAAACCAGGTGAACCTACCGGTGTTAGTAGTGGTTCTCTCGTAAAGGGCGGCGTTTATTGTGCCTGGCACGTCACAGCATCTTTCTTTTACTTTCTACCCACCTCCGTCTCTGTCACTGTTCTTTTCTTTTATCTTTTGATGTCCCTGTGATGCAGTCTTTGTCTCTCACATTTCACCGGTCCCGGTCTTTGCCAACCCTGGAGACGAACCCTTTATGGCTCTTCGGTACATAGACAGCAAACTGGAACGAGACACGCGGACATGCTTTGCCACGGGCCGAAGCAACTAACGGCATTTGCGGTCAATCTATGCGTCTCTCTTTATCGTCATCGTCGTCTTCTTCTCGTCCTCCTTTACCGCCCGATTAACTAACGTTTTCTAGCCTAGCGGTCTTGTGTAAAAGTGTCGGACCGTCGTAGGATGTGGACGCGTACAGTTACCTCGTAACTAAGATCCGTCGCTATAGTCCAATTTCGCTCAACTTTAAACTAGACATAAAATTTCATTTATTTATCATGCCGAACAAATCAGTGAAGTCGGAAGAGGAAAAAATGAAGAAAAAAAAAAAAAAAGCTCAGTTTACGGGATTGTTGTGGAGAGTTTATAGCGTATATAAGGCAGAAAGCTAGCGTAACTATTAGTTGCGCACACGACCTCGTTCCTACATTACGCTAGGCGATGGATGAATGGACCTACGGGCTTCCGTTCCACTCCGGGTACGTCGATCCTCTCGAATTGCGATTTATCGATGCGACGAGCTTCTCTTATGTATTACCGTCCCCGTTTGCCAAGGTTTCATCACGAGCTTCACCGGCAGTCCGCGTTGTGTGTACATTTCCACGCGTCGATGGAGATGCCCTAGCACGGTCCAGCGATGGACCCTGCCCAGTAATTATGCTCACGTGCTCGGCCATATATACATGTGTCCACCTCGGTCTTTCGCGTTGAAATTCACAGCCTCCTGCACCAACACTGTCACTGTGTGTGTGTGTGTGTATGTCTGTCTACGTATGCACGAAATCGTCGCGTCGAATTCAAATAGCGTGGTAGCACCTGCTGAATATCGAGCCTGTGTGTGTGTGTGTGTGTGTTTCTCACCACGATCTCACCAGCAGAGCATCAGCGAGATACGATTCTATATTTGGAGATGCATGGAGCCGACTATCCTCCACAGCATTGGCTTTAGTCGGATCAGCATACGTTTTCCTCGCGATCGTCCAATACATGCTAAACATACACACTCGTATACTTCTATGTACATCGAAGAATCTCTCTCTCTCTCTCTGTCTCTCAGTGTCCTAAATCATCTATGTGCTCTCACCAAATGAGGTAGAATCGTTTTGCAAACGCGCGGGGAGTCGATACCGATAACGATATTTGCCAAATTTATAGTTGGGTCCTACGTTGTGCGCCCGGCAGAACTAACTATACCGGAGAGTCAGTTTCGGGTGCCAATACAAGCCCTTATGGCACGTGAATTCACCAGCCAGCTAGATGGTACGTGGCCCGTTCTTGTTATACTCACTATCCGGAAAGGTGGAGGGTATAGCTGTATCGATAGGCTTACGCCACACCCAACCCTCTCGAGATATATATGTCCTGCCGGGCTATACACTCGTATAACTAACGGCATTCGTGGTCGATCCTATCGTCGTTGTTTCTCACACTTACACATGTGCAATCAAGGGGTACTGTACTATCTACGGGGGCCTTGTTCATGATTTTCGATATTAAAAAACACCTCAAAAATGCTGAAACGTACAATGATTCAACGTACCCCGGTCTCCCTGTGAGAGCATTCAGCGTGTTCTGTTGAACAATGGGAGGAAAAAAAAAAAAAAAAAAAAGCTTAGCCGTAGAGCTCATACGTGTACTACTATAACTACCGAGGTATTGCGGCTGAAGCCTCCCATTCATTGAACATCAGCGCTTGTGTGTACATTCTTCGAAAGAAGCGAGAGCCAGAAGAAAGAGAGAAAGAAAGAAAGATCGGGGCGAATCACGCTTGAATGAAGTATACCCACAGGATCGCTTTAAACGCTCCCAGCTTTCAATAGAAATATTTATATTTTCGGTTTCGTCGGTGCGGCGAAGCCTAAGTGCGGGAAGCAGCGACCCGGTAGAGGATGAGTGTGGGTATTATAGTGAACTGTACGGATACAAATATGTAGGTTGGTTGGTTTACGAGTGATGCGGTAGGGGTTTTGACATAGGCCGGTGGCATGTGGGCAATGCACCGGTGGTAGCACGCGTCGAGAGAAAGAGAGACCAGGGAAAAACCCGGCAAATCTAACCTATGCGCTCTCGGTACACTCGGTGTGTACTCCGCTGGACCCCGGGGGCACATTATTATTTATTCATGCGGTTTGACGAGCGAACAATCGCCACTATTTGCCGGGCCTTTTTACGCTCGATGTCAGAAAAATTGTCTCCCCCGAACCCGCCCGTTCAACAGTAGCCTGCTCCCCGTTTGCTTTCTGGCTCGCTTATGATCGTTACTCCGCCGCTAGCCGGACTCTCCGTCGCCCTTTGTGTCGGTCGCTTCTCTATTTGCGAGCTCTCGCAACGGAGGGAGAGAGAAAAGGCGGAAGGGAGACCGAAAGCAATGAGCTTTGGACTTTTCACTGAAAAATATACTCGTCCGAGTGTACATCCCCCCGACATCTGGACTGACCTACTCTCTCGCCCGACTGCGCGCTCTCCTCTTATGTAGCGATCTGACAATGCGAACCTCCCGCTTCCATCACTTTTTCTATTTATTTTTCAAACCCCTTTCATTCCATTTTATATACTCTTGCCTCTCCACTGTCAACGACTTATGAAGTTGCATTGTTTCGACGACATGTTCCCGGTGGTTATTGACAAGTATCGACAGACAGGGAAACACTGCGAGTCAACTTGACGAAGGCCCTTTCGCTTTTCTCCGTACGTACGATGTATATTTTCGATTGTATTTCATTTCCACAGCCAGGGATTCTTCATTTTACCGAGGGCTTCTCACCAAAAGGGCCTTGCTTTTCTCCGTTATCATTATGTCACTGTGGTCAAGCTATTCTTCGGTCCGTCGTCGGGAAAATAATTTGGAAAGCCCGCGTTTCCATCGAACGACGACGGGGTGTGAGCGGGATGTCGAAGTACGCGTCGTTAACGTTCCCCCAGCAGCCGATTATCGGTTCGGATCGTCTGCACTCTGGCCAAATACATCGTTATTCATTTCCAGGGACGCTTTCCTCCCGGGTAACCGGTTATAAATCTCCCTGTCCTCGTGTACCCCACACGTCGTAATACCAACGCCCATTTCGACTATTCGAAATGAACGAAAACATTTCTCCCGCGGAATATATCAACCCGCGGATTGTTTCGACGCCGGTGTATGAAAAAATACGCAATTTTTTGGAAAGCCTATATGGAAATACGCGGACTCGTGACAGCGGAACTCGGGACATTCCCTGCAACAAAATTCCACCGGCATCGTTAGCGATAATGGACTGATTCATGCTGCATACCCTCCGAGATAAGCAATATCCCAATTGAAATATGTCAAAGATACTTTTTTACTCGAATAACCGCGGATTGTTGGTAACAAGCAGGCATAACATTTTTTTCATATCAATTATTAAAATTAATTTCTCACGTGGATATTATTAATATGAGTAAGAATCGAGAGTTTTCCAACTTTCAACCGAATTTATAGTGCAACCAAAAATGTTGGTTCACTCAAACATTTTTTTTTTTTTTCGTCCAACATCAGAAATAATGATTAAAAATTGCTCGAACGGTGGCAAACGCGGATTCAGTTAACGCAGCTACATTTGTTTTCTCACTATTGTCGTTGTCGAATGCTCTCGGTGACAATCTTATTAAAATTGAGTGCGTAGCAGAAATAAATAATCATCCTTCCCCTCGACCTTTCCATGAGGAAACGCGCGAATTGCGGTGGGAAGCGGAAAAAAACCAAATATTTATTGCCGTGTGGTTGAGCTGAAAAAAAAAGTAAACTACACCGAGTTGATGTGCAAAGCGTCAGCGAAACGAGACGAGGTGAGGGCGAGAGGTGGAAGGACGAGTCAGCAGTGTCGGAACGCCGGGCATTATGCAGATATATCTACATCTACCGTGAAAAAAAAAAATTATATATATATATATATATATATATACAAAGCTTCATACATGTATGAATGGTTCGGAGGTGGTGCATGTACACGAATATATGAGTGTATGTACACACATACACGAAGAAGTCAGAGTTTCTTCGCAAACGATACGACGCTTTATCCGGCATCTTAATAAAATTCATGAACACGAGTCGGCGTCGACGAAAACTTCTTCGCCGATCGTAGACTCCCGATAAGAAGCAAATTACCTGCCACGAGCGCGGTCGGGAGCAACGACGCGCGCGCGAAACTGGCCAACGAAAAACCGAGAGACTCCTTCGGTCAGGAAAAACGTACCCGAAGCAAGTTCCTCGCAATGTGGGCTTCGAGGCGTCCACGACGCGTCCTGTGGTCGCGAGTGAGCTTAAACTTTGTAAAGCACAAGGGCGGGGCTAGCTTGAGCTGCGGCAAGTGCTATAGGAAAAAGTTTGCTGTTTCATCCAACTTATTATCCTAGAATAGCTCATCGTGTCAAGCGTCCTATTTCGCCTCGTGAACGCAATTTAAAAACTATATATATATATATATATATATATATATATATATATAAGTGTAGCCCGAAGAGTGCCAGATTTGCAAATAAATTTTTACAAAATCTCAGACTCTCTCAAGATTTTCAGAAAAAAACATTTCGAATAATCAAATTTGATTCTCTATGCAAAGACAATCGGATCTTGCGATCTCCATTTGATTCAGTGGTGCAATCTCGACTTTGCGAAAGTTACGAAATGGAAGAGTCACTAATGGAAAAATTATTTTTCTGTGGAGAATATATTGATTCGAGAAAAAACGGCGAAAACTGACGAAAATGACTCACGTGCACTTGCAGACCCATTTAATTATCTCTTTCGGTTGGTTCACTTCGCCCAAAAGTCGGATGAGTATTCGATGATTTTCTTTGAAAAATAAAATCGAGCTCGAGCGGATTAACGCCGCTGTGTGCGGACATGTGGTGGGAGTCGGTGTGATGTAACTCGAGAGCCAAGGACAGTGTAAGCGATACCGACCTACACTGCACAAAGGGACAAAGCGTATATTGCAAACGAACGAGCTTTACCGGGTCCGCGCCGAGCATCAAACTCGCGCAGAGTGAACCACGCGTATGGGATAAGTATACGTATTACAGGTATACACACACACATATATATATATATAAAGAATTCCACATGAAATGGAGCGAAAAATGAAAGGGAGCGAGGAACATGGGCTGCCTATTTGACGTCGAAAGCCCCATATATTTATATATATACATAGGACGCTTCGTGCGCTTTGGACGAACACTCAATTCGCCACGAGTCGACAACCGCGAATGGTGAAAATAATAAAAAAAATGTAGGGAATGGAAAAAAATAAATAAAAAAAAACGTCGAGTGAATGAGTACATTGTGAGGCGCTCTGGACTCGCAAGATCTAATCCCGGGATTTATTTCAACGTCTGCACATAGTGAACGGGATTTTGCCGGGGGAATACGTGCCGAAGAAGGGCCCGGACCTATCCCTTTGCGCTTTCAACGTGCACACGCATTAGCTATAGAGTCTCGGATCGTCTTTGGCACGGTATAATGCGATAGGCGTTTGATTCGTCGCAGGGATGATGCTAATCGGGAATTTTTGTAGTCAGCGACTGCCGGGCATTTACATTTGCAGGATTATCGTTGAATTTTCATAGAATTCTCATTGAAAATAACAGAAACTTATAACTTGATATTTTATTAAAAATGAATTTTCCGTACGGTTATTTTCCAAAGTCGACGGATTTTTTCATAAGTACCGCAGATCTTTCATTCCACAAAATGCGAATAATTAAATTAAATTGGACAATAAATTTTTCTCATTTAAAACGCAGCCCGCACAGGAGACAAGTTGGCTGATCTTCCGGAGTCGGTAGGAAGATTGAAGATCTCTGTCGCCGGCTTATGTTCGTCTTACTTTTTCGCTTTCGTTATCGTATTTCATTCAGTGGCTTCTTCTTCCTTCTTTCAATCCGGAGAGTCTCGTTCCTATGCAAATTTCAACGAAACCCACTGCATACTGCAACTCAGCTGTACGTCCTACTGCCTCAGTTTGAATCAGAATTCCATCTGGTCTCGGGTGCGGTCTACCGTTTATGATTTATTCGAATATCGTCCTCGTTGCAACGTTGCCAACGTATTATGTATTCCAGCAAAGAAACCCGTACATAGAGGGTAGACTATGTAACCTTACATACTGTACGTCATATTTACGACGTTGAAAATTAAATAAACAATTTTTAAAAATTTACAATTATCATGCGGAGACATTTTTTTGTCATACACGCGATTGAAGAAAATCCTATGGAACGCTAGATTTTTGGAGGAAAGTATCGGCGACGAATAAAGATTAATTATCGTGGCGAATGTGCTCGATTCGATGTGTGCTCACGAAATTATCGGGGCCCCCCCGGTTTGCCACTGCATCCCGCTCGATCGAAGAGGAGAACCGTGGCACGATCGCGCTCCCAGTGATCGAATTCTGTGGATCGATCGCCCGCCACGATACCATCGACTCTCGCCCGTCCACTGGTCTCTTTCATTTTCTCATTCTCCCTTCTCTCTCCCTGATGCCTGCTAACACGATCCATCGTTTTAATTGAATCGGATAGCGTCAGCGCGCGAGACTAGAAGGAGAGCCTCGCGCGTAGTGAAAGATTTGACCCTCACAAAAATTCCTCTCTGGCCCGTGATGCCTTAAATTCTCTCGACTCTTTAGCATTCAAGAGCTATACATTCATACCGAATGCTTCGTTACAATTGCAAGATTTTTCTTCATTTTTATTCGGGACACAATAGTTAAAATACTTCTAGGAAAATACTCGAGGAAAAAAAAAAAAAAAAAAAAAAGTGTTAACCCTTTCCTTCACAGACGTGACTAGGTGTGAAATGGCATATGCGGAAGCACTGTAAATAACGAAGCCTTTTGCTTGCGATAACTAATTAAGGTGAAGGCTTTACAGAGGTTCATGGAAATTTAAAAAGTATTTTTATTAACATCACTCTAGAGACACGTCTTTTCCCTTTGCACATGTCACATAGACAACGCAACGATAGTCGCACAACACGACAGTTTCAGCTCGGTAGAGAGACAGACAACAAAGATCTCTCGACTGGCGGTAAACAAGCGTCCACGGGGACTTGGGATGCGTGTATATGTAGCTACATATGCGCATACACAATTCAAGTTTATGCACGGAGGGACACGTGCTTACATGATACAAAATATATTTAAAAAAAAAATAGAAAACAAGCTGACGGAGTGACAAGGGGCAAGGCGAGGAATATACGCAACATCCGGATACAATATGCCGCTTCTTGACAGCTGACGCTAAGCGCCCGTGACGTTTTCACGAAAACTCAACTGCTCAGCGCCATGTATATCCCCCTTGCGAGCCAAACAACAGCCCACAGAAATCAGGGGTTGGCGTGTTGATGCGATCACGTGTTTGCTGCTTCCAACTTGGATAGTATGTGCATTATCGGGCCCTCATTCTCCCACAATATGACTAAGTATCAACCCACCCACACACACACACACACATGCATTTATATATATATAAAACGACCGATCTCTCGCAGCAGATAATAATATTCATGAGTCATGAATCTAATATGATCAATTAGGCGCTCATGAATTTTTTAAGTGATTCGTGCGCTCTGATTATCTGGAATCGACGCACGAAGCCCGCGTGCTATCAGTCGTATCAAAGACAGAGAGCCCTCTATTATGCATTGGTAAGTTAATTTTAAAGGCGAACCTCGGGGTCCCTGAGGTACTCCGCGATGCATGGGGAGGCGACAGGAGACTGGTGCATTGTGCTGTGCAGCCAGCACGGCATGTCGAGCGACGATATACGGCAACGGAGCGGTTTGAAATCCGAGTTGGAACTCGGAGGAGGATCAAATAATCCCAGTGGTTTTGGAGCTCGGCACCGCGAAAGAACGAAACCATACCGTACACACGGCTCGCTGAACATTTTCTTTCGACACTCAGCCAGACGCCCCCGCCTCCTTCTTTTCTGCGGATGAAACGGATACGACGCTAAGTGGAACTCCACGATATTTCGACCGTGCAACGCAATCCCCGTATCATACCTTGCGTAGGGAGCTTAGCTTCGACACCATGGACGCGCCCATGAGCTAATCCCTATACCTAAAACCGGACCTCCGATGATTCCTCTTAGAGGGCCACGTGCCCCACCCGGTCACGGCCACTCTCGAGACGCCTTCTCGCCAGAAAGCAGAACCAAGTCCGATTTCAGATCGGCTTATCCTTCGAAGAGCCCCGTTTCCTCTCACCGTCACATCTTTCATATTATCATCCCGCATACGAAACACGAACGGACTAACCACATCGACGATAACACTAGATGTCTCTGAATCATCGACTCAATTTCAGAGCCGACATCGCGGACGATGCGTTGGCAATGATATACGTGCGGTAAAGCGCGATTGCTCGGCAAACATTCCGCAAGAGAAAAGTTTTCGGTTCACCGATCGTATCGACGGGAGGTCACCGGTGGTTTATTCTCACGAGGAAAGCGCCTGCCGCGGCGTTTATTAGACACCGAGCGGCTCGGACTTCCGCTATCATGGAGTCGAGCAACTTTCCGATAAATTTTTCGGCGTCTATAAATCACAACACGAGGGAACACGTTGCGAGGAAGTGTGGAGCGTGAATTTCGCTCGTTCATCGGTATAAATCAGACGAAAGATCGTAGCGGGAAGAACATGACACTACGAACAATGAAAGAAAGAAAGGATAAAAAAGATTGTTCGGTAGGTGATTGATAATTGACGTACGGAAGAGCCCTGATAGGCGCAACTATACAACAGAAAGCTCAAACGAGAGGATATAGACTCGGGTCTCCGGAGACAAAAGCTTAAAAACTGGACCAAGCTGCAGATTGCGCTAATTTGTTTTAAAGCCAAATGAGATTCTAATTACAAGTGAACGTAGCGTCCGAAGAGAAACAAGAGGAGTCTCATGAATAGGCGGTGACGGAAACGAGAGAAACCGAAAATCTAAAGCCCGTAAAGCCGGCGGGAATGGAAAACTGCTCGCTTCGGCAAATGGGACAAAGGAAGACACGGATATTTCAATGAACTTTGGAGCTCCGCGAAGGAGAGAAGAGCGGGAAAAGCGTGAAATATAGTTAGGTCATAGCGCGGCAGGGCTTTGGATCGTTTGGCGAATTCCACGAGGTCGGAGGCGGAGAATCTATCTACATGAGAAATCGTGCATGAATAAAACGCCAAGGCAGAACGAGGGAGGAACAACAGAGAGAGAGAAGGGAATAACAAAAAGCAAGGAGGGCACGAAAAAAAAAAAAAAAAAAGTCTGGCGGAAGTACCAAGAAAATTATGAAAACCCAACCGATCGTTAGCGAATCACCTTGGTGATTCGAGTGATGGCAAAATTTGCAATAAACGCAATGAGAACCGCGTGAAACATCAATATATATATAACCAGAGGACACATAGTGTGTAGCCAACGATGAAGCGAGCCTCAAGAGAAAACATACATGTCTCTCCGCGTGTGCGATGTGTGTATCTTCACCTTTCACGTAAAGGGATTCGTATTCTCGCGGGAACAAACTGTCGAGTTGTGTTAGCGCACTTCGCCACGTGACTATCTTTTAGCCCGTGCACACAGAGGAGGTCGTTAACGTTTGGCTGCTCGTAGCACATCTCTTGAATGATAGCGAAGGATGGTTTATGCGAACGCCTCTATACACTCTTGCCCGGCGTACAACAAGAAGGAAGGTTTACACGTTTCTATGTGAATTCACGATTATCTCGGCGAAGACGCAATTCCGGTTTTATGCTAGTCCCACAGCGACAATTGCCGCTGGTGCTGCCGCCGTTGCCGTTGCCGCTTCTGCTTTTGCTTCTGCTTCTGCCTGAGGAGTGTCGTTAACGTTCCCTCACACTCCTCGTTTCTCTCGGGAAAACGATCAAGATTCATTGAAGATTATTTTACAGCGTTCTACGAGGATGTATACTCCCCGTAAGAGTACAGTTATACTCATAGCAGTATTAACCAGTAGCGGTACTCTCCGACAGAGAAGCACCGTCTCGTGGATGATGTGATACGCATTTGCTTCGTTTACCGTCCATTTCATTCTACATGAAAAATTTTTCTCTCTAAATACTTTGCAGGAATTCAGGAATTGATAATGGTACTCTCCGCTGTTGATATTAGTATTATTGGATGCACAAATGTCACTATTCTGAGTGATCTGTCATATTCCGAGGCTCATGTCATGTACGGAGTTGCATTTGCTTGATCAATGTTTCAATTTTCGTCCGACACTAACAGCAATATATACGGATAAACGTCCATCTCTCAATTTATCACTCAATTTATTCCCTCTATAGCCCAGTTATCTCCATTTCGAGCAACAAAAAATCTAAAATTGTAAAGCGGCGTTATTAGTTTTGTAACGTTATTTGCCCAAAGTTTATCCTCCGAAATTGGGTCAATTGAGACGAAAATATTTTGCTCCCTCCTGTATTCGAATATATATATTTAATTCTGCAATATAGAAGTTGAATGAAGCGTGAAGCTATTACCGGTGGTATTGAAAAATCGATAACGAGCTAACTTGCCCTATAATAAACCGCACAAACTGAGTGAATCGAATGAGGAGTTCAGTTAGAATTAGCGCAAAAAACGCAGGACATCCTATTACACTTTGCAGCATCGAATTGACAGATCCATTAACGCGATTCACTTTGTGTACTCACTCGATAGACCCAATATAACTCGGCATAACGGAATGAGAATTATTTCGCAATAAAGAGATCCACGGTGCTTACCTGGAACATGGAAAAATAAAAAATTCTTTAATGGCGACATTCGATTTGATCGGAAAGATCGTTATGGGCATATACCGATATAAGCAAGTACAAATACAT
This sequence comes from Clistopyga incitator, assembly GCA_947507545.1. Classification (NCBI taxonomy): domain Eukaryota; kingdom Metazoa; phylum Arthropoda; class Insecta; order Hymenoptera; family Ichneumonidae; genus Clistopyga; species Clistopyga incitator. The sequence continues at coordinate 8,891,741 of OX382186.1, forward strand.
TGGAAATAGATATAGACGTCACAGGTTGCTTGGTATAGGGAGTTATTAAGTACAGAGGATAAAAGTATATCGAGAGACGGCAGAGAGTGGCAATTATCGAAGGAACTGCCACGAGTCATCGCACGGTCATCACGAAGTAGATCCTGCAATGAGCGCAGGTTCGCTCGTGAGCTGTGGAGAACGATGCCCTCTCTCATGACGAGAGATCGGTGGAGATCGGTGGCTCGCGGGGCTTCGCTGCGGCAAACTCGTCCTCGCGTTGCTCATCAGCGATGGAATGACGAGATTAAGATCTTAATAACTCACTCGGGGGGCCTCGGAGCCCGGATATCGTGCGGTTTTTATGATCATCAGCGAGCGAGGCCTGGCAGGTGCCGATCGACTTATGTCCCATGAATATTCATAGTAAATAGCGAGCATAAAGATATCTCCGTGTTCGCTATTTGCCGTGTACGACAACGAAATAATGTTAACGAGTCATTCATGCCAATTTAACAGTCGCAACGTGACAAGATCGATTGTTTCGTTGCGTACTCGTTATCCGAGGCTATATATGGTTCGATGAGTAAGCAGATACCTTCCGTCAAATAACCCGTATCGGTATTTTCAAATGTAAATAGAATATATTGTAACAAGCAAACAGGATGCTGAATAAATATAGTAGGGAATCTGTATGCGGGACATGTATAACATCAAGGGCGCACGCACTACCTATAAGGCGATCAACAATGAGCTCGGCTCTCCATGACCTTCGGCAATTGACAATTTCGATTGTTTTTCACGCAACTGCACCGTACAATTGCATCGTTGCGAGCCATATATATATATATATATATATCTTTTTTTTTCTTCTCGTTACAGCGACACACAAAGAAGACTACGCGTGCAACCGAGCACCAAGAAGAGGCCAACCGAGATCCCCACGTACGAAATCGTTCAATTATTCGCTAACTTAAGGGTCGCTGTTATTTCAAGCCCGTGGAATATTGTCGCCGGAGAGCCGGACGTTTTCACGATACGACAGAGCACCGGGCTCGTTACAAGCTTTAGCTTCGTTCCGACGTTGATTGTAGTCGTTGCACAGTGAATGGACCATGAAACACACTGGGCAAAATAGTACGGTAGTGTACGGCAACGAGCGAGCCCTAGCTGCTTTTTAAAGAGCCCATCGCTGTATCTGCCAACGGCTCCTACACTGCGCGCACAATATATCGCTGCTAAAAGTGGATTTCTCCAAGTACCCACGCGGAATATAAACTATTCAAAACGCTGTGAATAACAAAAACGTCCTCCAAACTTGGAATTACAAATGTATTTGTCGAGGAAGCAGGCGCATACCGCCATATCCCCGTGGAAAGATTTTTGACATTCGATAAAAGGGAGCGGAAAAAATAGGATGGCAGAGTGCCGACGACTAATCCCTAGGTGCTTTTCAAGAGGCCCATTACTGTACCGTGTAACTGGTGATGCGGTCTACCGGCACTGCGCACAATATACCGCGGCTGAGAGTGGATACGTGTAAGTACGTTGAATCGCGTTTTGTACGACAGACCGCCGCCCGGCCGTGCGTTATTCGCGAGGCCGCAACTCGCCGCGACTAGGCTTTCGCGAAATTATCCTCGGTTTGCACGAACATCTGGTTCGCCGAGGCCCCCCGGCGGATAATAGGGTAATACACTTCCCGGACCCGGAGAACGACGAGGAGCGGAATGGTGGACGTTGGCTGGCTGGCTGGCGTGCTTGCGCGCTTCCCCGCTCGCACTTACCGCCGGTAACGGCATCGTGGCCATAATTGGCCGCGACTACCGGACCGCTTCTGATCCTCCACTTCCTCCCTTCATCCTCCTCCTCCTCCTACTCCTCCTACTCCCCGTACTCTCAACGGTCCGACCGAGAGATTTTACCTCCGACGAAAATTCTTGTCAGCAACAAGCAACGTTGTTACTTGATTCTCTTGACTATACCCTTCTTGACCCTCGCTCTATCGCGATGCTTTATTTACTACGCAATAAACTACACAGTGCCCGGTAAACGTCCAAGAGCGCTGTTCATCTCGTTTTCTCCTTAATCCGACAGTAATAATTCTGCTTCGAGTCGAGAGACGTTGATCAGATTTTGATGGGAAAGGGGCTTCTGTAGTCAGAATGAGCCAGAATGGAAGTCAAATGAATTACGGTTAAATTGACGAAAATTTTATCCATGAAAAATACCCGATTGACTGAGTCTATTTATTCTGCACGAATATGCCGGTGGATGAATGGAAAGATTCAGAGTCTCGACCCCGCGGAAGATGCTCTTGCCGTTCCACGGAACTTAGTCCCAATTTATCAATCACGGTGGACCGGGCCCCTGACGATCGTCCTCGGTGCGCGGTATAGGTCGTCACGTAGAAGAGAATAGGAAAGCGAAGGTGGGAGGCGCGGAAAGAAGCGGGAGAAGCTCTCGGTGGATTCCCGGTGGTAAACGATAAAGACTTGAAAAATTGCGGGTCGTGCCAGTGGAACGTCTCGCGGGATCCTCGCGGGTGCAGCTCCGAGAGGGTGGCTCAGGCGGAGGCGGCAACGTTTGCTCCCGTTGCGGGTAACGGGGTTATCGAGCAACACATAAAGATATATATATATATATATATATATATATTAATAGTGAAAGAGGGATACGTCACGGAACGTCCGCAAAATAGGTCGTTTCACATGCGGGCCCATTGTTGGCCGGGCGCACCAGTCGACCCATGACAATACCACCGACCATGAGAATCGAGACTGCTAGTGTTGGTAAATGTGATGCTCCGTTCTCTATCTACTGCAAGCTATATAGGACTGCTATGTACTGAAAATCCATCCTCCCACAAGGATATCGATCGTTCCGATGTTGCCCCGAAAAAGGACAGCCGCAGTGAGTAAAAGAAATAATTGACCCAACCGCAGTTAGTCTTGGTCCTCGTATGGCCGGATTATTCGTCAGTTGGGTGAACGACTTGAGTCAAATGAGGTAGTCGAGAAGTGTATCTAGTTGCACAAACAGATATAGTTAGAAAGGATGCCAGTAAAATTCGTCATTTATGCGGAATACTATTTTAACGGATGAAGTTGACCCAGCCAAGCTATTTTTGCTCGTGTGCAATTATCTTATTGCATCCACTCGTATCTCGATGAAAGGTGAAATAAGAATACGGCACAGAACGTTCGTTCACCTTTGAAATTGTCATGCGCATAATATTTCACGACTTTATTATATTGATCTCACAAGCGGTGTGATTAAAAAGGATCGTAACAATGATATTTATTCCGTTTTTGCGAATTAAAAATAAAGGCAAGGTTCTACTGACCTACTGCTATTAATTAATACCTTTGACCCACAAAAGTTATTCGTACAATTCATTAAAGGCTATATAGAAGTTTCAAATAGCCGCCATTACGGTGCATTTAAGACTGAAAGCTTTACCCACGGCAATCTCGTGAACGTCGAGATCGCGAATAGGGCTTATAGCGATGCAGACCGGCGAGAAACGGAGGATCCTCTCCCTCTCTCTCTGTCTCGGCGGGGGGAGGAGAATGACGAGTTCCACGCTATTTCGCTATTCGGTGCCACGCTCGTTTCGAATGGGCACTCTGTAATTCCGAGTGCTTACTGGCTCTCACTAGTACCGGAATATAATCCTGTTATTACTTTACAACTCTCTTAAAACCCGGAGGGCCAGTGTTGATCGAGAGAGAGAGAGTGAGATATGCAGGGAATCCGCACGATAGCGCGAAAGCAACGAAGCTCGCACGAGACAAGTTGATCGTAACTCTTGCGGGTGGAATATGTGTGCCCGCGTGTACTCCGGGGCATACGTACCGCCTATGTGAGTGCATGGAAAAAGCAACGGGCTACGAGCATTTCTTGCTCGTAGACCTCAGGGACTCGGGGAGAAATAAAGAGCCTCAGAGGGAATGTATATGGGGAGAAAATTCTCGGGAAGCACGGGAGGATGAGGAAGCGAGCCAAAGAGGTACTGATGCCGCAACAGTAAATTTATCCTCGGCCTATGGACAAACAGCTTGAGTGCGTGATAAAGCCTCAACGCCGGGGAATCTCTTCTCGGCAATCGTACATAAATATCTGTCACTCGAGTCCCTCTATATTTCATATTTTCCGATAAATTAATTTTATTAATTTTTTTCAAGAGTCTATGTCTCATGATATGTCCATGACTTTCTCAATTTTAACTCTCGTATCCGTGTTGTGTTTTCGTTATTTCGTTCATACTATGGTATTACAATATAAACACACGCGAACTATAATTGAGTTAAACGCTCACGAGCGCAGGTGCGTTGACCCGCTCACGAGGTGCATATACGTGCGAGCATGAAATTAGAGGCTCGCCGATCTCGTCTACCGATTACGCGCTAAAGCTGACCCGTGGCTCTGCAACGACATGCTGCCCCTGCTAACGCCATGATACCCCGGACAAAGTCGGTGCTGACTCATGTATACGTCGCGCTCCTTCCGTTCGGAGGAACGCCGTGCTTGCGCAAACAGTCGTGCCGCTGCTGAAAGTGCCGAGCGAGCTGTTGAAAGAAGAAGAGACTGGGAAACTGGAGAGGCCCGCCCGTCTCGACACCTGCGTAGGCGGCTATCCGGTATCGAGATAAACGCGAATAATCTCGTAACTATATAACTTTATGTGATTACACACACGTATATATACAGTGAATACCTCGTGAAACTGGACACCTCGTAGCGATAGTTTCAAATTAACCGGACATACTTTTCGCTCATTCGGAGAGTCACCGTGAATGGTACCATCCGCAAAAAAAATCGGGAAAAATCGCGTGACAAGTTTGTAATAAAAACTTTGAATAAATCATTCATGTGACCTGAAAAAAAAAAAAAAATGCAGAGGGTATAAAATTAATTTGACGCTTACGACTCTTCATTGCGATTGTGCAATATTAAGAACGACGTCTCAGGCATAAATCGACGGAAAAAAAAAAAAACAGGTACAATAAAAACATTATAAATGCTCTGTGGTTATATTCATTATGCATAAATCCGTGTGTAATAAGAAAAAGAGAAGAAAGGGTCGTCCGTTGTATGAGGACGGGAACGATGGGCGCAGCGATAAGGAGTCGAGACACGAGGAATTTCGTGACTCGAAGTAAGTATTATACGGCACTCCGTCGAGTCTTTTCTTCGTACAAAGTACATTGCAGTCTTATAGTGTATGGATGATGTGTTGCGAGAGGGTCGAGAGAGGGCTTCCCGCGAGAGAGAAGACAAAGGTCAAGCGCGGGACTGTGGCACGAGCCCCGTGAGTCCTGGCTCGTTGCTTCAAGATTCCAAAGTACCGTACACCATTCTCGTTGAGTCGCCAAGCGGCAAGGAGCAACCTCAGTGAGCACCAGCAGCAACAGCCACCGAGAGCCACATCAGCATCAACAGCGTCGAGGAGCGTGCGAATCATACAACCAAAGACCCCAACTAACCCAAGAAACGACCTCACGACCTCACCGGTGTCCATTCATCGATATTCATCGCTCGTTAAAATACATACAAGTTTAAATGACCTATACAGACCAAGTATATGAGCGTACGTGTCGTGTCCTCGCGTGAAGTTCAGATACTCCATAACGGTACCCTCGAAATCATTCCGCAACTTCTCTTTCTCTCTCACGAGAACGTCGCTAAACGCGGATCACATGTTTATGTTGCGGGTACTTTAAGTTATCATCGTTGGATTTTTGTTCATTTCGTGGGTCAAATAATTGTCTTCCTCTCTGGTCGAATTAATAAAGTGTCTCAGTTAGGCGCGTGTTTTCGTACAATACGAATTAAGCGTGAAAATTCTAGTCAACTGCGTATACATAATTGTGCGGAGGATTTGTTCAACGTTTTCACCTTTCACGCTCGCTTTTCGTGGCAGCAATTAAAGCGGAGATTTTTCGACGCCTGGCTCGCATAAAAGTACGTATCTGGACGTAGAGCGGAAGCGCTCGGCAAGGGAGAAGGAGAGAGAGATGGGAGGAAGGGAAAACAATGTTTCGTCGGGAACAGAGGAGCAGTAGCACTGGTAACGTAAGCAGTAACAGAATGCTTCCACGGGAATTCCGGAGAACGGAGGTGAAAGCAGCGTGTGCCGAGCGCGTTATCTGAGTTATGCATGCTTCTCTGGAGCCACTGGGCACGCGAAAACTATGACTGCAGCGGGAGGTAGGGAAAATATAGAGAATGAAGAGAAAAGCGCGCGAGTATAAACATACGAACAAAGAAGTGTCGCACGTGACTTGAGCCATAAGTGGAGAGCCCAAACCCGTACAAAGTATACGAGGCTAAACGTGCGGATTAATTCGAGGCTTCGTACTCGCTGGACTGGATTAACGCGGATTCGGTAAGATACAGGATATAGAAAAATGCGCATACGGGAAACGAAGATTCTGTCAATTGGAGGCTCTGAGTGCCGGTGTATGTGTGCCAATAGCGCGTGGAAGAAGCAGCAACATAGGCGGCCCGAGGCACCACGAGCGAATATGTATAGTATGTGTCGGGTAGGATAACGGTACCAGGAGGACTGGGCTCGGGATGACCCGGCCTGTGTAAATGCCTGCGACCTCGACTGCGGGACCGGCACATCGCCAACGTTCTGTTACCGGTACCACTGCTATCCATCGGCAGGGGGCTCGCGTTGCACGTGATATCCCTTTTCTATTACTCTCCTTCTTCCTCGACTGATTCCTGGCCCCGTAGCGTTAGCCTTCCTCCTCTTCGGTTCGCTCCTCCGCTTTGCGTTTACCCTCTCTCGCTTCATCTCGTAAACAGTGCGCCGCGTATAGTCGTGTCTTTGTTCAACTTAGCTCACTCTCGGATTCTCCCGCATCTCCGCTCCTTCGCTATCTCATTCGACCAGTCCTGTATCCGTCTCTCGTGTTCCCTCGTTTAACGTGTACGTACGGCTCTCGGTATGAGTATACGACTTGCAGTACCGGGTTTTACACGCAACCATGACTGCCGATCGTACCCGATCACCCATATATTCCTAACGGGCGTCGTGTGGATTCGCACCGGTGCGACTGGCACGAATGCACAAGCGGAGGGATAGATAGAGAGCGAAGAGAAAAAACGTGTGGTGCGCTGCACGGCGAGCGAGCGAAACACACGTGAGCTCCAGAGGGCCCCTCGCTCGTCCCTCACATCGTGAACTCTGTACTGCCCTCGGAGTTGGCGCGCGTCTCGTGTGTTCCGCAGAAGCGTTTTCAACGTGTACCTACATCTATCCTCGCTCACAGCGACTCGGTACGTTACCGTGTTGTTACGTTGCCGGTCGTTACATGCGCACCGTGTCCTACGTACGAGCAACGTCGTGTACCAACGGACGACGAGTGACAACCGAATTTGTTCCTGGGCTTGTCAAAGTGAGTTTACAAATTTCTCGTCATCCTCCCAAAGACACGAACCCCTTGATACTCAACCGATGCCGAGTTTTCTCATAAAAGTTACAATTTAAATTTTTTCCAAGAGCAAATTTGCAATTAACAGCTTCATTTTTTTTTTTTTTCTTTTCCATAAATTGTCCATTAAAGTTGAATTGAAAATAAGAAGTTATTACGTGTCTCGAGGGCATCGAAGTAAGCCAAGGGTTAGCTCGACTTGAAGAATCGCGATTTCCACAGCGTGTAGAAGGAGCGGAGCTGGATTACTAATCTTCCGGCGATGGCCCAAGCGATAAACGAGGGCGTAATTAAGGGCAATGAATTTCTCGGAGGCTCGCTCGTGCTATTCGTGGAGGGTCGCGCCCGAGAAGCGTCGTCGAGAACGAGGAGGTCGCGTCGGCTCTATTCCTCTTCTTCCCAGTTTCGTCGGTTAAACTATAAAGAACGTAGCCAGTCTCATTGGATCTCGGATCTCGGCGCTGTCGGGAAAACGAGCGTCGTCTATGCGAAGAGGTTGGATCGTTCCACGGAGGTTTTGATCAAGCTGCACTCGGCGAGTTATGAAGCAAAAACGCGACTCACCACCCCACCTCTTTTTTTACTTTGGACAATGTGAATTACCATAGAACCGCTCGTTGCGAGCAATAACTTTCCGCTGCTTCGCCAGTGAAAACGCCTCTATACAGTTCCGCTTCTGGCCCTGACAGGTTTTTTACGATAGTCACTTTGTTTCGCGTGCTCTTGGAGGAATGAAATCATCCAATCTGTCAAATTAAGTTGGCGACGAGGTGGAAGTGTGGGCAGAACAAAAGCTCAGTTATGGATAAAGAGATGGAAAATGGAGGAGGCAGAGAAGGCAGAGCAGAGAGGCTGGTGTCATTGAGGCCGGTATGCGAGCTCCTTGCGAGGAGTTACACCACACCCAACCCTAAACTACCAACTAGACACGGGGAACACCCGGAGCTTTTGCCCGGGTCCCATACCACTTTGCTCGCCCTTCTTCAATGTCCCCTTGCGAACTAAAGTTGTCCTCGCGTGGAGTCTGCCGGCTCGAGAGGTATATAGAGAAGGTATAAAGGTAGGTGATATGTAGAGGAGAAGCTTGCCGGTTGGCACCTCCTCTAGAGTTCTAGGGTAACGATCGCAGTGAGAGTAGACAGAGAACTTCTCACCGTCGAGCTGCTCGCTCCACCGGCAGCAGTGGCGCAGCTTACAGAGAATGAGCAAGCGGAGCACGAGGGTAACGACGCTGCCCTCGGGGACTCGTCGTCCGGGAATTCTGCACGACTTGCCCGTTATATATACGCGATTTGCCACGTTCTCTCTTGGCTCCGGCGTTAAACTCATGGCCACGCGGGCACGAATATAACGTAACAAGAACATTGGACCATGCTGCGAGGGCTGGAAGATTGGGATATGGCGGACACGGGACATTGTAGAAAATTGAAACTTTCCTAATGATCTAACCCCCAAATTCGTGAATTTAACTTCGGGGGCTGATTGCAATCGTCCAAATTCCATATAGTACACACAAGTACGATACTTTCAACTGTAAAACAGTCGAGAATCCAAGATTGAACTACGGAACTTGAGCTGACACTCGAAAGACCCTTCGTTTGCTTGATACAGAAGCGAAGGAAAGATTGAGAGCCACGTTGTGAGCATAATACTCGTGAGTGCACCAGGGTAGAACCAATAGCTCTGCTTCAAGCCAACATCTGAGCGACGAATAGAGAAGACCAAGAAGAGGTGTGCGCGAGAAGCCGGCGCCGTCATTTCCGCGTTACCAAGAAGAAACGACGTCGCGGCCGTCTTCATATCGAAGGGGACTGCTGTGACGTAGAGACACGAGGTGCTTCCAAGGAAATCGATAGACTTTCAATCCTCGATGGAGAGAGGATGCTTTCTCAAAGCGCGAAAGAGCTTGGAAGTAAAACCAAAGCTTCGCGGAGGAATCTCAAAACTATAGTCGTGCGATTGCTACTTGAATGAGGCGCCGCCGTATAAAACAGGGTACACTCAAATATTTGAATGCCCGTAGAGTTGAGCTGCCAATAATGTCACGTATACGGCATGTTAAAAGCTATTCCAGAGACAAGGTACCTCTGACTTGTGGAAGAAACAATTAATCAGGTGGACGATGAGGGCGCTTGTTCAAAGAGCAACTTGAAGAAGGACGAGTGCAACGGCGTGCAACGCTTGTAACGTACCTGAGACTATTACTCTAGCTGTTGCTCTATTGCCGCTGTTGAACGTTGCAAAAGCTCCGGAGGAAGACCCTGACGACACGTTCGAGGTTGAAATACGTGTCCCCTGTACGAGTGAAAGCCGTGTGCGCTCGGCTCGTTAATACTTGGCCGCGTTGTCCGTCACGTTCCAGTTCCTCGCCCGCTCGCATTGCAGCCCGAGGCTGGTGACCATGCGCTATCCCCGCTCAGCCATATATATATATGTATGTGTGTATATATATATATATATTGTATGTGTACATGAAGTATATGATGCCATCGTGGCAACCTAATATGGAATAGAAGTATATATGGAACGGTGTACCCAGCCGAGGTCCTGAGAGGTCGTGGATAGGGATGCTACAAAGGGCGAACAGGTTCAATTCACGGCCCCGCTGAAAAATCTGTACTCCGTCCCTCAACGATGTATCGAAATACCGGTAACTGATAACTCGCGTCATTAGGTTTATTCCAAATGTCATATAAGGTTTTTGCTCTTTCCGCTTCTTTCCGACCCTCGAAATTCGTTACACTGTCCTGCGACGATAGTACGAAAAAAAAGGCACATCCCTTTGTTGTTGTTTCATCACCATAGCAGTGTATATGTTCCTTTATCAAATTAGGAAAGCAAAGGTACAAAAGGCCAAAGGGACCCGAGCTTTCTATTAGCGGTTATCAAAGGGAAAACTCATGAGCTCGGAATGATATAATTTTTGTATTCACATATTTAAAAAGGAGATGAAATATAATTTCAACCTGAACCGGACACTTTAGTTGCACAATTATGAGATAACGAGTTACACTACAACGAATGATTCGAATGGTGTGCTTGTGGATTTATGTAATTTCGAAAAGATCCGGCTCTACGGTTAAAGCAGAATTGTTGGTGTTGACGGTTCTGTTAATCTCTGGAATCCTTCGCATCCGTTGCTCCCAGGACACTTGAACGATGGATAAAAGGACGTGGGTCATGCGAGAACTGGCGGTGCTGAGGTTCTCGGAGGATTTCACGGAAGTTAGCCTAAAGGGCATAAAAATCGTACAATTGGAAGTAGCATAGAGATGGAATTGTGGTAGGTGGCGGGAAGCCGGAACGTCAAAGAGAGCCGCCCCACGGATGGAAATATCAACTGGCGTTCGTCGCGGAAAGACTTTGCTTCTGGTGGTTCTGGGTGGTGATGGGCTTACCAGTGGTTTGACTCGGTTGCGCCGGCGGCATGCGTGTCTAATTATGCCCCGGTTCGTTTGTTCGTTTGTCCTCCACCTCGTTGGTCGTGTTCCTCTGCAGCTACGCTCGGCCTCCCTCCTCCCAGCGTCTCCGTGCCGTCCCGACACCGGAACTCCATACCACCACGATGCCCTAGAGGTATTTGAAAGCTTCGCGTGCCCTCTTGTGCTTTACTATGCCTACTTCTGTTGCTGCTGCTGCTGCTGCAGTGAATGGCTCGGGCTGCAATGAGGCTATCGCACATACTGCAAACTATCTACCACAGTACATATGTCTATGTATACGAGAGAAGGGGGGGGGGGGGGGATGCGACGTATGGTAAAGGGAAGCTCACTTCGTTATATTACCGTAAACGTTAAATTGTTAAGTTGTGCGACGCTGTGCTTTTCATCCTCAAAGGGCACGCGTTTGTTTGATGTGGCCGGCTAAGCCTGTTACGTCGACTCGATATCAACGGCACAAACTCTCGGTGTGCAAATGCAGAGCTATGCACACATATGGGCCTTCGATATATACATTGGCCGCATGCATGCAGGACTCAAAACAACCCGCACAAACCCCACCTCTTCCGGGTCCTCTCATCGTCACGCTTCGTGCAACGTGTCAACTGCAACCAAAGTTCACCACTGAAATTCGTTGCATTAGCGCATTTGCATGTAACGCTCTTTTGTACCAATTGTCCATTTATTTTTCCTTCTCAAAGTGAATTTCATCGCAAAATTGATAATGTGGGTTTTGTATACGCTTTGATATATATATATATTTTTTTTTTCAGAGCCGATACTTTTAATAGCAGAAGTGGACGAGAACGTGACAGAGGTCATCATGCCGCGGATGGGTTTATGCACTAATGACGAAGAAGGGATATTGTCTCCCTCGTGGCAGCGGGAGGTCGCCGCAGGCGGTCGAATTCCGTTGAAATGACATAATTGTCGTTATTAGACATTGGCTGTAATCACAAGGAGCAAAAGCAACGTGTAATGGGCCCTCCGGCAAATTACTTATGAGACCGCGGGTCTAAGGATGGCGAGCGAGTGAGTCGTGTGCACCACACCAGGTTCGAGGGAGCGCGCACGGATTAAATTTACTACGTATAGACGTACTATCACAGGGTCTCCTCGCTTTCTCTTGATCCTCGCGGTCGACTAAGGAACGAGACGGGAGGCCCGAGAGCCGAGGAGCAAAGTATGAGGTAAGCCAGTAAAGTCCAAGGGACATCGTGTCATGCGCGGGAGGTCGTCGTCGTAAAAGCAGAGGTGCAGCACACACAATATGCGCTCGATGTACCTTCGCTATGGCCTGGTGTGATGTTGAAGAAGCTCCCAAGTACGATCTACCGGACTCAAGTAGAGAAATGTACCTGATGAATGAATATTTCTCACTAAACACTAATACACTTTGATCGAATGACTCGATCCAATGAATCAGACTTGAGACTTATTCCTTTTGATACTGTTTCAATAGGGAGCTGGCAGTGATTGGCCTGAAATACATATTGGAGGAAAAGATAGAGATGGATACCGTACAAAGGGCCAATGGCGGTACGTTCGTATTCACTGGCACATATCTACTGGGCCAGTGGCCCAACGAAACCTCCGATGCTTTCACAAACCCTTCTGGTTGCTTCCCTTTCTGCACAGGAAACTCACTATCTCGCTTCTTCACCAATTCCCGAGACTCTCTCGGACCACCATGCGCGTCTTGCATTTTGCAAGAGAACATCTATATATGTATATATATATAGAGCTGTGCATGGCGAAAACGGAAGCTCACTCGCTCCTGAACCCATAATAATTCACGAGAGCTTCTATCGACCAAGGGACGCTCGTCGAGTTTCCTGTTATATCCGTTATGTCTCGTTAGAATAATTCACATGAGTCCTTCACCGTCACGATCCTCTTCTTGTATACGGTATTCCGAGTACTGCTCTTAGTGTATATACCGGCGTATAGTACAACGTCTATTGCATGTTATATAAGGTATGCACTTTTCTCTCGTGACCATATTTCACGTGGAGCCGCATTAAATTTTCTGTTATTTGCAATATTATTTTCCAAGCAGCGAATCAAGGATCAGAGCTGCCCAGAGCTGAAGCTTTTTTTTTTATGCTCGGTCCTCCAAATACGGGATTACATATATATATATATATCGTCTTGAATGTCACATGGTCTGTGCATCCGGTAATGGAGTAACTATGTATGCACGTGTAGGAACAATGTCTTGCGACGCAAGTGATGTACATTGTAGATAACTTTGTGAATGTCAAAAATAGCCGAGCGTCTCTCGTGACTGGAGAGTATGACTGCTGAACACGCTGGAAATATACTCCGCTGCTGTTGTGGATCGCTGTTACTCGAGTGTCTGTTTCGTGTAGGTTAATATTGTAACGTGAGATTGACCGGGGTTTGTTGAAACAGTGACAGCTCGAGTCGTTAACCGGAAATAAATAAATAAATAAAAATAATTGAGCCCTTCGGCACTGGTTGAAAAAAAGAACACTTGAAAAATTCATTTTATTTCGTAGGATTAATCATTTTCGTACACGCGAGATTAAAATCTTTTCGGCTACAGAAGTCATCACACACGACCGGACACTATTTTGTGTCTTCTCTCCGGCTTGTCGTTCGTCGGTTATTATTCCCGACGCAGTCTCCCGGCCTGAACGCGACACTACATCCGGATATACTTAATGCATTTATATTATGTAGCAGCGGTGTATATCGTGCGTATTACGCCTTTACGTGGCGCATACGAAGAACGCTGCGGGTCTACCCAATGAATATCCATTCTGAACTCGTCGCCTTATTAACATCCTGCTGAACGAGTCTCGCGCGTCGAGCGTACCGATGCGACAACACGTTTCCTCACGCGTCACCCGTGCAGTAAATTCACCTTATGAACAACGCGAGGCGCGAATCCGGCGCGTGGTCACGACTAAATTCATGACAGACGTTCACCGGCAGCCACTTCCGTGACCTGACTTACCATATCTTCTTCGAATCTTGAAGCCGCATCGAATGATGCATCATTATGACTGATATTGTCTCTCTGATTATTTTTTAAAATAGCCTCTCGAGCCCGTTGCATGAACCATAGAATTATTGCTATTGGCAGAATTTTAATGCTCGCAAGTCTGAGCTTAAATTGGATTTATAGACGGGGATATATTCGGAACGGATGTAATGTCGGTTTATTCTGGAGCATTGATTTTACGTCGCCGGAGGCATTCGTATAAATGTTGTAAATGAATTTTCTATGGATTTCTCTTCGATCGAGAAAAGGGAAATTTTTTCGAGTCTCGAAGAGACAGAGTTTTACTGGATCAGTGAGTTCTCTTAAAATTTCGCGTGATGGAGTGCTCTTGAGTTTATACGAAAAGACATATATCCAAGTTCTCGGGTGACTTGGTTCTCCTCCGATTTAAAAATCTCTGCCCCGTGAGTCCCAAAAGATCTTTCCATGAAGCACTCTCGGGGAGGCGAGGCGAGGCGAGGCGAGGCGCGCCAGGCGCAAACCTTTTTATCGTCAAGCTGTGAGTGAGGTCCTCGTTGCATTTTTCTCCTCGGCTCCTTTCGAACGAAACCCGTGACTATTCGCGTGTAAATAACGACCATCCATTCCACACCGCGAGATTCGCCGACCGCTTTCCCGAGTGGCAGATCAGACGAAAAAGAAAGCGGTACGCGGAACCAGCAGGTGCAAGAGAGTGGACAAGAGTTCACGTGGGTTATACCACTACAGTCGAGAGAGAGAGGGGAAAAAAAAAAAAAAAAATTGACACTGTCGAGAGAGCAAAAATTCAGATTGGTGAGAGCTCGAACCCGGTACAGTGCAAGGAGAAGGAGGCAGTTGGCAGTGCCGGCAAATGGTAACTGGTCGACTGGCTATACGAGAGACTTTCGTCCCGCAACCATTTCTCCAACCCTTTTTCTTTTCGTTTCACTCTCTCATTCGGTTTGTTTTTATTTTTCCCTCGGATTAAGATGAGACGAGGAAAATGTGAGAGCGAAAGAAAATTCCGAGATTCATAATGGATAGGCGAAATTAAATTTTCTCTCAATTTCTCCCTTCTTCTTTTTATGTTTAGACTATTGGGCTTATGGACCGCGTGAACTAATGGTTTTATGGCATTTAATAAATTATCATTCTCTGATGGGATCGTACGAATGAAAGTGAATTCGCGTGCAAGTGACTGGTGCATTGCCGGTGCACTGGCACACTTGTCGGCGGCGGTTACTTGGCTCGGTGGTGGTGGTGCACGTCGCGGGCAAAACGCCGGGGAGTTTGCCGCGGCTCGCTCTCTGTCTGTCTCCCTCCCCTTGGCCTCCCCTGGTCCCGCTCTCCTCGATTCTAATGAGAACAATCTCGCCCCGGTGCGTAATTACGAAGTTAATTGGATGGCGAACGGGGGCGGGGGGGGAGGGGGGTTGCGCAGGCTTGCTGTCACCCTCTCGCGCGCTCGCGTATATAAAACGCGGCTCTTAACGGACCCGGGAAATAATTGGATAAGAATGCGAGAACGCCCGAGGAGGAGAGCGTCGAGGTGCGCTTCTAGAATTTCATGCGTTGCGCCCGCGAAAGCACGAGAGAGAGTCTGCGATTAAAAAGAATACGTGAAAGCGTAATAAGTGGAAGCACCCGAAATGGAAAAGGAATTAAATGAAAGTGGTGGGACAACGTTTATACCGTGTCGATAATTTTTCAATTTTCCGCTCCTTCGCCGCACCGCCAGTAAATTTAATTCCTTCGAAAAACAACGTGTTAATTAGTGCTTATTAAAACACACACAAGAAAAAAAAAAAAAAAAAAAAAAACTTTATGCGTATATACATACAAGCACGAACATAATGCAATTTCGCCACATTTTGACTGACCAAAAAACTGAGCATGATCGTTCCTTCGAAAAAATAACTCGACAAAGACCATAAACGGAGAATCTCGATAATCGAAAAAAAAAAAAAAAAAAAAAAATTGCGTTTTAAATAATGCGGAACTAATTGGCATTGGGTATAATTTATAATGCACACGTGTGTGCATGTCGAGTATGCGGCGGTGGTACTCACACGGTAATTGTAAAGCTCGCAAGGGAGAGATCGAGAGGACCGAGGGAGATAGAGTCCTCCGCGAGTAATTACCAGCGACGCACCTAAACACCTCCTACGGCCGCCCACGCTTGTGAATTCCCCGAGTGTGATGTGCTGCAGCGCGGTATAGAACTGCGCCCGTGCACAAATTCCCTTCATGCATATATACACCTATATATATATATATATATATGCGATCCACCGAGCCATTCGGCTGAGTCGCAGTCGCAGCGAAAACGAAAGGATGTTATAAAAGCAAGATGGAAAGAGAATAGGTGCATCCTATGGACTTGTATGGACGGGATGCATAAATGCACTCGCAATAGTGCACGCGCATGAATATATTCGTCCTACGGTATAATAAATATTTCCTGCATCCACATCTACATAGGATGAAAGTAATAAAAACAAAACGAGAAAAAAAATACGTATTTATATATATATATATATATTTACTAATACACGCGGGCAATGTCGTGCATGTGACGTTACAGGTGAGCGCAGCTTCCTACGCACGTGCGCGCCCGCGCCATTTATGCCTTGTGTAAAATACGTCGCGCCGCACGTTATACACGCGAGGATACATCGCGCTCGTCTCGTATTCTGGCGGAAGATACTGTACTTCTTATTTATGAAAAAGTCATATGCACAGAATAAAAAGCTGCACCGGTATTGTCTATTCTCCGCTGGTACGCGTTTGTTCGGCATGAAATGTATATTTGAAAAAAAAAAGAAAAACACACATTCTCAGAGCCTCATACGTGAGGGCTATGGTTTACATTCGTGTGCGTACGCGAGTGCATGTACCAAACGAGAGAGAGAGAGAGAAAAAAAAAATTACGTGCGCTGTAGCCACTATAAAGCTCGAATAACTATGATGGGTTTTGTGTGTATACGAGAATAATGCATTACCGGGTATATTTAGTTATTATTTTTTACACAAGAGATGGAGATGAGAGAACAGAGGAGCGAGCGTAGGAGGATACACCGAGCTTAACGCGGATGTAACTAAGCCTAGGATCACCCGTACGACTGCTTTATACGTGTACCAGGTGTGCCAGAGATTTTCGCTCCCTCGTCAATAGTGTAATCGCGAAATGATGCTCTTTTCGTCGAGATCTATAGTTATCGCAACATATCCTCGTTATGCAACCGTCTCTACCGAACAATACACGATTTACTCGTTTGCGAAGCAACGAATTTTCCAAACTTCATTTTTTTCATCTTACCGACCGTTAATTAAAAACATTGATGGATGGAATTTCATCGTAGGTGGAAAAAAAAAGCCTCCCAAAAAAAAAAAATTCTTTTCCACCACGAAAATTAATGAAACTGAAAAAAAAAAAAAAAATCTCCAAGCACATTTTTACCCAATCCAATTGTTTCTGACATTAGAATATGCGGATTTAAAAGTTCACCCATTAGTCGATTCATCTCCGTGGTTTATTTCTACTCACGGTCATCAATGAACGAGACGTCAGTAAAAAATCCAAAGGGCTTACCTGTAACAAAAAAAAAAAAAAATCATTGTATTTAGCGAAAACGAAAAATAATCCGAGGTTTGATTTTCCACGTAAAATACAAGATTTTTCACTGTTTCAAGTATTTGGAATTGAGAGGACGAGTAATAGCTCGAGGTTTGTATCGAACGGTTAACCTTTAACCATTTGCATGACTTCGTACAAAGTGACGAGTCGGTGTCGGTGGGCAATGTCCGAAGCTCGCATCTGCGATCTTTACGCTCGGGTCTTACGATCAAACGCGCGGGAGTCGAGAAAAAAAATGTTTTGTCTTTACGATCAATTCGTTCAACGGTAAACGCTTCCGCTTGTAAAATCCGATGGCTTCTTCAACTCGCATAGTACTTTCTCCATATACTACGAAGGACAATGGGGCTGCGGAGAGGTCGCTGTATATATAAAAACAAAGTTATGTATTATTACGACCTATAACATTTTTAATGCTCAACATTTATTTCCGGTCCGTCGTCCGGGAAACCGCACTTTCCCCACATTCTACCAAATGGATTCGAGAGAAAATCTCCGTTCCATCTCGTGTGATTATACAAATTTTTTCTTTTAAATAGTACATCATTCTGAATTTCCAATTATCGCGGCCGTTTCTACAAAGATTAAAAACTCGGACTACTTAACCGTAAAACAAATCACTTTTATAACCAACACCCTTCACAGTAGTAATAGAATTAATTTTTTTCGTTCAACTACAGAGTATCGTTTGATGTCCATACAGCAATAATAAAGGTGTCGTGTTAACGAATTTTACGATCGACTCTCTCTCTCTCTCGCGGAGCGGTCTTCGCTCGAGAGTCAAGCACGTAAAACTATATAACACCACTCGCGCCAACTCCGACATGCGTACAGACATTATTTATGACGTGACTCCGGTAATGGGATGTCGGATACTAATGAGCGTTCGACGTAACGCGGCGGAACCCTCTGGCTAACGCAGCCAGATACTATATACATGTATAGACCTATATGTAATACATAATATATATGTAAGTATGGAGGAATACATGTCAATATATATATATAGAGGATATGCGGCGTATATTGGTGAAACGTACCGGACGACGGGAAGTCCTCGCTCGAGTACACCGGAACGCCCACAACACTAACCCTCGCACACGAGAGACTCCGGACTATCCGGTGCACCACCCATACGTCGATTCAACTAATTAACCCAGATTCGCTCGCGATTCACGAGAGATACGGTTAGCGAGCGACGGCTAACAGATGGATTAAACAATTGTTTGCACTTTTGCTGTGACAATGTGATTTTCTATCGTGGTCTCCGCTCTAATCGCTTCCATTGATTACGTAATTGTTTGAATTAAGCTAACAAATTGAAAAATCATCGTCTTTCTCGTGTGCAATTGCACATTTTCAGTGTGTTTCATTCGCTTCTTCGTTTTGACTATTTTATTTTGCGAAATAATTTTTCTTCATAATTAACTGGCATTGTTCATAATTAATTTGATTGCGCATATACACACGGGTACTCATGATGGAGGCTATGTAGCGAAAAGTACTCGGGTACGGATAATTATTCTCCCTTATGTTCTCAGCGAAAAAAAAAAAAAAAAAAAAAACGTGAAGAAAGAAGGAGAGGCGTTAGTGCGTTGAGTTACGTTCGACGTGGGCCTTAACTCTTTAACGAGGCAGCCGGCGAGTGGCTGACTTAAGTGCAATAAATAGGCGTTGGATACTTTTTTCCCCTCACCCACACACACACACTACAATGGATTTATAGTATTACTATAACGTTCTCTCGAATATGTGGGAGTGTACGTGGCAATGGTAATTACTTGAACGTAGTAGCGCAAGTGTGGGCGAGCAAAACTGCATCGGAGGGTTGCTGCGGTAATACCGCCACTCTCGACAAACGATACAGTGATTAACAGTCCGGGTGACAGCCAACCACCGGTCATTGGCATACTTGGAAGCACAGCTTTTTGGCCGGCATTCGCTCCGACAAACTCTCACGGGAATCACAAAGAGTATAATCGGAATTTCAACGATCAAATGCATTTGCTGTAATAAAATCGAATTTTTGTAACGAGAAATTGGAAAATTTCAGATCAACGATTGAGACTAAAAACAATCGTTGCCTATCGTTCGTTCGTCGAGCGGTTGAGTTGAAAATTTGGTGCGCTTAATTGTAAATAGCTGGGCGTGTGTGCACGTGTGTGAATGGAACTCGTGTCCAATGGGAATTGGCGACGGTGACGAGAAGCAACCGTGTATTATGATGCACGCACGTTATATCATATGTGCGTTGGCAATAAAGGCGCAGAGAGATGAGCGGGAGGTAACGGCACGTGGTTTTACCCCGGAGGGTCAAAAATATCCCATAAATCACATTACGATGAGAAATGCTCGGCGGCGTTGGCGCACGAGTCGCCTCGCCCCACGCCTCCTCTCTCGTTTCCAGCATCACTTTCCACCGGGTACACCCCTCGATCTTCCGGAGCCAACATATACGCGATGCACATTCGTGTACGTCTCTCTCTCTCTCTCTGTCGACCGGTATAAAAATACATACACAAACGTAGACACGGGTGGTATATAGACAACCATTGGAGCGGCAACTGGAACGATGCCGGGCGTCTAGCAATTTCTCTCATCCCCCTGCAAAATTTACGAGGCGTCGCTCACTCTGGCATAAATCTGTTTCTTCACACCTGTCGATTCCTTCACTACCACTTCGTCTCGATATTTCTTCGGATACGTGAAAATTACTTTTACACTTGACGCCAGAAATAGTCCCGTGAAAAGTCAATCGAATTTATTTACATCGGTTATGACAATTAAACATTTTTAGTGGAGTGTACTCGACAATGGATGTCTCGACTCGAGATACGATAGCGCGAAGGGTAGTTTTTAGCTGCGCGAAGCTCGGAGGAGGAGGAGGAGGAGCAGAGTCGTAATCCAAGTGTGCCAGAGGGTTAACAAAGTACTCCTTGGTTCTAATAGGATACGTAGATCGGTACAGTATGATGCCCGATACATACAATAACCATGGAGTACCTATTATCGATGAATAAGCGCGAGTTATGTGTCTTGGCACAAAATAGCGAGCAGAGAGTTACGACGAGAGAATAAGCCTCTCCTCGCGACGCTCTATGAATAATAGAACTAACCAATCTTCGACGATATCTCTCGATGGATCTACGCGGAGGATATAATAAGAGAAGGAGGAGGATGCGAGCCGGAGAAGATGTGGAGCTGCGGGAGTACGAAGACGTATAAGCACAGGAGGCACGATACCGGCGAGTCGAACGAGAGAATGGAAGAACGGCGGGGAAGAAGAGATTGCGCTTTGCTATCGTAATCCGATCATAGAATTCCGCGTGTACGAGTTGCTCACAATAACGGAATTCAAGAATCCCAAAAGCACTTTTCTCGTTCGATTTTTCTTTTTTTTCAACTTCTCATCATTGCCCACATTCAGCCACTCACCAGTTTATCACTGTTGGCTTGTATTTTCAGCAGCACCGCGGCAACGCTATAGTTAAAAGTGAAAAACGGAAAAGTCGAGGCCTGGGGGGTCTTTGCTTGTTTTTCTCTCAATTCCTCCAGTGGCCTTTCTCACCGGAGGGTTGTGCCAGTTGCCATTACCCTGGCCAAGCACCCGTGGACCCTTCTCCCTAGCGCAGCCTCCGAGAAGCGTAATGTTTGCACGGGGTTGATTTTCCACTTTTTGTTTTGACTCACTAGCGAAGCTCTCCTCTGGTACCAAAAAGCACGCGTCCAACGGCTGCTGCTGCTGCTTCGAGGGAAGCGAACAGCTCGTGCTCCATCTTCACTCCTCGTCGCCCGTTATTTTAGTCCTGTCAACACAGAAAACAATTGCCCTCGCACTTTCCGCTGCTCAATGACTTCGTCCCCGAAATAACCCTGATTTCATTTCTCCTCCGCAATTAACTCGTATTGAATATTCATTTTTATTCGAAAATTTCATGCTCGTCGTACGAGTGGATCTTGCATTAAGATTATCGCCCGTGCATAGGCTTACGTAACTAAATTGTATTAATCTTGGTGGACGAGACGCCAAGTTCCGTAAGAGCTACGTATAAATTGTCTACGATGCGTTGTACGTAACAGTCAACTGTAATGCATATAACCTACTGTACATAACCTTAAACCCTAGTAGTGCGCTCTTAATTACATTTTTGTTTTTTGTTTTCTTTGTTGCTCGGCGCACCATTACCCTAGGTCATTAAGTACGTCAAGTTAAGTAGGGACACGACCTGGTACCACGTACCATTCTCCTCCTCTGGGTGCAACTCCTACGCCAAGTACGAATATCTACGTGCATACAGAGAGTTTCATACATAAGTATGTTTTCTCTCGAGAAAACGTTAAACGTTAATTTTGTTTAGGTGACACTTGTCCGACTCTCTCGACTGGTATATGTATAATGGTAACAGCGTGCGGACTTTGCGAGGTGTTTATTTATTTATAGCTCATCGCAAATATCTTTTTTTAAAGGAGCTGTATTATTTCCGTCTCTTTTCATACACCGTATACCGATATTTTTGAGATAGCGTCGGTAAGCGAGAAAATAAATCAGTGATTGTGAATAAATTGATTCATAAAAAATCGATTTGTGCTGCCGAGAATGGAAGACGGCGCGGGTAAGCTGAAAACGAAACCACCATGGCAATGCTCGACTCTTATTTCCAGTCTATTTTCACCCCAAAGCTATTTCACCGCTTCTCGGCTTTTTTTTTCTTCTATCTCTTTTTCTCGCTCTCTCTCTCTCTCTCTACATGCCATATTCGCGTAACGTAGCGTAGCACCACTTCTCATTTCTCGCCCGGAGCCACGAGCCAACCTTGCATATTCGCTATTTTCCTCTTCTTCTCTTTATACCTGGTTGCTTGGTTCACTGCCACCTACTCCTCGCCGCGCCCGAGCTTAATTATATTTTATCGCAGCTTTGTCGCGCTTCTTTGAATTTAAATCGTCTACTTCAGGTATAACCGGATGGACGCTTTAAGAGGACGGAGTCAGATCAAAATATTGAAAAACAAATCTTCTTCTTTTTTTTTCGCAACATAAATTCGGATATATATATATATAATCTCTGGAATTCTCGATTACCACTGTTATCACAGCCTTCGGTGGATGTTGCGTCTGCGGAAAAGATCGCGGCAAGAGGCAGAGGGCACATTGACAAAATGAAAGCGATTCAACACTGGAAAGGTTCCGATGGCTGGTGCCAACTTTCCGATACAAATGATTTTAAGTTGAAAACTCGAGAGCAAGGAGATCGGGCTGCCGAGTGAGCGGCACGGCTAACGTTAAAGAAGGAAAGAAAAAGAAAAAAAAATGAAAAAGTGATGGAAGAGAGGGTCTGCATTTCGCTCGGTCACGGTTCTCGCGTCCACTACCACAGTTCACATTTCTCCCGCTGGACTTTCTTTTCTTGCACTTGCGCTCTTTTCCTTCATTTTCTCTTTTTCCATCGTATCATTCTCTTCCTCGAATTTCTCTTATTTCTGTTGTTTCTTTGTACCTTTCTCTTTCGTTTCCGAAGGTTCCTGTGGAATGGCGAACACCGTGAGTAACGAGAGAGAAAGAGAGAGACGGGAGGACGATAAAAGTGGGATGAGGAGAGCTGGTACCTACGGAGCTGCCCACGCACGGTTTGTCCACTATTCTCTCTCTCTCTCTCTCCGGAGAGACCATTGTCGGTCGCACGCTCGTGCGCTTCGTGCATATCGGCTCGCTTTTTCTCACTTCATCGCCGTCAAAGTCCTCCGCTTCCTCTGCCGCCTTCTTTTATTCACTATCATTTACGTGTGCGTGGATTATGTTTATTATTATCCGTACATGCGCAATATAGCGCACGTGGGTTTCACATCAATTGCAATCGATTCCGCGCTGTGCCGCGTTATACCCCGCGTTTCTGTACGAGTCTTTGTCGTCGCGAGTCTTGGGTCACAGCAATTTTCATTCTCCTTTCTCGCCACGTACCCCATACAGTTATCTTCCTCTTTTTCCTTTATTTCTCTCTCTCTCTTCGTTTTTCCCCTCTGATCTCTCGCCCGCTCGCTTCTGATATGCCCGGCCTCCGCACTGTCGCTGTATAACCCGGTAATTATTAGTCTCGCGAGCCCATCGAGATGAGTATATAGGTATATATGTGGCACCATCCGTACTTCCCCTGCACAACGCAGCCTCGAGAAAGCCTCGCTGTTATTAGCGGACAATGCCGCGCCTACTCGCGCCAGCGACGATAGGATTAGCATAAAATCTCCCGTCTCTCAAGGATCTCATTTCGGAATACGATTTTTCCATACCGAGAATAAGGATTCCATTGATTCGCAAATAAATCCCGCGATTCCAATTTATTTCCATCAATTTCAGCAAAGCTTTGTCAATTCTGATGAAAATGCCCATTGAGCAACATTCTATTCAAATGAAAATTAACTTGGAGTCGATTAGAAAAAACAATAAAAATGATTTCTTAATTTTGTTCAAATCCAAAAAGCGGTGGATTGGAGTACGTGAGGGTGAAAGAAACAGCTGTTACCGAAAATGAGGCTAAAAGCCGGAGGTAGAACGAAAACTCGAGGCAACACACTGAAATTGGAGCTTACCCCGGGGGCCCATATTGCGTTTGTTGGTCCGTGCGTATGGACGCGTTACGTTATGTATTCAAGAAAGGAGCGAGGAAGAAGAAACTGCTAGACGAGAAGTACTCCGCCCGGTACGTCCTCCTTTCTCGGGGACACAAGCCCGCGTCTAGCGAGGGGAAGTCAACGCTCGGAGAGCGAGGGATAAACGTGTACCCGAGCGATGCGGCACGACAGGAATGTTGATACACGGGTGTGCGGAGCGTGTGTGTAGGGGTTGGTGAGGCGCGGTCGACAGAAAGGGGTATGTATTCCACGACGTCGGACGGCTCGATGCACGCCCGGCTCGCGTCCACTTCCGGCCGCGTGAGAATGCTCAGCGAGCGCGTTAAATCTACCATGCGCCGCTACGTGGGACTTTGCGTTATTCCCGCGACGGTAACACACGCCGCGTCCTTCGCTCGCCTCACGTATTTTCTTGGCAAGAAAATTTATGTACGTATGTGTTTCTTTTTTCGTCTAGCCTTTGCACCTGTGATAATAGTACAACGAAAGCTCTTCCTATTATGGCCATCGACGAGCTAATGGGCATTTACCTTATAATAAGCTCAATTATATATGCCCCGTATATATTTGGCTCTTGTGAAAAATCATCCGAAAAAGATGAAGATGTTACGTATATAAAATACAAGAGGGTCTCGTGCGACACCGCGGTTGGCTATTAACGAGAAAATAATGGATGTGGAGATTTCGTATACATTTATGCACGCGCATAAAGCAATATTTATATATGCATAGAAGCGTTTGAAGTTGCATTTATGTAGTGGAACTCGGCTGTGGAATATGCTGGTTAGAATCCGATGGCCGCGGGTAACATAGGTATATATATGTATATATATATATATACGGTGATCGTGGATTCGGAGTCCCCGCGGATCGACGGCGGCCCGGCAATCGACTGAGCCCGAAGACTCCTCCGAGGATTCCACTTCTGTACTCTGTATACGTAGAAGCGCATTATACATATATGTATGCATGTATCCGCAACCACAAATTCGTATATGCATGCCGAGCGCGCTTTCCACTAGGTATACCGGCGACATTCGTGCTGCATGTATGTATATATGTAGAGAGTGAGAGAGAGAGAGACATTTATGCGCATACGTGCGCAACTCCGAAGGGTTTGAGCAATACCCGCTGCTTGCTGCCGCTGCTTCTCTGTCTTGAGTGTATTGTCGAACACGCCGCCGGTATCTGCCCACGCGATACTCGAGTCACGTGGGTGGAGAGGACCTCGTTTCATACCCCGGGCTACGAGAGTCAGATTTACGGCACGAGAGAAGCCGACTCTGCGACGGTAAAGTATACGCAAGTACCTTTGCCTATCTATACCCGGTGCGTACACTTGGCTATGCAATATCGACAAGTCGCCCGAAGAGACGATCTCTCGATTGATACTATTCGAATAAATCCGATTGACTCTCGAAAGACCGCAGAGATATATTATCCAGAGACTACATATGTAATAAAAGTCTCGTTGATTTTTTATTTTTTTTTTCTTCCCCCTTAAACCACATGCGCAGAGATAACGTCCGAGAGATAACTCGTAAATTTTTCTTCAAGGCCGCAGGAAAAATGTATTATACATATCCGGAAGGAGTCTTGGGAATAGTGTGAGAAAGGAACCGTCGGATACGTGGAAAGAGTAACAACGTGATCGTAACAATACACGCGTGAAGTCCAACTCGGTTAAACATGGATGAAGAGCTCTTATCGAGTGAAACATTCACCTGCCGCTGATTCGTCGGAAATAAATGATTTCTCCGGTGCCAGCGGTGCACCGGTAGCACCGTTAACTTTCAAAGTACTGTGCCATCAATTAATCGCTTTATAGCTTTTTACGCATCCGACTGGTTCACTCGGCGAGCGGGCGAGTTTAATCGGATGGACGCATTCGCGTAGCCGAGTTTCAGATGAAGGTGAAACTGCTGGTGCAACCGTCGGCCGTGTACACGCTCGGCGCGTTTGACGGGATACTCCCGCCGCTATTCTCGGACGAATGGCACCGGCAACGGTGAAATTGAGTCATCGCGTGCTACAAAATCCATTTCCACTCGGTAGAACCAAAGTCGGAAAAATTCTCGGTAACCGAGCGGCTTTTAACTAATTAGACCTCGGCGATACAACGTCCGTGATAGAATACTCCGATACTCGGGTCTCAAACGAGAAAGTTGAATTTGGTAAGTGAGCATGGAAGACGATAGCGATAAATGAAATGTTTTCACCGATGGAATTCATGAAACTCGTCGCTCTTTCTTCTCAACCGGGCGTCAAATTATCACAGACCGAAGACAGATGTTTTTCGTCGGCTCGGTTATTATAGTTCATCGCCGAAGAAGATCGACGCGTGCGAGCGATCGGCAATCTTTGGAACCCGAGCGAAGCACCGACGGAGTGTCGACGGGGTGATTTCGTTGGCGTGTCATCGCAGCTCGTTTCGGTAGATCGCTTCACTCGGCCCCTAGTCATCATGTTAATATTCGTCACTCGGCGGCTCGCGCTCCAAAAACAAACGCAAATCGAGCGTCGAATGAGCTCGTAGACAGCCACTATCACCGCCACGAGATCATTACGCCCCGCGACGCTTCGAAAAGTGGCGCTCGACACGAGCAGCCAGAAGCAGAGGCAAAAAAAAAATCGACCAACGATTTGATAAGATAGTTGCTACAGCGAGTGGCGTAATTTGCAATCGCATGTCGCTGAGGTTAGGAAACAGACGGTCGAAATATCAAGCGTATCCGTACAATGAAAACTGAACTGAAATAGGAAACGCATCGGCATTCAACTCGAAGATAATAAAAAGAAAGAGGGATAAAGGAGCGAATGGAGAAGAATGGGGGACGCAGTGAGATGAGGCTCATCGCGTGTCTCGAGTCTCTCACATTAATCGGTGAAAAAGCTGCTAGCTCTTCGCACTGCGGCGAGCATCATCTGCTGCGTTAGTTCGATTCACTCCGATGTGGGCAATCGCGAAGAGCCGGGCAAATCATCGTATCGCTTAAATGTTTATGGCGGTGTGAAATTGAGAGAGAGCGACGAGCTGTGATAGTCTCGTGTAGCTACCGAAAAAAGAAGCGCTGTATCGCGTGAGTCTCCTCGTTTGCCTCGATAATAAAGCAAACAAGTAGGGGCAGAGCTGCGAAAAAAAACGAGGGAGAGAGAGAGAGAGAGAGAGAGAGAGAGAGAGACTCAAGGATATGCAGTCGGAGGGACTAAATAGTAACTACCAGAGCTCGCGTGTCGTCGCCTCATCATCGACACATGTTCCACATTAAAACCAAAAGCCCGAGCCCGGTCAAGCAATTTGCCGATTTTTCTTACGTTTTCATAATGCAATTTGTCGGTCTGCGTAATTAATACGACGTGCAATTTCAAAACATTGCAATTAAATGTTTAACAACAATTTTGCCTGTGCAGGTAGAAATTTAAAGGGGTACATCGGTAATGGTGTGTAGGATTTCTCTCTCTCTCCCACTCTTGGCATGCTAATTTACAGATCGTCGTAAGTCGTGACCACAGGAACAAAAGTGCACTCACGAAGACGTCAAGAGCTCAACATGTCGTAGGTACAGCACATACGCGGCGTTTCTTCCAATGAGACCCGGAGTTTTCTCTCGATGAGGAGCGCCGACGTTATTGTATTACTATAGCGATAGCTGGAGTCATATATATATACCATTGGGGGGGCCCCTCGATGATATCTCGGCCTTTGAAGAACCGACCTGCGCGCACTACCTACAGCAGCTCCTTTCATACCAACCTTTCACGATGTATTATTAGTAGTATATTAGTACTATTGTGATTTACACAAGAAAAATTCGATAATAGATCGCTCCTCGTATAAATGTGATTTGGCTTAATAATTCGTTTGCGTGACGTGGCTCAAGTATATACCATAGGGTTTAAGGGCTCTGTTGTATCGTTCGAGACGAGTGCTCGACATGTGCAAATCGAGTACCGAGCAGCTTGAGTTTCATTGATAAATAAGGGAAAAAAAAAAATATCATTTTCCGGTAATCTTCGTAAAAGATGATTTCTCAAAGGGCATTTGTTTGTTGTTAATTTTCGTTTATTTTCGTCGAGAGAAAAGTCCAAGCCCTCGTGGAAGAGGCCACGTTAATATACTACCAACGACATGTTAAACTCTCGACGTCTTCGTAAGTGCGCTCTTGTTGCTGCGGTCACGACTTACGACGATCTGTAAATTAAGGTTGCAAGCAAACGAGTCAGAGCGAGCGAGCGAGGGAGAGAGAAAGAGAAAAGTGACAAAGTGGGACAGAGTGCTTTAAAACGAGACGACGTGAATGCAAAGCTCTTGCTTTGCTCGAGTACGCGTCAGATTTCCAGCGTGGAGCGGCATTCCCTTCGTCTCCTCCTCCTCCTCCTCTTCCTCCTCGTCCTCTTGGCTGTCAGCGCATGCCGCTGCCGCGAACCACTCGGACTCCGAGCTTCGGTATACAATGCAACTCGCAAATCGCTCCGCCGTGATTACCGGTAATTTAATACACGTACACCCTACCTCCTCTCCTCTACTAGATATACATATATAGCTATATAACACGCGGGATAAAGAATAAAATAGCGTCGCTTCGTGGCGAACTTCCGGAGTTGTAAATAACGCTATATGCGCTCTGCGACAAGAGAGCGAGAGAGAAATATATAGCGATGGAGTCGGATATGCAGTGCCGGTGTAAGGGATGAGGGAAACATTGCACTCGATGTTCGCTTACACGAGTATCGGATACGCATTAATCCACTACCACTGGACTTTCTATTGTTTCACCAGAATCGTTATAACTATACGTATAAACGTAATTCACCGGGTGGAAAATTATTCCATGTATTCTATAATATATATTTATATTTGGCCGTTGTTGTATTCTTTAATAATTTACGGCCGGGAACAACGCATCGATGAAAACAATGGAAAATCATAAAGTCAGAGGTCATTGATTTATAATATTGGACGAATATTATCATCATGATTACGACTATTATTCCAACGCAATATTCGTTAAGCAATGCGACGATATTCGCCATACATAAAACTATAATAAAAAAATATTTCATTAAGATCAATCGAGCAATCGCCAATTCAAAATCAAGCACAATTGGGATCAATGGATCGGTTCGATGGAACCTTCTCAATGGACGCTGTCGATTGATTGCGATAATAAAAAACGAAGGGTTGAGTCAGTCGGTATCAATCGTGTCTCATTTGCCGAGCATTAACCTCCGGTCTATCCGCAACTAGAGTAACAGCGGTAGCCGCTAATACAACGCGACTTTTCTCATTCGCCCTTGTCGTCGTTATTTCTCTCGCGCTCTTTTACCAAACTTTATTACCCACTTTACATAGCGTAACGTGGCCGCATTTCTGGTTACGGGATATCACAGCAATGTAGGCGTGTCGAAGCTATTTATGGTCGATTCACGGGGAAACGGCCATAGGAAGAAAGGGCAAGCACACACACACACACACACACTCATATATATATATATATACATACATTTATGTACCTATATAAATATGTATATAGAAAGAGAGAAGCACATATAGATAGAGCAAGGGAGGTAAAATATAGGACTGGGGTGTAAGAGAGGAAGAGAGAAGCATCGATGCCGCCAGTAGTGGCGCATAAGGAGTGACACACGGAGGCTTTCAAGCGCAGCAACACTGGAAGCAAAAGTGCCCTGTTCGTTCTGCTCGTCTCCCGGAGTCTAGAGAGCTGCAACAGAAGCATATCGTGTATGCTACATAGTAAGGCACTACACAGAAGATACCGAACGCCGACAGGGGTGACGTCGTCGGTGCCCCAAAGTGCCGATCTATAAATATAACTCTCTCTCCGTCCGTGATCTCCGTCTCGTCCGCACACTCGGCTACGGGAATAATATAATTATCCCTATGATATATCGTGGCACTCGGGCGTTTTCTCGCCACGACATTTGTCATGCGAGCTGTCTCTTCCTCTCCCGTGGCTACCACGGGATCCCTTCCTCGCTGCTTCTTAATTCATTCCATATTTCTACATCTCACCATCTCTTTTTCCCACCCTACGGCTCCGGTCGACGTGTATTTTTCTCCGCTCCCTCTCTCTCTCTCTCTTCGAATCGTCTTTCGTACACGTATGCTTGTGATTTCATCTTCCCGCTGTAGCTTCACTTTGCTTGCCCCGATCCTTCAGCTTGACGTCTTTACGTCCGCTCTTTTCCCGTTGCCAAGCTCCCGCTCTCTGTGTCACACCGACGCCGCTCTTTGATCGCGAATTTATTCCGAGAAGGCACGTCTCCCTTACCACAAACACGAATGTTATTATGCCCCGGATAATGCAGTCATTGATCATAAGTCGTTCGAAGCCTCTCTCATATTAACAGGCTTCATTTATTTATTTATAAATATTCTGACTCACGCGATGAGAGTTTTACGAAAAATAGTTTTAACAACAAAGTGATAATGGACTTATCGTTAAAACCATTATTTCATAGCCATAACTTGCGCAGTTTATAAAAAGATAATCAAACTTCAACGCAAATGAGATTTACAACTCTCATGAAAAAGCTGTTACAAAGAATCACCAGACTGGAATTTTTTTATTGCCCTTTTTTGTTTCTGCTCGTTGAAAATATAAAAGCGCTTTTTGCCGGAAATCGTTGGAGATCACTTGGGAATGCATAACTTTTTAATTGGACAAATAATCGCTTTTCACAGTGTTTATAATTGACATTCGATACAATACTTTTCTCCTTTTCAGCAACTGCGCTTTTTTTTTTTTTTTTGTTCAGGTGTATAGACCTGCCAAAAGCTTCATGACTATTAAACGGTCGACTCGATATATCGCCCGAGTTATCGATGTATCGGGCGAACAAAAACACAACGCCAATATTTATTCGATCTTCAAATGGTTTGTTTACCGTATGCCTGGAGATAGAGCGAAAGGAAAAATCAGTTCAGAAAAAAAAAAAAACAACGAGGAACGCGAGATAGACTGTCACACCGTTTTAGCTGCGGTGCAACCAGACGTCGTGAATCAACCAAGCAGACGCGACACTTCCGTTCGCGAGTTTGACGAAGCGGCGCCTGGAGAATTCTCTGCGAGATAGTAATGCACGACACTCTATGCTATACGTTTCCTCCTAATCCTCCTTGGCTCACATATATACTCGACAAAAAAAAAAAAAAAAATGGAGGAAATAAAACAGTAAAAAATAAAGACCGATCGCGAGGGCGAGAAAAATCAAAGGGCCACAGCGACACGGATATGAGTTTTATTTTCGTACATATACACCCGCGAGCGTGTAATTTTCTCCGGAGTCAATTTCGTCGCGACGGAAATTTTTTTTTCCTTAGCTTAACACATTGCGACTCACGTCGGAGTCATTTACAGAAATTCATATTTTTCTCGATAATGTAAAGTAAATCTGAATCCGCGGATAAATTTTCGGAGAGTTGAAAAAAAAAAATCTAAAGGATGAAAAAGAATAATTGCAGCTGAACTGTTGAAGAATGCTTCATACGCGATAAATAAAATGTACTTCTAAACGGAAAAAAGTCCGACACGTACATGGAATAAAAAAAAAGACAAAAATAAAAACGACAAAAAGTTAGGACAAATTGCCAGGGCGAAATAAAACATCGGTAGGGAACACGAGATTTATTTTGGTACATATGGTCTCGTATCAGTTTTCTCGGAAGTGAGTTTGGCGGCACCGGGAGGAAGCGACCGACAGAGGCACGCTTAACTATATATTCCGCGCTGGTGGAACATCACACGAGCGCGTATAGTAGTAATTAATCGATCGTAAAGTTGGCTGACAAATTTGTGGACGGGAGAAAGACGACGACGGTATGTTCGCGCTGGCCTGTTTCGCTCGATGCGTCGCGAGGGAAGGAAGGAGATTATGCTCGTGGCGTGCAGCTTGTGAATGTCGCCGCCTCTCTCTCGATCTCGCGATGAGAAATATGTCGAGGCACGCGGGAACCACGCGTCTCGAGAGCGGCAGCACTTTCGTCGGCAAACCAGAACCGATGTCACTCCAAGAGGCGAAGAGAGCGAGAGTAACAGAGACGAAGTAATATCGTCGTTAAAGTTGTTCGCGCCTACACCCCAGGGTGTATCATCGTCCGAGCGGATTTCATCTCTGTCATAGCGAGGCCTGCGTGTTAATAAAACAAAAATTATTGTACGTTGGTGGGCCTCGATGGGTTTCGCCTGGACGGGACCAGACGTACGTTCGCATATGTGGCAATGTGTTTCCGTGTGTGTGTGTGTGGTCGAGCACCGCGCTAATCAGCTTAATCGTGGTAATGGTTGTAGCGGTGGTTACATTGGACCAACCGCAACGACGGACATCTCGTGCGCGGGCAAACTAATCGCGATATTGCAATTTCAGTATTATTTTTTATTTCAATAATAAGCGAGCAAATAGTTCTTGTTACGAGGTAAGACTCTTAGTGAAAAATGTTGATGCCCCACGTGAATTTTGTTATTTACTATTTTTCACCCGAGTTCCCGTATAACGAAGTTCCAATCGATCGAGACGCGTCCTCGCCGAGTTATCTTGATGAAAAATGGAAAATTATCAGAAGCAATTTACAAAGTTTTTGCAATTTTGTTGGGTGGGCTCTAATTAAATTATCAGGGTCTAGACGGGAATGGCCAATCGCTGTGCCATTTGTGTCTGCACCACTTGGATGTGAAGAAGCAACAGTCACGTCTCAACCTCGTCTCGAACGTACTATACTTTGTGTACTCCCTCGATTTCTCGCTCCCAACAGTGTCTCTCTCTCTCTCTCTCTCTCTCTCTCTTTCTCTCGCTCTGGCAGTGCACACAGAGTGCAGGAGTTGCCGCTATGAGAGAAGCCATAAATACCTATCTTTCTCGACGGAAGCCACGCCGGAAGAGGTCCGAGCGTTACGACCACCCGGGTTTACTTCGAGAGAGTAACGAGTATAAATTAATTAGCAACCCCGCAGCCGCAACAACTCTTGGATTGATACTAATTTTTTTCTTCATCGTTGCTACTGCCCGCAGCACCAGCGCAGCATTCCAAATGTTATATACACGCACATGGATACATATGTACATATATATATATATACAAACGCTATAAACCGTACGGAAGGATCTCCTCGTCCAGCTGAGTTCGTGAGATATTTCGAGAGCGTACAATTAGAGCTTCGAAGAGATACAAAGTGCAGTACACCACGAACTCAGTGTGTGGCCCGACGGGGATAAAATTTTTTATTTTTTTTTAATGTATAAACGACGTTGTAAATATTTTCTTTAATACGACGATAAATAAATATAGGTAATTGTATAAAAAAAAACCTCGTCGCTAATGATTTCAAATTATTTGTCAAATGGCACGTGAAATCGAGAGCCCTTGAATTTATGTGACGTACAGGAATCATCGACCCGGTCATTCGGGAATTAAGCGTCACTGGAAATGAAACGTAGCACACCCACACACACACACAGACATATAGATATACTAATCAGAGGCAGAGAGAAAATTAGAGATTCAAGAGCAGGACTTGTATTTCTTTTTAGGCCGTGCGACCCTTTAAT
This sequence comes from Clistopyga incitator, assembly GCA_947507545.1. Lineage (NCBI taxonomy): Eukaryota > Metazoa > Arthropoda > Insecta > Hymenoptera > Ichneumonidae > Clistopyga > Clistopyga incitator. The sequence continues at coordinate 8,925,430 of OX382186.1, forward strand.
AGAGCATCTAATGTCTCCTCTCTCGACACACGATATAGATATGCGGCTGGAGCATACAGAGGGGAGAGCAAGCGCAGCGAGAGCGTGTGTGCCATGCCCGAAAATTCAAAGATATAATTCGCGCGCGCATCTACCCTTTCGCGTGCGAGAGGCAAGAGAGGCGAGAGAGTTGAAATTACGGTATTTGGGCGGACTTAATCCCGTCGCCCTTCCCAAATTGCCGGGTTCTGCCATGCGTCTCCCCCCGCACCCCAGTCTGCCCTTCTTCTCCCTCCACGACTCGCTGTGTGTGCAGCAAGGCTGATTTCTATTCACCGTAATTCGTAAGTGCAACCCTGCGGGATTCTGCTGCTGCTGCTGCCGCTGCTGCCGTCGCCACCGCTACCAGAGAGCGAGAGAGCCCTCTCTGTGTTCCGTCTCCCACACCACGTTGTTCATCGTCCCATATTCGTCGGTCTCTTGCGGCCCGGCAACGATGATACACCCAGTCACTCCCCGCGGGCCAAATTATAGATCGTCGTACACACGAGCTTCTCTCTCTCTCTCTCCATCTCTCTCTGGGTCATAGTCGGACGTCGTATATCTAACATACGCTGGCTGCCCTTCCAATACTCTGCATATATATGGGGCACTCCACACCAATCCGACAATTTTCCGACCGTGACCGTGAAACTTTTATTTCCCATTTTTCGCCCAAGTAAATAAAGTACTCGTGACTGATACAGAATTTTTTTTTTTTTTACTATCTCATATTTATTTATTTTTGGCTGAGTTGTACAGGAAATGTTTGATTTCGATGTCTAATAATTCAGTGAAAAAATTGTGATCTTTTTTTATGGGATATGGTGAAGAAAATTGATTGATCCGGCAAATAATGGATAAAATTCCGATGGTCACAGTCGGGAACTTGAGGAAATTGGTCTGGATTGGCCCATATCCATATACGTGCTCTCTGCACCTATTACTCCGTCTACCGTCCGTCGAACGATCCCTCGTTCGAGTTCTCGCGTAGTTTTGCCTCGGCCCACAGGCTAATAGCATACGTGAACGCAGCACCAGACGGAGACAATCCTTGAGCCACAAGGGGGCAAAACGATGGCGCACACAGAGACGCTCGGTGTCGAGTGGCCCGGCTTATATCGAGCATTATAGGTGGCTACTCCGGTGGTGGAAATACCCTCGGCCCGCACCTTCGTAATTCACCTGCAATTAACGCGTGCGACGGTGGACCTACTCGCTTCTACGCACAATTTGCTTCCACCTTACAAAACGTCCCGCGCATTACGTGCTTAACGAGAATCTGCTCACTCGTGCTCTTGTCGGCCGCTCCTTAATAATTACATTTCACGATAAATATCAAATTTATCACAATTACCATTATTTTACAGATATTCTTTGTCAATGAATTTAAAAAAAAAATTGTAAGTATAAATTCATGCCTTAATGCGATTAATTATTTAAATGTGATGATTCCCAACTGTCGGTAAAATTTTTCACGAGCCTTTATTTCCGGACATAATTTATTTATAAATAAATAGAAGCTTTGGGAAGCTCGCAAACAGATGCTAAACAGGAAGTTCACAGAATCTTGAATACCGGTACACGTCGTGCACATCAAAGGTGGAATACTATAATTACGCGGTCACGAATATGCCGTGAGCAACACTACTCTTGTCATATACGCGAGCGTGCGGTCGGCTAGTGTGTGTGTGTGTGTGTTGTATCGTGGCGTGTTTGCTTGCCAGTTTGCTCGAGGCTGTTGCGCCGGGAGTACATTTTTACGTTGTTACACGAGGGACGTGTGCTCTTGCCTACACACGCGTTCCGTACGTTTAAGCGATTTCTACAGTGGACTCTCTAAATATGCGGGACATTCCTCATCGTGCCGGGTCGCGGTGGCCGCTGCGCCATACGTCGACATCGTTGAGTACGCTCTCGAGTACAGTACAGAGTTTAGAGAGCGTGTAGAGCTCGTCGTAGCCTTGCCCAACACGTAATTCAGCGGCAATTAACACGTGTGACGGTGAACCTCCCTCGGCATCGTTCCCCGATACTCATTGTTGTCCGTATACGAGCCTATCCGACTCACATCGGTGGATCATTGACCACTTGACGATTTTTTAAATATCCAATCCACAAACTTTAATAGAGAATTTTTTTTTTCGCGCAATTTCGTGTTATGCCTATGATTCGAAAAAATGAAATAAAAATAAGAGTCGAGATACGTGGAAAAAAATGTGAATTTCTTCGTACCTCCGTGGAAAAATATTGGATAAGAGAAAAAAATGGTGAGGTGAAATGGCGTACGTCGCGAGCCGAGGCTCATGCACATAATGAATTATACGTAAAGCGTTCATGGGAAGCCAAGCTGCGACGCCGAGAGCTGACAAAGTGCTTCGGTGCTCTCTATCCGTCGGTGCGGGAGCTCGCGACCTCACTTGTAACTCGTCGCACGTCCTCGACCCGCGGACTCTCAAACATTGCGCTCTCTCACCGAAGGGAAGCGAGTCGTTGAGCCAGAAGTGCAGTGCTCCGAGAGAGAGGAACCAACCGTGAGCTCCAGTCCGCACTGTCCGACTTATTTTTTCTTCATTTTTTATTTTTATTTTTTTCCACAATCCTAAGGACTTGTCACGCGACTTTTTCTCGAGAGCATCCAATTTATGAGAAGAAAAAAAAAAAGAACACAAGCGAAAGAAACATTCAACGGAAGCAACGCCGGGGATTATATTTTATAACAATGATATTTCAAATTTGTAGAAAATCCCGATTTCTTAATTACATTGCGAAATAATTCCACTTGCCGCTAATGAATATAAAGGAATACCTACTTTTAATACGGTTGGAGGTAAACACACGGGAAACTGAGTAGAAATTACGAGGAGCCGATTCAAGGTAATTGGGCTTGCTGGTTACTCCGTGGCTGCTGTCCATTCGCAGCAGAGCCCTTAGCGCTGTCTCTGTTCAGGGCTGGCAACGCGCCCTCCGCAGTCACCCTTGTGTCACATGCCCGATCGTTACTGCCGCCGTAATTCAGATTTCGCTAATTGGAATTATCGGAGCGAGCCCGAGGCATCGGCCACTCGCGTGGCAGATAACGCCGCTGTACCCGGTGTACCCGTTGTCCAGATATTATCAATTTACGGACTGATTGGCGTCGTTTCCCACGTAACGACCTTCTCTAACACGCTTCGCGCATCGTTAATGCGTACACGGCAAAGTCCAAATGAAACCGATCGATATATCGTCCGTGGACAGAGGCCCAAATCGATAGTGATTAAAGGATCATTATAATAAATTGATTTTGGCCACTTGTCGGTGGAGGCGAGTGGGTAAAATAAATTTTTCGAGAGTAATAAAAATAATAAATGAATGATATAATAATAATGGAATAAAAATGGGTGGGTGGGGGGGGGGGGGGTAATTTTGGACCGCTCATCCGTACATGTCTGAGTGTACAAGGCGAGTCGAATGATTCGCCAGGAGCAAGAGCGGAAAGTGCACAGCGATGCAGCAGCGCCTATATTCGGTCGGTCGGTCGGTCTGTCGGTCGGCGGAGTTCGACGAGTGAACTTCGCTGGACAATGGTGAGATATAGCCAGCGGGTCGTTCTCGCCGTTCCTCGTGTCGTTTCTCGTTTTTTGCTCTCGTTCGATCGTCGTCTCTGCAGCGATGGTACTTCGCAGCAGCTTCGCTTCTGGTGCCTATAGCGAGCGCAGTGTCGGGAATACGTCGAGTTGGCGAGCTTGTAATTCGCGGGGCCCACTGCGGGCAAATTCTCGAGAGCGTTTCGCGGTACGATAGCCAAAGAAAAAGAAGAAAATAAGCGGAGGTCTAACGAAAGAAAAAAAAAAAAAAAGAAAGAAAAATAAAAGCTCGCAGCTGGAGAATTGCTGAATGAATGAAGCGTGAGGTTTGCTTGGCAAAAGAAACTAAATAACCGTCCCGACTACTATTACAGTAGCATCTGCAGAACTGCTTTCATAAAAGTAATATATCTAGCTTTGACCCGGAGGAAAAAAAAAAAAAAAAAAAAAACAACGATACTCCCGACGAATTCGCAACACGTAACTTTCTCATCACTTTTGTTACCGCCGTCAAGCTTTTTATCGTGAATTTACGATTTACAAAAGCAAAACGTTTCACAATTTTTCTTACTGCGAAAATACAAAATATTCTTTGTAATTCTATGCAACATTATTCCGTCGTGTGAATCAAATGATATTTTGATATTCGAGCGTTTATCGGATAGAGCGCAATACGTCAAAGCAATTTTCTCTAATCTCTAATAACTCGAGAAAAAAAAAAGTCTTTATCAAGCGGATGTGGAGGTAAATATGGCTTCTTTTCGTCTCTACAAAGGAGCACGGGACCGTCGATCATATCTTTTCTCACTTTCTGTAAACGTCTTTCAACTTATGGAAATTGCGCACTCTCGCTGTCCTATGAACACACGGGGCTAGGCGATAAAGTGTGTGTGTGTGTGTATAAGCATAGCAGTGTGTGTAAAACAGCAGCAAAATCTCGTCGTCTTCGGTACCTTGGGCTATACACGTTCACTTAGCTAGTCGTTCCGTGCGCCGAGTATACGGAAGACTCGTCAAGCTTCACCGCGCCCGAGCGCTTACTTTTCCGTCTACCAGCTTTTCCAACAACGCCCATCAACGTTCTCCATTATTTTTCAGTTACATTTTTTTTACCGTCCTACAATCGCTCGCTCGTTTCGCCAAGGTTTTCTCCGAGGTTCAACGGTACGGACGGGGATAAGAAGACTCCTCTCATCCAGACACGAGACTACGACGACAACTACTACTATAACGTCGTCACGCGGACGTCAACGTTTTCTTCCTGCGCGGCGAGGAGTAAAATTTACCGGGTTCACCGCTGCGCACGCGTACTCCGCTACATCGACCGATCACCATAATCTCTCTCGCTTCTTTATGTAACTCCTTTTTTTAATTCTCATTAAATCCCACAAGAATCTTATGTAATCTAATTAATTAAAATAATCACTACGTATATGTGGAAATTGTACTTTTTTTTTTTGGGAAAAAAAAAAATTGTCCCAATACAAAGACTCAATTTTTCATGAAATTTACGGCGAGTTGAATGGGGCGCTCGTCGTTCATATTCGACTACAAGAAGCGCGTACAGAGCCACGCGGCAAATCCAAGATCGTAGTGAGTTTCACGGGCAAAGTGCCTCGCGTATCTCTCGCCGCAAGCAACTTTTCTTGTTTCCTCAAGGCTGACGCGCCACCGATCCCTTAATTTCATTTCAGCGCAAGAGGACGACGGGGTATCAACTGGGGAACGGCAAAGAAAAGCCCGAGATGGAAGTTGCGCTGAGCGAAGACGAAACCCCGAGGATTTGCCGGGGTAATATTATTCAAGGAATTCGCTGTAACGTGAAAATGTCCGGAGATACTTGGAAATTTTGAGAATTGCGGTGCATATGCCTCGCGACCGGAATATTCATACAGAAATTCGGTAAATTAATGCGGAATATATATAGGATATGCATTGTCAATGTTCCGATAAATTTAACTTTGCGAATAAGTGAAAAATCAGACTCGTCAACAAAGCCGAACTATTCTAATCTCTTTATCAATTTTCATGAAGACGATCGCGCATCATGTTACATATAAATAGACGATCCTGATGGAACAGGCTCCCGGTTCATCATAGTCAGCTGCCTTCCATTCGACAAACTTTCACGCACAGAGTGACTTCGATATTTCTCTGCCACTGTGACTTTGATCGACGAGCGGAGACAATTTTAGTTTTGAATATATACCCGTAGATACATAAGATCGATTTACGTTACAGTCCTTGGGCTTTTACCGTCGCCACTACGGCGCATCAACGCAAACACGACGTCCAATTACCGGTACAATGGTCGATAACTGAAACATCTACGTTAATTATCCGTCCGCGCGATGAACGCAACAACGGACAGTTGAAAATTGCGGCGAAGCTCATCCGTCGTTAATGCTATATATTTCTCGACCTCGACAGCGAACGAACGATAATTGTTAAAAATAATTCTCATCGCGGTGTCGATCCTCCTTTAGACTCGCTAAATAGTGCACGAAGCATTCCAATTCAAATGAACCTGACTCCTCGCTCGTATATTTATTTTCATGCCACAAATGCAATAACATTCGCTGGAAAGGATAAATGAAAAATGTATTTCATCGAATATCGCGAAAGATGATGGAGAGTAGAGTTTTTTTTGATTGCGCGTTGACTCGAATCCTTTTCTCTCTTATTCATTTTTCTTCGTACCGACGGCTGTCGACGAGTATTTACGAGGTGCACACGAGGCTCGATCCTCGAGTGTGCTCGCGGAGAGCGGGAGCAACTGGCAGTGGCAACGCGGCGGCGGCGGCGGTAGCAGCGGCAACGGCCGCGGCGGTGGCAATCGATTCTGACGATATCCGAGCAACCAGCTCTACCGGTTTCCCGGGCACGTTCGCGTCTCCGGCTCTTGCGTCCGTCCGAGTATTACACGCGAGCGTAATGATACCGGTGCATCGACAACCAGTGAAAGAGATGCTCGCGGTGAGCGCGGCGCGAGAAAAGGAGAGAAAGAAGCAGCTTCCGATCGCGCCATTTACGTGAGCGCCGAAGCGCGGCCATGCACAGGAGACCGGGGCTCATCGGCACAGTGTCAGTCAAATTTTATCCTCGAAAAACCTGTGGTCCACGGTCTGTGAGTTTTTAACGTAATTACAAAGTTTAATCGACCGTCGACGAGCGGAAAACTTTTTTTTTTTTTTTTTCAGCGATTATCCGTTTATGGAAAAATAAATAAATAAAAAGGCCAGATTGATCCACTTAACCCCGGGTAGCTGTACAACAGTGCTCGCGACTCCTCTTTGCACGGCTTCGACAACACTGTACACGTATGTACGTATAGCTCGTATTTTGTTCGAGACTTCGCTACCCGCTCACTCTACATCGCACGTGGAGAGAATACATAGAGCGAATACATAGCTATACGAAAGTCCACTGGCACATACCATTGATGAATTTCTTTCGTCGACTCGTTTCTCGCTCGTTCGCTTCTTCCTTTCCTTTCCGTCTCTCTCTCGTAAGAAGCAGGCCTTCGCAATACCGGGAGATTCATTGATGAGCCTCCTCTTACCGTCTAATGAACCTCGTAATTTATCTCCTTCCCGTGCAATAGTCAATGATGCCCTCGACGATCAGGCATTCGTGATCGGTGTCAATGACTCCGAGAAACAATGGTGGAATTTTTATAAGCCCGAGAGAGCTCTCTTGCTCAAGAGCGAGAGTCGTTGAAGCGCGGACCGACAATTTCGAGAGCATAAATTTCAATCGCCGAAGCCGTGTCACTCGATTGGAATTTTAAGTAGGTGACGAGAAACTTGAAACCTCCAAAATTCACCGAATCACACCGAACAAACAAAAAAAATACAGGAATTCGTCGAATTTACACGATATCTCTGATGTGATTGTCCAAATTTGACAGGATAATCCGTTGAATGCCCAAAAATTCAGTCGAATTAACAATTTGTCACTTGGACTTGACATTAAACAATATTTTTAGGCTACACAAAAGCTAGCACGAGAACCGTAGCATATATTGGATGATGACACTAGTGAGTCATTCGGGAATAGATAGAGAATTTTTTCATCCGTACCGATTATCTCTCGGATCGGATCGAACGCTTTTTACGAGCTTTGACAGACGAGAATTTCAAAGGTGACGGCTCCCGGGTAGTGTCAGCGAAGGGCAAGATACTAAACACGGTCGTGACGAGGAGCCGAAGAAACCGAGGTTGACGTGGCTCTACCCTCTTCGCAACGTAAGAGTGTCACTCGAGCGAGATTACGATAATCGCATTGAGCGACGCGCGTGTTTTCATCCTAGAACTTCGGCGTGTATACACACACACACACACACAAAAGCCCTACGAGAATTGGAATGAGAGCCGCGTCATCGTCCCCCGAGCAATCATTGTCCCCGTTTTCATCGACGAAGGGTATACACGCGCGAAGCTTCGAAGGAAAAGTAACGTCGTCGTCGAAAAGCCCGAAACACATAAGACTCGACGACAGCGAGAACGACCTCTACGACGAAGATCCGCGTCGATTGATATCTTCAAAGAGATTCCGGGGGAACTGAAGGACCTCTCGAGACCCGTAGTAACAGCAACGCCGCTCTTACTTATTCTCCCGCACGTGAAATTCACTTCGGGCAACGCGATCGTACCGAAGAATTCCTATTATTGTTCATTGTTCAACGACAGCTATGTCTTAAAGAACTTAAACCGCGAAGAGAGACGAAATTATGATGTTACCGGATATTAAATGCCAATGTATATAAACAATTTTGTCGGTGAACACAGGGACACGTGTGAGAAAGTAGCGTTTGTGCAACTTTATCGCAGGGGAAAGCCTCGTCTGCGTTATGGATCCCACAGGAATCTCGAATTCCTCAGTGCGCGTTGCTCTCTTTGTAGAGAAGGAGCGAGCGCGCCCCTTCTACGCTTCTTCTCGTATTCAAAGGCGACTATTCGTCGGACAAAAAACACTTACCACTTTGAGGCCGCTGAATGGCTTTCAAGTTGCCGCCGGTGTTAACAATCTGCGTGGCTTCGACCTCTCCACCAGAGCAACACTCACTGATACACAGAGAAACACACAAAGCCGATAAGTAAAAAGCTCGCTCGTTGATACACAGATGACGCTCCTTCTCCGCCTCCTTCTCCTCGGCTTAATCGAATTTCCAGTTAAAACCCTCGATCGCTTCACCGCACTTTTCTCTATGGATACAAATTTCAATGAATCTTCTCAACAATGTATACAACGAGTCACAGACGACACTCGTTCACTCGTCCACTTATTACGCTCGCGAAAACACTTTTGAGAAGAAAAAACAAAACAAAACGAATAAACATCTGCTTGTCCGTCGATCGTATTTATCGTAAGTTCACGTGAGTTTGCTTCAAACTACTTTCTTTCTATATCCTTCGTAATCGTACAAAGATTTATCGATACACACCGATTTCGAGATTACAGTTCAATCACAAATCTCGTCGTAAGTTAAATCCAGTGAACGTTCGGTGCTCGTGAAATCCTTTTTCGCACTCAACGGTTACACGATTAATTCACGACTCGACGTCACAACGCGTCAAGTATCGGGACAGAGAATTGGAAATGAAAAAAACGAAAATAGATACGTTAGTGCTGATTTACGGTTTAAGATAACTGAAGTAGTTCACGGAAATTGGTAGTGCGTATCAATGTGTTTGATTGATAAGCGCGTTGACGAGCTCGGCAGTGATAATAATAAGACGATCGGCGAGAATGGCACACGGGTTACGACGTAGCTCGGTCGCAAGGGCCCGCACGCAACGGCACTCGCCTGTGAACTGAACGTACCGACTCGGGGAGAGGACGGCGCTCGACTGGTTCTTGCCGCCGGGAAATCCCCACCACGCTGGAACCCGACGCGGCGCTACCACCGACCACCGTACAGTACCAGAGACCGTAGGGACGACGGATGGACGGACCGAGGGACTGGAGCGCGGCGCTTGCCGTGTTCACCAACCCCCCTAGTCGCCCTTTTCCGCTCGTGCTCCACAGCCCAGCACAAGCTCCAGCTGTCTAGCTGTGCTTCGCTACCCTCAACCGCTATGTCTCCCGCGGACCACCGTGTTTTTCCCTGTCTTCTCGCCACCAAGAGAGCGCTACATCATTTCTACAGGATTGTCACGCGACACATGCGCCACGCGACTCACCGCCGATTCCGAAAAAACTATTGAAAATTGTCCTCTCCACGAAAAAGCTCGTCTACGTTTGATTTCTCATTCAAGTTTCCTCCAGAAACGATGCTAATCGAGGCGTCACTGCTGATTTTTAGTGAATCAGAGCGGTATTTTAATAGTTTATCGTCGTTGTCTCTTTCGTGCGGTGCATTGTCGTATAGCGTCGTATGTGTGCCGATAGGGGAGAGCTTGTGGGTTCCGACTTGTGGCGTGTCGAGTTGCTACGTATTCAATTTAAACCCGTGCAATTTTCCCCGAGTTCAATTAGGTACGTGTAGAGTTGCGAATTGTCAATTCTCATTTCCGAGCTTCCTGTTACGTATGTATAGAGTTGCCGGCTGTGTCGAGCTGGAATCCCGTAGAGAGGTTGCACACTGGCCGGTTTTCTTCGGGTAGCTTCCGTTCGGGAACGAGAGCCGCGAGAATAGCAGAGAAAAATCTCATGCTCCGACACACGGTTACACCGCCGCTCACCCACCAGTGCATCCTTTTCATCGGTTCTCCTTCTCGCAACGAGAAATATCATGCCCCTCTTTCGTTGGCTCTTTCGCGCGACCTGCGAATTGCTTTTATTCGATGTTTTTCATCAGTGAAAGTGTCTGAGTATGCTATTCGTCTATGGTGCAGGTGAAAAGGCGTTCCGTAAATTTTCATCAGTTTAACAGGAAGCAATTTTTCAATCCATCAAAGCGCGTTTTTCACCTTTCTTTTTGTTCGCTTGTACTCAGAAAAATACCAACGGAGATAGATTTTGAAGGTGTTACGAAAGGAGCAGTGAGTATACCGATGAAAAACTCACAGTCGCGAAATCGGCAATTTTTTTTTCTTCATCGACACTTCATTCCAGTTCGTCACTATTTTATCGGAAATATTGAACGTGAAAAAAAAAAAAAAAAAAAAAAAAAATTCGTGAATTGCTCGATTTATTCAATGTTATATTGAAAGCCAATTAAGCATCGATGAGACCTTCCACAAGCTAGCATGATGCAAAGCACAAAATGACCGTCATCGGTACATCGAATGTTGATTTTATCGAGTACCTTTCGAATTATATAACGCAGTAATTAATCTTGCAATCCATGTTTAATTGATATCATTAATTAATATTTTTCATATACAATTTATCGTTGAATTGTACAGAAACGTTTGGATAATAATCGGAATATAATATCCCGAATTCTGCATTGAAGCACAATTTTAATGGAAAATTAAAAACTGTGGTCAAGATTTTCTTCTAATTAACATTTCGTGACTGTGAATAATTTCAGTTTATTTTTTTACTTTTTTTTTTTTTATTTGTATTGTTGAAAACATTCCCTCTGAGGAAAAATCATATTTAAAAGGGTATTCTTCCAAGATGTGCGAACGCATCGAAATTCAGGTCAGTTTAGCGAAATGCGAGAAGGGGGCGCGATATGAGGAAGAATGGGAAGGGTCGTAAAAACCCGCGAGGGTGGTAAGCCACGGTAAATAAAGAGTGAAATGTGAGTAATGAAAAATATGATGAAAATAGAATATCCAACGTTTGTATAATGAATATTTGCCGAAAATCTTAAACATGTATGAGTAATTTGAATGAAAAGTATCGAAATAGCGATATTTGATGTTTCTAACGCCCTCTGTTTTCATTTCATTTGGACGATTGTATAGAAATGAAAATATCTCGTGGGTGATAGGATTGAACCCTCGCCGAAGTTGATACGATACGTCGGCGGCGGGGGAGGGGGGATTGGAAGAAAAGTGACGCGCGGGCGGTACAACGAATGTAGAAATCAAATTTGGGTTTCTTCTCTTATGTTATGGTATATATATATAGTGAACGGAGCATAGAGATCAATCGAATCGTTTACCATAAGGACCCTCGCACCCCCGGCGCTTCTCCTCCCTTATACCATACTCGAGAAATTGCTCGTTCCCGCCCCAAGAATTCACCCCTCCGTGAATGACGAGACCACCGACGTTTTCACTCACAAAACTCTCCGTCTACATCTCCCAGCTTTTATGCCCTAAAATATCTGTCGTCAGGCGTTCGTCGCGTACCCGCCCATACACACACACACACATATATAAGGGGCGCTTCACGCCAAATCAGCATCCTACGTTTCCCAACCCCTTCCATTTCCCTTATTTTTCCTTACGATGTTGTTCCTCAACGAAAAAGGCCTCGGAATTTCATTTCATATTTTCGTACAATTTGATTTTCGAGCACGACACAACATCCATATCGCGGTATTTTGTATTTTTTTCGCAAAAAAATTTTTTTTTTGCAATCGAAATTAGAATTATTCATTATCTCGATGATTTTGGGGTCGGGAAGGATATTATGAAGAAAAAAAAAATTATCAAAATTGACAAGGGCGGTAATGATCTGACGTGGAATGGGCCATGTATGTACCACGACGTCTAATGCTGTACACCGCCACTGTGCTGAGGCTTCGGCGACGTTAGGATTTTTTTAGGATTGCGCCAAGTATTCCAAGTGCTCTCACGTTCGATCCCACGGTCACGTGTTTACCACGTGATCAGGTAATTGAGTTTCAATGTAGCCGCGAAAGCGTGTGGCGAAGACAGGAACGAGTGCGCGTTCTCATCTATATCTAACGCGGCGAAGGCGAGACGCGCACCCGATGACATCGCGCTCCCGTCGTGTGATCGTTGATAGACGTAAACCGGCGCGTGGCTCACCCTCTTCGCCAGACTCTTCGGATGCTAAATTATCGAGTTGTACTTTTATTTCTGGCCGACGCTTCTAATACGACGAAAGAACCCTCGACGATGGGTTATATATCCCATGGACATAATAATACGTCACCTTCTCAATACCTATTGTTCGGAAATAACAGATATCGATAACTCGGCCAATGGGTTATGCAGAAATAATATGTATCACTGATTCTCCGAGATTATTATTATTATTTTATCGAGTAGTATCGATTCGAAATGAACCGAAGTAGGACAAGCCCATGACTATTTAACTCGGTGTACGCCATTGTTACTATATTTGTCGTGTATTCGATAAAACCCTTTATCACGAGACTGTTTCCTCTAAGGGATACATCATTATAGTTATCTATAATTTGTAATTTCAGCGTTATCAAGGGAAAAGTTGAATATACGTGGATTTGTAGGTGATAAGAGAGCGCCGCGACGCCAGTGGGTTTATGCCGTGAGTGCGGATGCTTCTGAAGTACATCGATCGTCTTTCGTGGTTGTGCAATCTCATCGATTGCCAGGAAGACTGAGCACGTGTCCCGAACGGGAAGCAGCCGCTCAACGTAGCTCCTCGTTCTCGGTAGACTTCGCCTCCATACTGTGCAACTCTCCGCGACCCTTCATCTCAATCCATCAGCCGAGGCGTAGCGCAATAAACGATGCTTTTCCTACGTACCTACCGTGAATCTAATCGAGGTACGCCACGAAAACGTGCGCCACCCATTATGTGCACCAGCCACGTCAACCGAACGTTAGTCAATGTTTTTCGTATATCGCAACCTCGTGGCAGTTCGTCTCGAATGGAAATCTGATTTCCTTGGCTGAGATCCAACGAATCGAACCGAACTTCGGATGACGCATGTTCGACGAAATATAATCGAAAGCAAAGCGAATCGTCGCTTTAAAATCCAGCCTCGATAAATTGATCCGAATAAATGATTAATGTCTGTCGCCATTATCGGTATTGCGCATTATCGCCATTAAGAGAGATTGCTTTTTTATTTTTTTTTTCTTCTTGTCAGCGATTGAATTACGGGTACGAATTGGTCCCTGAACGTGGGGCTATGTACAATTTTTATATCGAGGGTCTCGAGCGTTATATACAACAATCGAAAAAAAAAAAAAAAAAGAAGAGGAGAAGCACAAATAGATATATAGCCGTAGAGTTATGGGTTTATATGGTGCGAGGGGGCAGGTCGTCATAAACAGCGAGGGTAGCGAAGGGTTGTAGGTACACGCTCACTCCGCTTGCCTGCAGATATATCCGAGGAGAGTAGGTAGACTCTCCGCTCGAGGACATATAAAGTATCCGCAAACGCCATATGGCGTTGTACTACGCCTAAATAGCTCGGCGAGCTGGTAAAGCACCACCAAAGTGCATTATGGTACACATTATAACTATATAAACTCTCTGTGATGCACCTCATGGGCCGCCACTCTGTAACCGGGCGCACTATAGCCGATACGCCGGAAGTCGTCATGCAGGAAACTCATGTTGATAATTATTGCAGGGTCCCGGCTGTACGCCCTGTCGTAAAATTGAATTTTCGTTCAACAGACATGCAGAGAGAGAGCGAGAGAGAGAGAGGCGAGTTGACGACCCCCCAACAATTTGCTCATTTCTGCTACCGAGTGTTGCACCAAATTATACGACCGCAGCGTCAATAAAATTTTCCTTTTTTTTTTTATGACTGAAAATGGTCGACCGAGCTATTAGCGGGGTATTTTCCGTTTTTTGTAGCTTTCCGGTAGCTTGTATTTTAAATAGTTGATTGCGGCCTTGAGGCCCGTCGACCACTTAAAATTTCCTCCCAAGGGTTGGATGAGTAATCGATCATAAAACAAACTCACTCTAGGTTTCTGTGTGTGTGTGTGTGTGTGTGCGTGTGTTTTTTTTTCCTCGCTCAGTTTATCTTGCCTCAATGCCTCAACTTTCGCTTTTACACCGAGATTTTGCCGGGATTAGCTTGGGACGAATAGAACGCATACTAAATTACAGTAATAATCGCTGCGCCTCGTGGAGAGGGAGGGTGGCTGTAACCTGCTTTGTAATTTATGTATTCGAGCTCTAGCTGGGCATGAAAATCCCATTCAACGCGGTGTAATTGTTAGGATTATCAGGTGGGAACCATCGCAGTGTATAACTGCCTAAAAATTGTATTCCTTCTTGTTCGCAGGGTTTTGATATAGTCGGGCGAGCATGGTTATCGATCAGCGCCCTTAATTTCTGCGGTGGAATTCTGACTCTCTCTCTCTCTGTCGCTTTTAGCCTTCCTTCATTTTATTATTATATATACGTACGCTACAGTGCCGGATTAAAATACCCGCGCGTGTTTCCATTTGCGTCAACTCACCGTCGGTCACGCAGTTTAAGCCCTTTTTCATATACGGATAAGAATAAATGTATCCAGAAGCGCGTGGCTTTCGATGCTTATATCTGATGAATAGTTGGAATCGGAGTTTAAATAGAATGTTGTATTTATAAAAAGTTGTTGAATTACACATTCACCGTTGGAAAAAAAAAAAAAAAAAAAAAAAAAAAAAACACCAACTATCGTCGACATGGCCTCTGTTATTTGATGCATTTATGTAACCATTATTTTGAAAAGCTCGCCAGTTTGCTGGCGCGTCGTTTTCAATCCTCCGCGAGTAATTTTAACTATATAATTCTGGGCTCTGTGTAGTACGCTGCGTAATACGTTTTCTCGCGCCCTTCTTACCGAAGTATTCATCCTCCTCGAGAGTCTGAATACAAGGTAGAGCATATACGAGAGGTACACTATACACTGTACCCCTTGCGCTATAAGAAACGTGCAACAGAACGAGCATCTTTCGCCTTGGAGAACTCACGCTGCCGGAACGCTTTATAAATGTTTTGTAAAACCCTTCACCTCTTACTGTGCTCGTTCCAGAATTCCCTCTCTCTCTCTCTCTATCCCTCTTTCCTCTTCTTACAACGTCTTCGCGCTGCTTCGTCGCTTCTTGCACTTTTCTAAACCCATGTATACCGCCATTCTGTCATCCTCGTCTTCATATCTCTCTCTCCCTCTCTCTCTCTATATCACCTGCTCCATGCTTTCCGGCCGAGCCAGCAGGATTTCATTTTCTTGCGAAGCTCGTTCACGTAAATTCAGACAAGAAGGAAAAATGGAGGGAGGAGCGGGAGGAGGAGGAGGAGGAGGAGGGTTAGCTCGTACGCGAGTAATGTAAATGTACAGCTCTTTCCGTCTCTGTCTCTGTAGCCGGCTGTCTTTCTGCCTCTTTCTCTTTCTCTGCTCTTGTAGTGGTAACGCGGAGCCCCGGCTTCAGAAGCTTGAGCAACAGCAGCAGCAGCAGCAGCAGCAACGGCAGCAACACGTTAAGAGCAAGAATGATTACGCGAATGTTGTTGACGCGAGCGAGAGAAAGAGGTAAGAGTAGCAAAGTGAGAAGCCCTCTCGGTCATACGACGAGAAACCGTAATTACTACGGCTGGGGCGTCATAACTCGGTGCAGATGAACACGTTTGTCGTCTCACGTTTACCTCCACACTCGGTTGCCCGCCGTGTCAGATATGCGCTCGCGTCGACTCACCCCCACCGCTTTCTTTCTTTCTTTCTTTCTTTCTTTCTTTCTCTCTATCCAAGCCCCTTCTCCACCCAACCAAGTATTCCGCTTTTAAAGCTCTCTCACACTCTCACTCAAAAATATAAAATATATCACATATTCATGTATATATCCACACACTCACATTGAGCAGTGTATTATAATGGCGACCTCGACGTATTACTATTAGTGCTGCTGAAGCGTACCACGTGGAAAAAATTTGTAGGGGTCCCTGCGCACCCCTCTTTTTTTCTGTGCCATTTATTTTTTTTTTCTCTCCCTTCGTTCATTTATGCTATACGCTAGTCGCACTGCTGCCTGATGCAATGACTTGGCGATAAGACGAAGGTTCTTTACTGATATTTCTCCATTTCGTTGGCCACCCTACACGCCTTTATTTTTTATAGCGGAGGCTGCGTCAAATGAGTTACGCGAAGAAATAAAATATCGCGCTAAAAGCGTTTCATACAATTTAAGAAAAAAAACTTTTGTCATGAATATTACGTTCACAGATGTTGATGGGATATCGCTGATTTTCATTTCTTTTATTTTTCTCCAGTGCGAAAATTGACAATTGCATTTTTCTCCAGCGTACATACGTCCAAGAGCAAACCCCGTAACCTATTATAGCAGCTATTTCGTATATAGATGTATATTATACGGTGCGTTGACAAAGACCGTAATAAAATGGGGTCCATTATAAGTGAACATTTTTTAACTTTTAGTAGGAGCAACAACAGGGAGGTTATAAAAATTGGGGGACAGAGCGTGAGGGGTTATAGGTTGACGTTGTACGCTATAGTACATTGGTAGGAACTGCTACACCGATACGAATAGCTATAATATCGCACAAGGATCACCAGAGGAGAAAAGCTTTCGGTGGACGTTAGCTCGGTGGCCTCGTGCCGCTCTGCTCACACACAGACGCCCGATCGTTACATACAACACTATAAGCTCGCTTCACCAACCAAGTATTATAACTTTTCTCCCGCAATGGCTTTCGGTTACGCTGCTACGCTCGCGGGTAGAAGCCACTGCCCGACGAAAACCATATATGCTATTGCCATTGCTGGCGGGCTCTTTGGGATGCTCACCGCTACAGCCACGTATAACCGTATAATTCCATTAGAGCCCCCGGTAGGCGTATTCCCTACGACCTACACCGATGGAACCGCCGCTTTACCCATGCTTTTGTACTGGTAACCCATACTTTCTTCCTACCAACTTACACTTGTTTCGGGATACCAAAACTACACCACCACAGCCGCACTATCGATTTCATCGGAATATCCTTGAACTCTTTAATATGCAATATATATATATATATATATATTTTTTTTCACCCATTTCAAATCATAGCTTTGTCACGAAGGCCTGAGATAAAAATTCCCTCATTAAATAATGCCGAATTTTCCCGGAGCCTTAATTTAACCGCGAAAGCTTCCGGCATAACAGGTTCCGCGATGCTCTTCCGTTATGCCGGTTTGGATGATTCTCGTTAAAACGCATGTACCCAAATAGAAATAGCTAAATACGAACGGAGATTGCGGTGATACGAGGACCGCCGAAATTTCACTCGATGAATACCATGAAAATACTGTTTTATAAATGGGGCATTAAAGTGTCAAGTGCCGAATGTGCCTTGTCCACAATTGGTACTCTTGCTGCGCCTGTTGTCGCAGCCATCACAAATGTATGAATGGTGATACAGAACAATTGTTGCCATTACGGGAATGCCTTTCTCGTGTGTGACGAGGCCTGTTGGATATTTCACAATGCAATCTGGCCGAGTAAATCGCTCCAGTGTCTCGAGAAATTCGGATTCATCTCCACAGAAGCAATGTTCCTGATGCTGGGGCTGTTTGGCACTGGGAATCGCATATGTAGAGCAAGTGGCAGCATTCCAGATCTCATATGTTTCACTGGAATAAACCGTTCTGTCTGGAGCTCCCGAGTCTTTCCACTGTGTTCCTTTGATTTCAACCCGCGCTCATGCTTCAATTATTTACGCTTTTCGGGTTTTGCTGTACAGCCACGATGTTTGCACTCTATTGTCGTAGAAATAATACCACTGGTATGTACGGCGCAACTAAATTAACAACCAGAGATCGAATAACAATTTCAGGACGAGTCGGTTGACTAATATTTTTTTTTTTTTTTGGAACCATTTATTAAAAATCGTTAACTTCGTCACCGTGATATTACTGTGAGAGCAGTGCTGCGGAATATTAGTCATGGAGACGCGATGCGGCGAGGAATGCGACAGGATAAAAAGTAATTTAATGAATTTCCAATGAAAACCGGATTCCGGTATTCACTCGCCCCTCTGTACGGAAGCTTCCCCGTTCCCTTATTACAAAATAGCTACCGTCGATTCGAGTATATACCACATATACACTATCTACACGTTTATTTATCGGTATATAATTCGCCGCATTATAATTAAGGACTATTGTGTGCGCGCGCTCGTGAATAATCCAGAGCCTCATTTTTTTTTCCACAGCTACCTTTTTGAAGCCGACACTCATATATATATATAGAGGGACGACTGAGTCAAATGAAAAGGGGTAATAGCCAGCGTGAGGTGTAACAGAAACCTGGTCGTAAAATCGAATTACATTCGAGTTGAGAGTATGAACTCGTGGGCCACGGTCCAAGGGACCCTACCACCAGGAAAACGGGTTTAAAGTGGAACAGCTTTTCCTTGTACGCGTACCGCACGCTCATTGATACAATCGATGGAATGGCTATAGCTTCAAAATTCAGCTGGTTAAAATACTAACAGGTTAACGTTATCATTATTGTACAGTTCATTCGTCAATACGGAAAAAAAAAGAAAAATTAACAGTGAGATGAAAATGATTTATTATTTTGGCAACTCGACCCTCTCGATAAAATAAAATAAAAGTTGCACGTTTCTCGAGGGTAATTGAAAAATTGTTGAAATTCTTTCATCTAATTTACGACACGGTTCTTTTGTAACAGTCATCGAAATAACGCGCCTACTTTGACTCTGAAAGCTCGTGAGGAAATTTCCAATTACCCGCTCGACGAGGCACCACATTATGGAGTATAAATATCCGATTGACAGAAACAGCACAGGGCAGAGCGGTAAATAGGGATTCATTCGAAAAAAAAAAGAAAAAAAAAAATAACACGTAATGCTTAGGAGGGTTGGGCTCGGGAGGCTCGGCGTGCAACGCGCTCCTACGCAGAATAGGGCATGTCCAACACGCTTTTCATTTCATTTCGTTCCATGACGAGAAGCCGATAGGGTGTGCACGGCAACGGGATTACGCAAGAGTCATCCCTTGGCCCTACACCGAGCGCAGGCTGTATTCCGCTGCTGTACTATTTTGCCGCGAAGAAAAAACTTCGGTATTAACGAAATCGCTCGCTGGGGAAAATTCGAACAGCCGATTATGAGGCGAGGGTGAAAGTGGCAGTGATGAAAAAAAAAATTTCAAACGACTTTAAAAAAAAAATAACACTCTTTACTCCACATTTTCATTGCACAGTGTGTCCCTGCAAAATTTTGGGTAGATGCACGATTTTTTAGAAATTCAAACTCGCATTGGAATTTGAAGAGCAGGGGATAACTTTTGATTTTGCTTCGCTCGCCCTAATCGAGTGCAGGGAGCATTTCACTGCCGGCGGAATTGGTGGCAAGGACGAACCTTCGGTATTGACGACATCCCTTCCTGTCGGGGTGAAGTTTTCAATGGGAGCCTATATATATACTGTTAGGAGAAAATATGTTTATATATAGCGAGAAATGCATCGAACCACAACCAGAGAGGCGCCATCGTCTAAGTTATTTCTGGTGGAATTGCTTCGCTCCCAGTCCGCCGGTGCCTCTTTCTCTGCTTTCACCAATTCATCTTGGGATTGTGCGTTAAAACAGCGGGAACGACGTCGAAAACGTTTGTCTCGAGTGGTCGAGAGGATTTGCTCGTTGCTCGGAAGCTCCCCACGGTAAGTGTATTGCGTGACGAGACCTACCGCTGCGTTTCAGGATTCCCAGTCGAAACTTTTGCGTCTCGTCGTTCCACTTACGATGCATGCACTCATCTTGCCACCGGCGCGTATCGTACACCATTCGAACGTTTGACGTATTTTCGAGTGTAACTCGTATGTGTACCCTTGTATCGTCGAAGCGAATATACCCGGCGGGGTGTGGAGTTCAAGGATCACGGCAACCGATTTTCCCGGAGTTCAGCCTTATACCGGTGAGCTACGATTTTCCCTACTTACCCTAGTCTCAACTACCATGTACAACGTTGTGTCGGTGGCAACGGGGAAAAAAAAAAAAAAAAAAATTCCACGATGGAATCGAGAATGGAGTCCGGGACTGTCCAGGAGGGCTTTTTTATCGGAGGACTTTTTTGTAAACGAGTACGGCTGGTAAGTCTAAAACGTGCTGGAAAAATGGAACTTGCTACCTGCTTCCGTTTGAGGAATCTCAGTCGAAAATTTGACGGCTCGTAGAATGCACTCGTTTCGTCGACGGCGCGTAACGTAGCATCGGAATGCTTGACATATTTTTTAGTGTCGCTATACGTGTATCGTCGAAGGGTATATAGCCGCTGACGGGGTGCGGAGCTCGAGGATCACCGAGAGTCGATCCTCGAGGAGTCGAACCCCGTATGAGTGGCGGATGCTGTGCGGTGGATGCCACTGCACTTTCGCTGTCGTCTTTATGCTCGGCGCTCAGCCTGTACATGGTTAGTAAAGTATATAGCGTGTAGTATATCCGCAGTGGGTCTCCAGCGGCGTGGTCCTTGTCGGCTCGCAGGCCGCCAACGCCACCGGGTCCATTGTTCTCGCGTCGAGTGGCTCGTTGCGTGTCGATAACTCACAGCACCACCGGCGCAACGGGGTGAACGAAAGTCTCCGCGCCACTCTACCAATACTATATCGTCACTACGCTACGAGAGTCACTACTCTCTGTCTTCCTTTCTCTCGATCCACTTTATCACTTCTCGTACAGATCCCTTCAGTTTTGGTGCAGTGAGGAAAAAAAAAAAAAAAAAAAAAAAAAGTAGGGCTTTCGATTGAGTCATCTCTCTCAGAAATCCTTTCCCCCGGAAAAAGTAGTAGTGTCTGCCGATTACGAAATTTGACACAAACAAACGTGTTGACAACCAAAGTCGTCGCGACTAAAGTTTGCGGGTCAAAACTAGAGCACGATAAACTTTTATACAGTATCAATTGGAGCCGGCAAAGGTTAACCCGGATCCAGATCTACAACAGCCAAAAATAACAGGCAGATATATGCGTATCGATGATGAATATGAATATGAATACGACCAGTGTCGACATAGGACCTTTACAAACATTATCCTGCTATATTTCGCGTAGGTAGTCGAACCGGCAATAATATATGAGCTACTGTTGGATCCAGGAATGCCTACATTTTTGGATATGTAAAACTGTAATCCACACTAAAAGTGTGGTGCTCTCGTGTGATTGAAAACCGTGTTTGGATTCCCTCGAGGTATGTCTTCATATCCGATATGAGACACTTTTGTTTAATTCGGACTGGCTGTCAACGAATTACCGTTGGATATGTTATCTACGGTGGAGTGACGAATATCGAATGGATTGTTGGACGTGTTTGAAGGCTGACGAAAAAGGGGTGGTTGGTCGGTAGTCGGTGATGGCAGAGAGCCGTGATGGCATCGGTACGGTAGGTCTGGTATGAAGAATAAAACCCGGGATTTTCCCCGGCACGGCATAAAATGGATTCACTTCGTGCAGTAGCAGCAGCAGCAGCAGCAGCATCGCCGAAGCTGGGCAAACGTCGAGCCTCCGCAGCTTCCGCTCCTGGGGCTTCGCTGCTAGAACTTGCCGAGAGCCGCTTGTGTACCTTTTATTGGCTGATCCACTCATCCTCGTGATAGAATCCGGCGCACGAGTCCGATTTCCCCTGTAACCCCCGGTTTATTGGCGCACCCGATCATCCCTTTGTGAGATCCTATTGTGAGCATTGGTCCACGTAAACGAAATTGCCGTTCGTCTGCGCGGAAAAGGGAGACGCTCTGTATGGCATAGAGAGACACAGAGAGCAGTGGCTGGCGGTGGTGGTGGTGGAGATGGTGGCAGAAATGGAGGCTCCCGGGCTTCGTGATATGACCAAGAGGAAAACCCCTCCTATATCCTACATGCTATATAGTATCTCTCACAGGGACTGAATACAAAAGCGATAGTATTTGGGCGTGACTGCATCGAGCCCCGACAATCCGCCACGGTCTTGCCCGTATTTTCACGCTATGCCAAACGGAAAACTGACCCTCTTTCCGTTCATATACTACATATACAAAATACAGGGTATCGTCAGAGACAGCTAGAAGCAACGCATCACCTCAATCCGACTGGCTCTTGCTATTCCAATGGCACACGTCATTCCAGTTCTCCGCTTTCTCATATTCTCCATTCGTATATCACCACCTCTCACTGTACTCTCGTCGATACATCCCTCTGATGCTCGCACCCCGTGTCTATCACTCGTTGAAATCCGCGCGTGACGAATTTATAAAAAAAAAAAAAAGAAACTCACCAACGAAACACGACTAACCAAAAGAAGAAAAAAAAAAAAAAACGACACACTGCGTGCGTTTCGTCACATCAAAGTTTTTCCTTTTGGACATCTGATTTAATATTTCATCGAATAAATCTCTTATAAATGAAATTCGAATGGAAGCTTTTATTAATATCAAAGTAAATACGACGAATGACGTATTGAGAATTCAACTGAAACTTACGTTGGAATTTGAGTGTTATTTTATCAATGATAATGGTTATCCTACAGCAAAAAAAAAAAAAAAAACAAAAAGATAAGTTTATCGATGTAATTGCGCGCTTTTATCAGATAGGATTACAGAGATAGTGTGTGATTTAGTACAAAGCTTTTATTTCCGATAAAACTTGTCTGACTACAAGGAACATTGATGACGCGACGAAAGGGTTCTCGTTTCGTTTTGCTCTTTAGTTCCTTCTGTTCCCCTGTCACCCGTTGTTATACGCAGGTGAAATGAAAAGGATCGATTCCACGGGGAGAGTGCCAAGCATTCACGGACAAAAGAAGTGTCGAGGAGTGCATTGTGAAGGAGGTTGTATAGACGAGCGATGGGGATTTGGACTCGCGGCCCTGGGATCCACAGTCCTCTCGGATTACCGTGGAAAATTAACGCGAATGTGAGCCGTAATTGGCGTAAAAAATGCAGACGTTTCGAGCTTGCGCGGGCGAAAGGGTAGAACTTAATGAGGTTGTCGTCGCGCCGGCATTGCGCCACCCTCCACCCCACCTCCCACGCCCGCCCGTCCGTCCGTCCACTCACCCACTAACTGAATCAACTGATGCTGGATACTCGCAAGTGTTCAAAGGTAAATACTTGAGTAGGAAACTCGACTTTGCACACTTTCAAGCACACATACAACAATTATCAATTCACCCCACATACTATTTGGTCTTCGAAATGTTCTCGTGTGTATTTTCGGATATATAGACATTTTCCGGTGACGACTTCTTGTTCAACTTACTAAATCTTGATAATTAAATATGGTCACGCCGATGGGCTGGAGAACTTGGTTGGAGAAATTTCGCAAAGTTTGTCAGATACTTTAATACATATAACTCGAGAGAGAGAGAGAGAGAGGGAGCAGGAGGTCGCAAAGTTGTTCTCTCGGCGTCCATAGGTACAATAGGCGAAAGTACATAGTATCATGAAAACTCGGTG
The DNA here is from genome assembly GCA_947507545.1 of Clistopyga incitator. Classification (NCBI taxonomy): domain Eukaryota; kingdom Metazoa; phylum Arthropoda; class Insecta; order Hymenoptera; family Ichneumonidae; genus Clistopyga; species Clistopyga incitator. Next base: position 8,949,265 of record OX382186.1, read on the forward strand.
GTTGGTGGAAGAATGTGAGGCCATGCCTTCGAGGGATATTTCCACAGCGTATCAATACTACATCCACGTGCTGCACTCGAGTACATGTCTTTTTTATTCTGTTTTCTTTCGCTCAGTTTGCTATTTTCTTTTTCTTCATTGAGTAACGAACATCAATGCTACGGCTGCCTCACATGGCGGATAACTTTTGACTTGTGAAATTGAAGGTGTGTACCTACCACACGATGCAGTTCTCGGTAGGATACCTTCGCCATCACTGACTTTCGGACTGCCACGGAGTCACGAATCGAGAACGCCAAAGTACGAGAGAATTCGCCCGGGGATACGCGCGTCTGTCTGCAAAACTTATTGTTGGCCACGTTGCGCCCTCGGCGGACTTCGCCAAACGAGTTATACTTATGCTCCGGTAAAATCAACCCTCGTGTGCCGAGACCGTTACATCGTTCGACGACTTCGAAAAACTGGACGTGCTATTTTCTTCTTTTCTTTTTTTTTTTTTTTTCTTTCTTTCTTGTTTCAAACATTTCGGATAAAACGAAGGTCTGCGCATTCCCTTGATGACTTCAAGTGCAGAGTGCACTAACAATCATTTCCGGTGGTATTGTTTCTGAAGTTTTATTCAAACACACACACACATTCATTCGTCCGAACAATCGTAACATACTGCACCGAAATATAACGATGACACGGAATATTTTCGCGATTACACGCCGAATAATAACAATACTTCGATAATTATGCGAAGGCAAATAAAAATGTTGAACGATTCCGGTGGCAAATATGCAAGTTCCATATATTTGGGAAAAAATGGGCGCGTATCTGGCGCTCATGATGGTTACAAGTATAGAAAATGCCCGAGCACGAACAAACACTCATTAAAAAGTTTATCCTCGGGATTTTCCGTATTCATCAATTTGCATATAGGTAGTCAGAAATAGCGTTCTGTTTTATTTTGTACATACAATGCACGCTGGATATCTCCGCGCGCTTGATGAAATATGCTGAATAAATGAGTCGAATTGAGCATTCGGTAATGTGCAATTCCGATATAATATCACGTCTACAATGCAGAGTTCAACAACTGAAAATTGCAATCCCCCCCTTTAGGATCATACCGACCTTAAATATTCATCATTCGTGTCATAACAAAGGGTTTAATCATTTTTGTAATTCACATTGAGAGCGCGCTATAAAAGCTGATGTTTTAATTTATAATTTATCCTTAGCATTTTACAGCGCTCATTGGCCAACGACGTCATAACATACGCAGCCACGCTGGCTTTGCAATTACGTAAGCCGTCCGCGATGTAATTTATCGATTAAATATTGACGTTTGCATTTGGTGAAACGTGCTCTGGCCTTTCATTTATTTATACGTCATCAATTTCAGATTAAGCGCGATTGACAATTTCATTCCTACCGCCCACCGCCCCTTGGAACTTCACTTCGAATTTCCGCTTCAGCTCGTTACATGATTTTTCATCGAAAATTTTGAAAATATTTTTTTTTACGGCCCGATAAAATTGTGCTTCATCCGTGCGTGTATGTGTCCAGCACAGGAGACACTTTAAGCGTATCGGAGAGAGCGGTGGTATGAGTTTGGAGTGTACACATGAGGTGAGTAATACTGGTAGACTTTGGCCATGAATCAGAATCAAGGGGGAGCCAACGGGTATGAATGACACGTCATTTATCCAACGCACTTTTGCCTCTTTCTCGCGTGGTAGCACACAGAGCACGTCTCGTCTTTCGGTGCTGCGTCCGAGAATCCTTGGGCCTCGTGGACAGGTAAAATATAACACGCAACGAGACGACGCGGTCTTTTTCCAGTGAGGCGTACGTTCACGGCAGGACCTCGCTCGCGTCCGCCCGAGCTGAAATTCCCGTGAAACGCGTGGGATAAGAAGCCGGAAATCTCGTTGCGGTAACTCACGCGCCTCCGGACACGATGTGTTACCTCGAGTTTGCCATTGTTGCCACCCGTTATTTTTATATACACTCTCGCTTTCCACCTTTTCAACTTGTTTTCGCCTTCCTTCGCTTCTTCCTTTCACATTTTCGCCTTCCTTTTTTTTTTTTCTCTCGCAATTTATCGCACCGATATCCTCGGGGCGTGGAATCTTCCCAAACAGAATAAAAAGATCTCTCGTGTTTTCGTCCTTTCACTTGTATGCTACTGCTCGAACGCTTTCTTTTCGCATCCATGGCCTGTAGAAATATTTTTCTTTTTTTCCGAAAGAAAAAGAAATTCGCCATACGCTCGACATTATTTTTTTGCTTCAACGTAAAGTGACGTTTCCACGAGAGATCCGGTTAATTTAGCAGATATGCGACGTTAATTTCGAATATTTTTAATTAGAGAGAATTCTTTTTAGCAGTCTGGCGTATAATGAGGGTTGAAATGGAGGGGCGGCGAATACGTGACCGGGAGTGCTCAAGATGCTACCCGAAAGGGTGAGTTTCCGGGAAAGAAAGTGAGCCCTCTCGAAGTTGCCCGCTGGCTGTGCCATGATTATCCTCCTACCGCAGAGCTCGCTACGTACTTTCTCTCCTGGTCTCAAGCGATTCAGCCCCTTTAACGCCCCTCACGGGTTCAGACCGACTCGCCCCGTACGACACATTGTTTCCCGAGTTCCCTAAAGACCTTTTTCAAGCTTTCCTTCTCCAGTCGTTCGTCGAGACTGTGGCGCGTTTCGTCTCCAACGAATCCTCCGGAAATTCGAATACGTTATGTTTCCATCAAATCCACCAAGGAGAAAAAAAAAGAGACGTAGAGTAATTTACGCGAGATACAAGTCGTTAAGCATCCTCCGCCTCAACTCCAACGCCCAACCAACTTTTGTTATTCACTCAGAGAGGCAAAAGAAAATCCTTTGAAACATATATTCCTCTCAATTGAGGCAAATTGTACCAAAGTGCTTCGAAATTATTAACTTGTCAAGAGACCCGAGGAAAACTCAAAGGAACACGATCCGGAGAGTGCATTTTATTGCGATTAACAAGGCACTTAAGACATCATGAGTTACGTATACATTTTTTTTTTTTTTTTTTTTTTTCAAGGCTGTAATTTCACAGCGCAAAAATTATATTCATCAGCTTGCATTCGTTACTCTTCAATATGCATCGTATTTTGAAAGCAGAGCAAAAAAAAAACGGAGCCTCGACTTGCTCACTGGAAGAATATTAATGAGCCCAATTACTAAAAAAAAATAAATAAAAAGTCTATTCGTTACGCGAGAAACGGCGCTTTTCACAAAATGGGATGCATGGGATCGTCAAAAAAATCCTTCCCAGTTGTGTAAGAAGAAAATTATTTCTTCATTCACTCGATTCAATGCTCGCGGTTGAAGTATCCGATATATGCGTGCGTGCTCGTAAAATAAGGAGAAACAAAAAGCCGAACTCCTAGTTGCATCCGATTAAATTTTCATCATTACCATCAAACGAGTTTTTATAACGTCGGGATATATAAGATACACAGCCCTCTACTCAGCAGCAGCAGCGCCTATTTCCGCGGAGTTTATTCATAACTATTTTAAAATTCCGAAAGTTCTGCTAATTATACGAAAGCACTTATTATAATGCGCAGGAGGGGAACAAAAAATGGGTCCGTTCGTAGAAATATTCAAACGAAACTGTAAAGAACTCGAGTGAAGTTCATAAAAATGGTTTAAAATTACGTTCTCATGTACACATTACAGAGGCCCAGCTTTGTTCGAGAGGATAAAAAGAATGAAATTCCGCAACGAAAAATTGAATTTTCATATCTCGTTCGGTGGGCTTGTGTGTGTCAGTAACGGTGGCAGTTAATTTTGGAATTGATCCCTGCGCTCTTTGTGTCGTCGCGCTATGTGCTTTTTCCCCGGGATTCACCTCTTCATTCACGATGACAGCCGTTCGGAACGTTTTTAACTTGGTTCACATTTAAATAATTACAATCCAGGCGTCGTTTAGGCAGCACGATAATTTATGGGCGCGATTCGCGCCGGGCCAACGAGCCACGCGCGCGAAATAGCACCGGTATCCGTGTTGTTATACGTTCCATAGCGAATTCCGGTAGCTGTTTCGGGTTTACACGGCTGCGTGCTGATCGCGATTCGTTCTCTGTCCCGTACCCGTCCCATACGCTCTCCCGCTAGCTGCATGACGCACGCCCTTTTCAATCTTCCACGCCGTTCGTCCGACGTGATCCCGTTCAGGCCTCAGCGAGCACTCGCTGAATCCAGACACACTGTAATGCGCTTTTAGTACTATTACAGCGTTGAAGCGACTCAACCCTGCTTTATCTAACAGCCAGAGGACTTTTATTTCGTGCTGTACCGTGCGTGTTACCAACGGGACACAAAATGGGGCTGGCGATAATCAGCGATGCCAACCGACACTTTCCGCATTAAAACAAATAAATACCACCGACAAAAGCTCCTTCCGTTAATTTTTTTTTTTTTTCACCCGACGACAAATAATTCGTTCTCGCGACCAATCGATTGTTCACATCACGATCGTATTTCCGGTATAATAACGTGAAATTTTTTTTTTCCTTCACTAGATTTCATCCGAATTCGAGCTTGACTTTGATGCTGCGAGGCAAGTTGTACTTGAGGGATTGAAAGCACTTACGATATTATAGTGCGCACGATGTTATGGCGCCAAGTGTAACAGCCGAGTCACGGTAGGATGGGTTTTCTAACTGATGGGACATTTCCTCACGGTTGTGCGAGCTCGTTACGATTGTCTGCGCACCCCAGCGGTTTACCCCTCTCGGTAGAGTCCAGCCTCCCTTATTTTATCTCCCTCCTTACATCCCAATCGTACGTGTCTCTCATTCTCCGCTCCGATTATTTCATCGTTTTCTTTTTTTTTCTTTCTTTCTTTCTTTATTATATTTTTTTGCTTCCTTACTTTTTCTCCTTCGCGCTATACATCTTATTTCCCCGCCACGGCGTTTCGTGAAAGCCCAATTTTTAAAGCCACCGCTCGAAGCGAATGACAAATGGCCCCTAGTTTCCTGGCATCGATCCGTAATGTGCAAACGAGAGGTACTGACTTTTCACGATAAATAAGTATGGTACGTGCAGGTACGAGCAGTCCCGGAGAAATAGCAACCCCCGTTAAATCGAGTGATACGTTCAGTCATTGGCAACGCAAGGATACCAAGAGCGGGGCTCGATTTTATTCAAATCTGGGCACAACTTTGAGTACCTTCGAGTACTTTTGAAAAAACGGGTATTTCACATAGTCGTGTACTTCAGTCGGGTTCTGGATTAAATGGGAGCTCGTAACAAGTCCATTCTCCGTATCCATCGATAATAGAATATTTATCGTTGGAGACGGAATTTTTGTCCGCGCTAATACCACCGAACATATGTGTGCCGGATATAAGCAAGCTCACCGGCAATGCCAGTATACAGAACGATTTATCAATTTCCTATTCCGTTAATCCGGGATAACATTTAATCGCGGTCGTCGGGGCAGAACGTCCGGGCGCGCGGATGTTTGCTTCTGATTCACCTTAGCTCGAATAGCGCTGTTGCGTGTTGTACCGCGGCGGTATACATGCATACACATAGGCGTACGACGTCCGACGGTACTGGTGAGGCCACGGATTGCAATTCCGGATTAGCGAAGCGCGAGCACACCGGGTCCGAAAGCCCAGGTACTCTCGGTATACGCCAGAAGTAAATATTCCGGCGTTTGTTCCGTTTGCGGTTGCTCCTCCGCGCGCACTAGAAACACATAGTTGGCCCTGTTATACACACAAAATAACGTACAGGATGCATGCATGCATGCATGCGTGGGGTACACATCTATAGATGCACACAGTGCACAGTGTGAATGCATCCCGCGCGCGTGATTCGGTGTTCAGTGAGCCCAAGCGCGTTTCCCAAAGCCCCTCATTTTTTTTTCTCCCTCTCTCTCTCTTTTCATCCCCGCTTTCTCGTTTTTTTTTTTTTCGTTTTATTTTCTTCGATAACGTACGATCATCGCTAAAAGCCATTCGAACGCTTTTTCTGGGAATCGAAAATAAAACAACGAGAGAGCGGCGAAAGTCTATACAGGAGCAAAGGGCAGGGGCGGAAGTGAGGAAAGGGGTAGCGCGCATAGATGTGCGCGTCCGCGATCGACCCACAAGCGTTTTTCGCGTGCAACCCCTCGGCGGCACCGTGCAGAACCACGCGTTTACACATCAACGTATTACTTCCACGCATTATCATCTGCCTCGTGTATTAAATGCATTTGCACGAGAAGCTTTTTCGATGGAATATCCATCCGAGCGAATTTTGCGAAATAAACAGTGTTCATTGTTCTTATTATCGTGTTATAGCTGATTTAAAAATACACAACCGAGCGAATTTGTGAAAATAAGCAGCGGAGAAGAACAAAACGTTAGGTGTTGTAAAAATTGAAAAAATAAAATACACACCGCATGGCAGAAGCCAACGATAAAGCTACAGGAATCGTTAAACATTTTATATGCATTGTTGGACGATTAAAAAATTTGCAAAAATTTTTCGAATACCGGTTATTGTTCTTATTACGGTATCACGCTCGGTTCCATATTTATCGCGTATTCCAGGCTACGACGTATTGCGAATTACAGGTATAATTTGCGCGGTGTATCATTGTTCGGGGAATAGTGTGGTCGCTATAGTGTATATCTTTTATAGGACATATATTTCTCTGGAGGGTCTAAAAAGTCAGCGAAGCGCGTGGTATGCTCGCTCTTCCCAGAATGTCCGAGAGCGTGTTATTCCTGTGGCAAAAAGGAATAATGTCGTCGCAGGCCTTTGTTCCCGGAACCGGAGATACGTAGAGAGACCTGGCACATCCCGGTCCCTCTCGTTCTGTCTCTCGCCCCTCCAGGGGTTCTTCCACGCTTGCCCGCAGTGCAAGCGCCAAGGTTTTCATCCGGTACATATTTTTCGGCGGGGCTTTTGGTACACCGGTTGCAATGCGCCTCTTCTCCACCCTTGAGGACGCCTCTTCTCCACGAGCCGCGCCAAAAGCGAGAAACGAAAGGGCCAATGGTATAAAGACAAAGAGGCACAGCAGTCGCATAAACAAAACAAAGTGTGAGCGGAGAGGAAATATATTGAAGCGAGGAAAGTGCCGTGACGCCCACGCGTCACAGCCACCGGCACACACACACGGGAATACTTAATTCGTGACCGGCGACTCCCGAGCTTTCGTTCGTACAGTCGTTGACCCAGCTCTCAGTGATTGACCTATCGAACGCGGTACTTTTAAATATATCTTTGTATATATCAAGGCGCATCGATAGATCCACGACGATAGCTTATTCGTAAAGAGAAGTACAGAGTGCGGGGGCCCGTTGCGTCGGCTAGCGAACGAAGCTTCGGCTCTGAGCGAGCGAAAGCTCTGCGGAGTTGCATCGGGTCGAGAGTAGAGATGAGCATCGGGTTTGGGGACCCCGCAGCGCACCGGTCCCAGCGGCCCGACGTTAAATAATCCTCCAAAACACTTTTACATATTGGAGCGGGGCCATTTGCATATCGCCTTGCGGCACGTTTCGGCCACTGCGCCGTCGCTCTCCCGACGCACCGCCATCGAGTTTCACGGGCTTTATGTACCACCACCAGCCCCGTAACACAGCATGAACGTAACTCTCATTTCTTCCGTCTCACTCCCTCGTCTCTTTTGCTCGAAACGCATCTCGCACTGCCTCTCCCACCCCATGCTTACGATCTCCCTCCGACTGGGGCTTTTTTTCTCTCGGGCATCTCTCTTTCACTCGCCCCCATCGTAGCTATGGTAATCAAAATGGAACGTAATTTGCGCCGAGACAACCGAGTCCCAAATGAAGTAATTAAGGATGAACAAACGAGGTGGATCCTCCCCTCACGTCCTCCACACCGCGCTCTCTCTCATGCTTCAGTTTGTCGTTCCTTCATTGTCTGTGTGTGTGGGTCTCTCTCTCTCGCTCTCTTATGTGCTGCGAGAGACTCGAACACACATACCACGTCAATAGAGCTGAAACATCATTAGTTATTTTTTCCTGCGAAACCATATATAGTTTAATGAGAAACGAATCCTGCTTGACGAGATATGCTGAGAGTAAAAAAAAGGACGAGTCTCTTCCCTACGGCGGACTACAGAATCCTCGAGAGGTGAAGACGTGCTCGACTTGATCGCTCCAATTACTTAAATGAACTCGTTAGAGTGTAAAATATTTGTTAAGAAAGAATTAATCAATTTATGGGTGCGAACCGGAACTTTATTCCGACATTGTCGATCCGTGTCTGTATAAAATTGCGATTAATACAGTGTATCTTTTTATTCTATTTAAAAATGCAAATTTTCTTGAATAAAAATATGAAATAATTATTTTTAATAATTTCTGCTTCCCTTACATCAGTCATAATGAAACGAATTTAAATTTAAATTACCATTTTTGTATCTCATTAAGTACTTTATGAGGTAAATTAAATTTTTTCTTTTCATAGCTCGTAAATGCTTCGGGTCTTGTGAATTCTTTGAAAATAAAATAATATTAGTGTACTATTTCCATAAGCGATTTAGGAGTACGGAAATTTTCCAACCCTTGAGCGTTTATTGCGGACTCCTGTACATCCATAAATGCATCCATAAACGGCTTATTCATAAATATTATGCAACCAATAATGTGCGTATAATGAGTGGTGGTGGTCCACGGTAAACGTGCAACTTTTCACCGTGAAAAACTTTTCTCAGGTATCGTCGTGGGAGGGTCACGGCTCGGAGTTTGCCCAGTTTATCCCTGACCTGCAGGTACGATATACGATTCTACCTAAAGTATTTCTGTGAGTCTCTTGGGGCCATGTCCTAACATGGCATTCCGGAGAATATCCGTGACCCGAGGACCTGCGTGTCGAACACTTCAAAATATTGACTGTACCTGCCTTTCTCGAGACTAGTTTTTGTCGTTGGCCTGCCTCAACCTTATCCAACGGGCGGACGGTCAGTGCACGTTTCCAATTTTCTTGGCATTTTTCACAAATATATCTAGAACCCCTAAATAATGCTCGTGCACGGAGAAAATAAATGAATTGGGAAAACTGATGACCAGATCTTTACAAGTGCGAGTGCACCAAATGTTTAATAAATTATTGTAATAATAAGTAAGTACCATAAACAATTTTTTTTTTTTTTTTGGTAACCTACGCTACATTTAACAAAAATAAGAATTTATTGTACTATAGTAATTGTTTCTTTTGGTAGAGCCACAGACTCATTTATTCACGAGGGAAAGGAAAACGTCGCGGTATTTAGGAGCAGGTAGAGAGTTTAGTGCTCCAGCAAATGAACAGCTCATTTAAGGGTACATTTTCGGGTGAGGGATAATTGTCCAAATTATCCGAGACGTTTATTGTAACGCGTATAATCCCTCGGAAAATACATACGCCTCGTCAAGTTGAATGCACACACGGGAGGAGCATTGGAGTACGTCGTTGGCGGAAAGAGCAGCGCTAAAAAGTGCTGACGTGGAGAATGTAATCCTGGTATTTTTAAAAAGAGCCGCGTAATGCCCGGTGGCGACTAGCACCATGCGGAAAATTTACCCCTCGCAATTCTACACAATAACCAGCTACAACCCGGGCTCGTGCTCTTAGCTCATACAGTAGTTTCATACACCGGCTGATGTTTACCATGTTGCAGCAAGAATTTTTTAAATTACGACACAGGGTTGCCCGCGTCAGAATCCCTCCACTCTTTTTGCGGAACGTACATAATCCAAAAATGTACACATTTGTCCTTTCCTCGACAATACGCGTCACTCGTTTTTTCGTCATCATTTTTTCCACTCTTTTATTTCAAATTAATTGGATGGTATTTTAGGGATAAAAAATATTTTTTAATAAATTACCCAAGTGTTTACATTTATTTAGATATTTTTTTATCACTGAGAAAAGTGTTATTGTCATACAAAATCGATGATACATCCGAAAAAGATGTTTCGACGTTGCGTAAAAAGTGATTCAACATCAGCCCGAAATACAATGTTGTCAATGGTGATATTTTGTAGCGTTTCGCCCTTGCATTTGGCGCTGGAGTTACATTTGCAATGATATTTTACCGTCGACGAATCGTTATACAGTCATAACAAGCTGCCGGCTCTGGGCGTGAAGTTTCAGGAGAAAATTCCATCGGAAAAAGCAGCTGGAAAAATTGACCGCAGCTCGTGTGTGTATGCAAAAAGTTTTGGAAAGAGGAGCGAGCGTACATTCGGATGAATTTGTTGAAACGCCCTCGACTCTGGTGGAGTAATGCGCGGAATAAAACCATGATGTAGCTTCGATGAATTTTCGCGTTCACGTGTTTTTTTTTTTTTTTATCGCGCTCGCTTGGGTCAGTAGGGTGAACAATTGGAAAGTAATGTTGAAATAGCCAGGCGAATTGGTGATGACGCGTATCGCACGTGAATTCTAGGGCTCGGCTCCCAACTCGTCGATATATTTTTTGCCCGTTGATAGTCTCGCCTGAACGGGACGTGGAAAAATAGAGCACTCTCGTTTCCTTAGAACCCAGAGCGAGAGATTATGGGATAAAGTACACGAGGCCCTCGATACGCATTGCGAGAACTATTATTTATAAGGAAAATGGCTGACTGAAATGATCTTGGTGCTCGGTGGGGCGGAGAGCGATGTCTCACCCGCACAGAAACGGTGTACTATTTTTTTTTCTTCCTCACATCCCTCAACGCAGCCTCGCAGGGTGTCTTGGTTCAGTGGGCACGCCAGATCCAGAACCTTACGCTCTTTTTCTCCCTCTCTTTTTCTTTCTCTTTTCTCGTGCACTCTCTCTCTCTCTCTCTCTCTTCGACTTGCTCCTTTTGTACAACGTCAGCATGGCTACCCAACACCACAGTACCAAGCGAAATCCCTATAAACTACCCTCTCGTCTTCCTCGCCACTCGTCGTTCCAACTTTGCGGCTTCATCGAATTTACCAAGGGCTTTATTCTCCGCGTGGAAAATCATTTCCGCTTGGGTCCGTTCTCTGACCCGCTGTTCCACACGACGAGGAACCACCAACCCGAAATACTCTCGTTCTTCGTGCCTGATAAGCTTTACCATTATTTCATACTTTCTATAAGTTTGCGAGTGACACCCTGGAAAAAATATTCTCACCGACTCGAGGATATTACAGAGTCGTCCATCGATGAGATTGAGGCGAATTGTGGAGACGATTAATTATGAAAATTAATATACTTTCGGCAAAAGTCATTATGCATAAGCGGGTATATTGAGTTTGTGGAATCAGAGGGAGAAAAAAGTCTCGTGAAATGCACACTTCTTTACCTCAGTTGCTCTGGAAGTAACTCGTAGCCTTGTAGACTTTTTGAACCAGAAAGCACGAATTCTTTTTGAGGTCGAAAAATAATTTATACATATAAGCATAAAGCCGCAGGAAGCCGAGTTGCTCACTGCGAAGCTTCCGCTGATGTACGAACGCGGCGGTAAAGCCACTTTATAAATAATTACTATATTCATCCTCTCTCGCACACGTTCACTATAAAATGCTTACACATTTTATATACACAATCCCATACAAGTCGTATACACTTGAAGCATTTTGCGGCCAAGTGCTATTTATAAATCACGGTAACGAGTTTTTGATTACACGTGGTCGTTTATTTCTATTTCTCTGGTTTTTTTTTTCCATGCGTGCCGCATAAAATTGTCACTACTGATTGAGGCAAAGACGGCTGCTACCAAGCGCGTGTGAGTTGCGATCGCCCATGGATTATGTACATACCACACACTGGGCGTAGCTCCCTGAAACGCCCACGGGAGTCATGGTATATGATGTACCTGAGGTAGCAGCAGCAGCAGCAACTCACTCCCCACCATCAGAAACACCATCAGCCTGAGCTACAGCGACACCATAGAGAAATCGCATGCAAGTAACGATCGAGTAATCGGAGTGATATGCGAGTCATTTCGAGGGTCCAACGAGTGCGCTATTAATGACCACCGTATCCCTCCTCCAATCGCATTTACTCTTCTTTCATCGTCGTTCAAAAGCAATCTTGCATTTTATATTCTGAAATAATTTGCGAATCTTCGTGACGGTCAAAAGGATTTGGAAAAAAAAAAGAAAGTATCAACATTTTTTTAGACCAAGTAAAACATCGGAGACAAACCCGGCAACGATTCATCACTTATCCATAATTTATAATTTTTAACAGATGAGTTATGAGGACGATGTATTTCTTGTTTCTGTTGAGTGTCACGTCTGTTAATCACGAAGGCTTTAAGTGAGGTACGGGCTTTTGACATGACGAGAGACACAGAGAAACTCTTTTATGTGAGTGTCTCTCTAGTTGTGCTCAATGTGTTGCTCATCTTCGTGGCCCTCAGGTTTCAAAGCACATTGCTCTCGATACCCGAACCCAACGGAATGCGTTCGGGTCGTCCGACAGCGATTAGTCGAGCGGGATGCTATAGCTATATACAACACAGCGGAGCACACTATAGAGCGGTTGTGCAACTCGTTCTCCGGAGCCAGTGATTTATCAAAGGGCCTTTTTGACTAATCCCTCCTTCATCCCCATATACGGTCGTCACGCTCAGTGACTCTCCTTCTCACGGAGAACCAGATTATATCACATTAACCAAATCAAAGTGAAAAATATGAAGGAAAGAAAGATGGTCCTCCAAAATTTATCGTAATAATATTCAAGAACTCGTTCGATCCAAAATCTCCCGAGGGCTCCTCATCTTTCCTTCCCCGAAATTCCTCTCCCCCGGGATTACCCCCACAAAACAAAACCAACTAAAACAAAGTAGATTCGTGACGAATCTGCAGATACACCGGTTTCTCAATAAAAGCATCAATTCCGTGAAGCGATGTGTATCGCTTTACAGTCCATTTTGTATACATAATACACCTTGGGAATTCTTATTAGACATCCAAATGACGAATGTTAACGACTCCTTGAACATCGTTGCGTCTCTTATAAAGCTATTATTCGGCCTTAAGTGAATACGTTAGCGGGACCAATTTATCAAAAGCTCGTGCACGGTCAGCCCTCTCCTTCGCTCTTTCTCACACGCGACTCGGACAGCTTCCACATTCAATTTTCCATCTCACTTTCCTGTGCGTTCTTCCTCGTTGCCCAAAAAAAAAAAAAAAAAAAACTTGAACTCAGCCTCGTTCGAGGTACTTTGTATATCCCCTATATTCCGTAGATACGCATACTGAAGCGAGCTTCGACGTCACCATGGACCAGCCCTACCAATTGTTCGCGGATAACGTATTGGCTTGGCCTCACTCTATAGTCCCGCGATGGAAACCGGGGCTAATCGCATCACTTTTCACACCAGGATTAAAAAAAAAAATTCTCCGTATCTTTTTTCCCGACCAATTGACAATGCATTCTCGGAAACACACATTGTAAAGCTTAAGCTATAATCTATAGATGATTCGAGGGCTCAAGTAGCGAAGGAGCTTCGCTTGTGATCCAACAGACCCCGGTATCATCTTCCACGTGCAGTTTACTATAAAAGTTGGCAGCCCCTCCCGAGCACCGGCATCGGCCTCAGACTTTTTCGATTAGCTGTTTAGGCACAGCGGCGCATTTGCATTTTACGCTGCAACTCCCCGCACCCGAGCCCCTCTGTCTCTCTCGCTTCCTTCTTTTCTCTTGCTCAGAGTTCTCTGCCGGCGGTTTACGACCACGAAAGCTGTTTTCGCGAGAGATTTACAGGCGACGCGTTGCTCCACCGTTTCGACGTTGCAGCCGCTGGACCTGTGCCACTATCTTCTTGCACCCAGTTACACCTACACTTGCAAAAAAAAATTCTCCCGCAGGAATATCGTCTCTTTGCTTCCGCACACAAGAGCGCTCGGTTTTTACGATTTTTTTTTTTTTTCCGAGTTTCTCATGTAAAAAAATTATAATCTTCCGGAAATCGTGTATCGAATATCATAAATCAGCCGACTAATTGAATGCCCGTTAATGCAAATTCGCAAAAAATGTTTAAGCTGCACTAATAGCCATACAGAGAGCGAAAAATATTGAGGAGTCATTGTACGAGGTTTTATTTTGATGCTGATGGGCACAGCTTACATAATACCTACGCATGCATCTCTGATGAGAATGAGAGTGATGCCTTATGGACTGGGAAGACTCGGAGAGGATCATCAAAACATCTGGAGAGTCTGAGAGCTATTATACACTTGTATCGTCATGGAGTTTCGTTCGAGGCTTTTGGAAAAACACATACGTCGCGTGGAACACACCGAGGGAACAGCATCCGGCTTGAAATCATTTTGAGCCTTCACATGAGAGCCCATCAGTCGGATTATCCGATTTAAGTTTCTCCTTTAGAGAAGTCGGTTTAGACACCTTTTTCTTTCATCAACGGCTCCTTTGATATGAATATCTTTTGGTCCCGCGGAATTCTCCATGCAAATTATTAGGAGTACGAACTAACCGCCGTCTACGCTGGACCAAAATGCATAAAATCTCAGGAATTTTTTTTTTTTTATAATAAAAATGGCTTTATTACTGAATTAATTAAGTCCACGAATAATTAAATACCGTTGTTAAAAATAAATCCATCAAATTCCTCAATTAGGAAAAACACTTAAAAAATCGTTCAATTCCGTACAGGAAATTAAACGACTGTCCGAGCTGGTTAATGCTCTTTAAAGTGCACCGTGCCGTCTATCTCCCGGAGGGAAGTTGGCCGCTCGAACTCCGATTGCCGTGCGCACCAGTCGTAAATCAATGGCCCGTTTACGAAATCTCATGTGTGTCTCGCCCAAAGTGGTAGCTCTACAGCTGTACCGGGTTATTCGTCGAATGAGAGAATGAAGTATCGGAACGAGGCAGAAAAGGATTTGGCAGACGAGTCCAGGGAGAAGTTGAAGAGGACCAGGCCAGTAGACGTGTGCGAAAGACGAATGCCCTCGTACGGTGTACGGTGCCGAAGATACACCTCGAGGTAGGAGAACACGGGGCCTGACCGGGGCAAAATGGGACACTCCGACATTTTTCGAAAATTTCGACTCTACAATACAAAACACGATTGCAATAAAAATATAATTATACGCTTGTGACGTTGAGAAGCAATCGGCTAAATTAAAAAATTTCCGAATTTGTGTAAGTGTCTTCGTGTGTGCCTCTCACTTGGCCCCGGGTTCCTCTGTGCGCTCTTTCACGTACAGAAAATATTTAGCGATTGTATACAAGAAGCAAGAACAGTTCTTGGACGAGTCTTGAGTCCGACTAGCGCTGTCTCCCTTTCCCGAGAGTGAAATGCGCGATGGCCCCGTCATCTCCCGCATGTGCTGTGGGCCACAATTTGAACCACGCTCATATTTCATGGCCGTCAGTGAGTTATGGCAGTCGAGCCTCGACGCAAATGATTTAGGTTTAATAACGACGGGTCCGCGTGAGCAACCCGAACGGCGAGTCGAGGCGAGGGACGGGGCTATTGCTCAGGTCAGTTGGGCATTATGTGGGAGCGCGGGGGTCGTCCACTGTCTAGCGGTTGTCTCCTGTTTGCTGCTCCGTGGCGTGCACAGAGAGTAAGAATACTATTAAGGTGAACGTCTCAGTCGTCGGCCGCGTACCGGTCATCGCGACAATGCACTTTCACTGTACCTAAATCCACAGTCAAAGCGAAGAACCGACGAGACACTGGTTCACGGACGATCACTGGACAGCAGCGCATCCATACCTTATAAACGGTGGGTATGCTGCCTCTCGCCTTCCTTCGAGGGTCTCCGCGTACTTCTTCGCTTCTCGTGGAGCCCCTCGCACGCATCACACCGGAGAAGAGTTGTTAACGACGCGTCCTATGTACGGAAGATGTGACAAGAGTTTCCAGGCAAATGCAGCCTCAACGAGAATACCTCAAGGATATAATGGTCGTCCTTTAGCGTTGTACTCGAGGAATCTCGGCTTGTCGCCGGTTCGCCTTCTCGTGAATACTCGCCTCTGCGTATCCTACTCCATAATCACATTGATATACGTATGATCGGTTGAAGGGAGTGATGCTTTTTAGGAGGTGATTGAAGTTACCTCGGTAAAGCTTGAAATACAGTCACACTCAACTCCGGGATTTGTTGTCGGTTTGTGGTTCTCTCTTTGACCGAAATAAAAATAACAAAAATTGTCCATCATTTCTACGCCCTTACCGCACTCAACGACTCTTTTTAGAGCGCACAATTTCAGAGTACCAATAATCGTTTCTTCAGTCCCATAAATCATAATGAAAATCGAATTGGCGATGCGCTGCCACTCGTACGCTCGAGTTAACTGACTCACAGCCTCGTGAATTGTTATTGAGAGTCACCACGCAGAGGGTTAACAGAGATGTAAATCGGAGTCAACGAAATTCCACGGTTCGGAGTTTTCTGAGTCAGAGTCGCGTGTGGATGCGTGTGTTCAGCACATATTGGTCGTGTTGGCGTAGCTTCTATACCACGGTAAACATACTGTATCTACATAATAAATTGTGTGAACGAACAGAGGCAAGAGAGGAGCAGGTTTAGCCGCCCGGTTCTTGCGATATTTATGACGAGACTGGAATTTCGGTCTCGTCGTATATATACACGGCGAGTGTATGCTCGCGCGTGAGCGGGCTACATGCGATAACATAATTTTCTTTTCTATACGAGCGGCTTTCTGTATTATTGAGACCAGCGGGAGGACACACGGCTGCATAGCTCGCTTCTGGCAAACGTAAACAACGGGTTAATGCGCGAACGCACTCTCCGCTCGCTCCACGCTTATCCCCTTTGCGTGACTACGTCCTTTTCACTCTCCATGAAGACGTCCGATTGACTCTACACCGGCTATCTCTATTTCCGCTTAAATCGTTGCCCACTTTACATCACTGGACATCACCCAGACGTTGACAATCTCCTCCGGATGGACCGCTTCTCGCCACTCCGTGACTAAACGCATTCGTAAAAGACTTTCGGACAATCATACCTGATCGAGCACTTTTGAATATTTCGAGGAAACAAAATCTTTCAGGAAAGAGCTTTGACGCATTAAAAATATTTACGAACGATAATTCTCCGTTATCAGGTTGATTTGATCATCGCCGTTTATAAAACTGTCCTACCGAAATGTACATACAATGTTTATTATAATAGGACGCTTCTCTCTTTGGTTATTAGCCGTCAGCATGCGACTTTGATGGTCTCTGAGCTTAAATGCGTGACGCGGCTTGGGCAAAATTTTCTATAATTTTTTTTTTTTTTTTCAGTGTAGGTACCGGAAGGGGAATGAAAATCGATTCGTATGAGCTTGAGGATTAAAAAAAAAAAAAAAAGTCGCAACAGCTACGCAAAACATTGTCATTCTACAGTAGCGGCAATCGCTGTGGCGAAGCTTTATTCCACAGCCATTATTCTCGTCACACTGTCGAGCCTCGGAAGTTGTTTGGTTGCGCCTTCTTTTTTCTTTCATCTTCCTTTCCATACTTCCGCTTTTTTGCTTGCAGGTCCTGAGCGGCTGTCGAGGGAACCGGGCGTCCGGTGCGAAGATCGTGCAAGTACTTACGATGATTGGCGAAGCGTCGAGAGTCGCACCGAGAGTGAGGAGGACAAGCTAAGTATCGGGCGGAAGGGACTCCGCGACTCTTGGAGCATAACAAATGCGCGTGATGTGCATGAGCCAGAGTCTTTTTCGCCCGTTGATATCGAAAGATTGACTTGCGCGTTGCTCTCTCTCTCTCGTTCATTCCTCACGTCGCGAGTTACCAACTCGTGAGTCACCCTTATCTTTCTTGTTGGTGATGCTACCTTCGCTATCCTCCAACCCGACGACACACAACTTCTAAATCCAAGTCTCACCTCCTCGGCTCTATAGTCAAGAGTTAGCCGAGATGCACTTGCATTTTACCACTTTTACACGCTGTAAGTATATCGTTAGTCGGATTATCTTTGACTTCTTGATGCTTCTGATCCTTGTCGTGCAATCATTTTTTTTTTTTTTTTAGTGACGAGAAGAAATCGGAAAAAGGGTTGGAATCGAATGCCGTACACGAGGCTTCTTGCGACTAGTAGAGCCGTTTTACGAGGCACCTTGCGATTCTTTCCGAGACTGGCTTCCGAGTCGTTGTTTTTTTCGACATGGACTATTCTTGGGATCGCGAGTTACTAACTCGTGAGTCACCCTTATCTCTATCGCTGGCGATGGTTCCTTTGCCGCCCTCGCACCGGGCGCACACAACTTCTAAATCCAAGTCTTACTTCGTTGGCCGTGCAGTGTACAGTTGGCGGAGGTGCACTACCGTCAAGTATAAAGTACCAAGTTCGGGGTGTAGAAACGTTCAACTTTATAATTCGATCGTCGCCAGTAGAAGGCCAGAAGTAATTTTACGACGAAGCACCTGCCAAAGTTCACGAACGTCCGGGCTCTTAATACGAATTTATATAGCCCAGGTTAGCCAGACTCGTCCGGGCTATCGTGTCCTGTCGACTGCGCCCAAGGACCGTATAAAACTCTATACGTATAGAATTGGGCTTGACTCTCGATCCCGGGCATGGGGAGCGAAATGACAGGAGTTTAACGACGTTAATGTCTGCAATTTTCTCCGCCGGCTACGTTCCGCGTTATTCTATCGCCCTCCAACTTTGGCACGTGAATATTTAAGACTGCATTAGGTATAATTGAAATCAGGACTGTTTGAAACAGATCATTTGAGGCGGACGATCCCGGGAGAACGGAAAATAATTATTTTCAGTTTATAATAAAAACGCAGAGGACGAATGTCGTCTCATGGAATACTTGAAAAAAAAAAATTGATGGGTCTTCGAGGCTGTATATTATATCTACCGGGGATTTCCAAAAAGAATTTAACGGGAAGTTAACGCCGAGTATGAAGTCCGGTAGTAGGGTCCGTACTCATGAGCTCGCAGTGTCACTGAGGTAAACGAGGTTTAATGAGGGTAGGAGTAGTGGATGCCTACCTACCTACTCCTCCGGAAGCTGCATCGTGCGGCTAAGAGGGTGGCTTTTTCCCTTGAGTGCCAACAATGGTCTAGCTGACCGCCCGGGCGGTCACAATGGGTGGACAATTCGGTCACAACTCATGGCCGCGACGCAAAGGACCGTTTCCTTGAGCCAAGACGCGCCACGGGGAGGTCCTCTCCTCCGATGCACCCATCTTCCCTGCTGCTGCTGCTGCTGTTGTTGCCCATTTCCTTTGCCATATACCCCGCTCCTTGCTCCGCTGGTTATCTGCCTTCTCATTCTCATCCTCGTGTTTGTACAGAAAAGGACCGATACATCATCCTTTTCACAATTTGTCCCCTACCACAGTCGAGAAAACCGTGAAAGCTGTGGCTTTCATCCTACACAGAACGGTCTGCAGCAGAGCCTCGATTGTATGGACGATACGCGGGGTCGTAGAAAATCAATGATATTTGAGGGAAAAGATTACCGAAATAGAGTATATACTTAATTCCTTCCAATGTCAATATTCTTCACAAAAGTGTCAAATGTGAATGGGGTCAAGAAAGTAAAGATTGTTCGTAAAATCGAGATCCGAGTATATACAAATTTATCGGAGCCTATAGCACTCGGTGCACGATAGAATCCTGCACGCGGAAGCCATAAGCTACTTATCCTTTGGGGTTGGTACTCCGGTATAAATTTCCTTTGACTAAAGCCTGGTGCTACTCGTCGAAGAGGAAGTGTAGGTAAGACTGAGCTAGGCTCATCCACCGACGCAACGTTTCGCTTCTAAATTAGCGTCACTGGCGTGCTACCGGAGCTTAAAGTCCCGTGGGAAGCAAATAGCGAAGAAGATCGATAACCGCGAGTCCTTTACCGTTCACCGCACCATACCCACACCTTTGCCTCTTTCCTCCTGTCCGCCAACTCCAACACTGAATTATACCACTCTCTCGAGCGTTCTGTATGTCAACAATCCAACTCTAATTCTCAGCGTATTTTTGCAAGAAAAATGATTTAGAAAAAAAAAACAAGTGAGATCGTCATAATCCTGAGGCTATATTTTTTCTCGTAATAGCGGTGAATTCAATAGAATGAAAGTC
Organism: Clistopyga incitator; assembly: GCA_947507545.1. Classification (NCBI taxonomy): domain Eukaryota; kingdom Metazoa; phylum Arthropoda; class Insecta; order Hymenoptera; family Ichneumonidae; genus Clistopyga; species Clistopyga incitator. The sequence continues at coordinate 8,969,289 of OX382186.1, forward strand.
ATTACACAATTAAAATCAAGATCGAGCAATACGCCGCTGGCTCACGAGCGATAATTCTTATTATTATGAGAACATTGCGGGGGAGGGTGATGAAGAGAAAGAGAGAGAGAGTAGGCGCAAAATCCCCTCGAGGGACAGTATTATGAGGGGCATAATAAAGGAACAATTGTGAAAGCTGAGGGAGAAAGCTCGCGGTTCGTTGCTGAAACCACCCTGACAAACTAAACGAACCGGGACAGCTTGGCATTGATTTACAATTCGAAATTACTGCGCTATCTTCACGACAGCCCGGAGAGAGCCTTTCCTTCTAATGATCAGGGGATGCTGTACTGTATCGACCGTGAGATTTCAGTGGTGCGTCGCCCTTCCAGGGAGAGAATCTTCACTGTCAAATATATATACATACATACATACGTACCTACAGTAATATTGTCCGTGGCAACTGTATGTCATACGATGTTGGTAGCTCGTGTTTGAGTGAGGAGGTGGGAATGGGAGCAGGGGGGTTCAACGACGGCACTGAAGGGTGGAGATCGTCGATCATACAGCAAGGGATTCTATAGTACAGTGCATAGGTCGTATAGTGCGGGTCGAGTCTCTGGCATTGTCTTGCCGTCAGGAGCGTGCAAATATTGCCACGATGTCATCCTGAGAATAGAACGTAAATGGGTACAATGGAGACCGCTTGTTGCGTACACATCCCCGTGCGTATTAGTATGTGGGGGGGTGACCAGGACCAGTTGGACCAGTTGCAACTTCGATTATCCGTTGACATTTTTTCCGTATACAATCCGTGACGAAAATTTGCCCTCTGTTTTATTAAAACTAGTATGTGGTGGTAGGTAAATATATATATTTTTACCTTTCAAAAAATGAAGATTTTTTGTTGAATTTTGGAAAAAGAATACCGTACTGGTTCCATAACGCTCTCGTACACCATATTCAACGTATAGTTCAAAATATGTACGTTCACTCGTTGTCCCGGCCATTTGAGCTTTGATCCATGGAGCCCCAGGCACACATACCGTGTCATTGTTCATGTATAGAGCAACATACAGTGCTGTTCTAACAAGCAAACGTCAGCACGAAAATTTACACTAGAATAACCGAAACACGAGAAACGAGGGTCGTATCTATAGAAGGGAATCTTGCCGAGTCGGTCTGGTATATGTTATCCAGTTACGATAGAAGGTCTCGCCTAAGTGCAGCATATCCGACACATCCACGTGCTGTCGTGTTACGTACCAAACGGCCAACGTCCGATACTGCAGGCAATACCGAGAATATTGCAGTGTATTCGAGTTACAGATAGAGTTAACGGTGTGTTAGCTACATCTATTTGGGCACAGGTATAGGGTATGTCAGTTGTGAAACAAGGGTAAAGGGGGCACACCGCGTATATCCAGGACTGTAAGACGTACGTATGTATGCGGGTAAGTGGATAGTCAGGTACATCTGACAAAGCTCTCCATGCTCGTCACTCCTTTGACGTAACTGTAGATGTATTTCTACGCCGACAGTGAGCGCATCCCTCTATATATATTCATACCAGGTCTCAGTTTCATGCCTAGTTTCATGCTCGTCATTCCTCTTGCACTGGCCAATGCTAGTCAAAGCATTTTCACTGGTTTCCCTCGTGATACAGACACATGTATTTCGAGCACAGATTTTTCATTCATTTCATAGATAACTTTGTGTAACATGAAAAAATAAATATGTCGAGTGTACGATATTTTTAATATGCCAAAATCCCGAATAATGGTCCTCCAAAATGTTCGTCTCGATTTTACGTCGTAATATCGACATACATCGCAATGCGTGTTAATCGTTGTTGCTTTTTGGTTAATCGGGCATGTAAAATATAGATGAGACAAGTTAAGTCGTTCGGAAAGCACCACGAATAACTCACGAGAGATTTGCGAAATAATCCAGTAATGAGAATAAGCTGAAAAGCTGAGGAGAAATCTCTGTTGCCCATCTTTCGTGGAAGAGATAAAGATTAACGTGTCTCTATTAAGCCGATGGGAGAATCAAGGAGACGAGAGGAGCTTGTGTCTTGGCGACAACACCGGAGAAATTACGGCTCTTGTTCGAGTGTCTTTCGACTGTTTGGGTGGCTATATACATCTATATATATATATATCTACGTGTGGCAATAGAAACAGAGTCGAGAGACAGCTGAAATGAGAGGAAGTGGGAAGGCGACCCGTCGAATCGTCGGAAATGTACAAACGTTCTCTTATCCGCGACAAGATCTGACTTATACGAGCGTACCTGGCATGAATTAACCTGAATTCCCGAATTCTCGCGCCCCAACTATGCCCGTTTCTAATTTTCTTATCCTATCTCCAACTCTAATCTACCACGGCACGTACCCAGGGCACGTTCATAGGGGCTCAACACCATCCAGGTATCCTATGTCCTATACATGCACCACCGACGATACTCTTCTTCACAATGGCCTTCGCCTTATTTATAAAAACTGCGAAACCCAGGGGAAAAAAAAAAATTAAAACAAAAGGTGTGCACATAGAATTTTATTTTCTTGTTATGCAGCATGGCCCGGACCTTGGTGCGAAATTGAAAGATCAAAGGATTATATGCTTTTCCCGCTTCTATCTTGGAATTCTCATCCCGCTATGTTCCAGTTCTCTTTAATTAATATACCCATAACTATATATAGAAGCTGGGGTTGCTTTTGTTTCAATTATACTTTTGAACAATTATATTAGGGCCGCGATTACGATTAATTGTTTAATTCGAAAAAATTATGATTGGAAAATAAACAAATTCGAGAATATCGTTCGAATATTGTTTTTGGGATAAAATAAAAAAAACTTTTTGGGATCCTCAGTAAGGAAAGGACGCTTCACAAGGTCTCGGGTGAAAGAAATAATTAAGGGTTGGCCTTAAGAACATGTGGTGTAGGTATAGATAGGCGCCTTTTACCTGCACCCAATAGGAATCTCTTGGCTACAGAATACCGTCCACTACGCGCAGACAGTCACTCGAACATTCGAACCTTTTCTTCAAGCTGAAATTTAGTAACCCCTGCGGCGAACGACCACAGAGTCGCCTCTCTACGATTCTCTTTAGCTTTGGCAACTCCGCTCGGGAAAGAAGACTATCATCGTCGATACAGAACTTGGTTAGTGGCAACGCCCCTAAAAGAGTCATCGCTTCTTTCGTAAGGCCACCTTCGTAAAATCTACCGGGTGATTTTTAAGTACGGATAAAAACCTAATTAATCAATCTCCAACCCGTTTCTATACGATAATTGATCAAATTTATTCCGGTTGATAAACATTTTTGTGAAAAACAATGGATTCATTTGTCAAGCATTCTCAGAAGAATTAATTAAGTGTCCACGTGGTTTATGTAACATCGCATGTGCTCGTTTTTTTCTTTTCAATTCTTTTTCCATGAAAGAACCATTAAAAGTTGTGGGTGCTAACGACGAAATTGCGTGACAAATGCTGCTCGGCACTGTTCGTTCCGCGACGTTTCGCCAATTTTCTAGTTTTCTTCACAGTGTTTCTTTGCCTTTATTCATTCAAGCGTATCCGTTTCCTCGCACGAAGGAAAATTGCACGGGGCAGTCCTGACGTGCGAACCTGGCCGGAAGTTTGTCTCGAATTAATGGTCTCGTAGCATTGTCCTCGGAGTTTCGGGAAACAAGTAGTAGACGAACTTGGTCTGAACTTTACGCCTGGAAGCTCCACGACAACGAGGACGGTAAGAAGAACGATACATCCTCATATATAGGACACACTACAGGCTTCACAATCTCGGAGTCATGCTTGTTCACAGTTTCTGATACATGCTAAGTGTATATCTGGTATCTTGTACCAAGAATAAACAATAAAATGTGCAACGTCGACAAGGAGCCACTACAACTTTCCCAACTATTCTCTCGTTTCTTCAATTAAAATCCATATTTCCAATTATATGGAATTACACAACTACAAGCAGACTCACAAAGAATTGGGCTCTCAACCATCAGTCTTACAGTAGGCATTATATGCGTTTATACGTCTAGTATTAGCGATGCTAACCCGAAAGGATTATTATTTATAGTCCATAATTGACCACTCTTCGACGTCGATGATTTATATAACAACGCACTCAGCGAGAGCGAGGATTCTAAGCCGCGCGTGTGTAGTTATATACCAATGGAAGACCGTAAAACGTCAAGCTCAATTATTCCAAGAGCCGGGCGAACAAAGCAGGGCTGCCCAAAGGACGATATGATTTACAGCAAAAGTTACAACACACGTGACGGGACCATCCTCGATTATGGTGCAAACCAAACACTATAATATTGTTCTAATCGCATTTCTAATTTTAGCGTTGATTATAATCCTAAATCATGTGTGACGCCGTTATTCTCCTCGTGTTAAGAGGCACGTACATACTTGATAGAGTATTTTTTTTAACGCTATAGCTTAAAACTTCCTCTTCGTGTATCGATCGTATGGTATTGCCGGGCTCAACGTGCAGCTGTTTAGAAACTACGCCTTCCGTAGTTTTTGTGTCCAAGGAAACGGACCATCTTCAATCACTCTGCACTCGGTAATTATTCGTCGCCTCGCAACGCTGTAAAGGCGAGAAATATAGGAAGGAAAGGGGGGAAAAAAATAGGAGCGCGTGCTCCAGCGGGATACCGGAATGGGACAAGATGAGTGTCAACTCACACGTTCTCGGGTGCTGGGAAAACTATCCACTGCTTTACAAGTCACCGAAATGCTATAGCCGCGACTAATGTAAATGAAAACACGGGAGAAAATATATAGGCGGAGAGATGTCGCTGTATCTTAGGAAGAGCTTTTTTTTCGAAGGCTCCGCAGGTCCCGAATAGAAGAGAAAGTATTCCTTCTATCGTGAACGAGGTAGACATGCTTTTAGTTTGTCTCTATATATTGATATCAAAATCGGTTGCCAGAACTGGCAGCTCTTCGAGCCAGGAATTAGTCGATTGACCATTCCTTACATGGGACGGCAACAAATTTGTTATAATGAGTCTTGGTCCAAGTGAAATACTAATTTGGCCCGGTGAGCTAGTGCCCGCGCTATCACCGATGTTTTTACGTCCTGGGCAGATACGGTTATGGTAATGCATCGTAATGGATACAGGATTTGGGGGTTTTGGAACGGTTATGGTTCTCCACTTGGAGAGTGAGCTGACTGCCGATTTTCGCGATAAGACTCGAATGACACCTCTCTAACGACCTACCCAGAAATGCTAATGTCCACAGGTAAGAAGTCGTTATCCGTCGAACAAGAAAGATAAGGCAGATGCGGCATAAGCGTCAAGATAATATAGATCGGTTGCCACTTCTTGAGGCCAGGTGTTTTTGGGCTCATTCAAATCGTGCATCAACGGACGTGGGAGCTTTTCCAAAGCTCAGGCAGCTAATTGATATTTTTTTTTTTATTCGTAGGAAAATATTACGGAACTGTAGATAAATCTGGCCGTGATCGAGCTCAACTGACGATAATCTCGGGACCTGTTGCAGGTATTTAATTCCGCTTCTGAATAAGAAAAGGAAGATTGAAAGCTCCTCGACATATTTTGCTCATCTCCTCTAATCACTGAGGCTATAATCCTCATACCGATCGTTCAGGACATGACGCGGTAATAGGAACTTAATTTATGACTAAATTCCGTGGGATTTCCTCGACACGTGTTGGATCTATTACTTTTCAAGAGATTAATCGAACCTCCGCGCGAAGTCTTCTCCGTACGTTCACCAGACCGTACACTTCGTCAGGCTTCCTCCGTTTCGCTGCGCGGTGAGGTCGACATCTGCCCGAGTCATTCTCCGTAATGTCAAGAGCACGTTTCATCGATTAATATACGTCTTCTGTCGTCGTTGTCCTATGCTTCTTCAGGAACGAAAGGCCACCTCGAGCACCGAATATCTATCTGGTCGCTTTACGGGATTCGAAATTTCCGACTCTAGCGCATGTAATCGAAACTTTCGCGTAATCGGGACAAGATGTGTCCAATCGATATTATTACAAGGAGAACTTTTTTAAAATTGGAATCTATTTCATTTGATCGAATTTCATTTCAAAAAGCACTTTGAAAAAAAAAAAAAGTGTAACCATAATAACTGAGTGTCACCGACCAAAACGATTTTATTATATACATTCACCAGCAGCACGACTTCCACGCGAAAGAACATTGCAAATAAAACAGCATTTGGTACTCGAACTGCAAGCAAACTTAAAATGTACCTGCACAGGTATAGATGGTGCGAAATGGTATGAACTAAACAAAGTTACTTTCCGCTTCACCAGGAAGTAACCATCCATCAAGTGAAAATGTTGTTTCCGCGGGTCTGACGTTTATAGGACGGTAAATAGTGGTCAAAGTTTGCACGAGTCTGTCGGCTGTCCCTCTGCCCGGCTCACGTTTTTTTTTTTTTTCTTTTTTTTTTCCGTTTTCGAACCCTCGACCATTCTCGCTCGTTTACCTCTGCAAACCGCGTGACCGAAGTAGCTCCGGTGAATTTGCGGCTAGGAGAAAAACGGCACGGTTCATTGGCACGATCGGAGACTCACTTCGGTGTATACTTATGCCTACTGTGTATATTGGTTTTTGAATTACGTGCGACAAAACCACTGTCCTCGAGTGCTCGCCTCTTTTTTCGCCGGTTATCGGCATGGAGAGAATGAGTTCCGGTAAATTCGACTTATGGCCAAAGATATTTCAGTCAGTTTCTTATCTGCCGCTCTCAAGTGTATGTGCAACGTAACTTGAAGTTTTTTTGCTCCTTTCTCGTCACTTTGAGAAGCAACACTCGAGGGGACGGCGACAAGGTGGTCGACGGAAAGATCGGCTGCGAGAGAAATGCCCCTGCACATCGCGCCGCCTGGAAAAGTAGCATCCGCAGAGTAGCGACGTAGTCGTGAGATTTCTCGTGAACCGGGTGATTAAGAACGAGTGACATGTGCCACGAAATTCGAAGCCTCCGGCTGAGAGTCAAGCAAATAAGACCCTCCAGGCTCTTCGAGGCCCAGAGACGTCGAAAGACTTATGGCTGCCAATGGGATAGACGTGTGTTCGTGTCGTAAGCACCCCATATATGTTATATATACGTAAGGCCTATTTCCTATACGTGTGAGACACACATCCTTTATGTCGAAGTTTGGTATTTTTGGATCTTCCGGGTCAAGGTCGGGACGTGAGCTGATGCGGCACATTTTTTCTTTTTTTTTTTTTTTTCCTCAAGTTCACAGGGACACGATATATATTTTTCATATATATCTATATGTCCGCTTGCTCTCTCGATTGGAGCCGAGAATATGAGATGAGAATAGTAATAACGGAACATCGTCAATATTTTAGCGAAACATCTGACGGCCTAGTGAGATTTTTTTATTCAATAGGGAATTTAATGAATTCGCGTTGCCCTTAAAAATAAAGGAAAAATTTAAAGCGTTGCTCGTGTTGAATTTGATGGAACGCTTCCGCACCTTTAGGCACCGATGCTCGGTCACTTAAGAAATATTCGTAGTACGTACGCTCGTAAGAGAGTTACCTACGACGTGAGCTCTCAAAACCGTCCGGGAGTAATCATTGGTTCCGTCAGTGTGCGGCAGTGCTGCTAGAGACGGGCGGTCCCGGGCGTTTAGCGTTTCACCGTTTAGACGTTATAGACCGCGTGTGCCGCCGCGGAACGTTCGTCGTCCTCGACGCGCCGCTGTGTAATTTGAACTAAGCCGTACGGCCTCTTAAACAGATAGCAATTCCGAAGATTGACGTATTTAAGAGAGCGTGAACACCCACTTTCGTTCAGCGCTTTATGTACTGCTATATACTTGATCGTTTCTTCGTCTTCCCGTCCAAAGTGGACAATCGATTGGTAGTTCTCGCGATGCATATCCGGAGAATTAATAATATCATTTTGCAGGACCCTTTCATTTTCCTATCAAGCCCTAATCGGTGAAGCCCTCTTTCATTCACTCAGACCCATGAAATACAGGCGATTACCACAACAACAATGGTCGTCATTCAAACGATCAGAATAGAAATGATTTTTGTCATTGTATTATTTATCTTTGACTGTCGTAAGCGAAAATTATTTACGAGTTATAGCTAATATAAATATTAAAGTCAAGAGTGATTAGATAATGGATTCTTTATCTACAAAGTTACGGAGCGTTGGCAGAAGTCTCCGAAAGTTTTGAGGCTCTTCTCAACGTTATATCGAATTGATCCTCTTGGTTTTCTTGTTGGAGGGAATCAACCAAGTTCTGGAAAACTTCCATCGGAGTTCCGGACGATTGATCGATCGGTTATTGTTCGTGTATGCATAGCGGCAACGAGATGAAACAATTTTCTTGATTAACATCAACCGCGTTGGGTTAGACGGTACGGGAGCCAGTGGTTCGGACGGAGAAATATTTCCGGATGTCTCCGACAATGTTTGCGTCTCCATTCTCTCGTGCCCCTCGCCTGTAAAAAGCAATCCTCTCCAAGTTCATCGTCTCGTCTCCAATGAAACTTTAGTGTTTCTCCCCCGCAATCAGGAGTCTGTCACCTGGAAATAAAGTCCCTCTTTCATGGGTTCGTTGCGATTGTGTGGATGTCTTGCGTGCACACAGGTATACCAAAATCCATCTTGTCGATGGTGCGCTGGTATACCTGGAAAACGGGTCCAGACGCTTCGTGTAACCATGTGTACGTGTGACTGAGTCTGTGGGTCCTGTGGATTCGGAGGGTACGATTGTGTACCGGGGCATTGCTGGCTCCCACAAAAGAGCAAGTTCACATTGTGGTGCGATATATAGCCTAAGTGTCCCCAAAGCGTCCGGAATTGCTTGGAAATAGGCAAGACCTCCGGGATTCCTGCTGCTGCGTCTACAGATGAGCGTCCTATGTATGCGTGCTTTTGCACTGGCTATATGGAAGGGAAATATATGCTTCTCTCTCGTCTTCGGCCCCCGACAGCGGTCCTACTCATTCTCAGCGTCTTCGCTGTGTATACGCGATTCCCATATTTCTAATACACGCACAAGACGGCGTTATTCGAAGCCGGGTCCCATTATACTACCTGCTGGCTGACAATGGGCCAGCTGAAGGACCGACCAAAACATTGAGACATATCCCTTGTTGTTCCTGTCACCAAGGGCGAAGGGAGAGCCCACCCCGTCGAAACCCGCGCACTGATCCACGACACTTTTGTCGACTCTATAGTAGATCCGGATATTATTACGAAAATATTTTGAAACTCATTGATCGGGTCCAAACCGTGCACTCGGCAGAGCAACAGGCTAGAATTAAAAATCGTTCCCTCGAGCGCGAAAAAATATATATATATATATATAACTAAATGCTAAATAATTCGTTTTATTCACCTCCACACCATCCATCGATTGTGGGTAGAATGGAAATGTCATTGCTCATATTGCGTGAAAAATATTTACCTCTCGATGGCCCTCAAACCATGTGCCGTTGCGCATTTGTCCATTGACTGTTATGCTTTGTAATATGATGTCTAGGTATGTACCCACAGGATAATACTACGCTTTTTGTCTGTTTTGTCACCAACGCGTAAGGAGATACGTAGTAAGATTTCGTGAGGATTATTTGATCTTTTGGTGCTAGATTTTGTGGGATATTCGGGTGAAAGGCTTTGGTTATAGCAGCTGCATTTGTGAAATTTTATCGAGACGTTTGTCGAATGCTGGTCAAGGTTTGAATGGCGTCTCTTCGAGTGGATTTTGTGTCCGAGCCTCTGTCGATCGTAGTAACTTCGTAAAGCCTGGTCATACGGTCATTTCGGAGCAGGATTTTTGCACAAATATCACATTAATAATTATTTATGCATAATAAATTGATGTTAACAAAATGTGCCCTCTGGGACAATCGAAACCACAACTCCCATATTCTCTAACGAAGTTCAATCATAGCGAGCTAAGGAATATAGTAACGGGATAGCGAAGGGCTTGGCATATCTCGTGCACTAGGAGATATGCAGTAATGTCGGATCGCAGGGTAGACATCCGAAATGCCTCAAATCCCTGGGTTGGACCGCGGAGTCACGAATGCCAATGCTACGAACGGCAGACATACGGCAAAGGGTGTAAAGCATCGATGCATGTGCGGAATCACGGGAGCACGAGAGCCAAACGCATCGTTGACCGATCGATCGATCGATCCTCCGGAACTTTCCTCCGGCTCGCTACGACTGATCAGTGATCTCGCGACTGAGTACGCGCGCTGAATAGTCCCGAGTGTCGGACTATTCTGCCTCGTGGTACCGGACAATGCGCCTTCAGTGGCGTATCAATTTTAGAAATTGGCTCATGCACCCTCACGTACAATTCCTACATCATGCGCCTCTCTACCTGGACTTGCTTTTTTTGTTTTTCAGTATCGCCATTCTCTTCCTCATCTCGCTTACGGCCGAAATATCGTTTTTCTCTCTAAATTGCACCGACAGTCGTGTGCACTTTCTTCTCGATTGATGCTTTTTTCTCTCGCTCAGCAGTATACACATTGTTTGACGAAAATTCAACAGGAACAATGCTTTTGGTTTGATGATAGAAAAAAAAAAAAAAAAGTAAGTCAGCTAAAAGGCCGAATAGCGATGTATGAAAAATGAATGTGAAACCGGCTAGACAGATCCGCGCGATCGTTCAGCTTTTCAACCTGAGCGACTCATCGGCTAGCGAGATCGATTTAAAAGCCGTTAAATATCGCGTGAGTCCGAGGCTCTCTTGCCTGATGATTCGGTATTTATGCGCGCACAATGCCGAAGAAATTGGCTTTTCGGAGGTCACCCCGTGGCTCTGGGTGCGCACTAGGAGGTCCGCTCTCTTTTTCCTCGCTCCAATGCCGCGGCCTATATCTACCGACGCAGCTTCGATATTTTTCAGGACCCTCTGCATGTTTTCACCAAGGGTATCCCATCACCTGGCGCTCCGACTCTCATGAATAGAAATGTTGCTTTGGGACCAGAGTGAGAGAGAGAGAGAGAGAGAGAGAGAGAGAGGAAAAAACGATTATTGAAAAGTCAACGAGTCTGGAGCCTCGATTAATCAATAAAGTTTTTTCTAGATCGTAGAAGTTTTTTATGATGGCGGTAACAACGGGAGATCTTTCGGTACCTCTGGAGAATCGGGCGCCCCAAGCCGACAATCAACGTCGGGAATAACTCCACAATTTCGTAGACCAAAGTTGATAAAGACGTTTATCTACAAGTGCCTTGGAAATATTAAACCAAACGTTGATCCTCTTTGGGAATCGCTGGAATTGCGTCGTCGTTCGGGCGACGCACGCATTTTCAATCGGCGCCGAATAAATCCCCAGGGGATATGGCGGGACAGACGGGGAGATGCGTGAATTCCTACATTCCTTGCCATTTAGCGCGTATCGCCGGTGAATCGGGAGTTCTTTATAGTCGGCAAAAACAATCAAAACGAAGCCGCGACGTTTTCGAAGTGAGAAAAGGGAGGCGAATCCTCTTGGGAGCGGCAAATTCACGGTGAGCGTGAGCTCAGCGAGTATTCTCGCACGCGGTCCTCGAAAAAGGAGAAGAGCGAGAGTCCCGAATCGTCTGACACGAAGTCGATTGTGAAGAGTGAGTCGCGACGGGCTCGCTTTCTCTCTCACCAAGACACCAACCACCATTGCCACCTGAGCTGCTTTGATCCTTCAGGAGGACGCGCTGAAGGATCTCTTCCATCATTCTCAAGGGAACTCTTTAGTCGTGAAGCAAAAGTGCCTCATGCCCTCGCCAGTTCGATCATAAGAAGTGAAAATAAATTGGCGGATTGACTGACTGTCCGTTGGGAATAAAGAATCGGAAAACTTTAACGAGAGGTGTGTAAAATTTAGCTACGATAGCTTTGATAAACCGCTACATCGCTGTAACATTCATTGTCGTATACTTATATTTATATATTTCTACTATCCACATGTGTTATTCCCAATTGATCGAGCTACACTGTTATTATGTTATATCACTAAAACGAAACAAAGTACATAATCTCTAGATTCGAATCTAGAACATGTTATCGGCACTCCGTAGGAGAACAGCACAAAAGAAGAGCTATTATTATTATTGACCTTCTATAGAACTATAGAAGCGTACTATAAAGGCAAAGTAGAGAGTCATCGCGTATCCGCGTGTCTATCGACATTTCAACGTCGGAATAGGCAAAGGAGAGGGGAATAATAATTGCCGAAACGCTTCAACGCGGCACTAGACGCACTCTTTACCATCCGTGAGTACCCGTGTTCGGTATCGTGCAGCTTTGGGGCTGTCCGTTCGACCTTATTTCCCAACGCGTTTATTGAAATGTCAACGCTTGAACTATGCCCGTTACCACGGGATTGGTGAATAATATGCTGCGTAAAGAGGCGCGACAATGATTATACCGTAAAGAATTTTCGTGTTATACACGGTATATTATTGTTCCACCAATTTCCCGGTACAGTCGATGCTCGCAACTTTTCGATGACAACATTCAAAGTCCCAATCGCGTGGCGTTATTGCGATATCAATAGGAAATGTTAAAACCCTTGACGCAAACTCGTTTAATAGCCAACAGAGAGAGAGAGAGAGAGAGAGGCTCTCTTTAGTCCTGCCAAGTTCAGTATATCACACCGTTCGGTGCTGGAGGACTGGAGCTCACGAGGGATTATGTACAAGGTTCTCCCGCCAAAATAAATCCGCCGGTGGCGTCAGTGGCGATGCTCCAAAGATACTAGGCGGTGTCCCAACTTTTTAAGGTTTAGTCAGCAATGCAATCGGCCGGCCGCTCGAGCGTGAGGCTCTCTCGGCCGCGCAAGTAATCCGGTTGCGTTCGCCCGATTGCGTTCTTTCGACATTGCGCCTCCGGAGTGAGCCCTGGGCTGTAATGCCAGTAGATACTCAAACTCTTTCGCCCTTTTTCAGTTCCTCTCTCTGAAACATGAACCTGTGCCACTGGACATACGATGATTAAACTCTATTCATAGAGAACTGAGACTTAGCGAAAATGTGGGTAGGGCAGCGTTTTTCGTTGCGCATGGACGAGCAGGAAGACCCGAAGATCCTTTGATGTCGCTGTGCAGCAATTCGTCGCGAAGCTGGACTACCGCCCTTCCTCGCCCTCTTCGCATGCTTCGCAGTCTGTAAAAAGCCCCAATTCTATATATACCTGAATCCATACTATGCTTTTACTTTGAGGATTATTACCGTCGCTCTTTTCTTCTTCCATTTCAAGCGACTCCTTTTTTTCTTTTCTCCCCAACATACACTTGTAATAAGATTCTGCGGATAAACTGATAATGGGAAACTTCGTTTGAAAAAAAAAAAAAAAGGGAAGAAAAAATACCGGACAACTACAGGGGGAGGAAAATTTGATACAATTTTTCATGCGATTTCGAAACCTCAATACGTGGAGCGTTAGGAAGGTAGAGGAGGATGAGGAAGCTGGGATGGCGCTGCGAATGAGCACTCAATTATGTGAATAACGTATCGCGAGGTCTGACACCCGAAAACGCCCAGGAAGACTTTCTCGCCGGCGAGACCCTCGAATATAGTGCATGCACCGAGCGAGATACTATTTACTGTTCTAGAAGAGCCAGAGGACCGAGATGCAAGGGCGTTTCCGCACAGGGGTCCTATTGGACCACGATATATCCGCCTGCGAGAACCGCCTTCACTTCTTTTACATACAAAGAGCAAAGTAGCGAGTGAGAGTGAGATCACAGGGCGGTTTGCCTCTTTTCAACACTCTGTCTTTCTGCCCCGTGTTAGCCTCACTTCTCAGGGTTTTATATATCATTGTTTTCTTTTTCGACACATTAATTTTCTTCCTCCGTTGCCGTTTCGCAGTCTTCTCTCCGCAAACCCGCCCTGATATGGCGCCGAGTTTGTTTGCATCGACTGATGGACGGCCCACGTTTCCGAAATTCCGTGAAAATGGTTGTGCACGATACTGGGTTGCTCGTCCTCTCCTCAATTTATTTATTTCCCTTCGCCACGAACCTGCAATATATGTACACCAATATATCATTAGATTTTCCATGTCAACGAGAAGTGAAAATAATTTGATTAAGTGTTCCTTCGGGGTTCGGGTCACTGGGTCCCTTTGAATAAGCCATTTTCAGGTGTCCCAATCTCTGGGACATGTGATAATAGGTAGCGTTCGTCCTTACGGTACACGATGACGAAAACCAGCAGCATCAGCGGAACCGGAGGGAAGCAGCCAATGTACAGTACGTACACGCAGCCGGAAACTACCTCGGCAAATCTCAAGTTATGAGACGTCTCTTCTGGGCTCACGTACTCGACTAGTCGTTGCAGCTCGTTAGGACTTTCGGTCGTTTGCTCGGGCACCGGCGCGACTGAGCGCGCGCGCGCGGCTTCTCCGGAGATTCCGGAGACTATACCGCACCGTTCGCCAATCCCCGGCGCGTGTAGTTTCGCGGAATGTCCTATTCAAAGAGAGAAGTCGGAGCGAGAAAGAATGAGACATATAGAGATAGGAAAACCCGAGAGATGGAAGACCGGATGATAAAGGGGTGAATAAGAGCTAGGATATAGCGTGGAAAAAAAAAAAAAAAATGTCTAACCGAGAGGAAGAAAAAGAGACGGAGGAGCTGCTGTCAAATTGGCGGGTAAAGACCTCGCCTTAAAGGCCGAGGCGTGACTGGCATAACAGTGGAACCGACCTCTCCAGGACCTCTCCTCCTTTTCTTCTTCGTACGCTGCTGAGTACCTAAGCAAATATTCCACGGGTACTCGTAACTCTCTCTCTCTCTCTCTCTTCCTCTTGCTCATTTCTTTTTCACTTTTCCTTCTTCTTCGAGCTCTCTCTCTCTCTTTCTCTCGGGATTTTCGAACGTTTACGTACCAAGGTATAGTCAGGTTCCCTATGCGACGACGTGCACACACAGCCACGACGATAAGTCGCGAATGAAATCAGGCAATTTTACACAACTTTGTAGCGCTTTATAGTCTCCGAGCAATTGAACCCATCGGGGGACTCATACACGGTACGCACTTTTATAATCCGTTATTTTTCGTTGAAAGAGCTCGGGTCACTCTTAATTATAGGTTAGTGAGAATATTGCGAGGTTGAAGAATCTCTCCGGGCATATAATATACACTGCGCTATAATTATCCGTTGAGGGCTCACGCGCGCTTATGTGTCCACGGTGTGCGTTGTGTGCGTTGTTGTCGACACAAGTGCCGGGATATGATGCGTGGCGCGAAACATTTCCAAACCTCGGGGCCCCCACGAAAATCATCTATTTCGATTCGTGTTTTTGGCTTTTAGCCTATAAAGGCTTTGTTTTAGGTTGATTTAATGTATCCGCCGCGGTTGTTCGTGAGTGGCAGAGGAGACTCGTGGTCGCACAACTCAAAACACTGAGAGCCTTTTGATGTTTCCCTGCCATTATACAACTGAGTAACGCTCGTTTTACAGATCAAGCGAGCACGATACAATATAGAGCCGGCTGGCTTTCTGGACTCCATAGCATTATACGACCGCAGTCTGCGGTGGAAAACTAGCATACACGCTAGTACCATTCGAGTGGAGGAAGCTCCATGTGCGAAGCTTTTGCTGCTGTCGTACGCTTTCCCTGCGAGCGTACACTAACTGTGTAATGTGTGCGGTCCGCATGGGCAATAGCTACCACTGTTTCTCTCCAGGGTTGGTTCCTCCACTTGCCCGGATACCCAACGTATTTGCGGTACGTTTGCTGTATCGAACTGAATAATAACTAATGTACGCCTTCCGCATAGATGAGTAATACGACTAGCTTCCGAGCGTTCTAACACCGCACACATTTTCCAAACTGAAAACCGATACTGCGGTCACTTGCTATACGTACCCACATGAAAATGTATTTACGTTTCAACAGTTATACGCTTCCTCCCAGAGTCAATCGATTCCACAATATTCTTCTTTTTTTTTCACGCCTCACGGGAAATTTATATTATTTTACCTTTTTTTTTCGCTGAGATTTTGCTTCAAAAAATTCTAGCACTGAAAATTCGTTGTATATCCGGATAAAATTTAATGGACAAGAGGGCTGTCATTAATCGCAGCGTGGGTACCGAGTTGTTCTTAATTGACAACATTGTACTTACTAAACTATTATCGCCTAGACGCGGGTGCTACTAAACAACTCGTTAATCCTTCATAAATCACTCGGTGTTGAGCGTGCTAGCAGCATTGGCCACACGCTCGCCATTCTGTTCTCTTCGGGCGAGAAATGCGTACAATATGTACCGCTTGAATGTTTTGTGTAACGCGAGACACGTTACTAGACGATTTTATGGATTTTATTTTTATTTTATTATTTCACCGGAAAGATGATTCAGGATTTTTCGTGATTGAACGCATTCGAGTCAATGCGATTATTGTTGCACCGATCCGACACATTGCTATTGACGATTAAAAATAACGGGACTCCTTCGGCTCCTCTGCTCCTCCTTCAAGAGGCCTGACGCCTTTTCGCTGTGTCGGTTATACGCTGACCAAGCCGCGGCTTGACTGGCTGCCCGCCACATGACCCGCTCGCTGACTCTTTGCGCTCAGGCATTGAAATTTAATTGCCCTCTCGAAACGGCCTATAATTATAACGTCGCGATGGGTGTCAATTATTATACACCACGTATAATCCGCGCATCACGGAGTTTCCAGGCGCGAGTGACAGGAGAGCCTGTCACACGGTACGCGCATGTACTCATATGGAAATACGTGTCGGGATTAAGCGTGTATTTGAGAATCATACACCGGAGTCCATTCGCCTGTTAAGCCACGTCACGAGTAACCTGTCATCTGTTTGTTTCGAATTAGAATGCCTTTGGTCTTACTGCTACATCAACACTCTCATCTATTAACCCGTTTACTCAACGATTTTTTTTTTCATGGGAAAGTTTGAGTCTGAACATGAGAGCCGGTGCCTCGAAAAGGCGATCAAAACGGTGGAAAAAAAAGGCGCCCCGTCACTCTGATATTATTTTTTTAGCCGGTGGTGCCCTGGCGGCGGAATTTTTATCGCTCCGCGCATTTTCGTGGCCTGTTCTCGCTGCTGGTATTAGACTGATTTAATCGGGAATAATTCACGCTTCGAATGGAAATTCTATGCCGCGATCCGCTTATCTTTTACGTGGCGGTAGATCGTTTCCGGGCTATGTACGAGTTTTGTGCTATATAATTTTAGACGAGAGGCAGATTGAACACGCTTGCGGGTAGACACCTGCGAGAACGCACGAGGAGAGAGCATCGTTGCATCTAATATGACTTATTTGTTCCAGTGACTGGCTCTTTAAATCTGATCGTTAGTCGTTCAAGTGGCAACTCATTGAGAATATGGCGAGAAAATATGTGAGGTCAATAATTGGGATGATATTTATTATTTTATCGGAATATAACAGACAGGGGCTCAGGAGTGCGAGAGCATGAAAATCGGGAGAACGATCAACGAGAAACCCTGGAGTTAGGTAAAGTTGAATGTTCCATTTTTTATAGCTAGTCTCGGAAGGAGTTTTGAAATTCTCTTACCTGGCTGTGCTCGGCTGGTTTTTAGCCCTTGTACACTGGCTGGTCTCAAGTAGATCCAGCCGCTTTTTGCTCCGCTGGAATCTTGATAAACTTATAGTACTTGTATCATGGTATACCGAGTGCCCGAGAGCCAATTTCAGGGCAATCGGTGCGGTCCGTTTTCGTATACTGCATCATATATATATGCACAATGTATAGATGTATACAGAGCTATATATTAAGCGCAGAGAACACCAAGAAGGCATATTTCCATGCGCCCGGCACAATCCGTTGCAGGTGCACCGAACGAGCTACCAGCCCGCGCAGGTTATTTAGGATGCATTTTGCATTAATTATTTAAACGAGGCAAACGCGTTGCCAAGATTATCATAAATTACCGGAGAACGGGTGTTGCCGGCGCTGCTTTCTCGTCGTTGTACTCGTCCTTTGCTGGGTACACGTCAGACGACGACTTCATTGAGGTATGCTAAAAGCACCCGAGTTTTACGAAAAATTGCCTCAAGTTAAACGACTTCACAGATAAACGCTGTTCATGATTTTCTTTTTTTTTTTTTAAATAAAAAATGCATCATTTTACATTTGCCATTACGACAATTTTCTTTTTTTCTTTTTCAGTCTTCTCAAGATGACAACAGCCATTTAGCGGAAGACAGAAAGCACATAAGGAGAATGACGGACGTAGAGCTAGTAAAATTTCGCGTTGTCAGCAGAATCCAGCGGAACTTTTGCACCGATGGAACACGTGAGATAGACACGGCGAAGTGGAGCTATATATAGTACAGGAATTCTAGCTGGTCGTGGGTATGGCTTGAGAGCGAGCGAGAAGGGTGAAGATGTCTGCTGGCGTGGCAATGTCGTCGGCTACAGGAACACAGAACGATGCCGAAGGCGAATCCACCGGATTATCGGCCATTGTTGTTATTATACGTCTTCGGTGTGAAGGTAAATTATGCATGTCAGTCCAATAGCAAATGGTGTTTAAATATTTACTTGAGAAATAAAAAAAAAAAATATTACTCACCCAACGATAAGCCGAGCCTAAAGCCAGTGCCGAATAAATCCCAATGTAATTAATGAAGTTATTAGAGTCGTTAAGCCCGAATTCGTCGTAATGACTATAAATTTAAGTTATTTCCTTGAGAAGACGCGTAAATGGCAATCAAATTATAATTAGAAACGCCATATACAAATCCGTTGGAAACTTCTCGATATGTACGTGTTACCATCATCAATCATCGTCAGCTTAGTTTTCAGATTCGACGACTGCGCGGAGACGCGACGGCAATTTTCTCTCGGCTCTGCAGAGTGTGAAGAGATTACGATGGCGCCACGACCGCGTTTTCTTCTCGTCGTGAGAAACGTCCCTTCTTGGCACGATGACGTTCCCGGGATTGCTTGCAGACGGATGGACGGAGTTATTTCCTCGAGTTCCTCGGCTTACGGAAAATACGCGACGATTGAGAAAATAAAGAATGCCAAGTAAAAACGAAAATGCCACCAAAAAACAAAAGAAAAAGAATCGATGAACAATAGTAAGATTGATTTTTGTGTACATATTCCGTAAAATAATGAAAAATAAAATAAAATAAAATGAATGATAAATCATTTGTTGCTCAGCTGAAAATCATAGCAAAGAAGCGGTTTGATTGAAGCTGGTAAAGCGTCGGAATTCTTGTCGGAGGGGCTGTAAATGGAGAACAAGGAATTTTAGTGCCCCCGTAGCTAGCGCTTAAAGTACCGCAGTACATCGAGTTCTCGTCGGTAGTATAATAGAGGCAGCAGCGAAAGCGCGGCGAAACAACGAGAGAAGCGTCTAAAAGGAAGATGGTACTTTCCGAACGAACGAAGGGTAAATTCAATTGGACAAATCTGAAATGGCTTGTTCGGACGGAGCGACCTGGCGGCTGGTTCCAGACAGTCCGAAAGTCCGCAGGGCACGATCTCCCACAGTTAATGGAATGGCCAATGTGCGAATACCGTGCATACACACATCGCTTCCCTTTCGGAGGTTGAGAGCACATGCCGTACGGTTATACAGTCGACAGTGCTGTAGTAAAGCACGAGCGAAACTTCCAGGAGGATAATTCAGGCGTGCTTCGAGCACCACTCGGGCATACGAGTAAGAGATGGCCCGCGGGTGCGATTCTCGTTCCCGTTACCACAGTCACACGATATTCCGAATGCAACTCCATACATGTGCGGTACCGCAGAAGCAACAGCAACAGCACCGGCACCGGCAATCTCGTGAAATAATTTGTTTACGTGCGAACGATCCCGTCGGTGAAAAGTTTCAACGAAGCCGCACGATACTGAAGAGGATGCGAATTTACCCGCCAGAAAACCGTCAAATCGACACAGCCGCGATGGAAAACTGTTTATCGAGATGCAACTTCTCGCAAGCCGCTGACTGTGAACATTTCGTGAAGCATTGAAATCAATTCAGTGGCGCGTGTATCGGCTCACCGAGTTTAACTGTAAGCGCAGATGCTAGAGACCGGCTATCGGTATATGATTAGTCCATTAATTTTATGACCGGCAAAAGACTTCTCTTTTTAGAGACGACTCGGCACTTGTGCGAAGCCCCGAGTCGATCCGTTAAATCTGGCAAACTGTGGCCAGCAGTCATTCGCTTCGCAGGGTGGTCCAGACTCTGTAACTGTCCTTGACGGTTTATCGGTTAACCGTGAGGCTTCTGGCCACTCTCCGATGAGCTCTGGCTCATTTTCCACGAGCTTCTTACGTGCCGCACAACCAAAGCTATGTATATCGCACGAACTATCCACTGGAGTGGCTCTCCACTTGGCCGGACGAGAGCTCTGCAGATTCCGCTGTGACTTCGAGTAGCCGAGGCTGTCTGTCTGGCTTATCAACATCAGACACGACGACACACGAGTTTGGAGGAAAATTTAATGCTTTTAAACGAGCTCCGATTATCGCGGCTGCACCTCCATAAAATAATACGTCGGCACCTGACACATTTGGTAAAAAGTATATATATACAACTAGCGGCGTATCCACAGTTGAATTTCGTCACCTCGTGACACTATGAGGTTTAATAACTGGTTTGATTGCGGATATCGCATAACGATCAAAAATGTTTTTCTCGACAATCTCATTTTATAATCCAAGTTGCGGGGCAGATATGCACCTGGTGCGAGACTTAATTAACGTTAAAACCACTCCGCGTCAGTGTGTGAGAAAAAAAAAAAAAGATTTAATCGATAGTATATATATTGCGATGTGTGTATGAGGTCGTGGGCCTCGTCGTCGTCGTCGTCGACGTTCGGAATGAATATTCATTGGTACTTTTCCAGAGCATTTGCAGTCCCCTATGTGTTGCGAATAACGCGCGCCACCCGTCCTCGACCCGATTGTCGAGTACGAGGCAGCAAGTGCGAAACCCTCTGGCAGCGTTCGAGCAGCTGCGCTCGCGTTGTGCGTAATATGTATCGCCGGAGCGCGGAGACCAGTCTGCAGAGACACACGAGGACCCAATGTTGTCCGTGGCGGTGGTGGTGGTGGTGGTGCTGCGGCTCGCGCTGCAGCCCGCGGTAGCCCATGGGGCCCATTACCAGCCACACGATAAACAGGAATAATTATATCCACTGCAAAAAAGTCGAATTTATTCGGAGCTTTTGTACAGATATACTATACGCAGTATGGCATGCATAATTACCGAGCGTAAAAAAAAAAAAAAAAAAAAAAACGTAACAAAATATATATAAGAGAAGGGAAGCTACTCTCGGCAGGGTTCTGCGAGCCGTGAAAGCATCCAGACGTGGGAGAATGAGGTAAGAAGAAAAAAGACGTCAAGAGGGAAGAGAATGAAAAAAAAAAAAAAAAAGGACGTAAATGAATAATCCGCTTGAAACAAAACGACACGCATTCCTCGCACTCGCCAGTACACAGCCAAAAGTTAATTACGCGTTACACGCTTTTACCATTTAATCTCGGCTGAAACCAGCGCACGAAATATAAGGAGACGGACGGAGGTGCTGGCTCGAGAAACACCGCGTCCCACCAGACTTTCAATGCCACCTCTCGCGAGCTTTGATAAATTTTACTTTCAAATTGTCCTTCATTAGCCAGTTCTTGGTTGCGCACGATCGCCGCAATATAATGCCTGCTATAGGAACGAACTCTAATCTACTCGCGGTCTTTGTCGCGAATAAAGAGAGACTCGTTCTTCAACCTCCGACTTGGTATTTGTAAAGAAAAATCAAGCTGGAAATTCTACATGCGAATTTAGACGAAATTACGTAATCGGATAGACCAGGTGGGTCCTAGATTATGAAAAACGTTTGGTTTCCGATTGTGGCCTAGGAGAGAAAATCAAAGAATAAGGAAGTAACATGATGAAAGAGCGATCCGGAGAGCGTGTGCGTGAAACCCGTTATAAATTACCATTAACTTTGGAAGGGCAGATTGAAAAATTGGTAGGCGCCGAAATTAACGGTCGAGCTTATAAATAATCCGACGCTAATGCGTTTTATCACGAGAATAAACGTGGCCCTCTGCCCGACTCTTTTTCTCATACTCCCGCATATACATATCCATTTATGTTCCGGGCCACGTCCCACACTCGGCCTCTCCTTTCTTCTTCTTCTTCTTCTTCGTTCTCTCGCGAATATTCTATAGAGATGACCGTTGCACTCGCACTCTCGTTCGTTCCTTCTGTTTTTATTCCCATCCCATTCTTTCTCACAAGCCTCATATATGATTCTGTTGGCCATAGTCGAGAATTGCTCGAGGCTCTTGAATGCCTGATATAAATTCGTGTGTGGCGGCGAGTTGGCATCTAACACAGAAATTCCCAGGATCCCTCGTGTATGACGCGCGCCAGGCTTTGCCGACGGTGGTATTTGTAGCGACAGTCGGAATCAACTTTTCAGCCTCTCGCGAACCTTGCCGAATTACCTTCGACACGTGTTTCGTTATCCGTATTTCGATAGCGTTCAATTCCGACGCGTGCCGGCTTATCTTTATTTTATTTTCGAATTATACACCGCGAGAATGTTCCAACGGTAATATGATAATAATTTCGCGAATCGACGAATTTTGGCGGTGCAATTTAATTGTAAATGTGACTTGACAATCGTGCACCATCGAACACGAGGCCACGCTGCTTCATATTTCACCATGGACGTATTGTATATTATTGTCATTACCACTGTACGATATATCGCCGTGTGGAAAGGTTCAGGCATATTGAACGATCATTAATCATCGGGTCGATTATAATCGTCTACCGACCGACATTTCGACGATGACGTCAGTCATTTTTCAGAGGGTGGCTCCGAGATGAGCCGCCGAGACGCTCTACCTGATATCTTCATCCGAACCCCGCGTGCGTCCTCACCTCGATGCACCTACTACCAAATCAATGTTACAATGGGACGACGGACATTGTTGTACAAAATGAATGGAGAAACAAAAACGAAGATGAGAAAGAAGCGAATCGAAATACAATGCCACAGTGTATTACAGAGTCATCCGGGTGAGTTGATGGAATTAATTTTCAATTGTTCAAACATCAGCCATAATGAAGCTGTTTTCATGTTGATCAATTCAGGTGGACGGTATTCGGAATGACGGGAACAAGAGTCACTTTATTTTCCGTTATCCGACGAAATGTTAATAAAATTCGAAATAAATAAATTTTTTATAGAATCACATCTCTATCGGGCCTGTTTTAGAAGAGTCGGAAACAGGGACATTTGCCTTACGTGGCGGATTGTAAATGGTCGGTGCTCAAGAGACGCCGACGGACCATACGATGACTCGGCTGATGGGCGTCTGCGAAAAACAAAAGCTACAACGAAAACTATGGAAATCCAGTGTGCATCGTAACGGGTTTACCGGCATGGAAATGAGGAGTGAATTTGGCGGGTATGGGAGGAGTGGGGTTTTAAAATAAGGTCCGCTAGATCGCCAGTGGTCTGTCCCTGGTGCTGGCAAAATGCATACCTCCTGCCGAGGATTCTCTTCAAAGAAGCCGCATTTCGCTCTACACCTACTTTCTCCTCCTATATCCTTTGCCTCTCCATCCTCACGATCTTTTCTCTCTGACTCCAACGTCCTATCCCTTTTCTCTACGAAAATACCACGGATTGTTCGTCCATCGCCTTCCAAGGTATGGATCGCGACGCCCGTCAACCGCTGACCACGATAAATCTCTCGAGGGAGGGCTAGACAAAAGCTGGAAAAATGAGGCACATCGATTATACAAAAACGCGCCGAGTGGCCATTTCAGAGCCAGGTCTTTCTTTCACTTTAGCCCACACTTAATCTTTTTCTTTCCTTAGGTGCGTAAATGTTATATAGTACAGAGTTGCGTGGGTAAATGGTAAGCATTTTGTAACGTTTGTAAGGTAGTCCACGTACCGTTTGTTTATCGAGCAGTATACGTAAAAGAACACCTGCCCTCGTCAATTATTTATAACGACGGGAACGCCCCGACAAAATCTGTCTGTATATCAACGTTATCCAATAATTCCACGAAAAGTGGATAACGATTATTTCCAGCGGCAGATGGAGCCACTTGATATATTGATTGACAGAAATGCGAACGATAATGCTGAGTGTACTAAAAAGTATAGACTCTCCGGGTTTCGGAAAACGCGAAAAAAAAAAAATCATTTTTCCATTAATATTCACGAGCAGGGGCCGTTAATGTTCGTTTTGATGCTCACCAATCAATCAGACGTCGGTCATAATATGGCTTGATAAAATTTTCATTACCGGTCACTACAGGATAACGATTTTAAGGGTCCATACGCTTTATAGATTTTTTTTAAAATCGCCATATGTTTGCCAAAATACAAGAGTTACTAAATTCGCCAAATGGCACTTTTTGCATCATACGATCTTCGGATCGAATGCGTTATTTTTTTTTTTTAGAGCGAGCCATAGGTAGAAGGCCATAATCGATGATGAAAAATTCACAGACACGCGTATAGGAGTTCTCGGTGTCCATCTGGCTTTACCTCTCGACCCCGGCGCCGAGTCCGCATAGTCGTTAGACCGCCAGGAGTAGAAGAGCACCTTTTGATGGCGAACCGTGTGGCAAGGAACGGCCGTTCCATTTGGTCCATCCGCGGAACGTTTTGTATAGCCCCGAGGAATAATTATTGTCCGTTGCGAATATTATGCCATGACGTAGCGGCTACGGCTGTCAGCGCGGACGATTGCTCAACCCTTTCTTTTATATACACTATATAATTCATTATGTTACGGGCATGAGGCATCTCGTGAGATTTAACATCGCATAATACGAGCGCCCAAAACTCTTTTGATCCAACGCTACATTGGAGGTCACGTTAAACACTGTGGATGATTGAAGGGGCCCCCGTGACGAATATCAGCCTCAGCTCGGCTTCTTTCCTCGCTCCTTGTCCCCCTCCGCCAATCGCACGCAACAAAGTCTCGCCGTCGTACAGTATCTCACGATTAGGCTAAACGATTAATTCATTTACATCCTTTGAATGAACGGATTTTTTTTTTTTTTTTTTTTTTTTCAAAGTCATTTCATAAGTTCAAAATCTAGAGATTGGAAAGTCCAAAGGCGCAAAACACAAAAATTGAAAATTCGTTGGCTACAGACGGGATAAAGGGATGACAGAAAGGGAATGATCGAGGCAAGAGATACCACACACGATACCACAAGTTCTTGTATTGCTTTCCTCTTATTTGTAATATCCCATAGTAGTACTCCGAGCCGTGATCTTCGCCGGTGGCGCCGGAGTCGTAATTCACCATGACGATGGAGCCCCGACGTTAATCTTAATTTTAATAGAAATTTAATCGGCGAGAGTTAGGTCACTATATAAGCAGTTATACGTGTTGCGTCCTCGCGTTATTCCAGTTATTCGGGGATAAGAGGGATTTACATATATCTTGCGAGGACGGAGATTTCTTTGGCGGCAGAAATTTAGTGTGCGAGGATCTTATTCTCGGTAATAATCCCGCCCCTATGCCGTATTTGGATTCGTAACCCGTTTCTTCGAGCCAGGAACGAGGGCAGGTATTTTCGGAAGAGATGACCACACGGATGTGTAACGGTATGCGCTGCTCATCGAATAATCACTTAGTACTAATTTAAATAAGCTACCCGGTTTGGGCTCGTTTCACTAATTTGATCGATCGTTGCGGGTTTTTTTAAAATAATCTCGTAATAGAGTTAAAAAAATGCTACGAAGAGCACCTTTATTTTTACTTTCTCAAAAAAATAAATCTTTCACTGTAACTTCTGACATAGACAATCGAAGGAGAACAAGATTATTTTTTGATATTCTGGTACGAGAAAAAAACATGACTCGCCGTCTCTTCCGGAGTTACCCTTAGCACTGATTTCCGAGGAACGGTAGCAGCAAGACTGAATGCTTCCAAGGATCCAACACACACAATAGCTTTGATACAGGATCTAAGGCGATGAGCAAACGAATGCGATTCAGTATAGGTACGAATAAATGGCTGGCTCAGTCGAACCCCGACGGTAGCAGTGAGAAAACGAGAAACTATGCGCGAGAAAACGAGATACCAAGCCGAGAGGCGCGACTATTTCGTCGGAATTCGGGTAGGAACATAGTGCGGCGAACCGACTGTGCAATTCCACAGGCCGTGGGGCATTCGTGTTTCAGTTAACAGGATAGAAAGCAAAAAGGAGAAGGACGGCGAGCACTGTGAAGTGGGTGAAATGCAGGGCAAACTGAGAAACCCAAATTATAGATAGGCGGGAGTTGGCGGGACTGGTAACCCTTCCGCGCTGATGATCAACCTACAAAAAAGCTTTTTTTTATTCTCTCGACTCTGTACATTTTGCCTTCTGTGCCAAATTGTACGATCAATGTAAAAAAATTCGTAACATACCTTCAAATTATTTTCCATATTATTATTATTCTCGTTGTTATTCGATGGCGAAAATAGAAATTTTGAAATGAACGTTTTGAATTCTCCACGAGCGAATATAGCCCGAGAAATGTCATCGATAATTCGAAAAATCGGTCACAACCTTATCAACTTAGGATTGGTAGAACACGGCGGTGCTGCTGTACCGACTTTTCCGAACGGTGAATTCAATCAAAAGTGGTGTGTGTAGCGAAAGATCGTTCTATTCCCTCGAGGGCCAACGACGTAGCGTAACATCTTCGTTTTCTCAAACTCACGGAGCTTCGGCTCTTCGCGCGAAAGCTCGCAGACGTCGATGTAGTGATAAAGACAGGAAAGAAGTCTGTAGATTCAAGCACCGAACCTGAAGGCTTCGGCTTTTATGTTATTGGAACTATTCGAAGTTTTACTTCTTTAAAGTGTCCAGGGATTTCATTTATGAAGACATCTTCCGGCTTGAGGTTTATAGCTATCAATAAACTACATTGGAATTCAAGGACGAGATTGTCTCCGAAAATTACGAAATTTTAAAGTGAACAGAAAATTTCACGATAAAAACATAAAAAACATAACAAAGTCGGAGAAAGAAAAAGTTCCAGGCTACCAGGGTACCAGAAAAAAAATTAGAAAAAAAAAAGTGACCGAGTTGGTCGTACACAGCATCGTATAGGAAGTTGTATGGATGAGTATCTGAGTGTCGCCGAAATCGACCCTTATATTGTGGTATGGTCCTTCCAGGTCGTTGAGCATACACAAAAGCCATGCGTTGGTATCCATTTTAGGAGCTCCCGGGGTGACACACGTCGGGGAAGGGTTTTCTCCACTGAAATGTATAACCACAACCTCGCGTGGCAGCATCCCCCTTCGCCTTTGCCTTTATCCGACCCCGGACCCACTGTTACCGACGATTTTGATATTTTGACGGCATCCGGTGGACCTACCGTGACAACGAGGACAATATGACAGTAGCGCCAAAGTGGATACGTCCGCATGACATTGCTCCGCTTCAACAACCGGAACGTTTGCCTTATGTTCCGGTAGCTTGAAGCTCTCATTACAATATTCGTTCGTGTCACGCAAATAAAATCGAGATGTCATTGATACAGTGGATTTTCGATTTTTGAAAAATACTATAGCGAGGATAGACATAATTTGCATGCGCTACAACACATCGATTAGGTTAGTTTTTGGAAAGGCTCCGTCAGAGTGAGCTCATACATCCAAATCGATTCAAACACCGCAGTCACGGATGGAGATCTGTCGCATTGTCGCACAAACGTGGACGCTCTCTCGTTTCGCATCAAGTAACTGCCTCGCATCGGTGAGTGTCGCTACGAAGTGCTCCACCATCGAACTAATAACGAGATTTGATCAGCATGATTGACTGAACCGAATCACGGTTGGTTTACTTCATCCGAATTGCACGTACCTTTCTCCAAAGATGACGCATACAACCGCAGCGATTGCGACCCGTACCAGATATTACTGGCTATTACCGAAGCGAATCGAGCCGGTCTATGATCCGCGCACCGTAACCGAGCCGGAAGCGGCAACTCATTTGGCGTATGAAACGCTAAATTCGAAATCTAATTTCAATTCTAATCTCCCTTTTCGACCTTGGATCAGATTTTCCGCTACCGATAAATATTGATTTATAAACTGTAAATAAATTCTGGTCCTGGAGGAGAGAGCCATAAAATCGTATTGAATGTTGATCCCAATGATTGTACAGCGCGTTATTCTCTTATTCCAGTGATCCCGCGAACGAAAAAATAAAGCAAAGTAAAGAAAGACTCGATTATTTTTTACCGCAAGTACCTACATCCGATCGGACCTGATTTCACCGCAATCCTTTCATCCGTTACCTCGTTCAAGGGTCTATCTGCCTATACGAGAAGGTGTACGAGCTGCTGGCGATGCGTATCTACGCTATATACATACCGCATCGACGCCAATATCTTGGACGAAAGTGGTCGATGTTCGGTGCTAGTGTGGCGAAACACACGCGTGTCTTCGATAGCAGCCTCTTCGTCGCACTCGCACGATCGGTCGTCCTCCGAGAGGGAAGCGAGTGAGAGAAAAGGGAGACGGGATAATGCTCGAGGAGCCGAGAGAAAGCGAGAGGGAGAGTCAGTGGTCGTTCCGAATCGAGTTAAAAAGTTAATTATGAAATCATCCGGAGAAAAGAAAACCACATCGGGCGCAGTATCGGTCGGCGCGGGATGGTACGCGCGGCAGGGGCTCAACGGGCACCACTCCCTTCAACCTCTTGCCATTGAGATTCGATAGCAATCCCGTTCCCCTGCATGGATAATAATGTGGGTTCTTGTTCCGACGAGCGAGAATGCAAATTATTGCACACCGATAGAATTCAGCTGCTGCTGTTGGCGTTGGTGCTTCTGCTTGATTTCGCCACGCGTTATGTCGAACGTCTCTGCTGGCGAGGTGGCGGCTGAATGTGGTCACTCGGCTCCGACTTATTGTAACCCAGAAAATAACATCCGAGCATTCTGTTTTCATTGGCTCTCCGTTTCTTCTTCGATGGCAATAAAGGAGAGAGAGAGAGAGAGTGAGACGTGGATGGCGAGTCCTCGATCCCCTCGCTGCTATCTATACAGAGATACATGTGTGCACGTGCAGTGATTGCAGACAGGATGCATTGCCGATGCAGCTTGCACATATGCACTCCTGCTGTTGCAATGCTATGCATTCTCGTTCACAAGCTCGCCACGAAAACACATCGATTCTTCGGGTCCGTCGTAATACGGGAGCAAATAAAAGTGCGGCAGGTGCGGTAATCCGTATACGTCGAGGTCGCACCAATTCTCCTTATGCTAATTTTGCACTTTTTTTTATTTCCGCTCCATCCCAAGTTTCAACTTCACGTCCAAGTTACAATTTCAGTTTAAACTCAAGTTGCAACTTGGCCGTTTTCTCCGTGCGGTCCAATTAGTTAATATCCGCTATCTCCGGAGTTTCTGAGAAGCGTGACCCTCTGCACACTCGACGGGACTATCGCATTACGGTTTTGAAGAGGGTCTAAATTTTAAATCGGCTGGATTCTCCTACATGTTCGTCTCTCGTACTCGAATAATGTAGTATGAAATTCTATAAATACCGGGTCAAGGATTACACTCGAACCCACATAGCCGAAATAATTATTCGGACTGTTATTGAACGAGCGTGGGAACGTATTAGTGCGCTCGATGTTATATTCGAAGGCGTGCAATAGTGGATGTCACTTTATCCGGTGAGCGATGAAGTTGTTCGCTCGCTCGGCGGAGGTACGAAATGAGGGGCCAACGTATTCAACTTTTGAGAGTGTCTCCGGCAGGAAATTTTCGTTCCTCCCAAAGATCATTCTCCTTTCCTTATTCCCTCTCTCCGTCTGGCACTGCCTTCCCAGTTAGACGAGGGAGAACTTTCTCCGCTTCGTATACATTGGTTGATAATAAAATCCATTAAGTAAACGTCGAGACGCCCGAACTTCTCCACCCTACGCACTCTAAAATCCTCCTCTATTGTCCTCTTAGAAGGGAGGGCTGTTCGTGGAACCCGTTAGCATTGGTCTAATTAAAAGTTTTTTCGTTAAGTGAAGTAAGTTTTTATGTTCCAAGGGAATAGTGGATTTCGGAATGCGGTTTTTTCGTTAAAGTGAGCTTATAAAGTTAATTGAACTTATTGTCTAGAAACGAGAGCCTGGAAATCATCAACGCGCCCTCGCGAACCCTCGAGATATTGCCCGAGATACACAGTGTGTCTGTCCCGTGATACTTTTTTGCCCACTCTTCTCTACTCGTTTTCGTGAAATTTCTCGATAGGCAGTAACGCTAATGTCGACTACGAGGTACGATTAAAAAAATATCGACAGCACCGGCAGCATCCTTGGTCGCGGGAGGCTTGAGGAATGGGAAGGTTCGGCGAGTGGCCGAGCGATACGAGGCGGAGCGGAAAGAGCAGAAACAGGCGGGCGCTCGTACAGCCAATTTTGCCGATTAAACTTTTCATCACGCTCTCGTTGTCGAGTCACAAAGAACTTTTAGCTCGATGCTCTTCAACCATCGCCTAAATTGCTGCCGACTAGAGTCCGGTCCTGATGCAACGGACTCATCCATGAAAATTTGATGAAATGTTCGACCGGGCAAAGTGCCTATTAGTCCAATGATTACTCTTCTCGCTGTTATGCTCCGGCGCCCGTTCTCGTTTTACTTGAATAACCAATGGCATTTCCAGATTTATACAAAGTATTGGAAAGAGGCGTTGTTGTCGGACTCCATGTTCCTGCAAGATTCCGTTAATCGAATACATGGACCAAATTGATAATCGATCGAACGAAATGTCAATTGGATTGCTCAATAACCGAAAGCTTTTTCAACTGTATTGATACAAAATTTGACTGATTTTTTTTTCTTCTCTATCAAACTTATTTTTCAAGTTTTTCTTCGCCAAATGTCTCGTGAACAAGTTGTCATTTGATTTTGACGCAACGATACAATCTCCTTAATCCACTTGCGTCTCTCGCTATTCCGAGCTGAGAGACAAATGAGCGAACGCGTCAATCATTTGAGTGACTGAACCACCCGTGGTTGCACAGCTGGCTAACACCCTTCCATCGCGTTGGTATTAATAACCGAACATACGTCATTTCGCGATCGAGATGTAGGCTCCGAGCATCGGCAATGTTTACCGTTGTCAAGGAAATCAATCGCGCCTTGCATCAGGATGCTGCTGCTTACACCACGGGAATCGGGGTCATGAGCTATTTCAAGATACCAGTTGCAATATTAATGTCTTGGATATCGTATAAAAGTAAGTATCGCGGTATTAAATATTTTTGTATAAGGAAACAACCGGTAAAATAACGGCAACATAAATAATTCGTGTATCTGATTTCCCAAATATAATTGTGATTTTGAGATAGTTGTACGTATAGTAGGGCGTAAAAAGGAAACTATTGACTCGCTTTAACCGAAGGTCCTCTGGCTATATTCATTACAACCCTTGTCCCATTTCCTGTGCGCCGTGCTGTCAAAAGAGCAACTTCCAAAGCCTCTCATTCCACCCTTAAAAGGCACTTTGTATAGCAGGGCATGCAAAAAAGTGCACTAGTGCATTTGTGTGTAACGAAAAATAGCCGCAAAAAAATATCACCGTCGGTACGTTCAAGTGGTAGTTAAATCCGAAAAATAACTCGACACACGAAGAATTTCTCGTGTATTTTGGTCGGTTTTTTGTAACCTCTAATTTGAAAATTTCTAAGATGAGACAAGAAGAAGGGGAAGATTCAGTGTCGGCGTGTGCTTTCTTATAAGATAAGCTTGTGTATAAGATACGGGTGGTACACGTTGGCCATTGGCCGTACACCTTGGCGCGTCGTGTAAGACGTCCCGCGCTCATAATTCGAGCGCACGGATGGGAAGACTCTCGCGATCCAGCTGCGATCCGCGTTAGGTATGCTCATCAATCATTTAAATGTAACGCAAGCGGGATACCGAAAAGGATCGCCCCCTGTACGAGTGACTTGTGTAGTCGTGGGGCCACGCAGTGCGGTGCGGTCGACACTGACTTGTCGTGGTTCACTTTGTCTTGACATCTGTCAGAATCTCGATTTTATTGCTTTTATTCCTCCGGTCTATACATTCTGCCAAGTAAATAAACACGAGTACCGACATTTTTTCGTTGTTCAATTTATTTAAAAAATGTCTCAAAATCTGGATGTACATACATCCCTTCCACCCCCTTTTTTTCCAAAAAAAAAAAAATGTCCTCTTAGCCGACGAAAAAATTGTATAATAAATTTTCTTATAATCCCTTCGTGACCCTTAATTCACGGATTTAGTTGCACGAGCGTTTATTTCGTGGTTATTCATTTAATTTCATGAAAAGACATTCATTAAAGAAGATTATTTTGTATATAATCTGAGCTGTGAAATCGAAAAGGTATGTTTGTGTAACTGGGAGAAAAGTGGTTATTCATGGATAAATTTCCATGTTTATTGAAAGCTCCGGCTTTCACGTTGCACTCCCCCGTTTTCCGCGATATACGGCATTTTTTTTTCCACCCTTTCGCTCTTTTATTTACCATTCTCGAGCAACGTAAACTGGCACGGGGTTTGCAGCTCGGTCACGTAACGCGATTGCGTAAGAACCGAATAAAAGCACAACGTCGAAGCAACGCGCTTGTACACCTTCGCCCTGGTGCTACAGCGTGAAGCACCCTCTCGCTCCCTCGTCCGATAACTATAATGCGAATTTTACGATCAACTCGTGGTTGCGGATTTTCGTGTTTTTTCTTTTTTTTTTCTTTTTTTTTTTCCACCGAGGCCGGCTTGCTTAGCCATTTCCAGCACGTTAACGATAGGCTGAACATGAATCGTTGCGCCTTAGAATAAATAACAGCACGTTATCTCGCGGTCGTATTATGGAGGACATATCTTGCCCGTGTGTATGTTGTACTTCCGTTGCACCACTACTCCTGTTTGCCATTCGTATAGCGTCGTAAATCATACGCGTCATACGCGCAAGAGATTCGACGGAACCCTTGCTCGCGAGTATTTAACAAATCGTTTTTGTTTCCTCGACTCTGCGTACAATTATAAATTGCTTTCGTACTTAACCACGCAATCATTCGAAACTCGTTTCACGTTATGAAGTGAACATATGTTGTTTGAATTTTCAGCAATAATTATATAAATATCACGACTTCCGGTACAAAAGAGACGAGGGTAAAAATAAAAGTGCTCTCGGCGGAGAGAATATTTTTCCGTCACCCGTGTCAGCGGCTGTCGTCGCATTGTTTAAATAATTCTGATCTCACGATGTTTCGAAATGCCCTGACAATAAGCTCCGACAGCGGCAATCGATGTCAGTGGGCGACTCGAGAATGCAGAGTCAAGAATTGTACGTGCGTCTCCTTTCATCGAGGCAGAGTTACCTGACAGAGTTTATATACGGATTGTGAGAGGTAACGTCAGCCGTAGGCGTGGACTCGATACTTCGAGTATCAACATTTTTGACGGATCCATCGACAGGACGAGAATAATAGATGCGTCGTGTGTAGGATCCAGACTAAGAAAACATTTACAGAAGAAAGTCACGTATTCTATTTTCATCATACTCGATATATTCGGAATTCTCTTGTGACCTAAAAGCCAAAAAATGTCTTTATCGAACTTTTGTATATAACAAAACAATCGACTGGTAAATGGTTTTGTGTCTTCATAATTATTTACACATTTTCCGCTAAGACATCTCAGGAAGACGCGAGCAAAAGGGATCCCGAGAATACACACGAGAAAGCTGCTGCTGCTGCTGTTAAATGCAGAACGAAGTGTATTATTATAATAATTAATACGGTAGAAGCAGAAGCATTAGCCATTGTTAATCGATCGAGACCGAGCTCGCACAAAGTCAGAGGGTAATTGCGTTGCTTTATTAAATATAATGCTGAGAAAAGCAGCGCCAGCAATAGCAGTAGTAGCAACGAAGGCTGTGCGCCAATTCAGTTCGTGTCTTATCGCGAAAAAGAGGTCGGAAGCTTGAAGAGCGAGTGGCTCTCGTTTGACGCCTTGGTTCGCACCTTACTATCGAGAGTTCACAGACACTCACACCCTCTTAAATTCGATTGACGGATCTTGCTTGGCAGCATCGACCTACCATGACAATCAGACTCCGACCTTACAGCATCTTCACAAACAGGGTTTCCGGATGCTCGGCTTCCACCAACGTCAACTATTTCCTACCCTTTTTATGGCTAAATATATTTTCTCACAGACTCTATAGATATATGGCCTCCCTATATTTCTATCCTCTCTTATCGTCCTATCGATCCGTTCTTACCTGGACCAACTTTTCGATGTGAAAGCATCTTTGGGGAGGGCTTCGTTTTTTTCCGGAAGAATTTCTTCGGAAGGAGTTACGGCTATTCGGGGAATAAAGTGAATTTGGGGAAAATGTCCTCAAAGAGCGTCACGGTCATACGTCCTTCTTCCTTGGAAATTGGACACTTTTGTAAGATCCTTGTACTCGAAGATTCGAGGACTATCGCCGTTTTCCGGTTTTCCATATAAAAAAGTAAGGAGCGTCCGGTTAATTTGATCATTGACCATGTAGCTGTTACTCTCGTGTCATTCGATCTGTGCTCTTTTCCTTTGGCGCATTCCCTTTCTCGTTTGATGTGAGCCGTTCGCTGGATTTTGTTCGGAGCGTCGCGACCCTCGATGCAGTCCAAACCCGAGAGTGGTCTATCTACTTTCGGTGATTGCCGCCGAGATTTACAGTCGAACAGTGTCGAGCTCGTAACGCAGTCGTCCCCGTCGTTCGACATCTACGTGAATCCGGGGGACTCTCGAGACCCGAGAGCTTGACCGGAAAATGTCCCGCACGGACTAACTGGACGAGGAAGGGAAAGCGGAGAACGAGAGGAAAGCGTGTGCGGAGACGGAATTGGAAAGAGGGAAGAGGAATGGGGCTTGGAGTTGGGTTCGAAGGGGCACGCGTCGAGCATGGGAATAATTACGGACGTACAGTACAGCCACTTTATAGTCACTCTTGGGAACTGGAGATAGATATAGATTGCGATAGAATAGAATTTATTTATTTGCTCCTGGGATATTGAATTCCCGTGAGGACCAGAGAACAAACAAAAACAAAGCGATACGATCGGAAAAGGCAAACCCACGCTAAACTATCTGAGAATATATAAATTTCATAAATGAGGATATAATTATGGAGAGTAATGATTATAATAATAGCGATAATAATAAGATTTTTCATTTCAGTGAGCTGGAAAGAAAATCTCGTTTGTCCCAGACGTTTGGTATAGTTGGGAGGGCGGGGGTTGCTGTTGCTGATTGTGCAAAGGTGGCGTCCAGTGATATTTACGACTCCTTGTGGCGTCGCACCCCTCGGCGCAATTCCGTGGATCCGTTTTCTCGTGGGGTCGTTCGCCCTCGCGCTATCCTTCACTCGATCCTTCTTCGGTTCTTCCACTTTCTTACTGTACTATGTGTCTCGTCCCTGCCGATATGGCCGCAGAGCGATGCACCATCCTGCGCTATGCCAACGGCTGGTGCAATCCGCGTTAAATCCCCCACCGGCGGATTGCTTCTTCATAATACACAAGACGCAAGATTATTCTTCGGTCGACGTTGCAACAACACCACCACCACCATCACATTCACCTTCGCCGTGGAGTTTTCAGTATGTAATGGAAATATCCAGTTCATCGTCAACGTACCAGACATGAAACTGAAAACGAAGGTGGACAGGAAAAAGGTGGAGATGAAAAAGCCGGGAGACAACAGCCGTTGGGAAATTACCGTTAAAACGAAATTTAATGGTTGACGTTTAATAAATTCCTGTGGATTGTCGAGTGGAGCGGGCGGTTCGAATCCCCTCGTAAATTCTCCGGGGAGTTAGCAATTCCTCCGTCTTCCTTCGACTTTCGCTTCGATGTTCCAAGCCCTGATATTACTACCTCTCTTTTTCAGACTCTGTCTGCTCTGCCCTCGTCACATCATCTCGCTCACTTCATCTTTCTTCCACTCAGCCGACCCGATACGACTGCAATCACGGCAGCCAACGTCAGGATTAGAATTGAAAGAGCCATCTTTCTGCTATATCGTAGGTAGATCAATATACTTGTGCCAATATCGGGGAGGAAGATGTTAAAGAGACTTCCTACTGAAAGGACGTACGTACGTAACACTCCCTCAAACTGAGAAACTCACTTACCGCTCTACTATTGTACAATAACGAATGACAATTCGATTTCGACAGTTTCTCCAATGCAAATTCAATATCCAGTGATTCGGGGAATTCAACAGATTATTGCTGTATGTTAATTTTTGATACTGTTTTAATACGTTCCTTTTTGTTCGGGTCCCTCTCTCTCTCTCTCTCCAATTTCTCCCTCCATACAATCAAGATCCGAACTTCCTTCGTCATCCGAGTTTGACGTGCGGTTATAAGATAAAGTCAGAATGAGACCACAAGAGAGGCAGCGATTGAGGGGTTGAGCTTTCTGCTGCATAATTCTCACGTTCACGTCCGTATGGATTTAATTATTAGAATCGATTGGGGGGTACGCCTCTAATCGTTTGAGCGTGGGCTCTTACGTCAATCCTCGACATCGAACAAAAGAGGAAAGCTCGTGCTGAACCGGTGGTTTGTCGAACCTGTGCTTTCCGCGCTAGTCTCCGCAATTACCATTTCGTATCGAAGCCGTAAGGCACTCTACTCGACCTCGCCTCAGTTGCGTAAGCACTGGAACTTTAATTCTAATCCATATTAACCCCGATACGACTTTTCGTTGCGAGAGTATCGATCGAACCGTTAACCGGGGTAGTCTACTTTCTCGCCGAGCAAAAATAAAGTATTCCATTATTGTTAAAATGATACGTTGCGATTGAAAGTTGGAGTGTCGAATGAATGGCGAACTCACAAGGTAAACATGCGGAGCCTGTGCTGCGATTAATCCTCCTTGGGAAGTTCTCACTCGGTGATTGTTGGCCGCACATGGTTCGTTTCGAGAGATAAAATAAGAGGATAGTGGGGTGGCGGTGGCGGTGGGGTCACGGGGTTGATTCGAGTGAGCAAAACCGAGACAGGAAGAGTGATTAACCCGAAAATCGGAGGGGCTTGCGGTGCGAGAGCTTCGACAAGGTTCGAGGTCTGATCTCTACTATCGAAAGCGTCTCCACTCGTGCACGCTCCATTGGCTGACTGACGAGGGTGCAGTACACCCTTTCCCAGTCGAACTATATCGGGCTCCCTTTTTCAGTGATTAAAAGGCACCCCGTGAAAGCGTTCCACCCTCGCGTTCCACCCTCCTCATCCCCTTCCTACATCGAAATTCGCCTCTTTCGCTCTTTCGCTCTTTCGCGATCAGCAAAATTCAACGCAAACCTCAACCACCCGTCTATATATCCATTCGAGGGCATTCGAACTCGACACGAACCACAGTGTTCAAGCTGTGTGTTTCGAGTTACGGAATTCCACTGGCGTGCGATTTGTTCGGCTATAATGTGCAACCACGCGAACGAATGAACCACAGCCGATTATTGTTATTTAATTTTTCGACCTCCAAATGGTTTTACATGTTACCATGGCTATAGCTCTTCGCCGATTTTTCGCACCATTTAACAACGTACAATACCAAGTCTGAAAAGTTTATATTTCAAAAGTGGCTAGTGTCTTCGTGTAAGTAAAAAGTGAAAAAGTATATTTCTTTCGACAGGAACCAAAGTGTATTTGGAGTTCCGGTATTTCACAGCCATACGATTTGTTCGTATATAATGTGCTTCCACGCGAACGAACCGCAGCCGATCATTGTTATTTAATTTTTCAATGTCCGAGTGATTTTACATTTTGCTGTTGTAGCTGTTCTACACGGGCGATTAAACGATGTACAGGCATATTGCACGCACTCGGACCTCGTGTGTGTGTGTGTGTGTATGTTGGCGGTAACTCGACCACTCGCGCTCCCGCCATTAGCCCGATAGCTCGGCACACCGACGTTTATTCGCTCGAATTTCCAACAATTATTTGCTCATCAGCGGATACGCGAGAATTAATGCCCGAGGAGCGACTCATCCACGTTCGTGCATTTTTCTTCCTCGCTGTAACTCTTGCAACACGCTGGCGCACTCGTTGAATAAGAGCTACCAAAGTTATTAATGAAAATGTATACGCGGTACATGTCGACTATGATTATTGGACGTAGATTGAGAAGCATTAAGCCCGACGAGCACCGAGCGGTGATTCGTAAACTGTACTCGTGTAATTGAATGCTCATCTGCGAATCCGTCATGAAACAATCTATCACTGAATCACGTGTTTTCAAAATACTCGGGTTAAAACAGCAACCCCTAAAAAAAAACCTACACAAACCCACGTTATTTTGTCGAGATATTCTCGTTTTGAATTATTGCGCATCCGAGGTTACGGCACATACTCGAAGATGAAAAATCGGTTAAATAAATAGCGGAATCGATATTGATTCGAGGGACCTCGGCATCCACCGCATCTGCTAGAAAAGTGCAAAAGTACTGGCGTTTAAAGTTCAGGACGCTTAACAGATATCCGATAACTAAAGTGTCTGATAAAGTGATAAACTTTTTTGATATCACAGTGTCAATAAATTTCTCGATAAATCGAAATGCGCGTGGTACCTTTATCCCGTCTGGTCTTGCCAAGTGTATATAAGATGTGTAAGAAATCCACCGAAGATTCACCCGTCGGATAAATGGATTGCAAGTGGCGGAGGAGGAGATGCCGATGGTGGTGGTGGTGGTGGTGGTGGTGCTTCTACTCGTGGTATGTGCGCGAAACTTGCGAAGATCTCGAGATCCTACGAGATCCTCGTGAATGTCTCGTTGATTATGATGGTAAGCCCCACGAGGGAGTTCCCGGAGCGTGAAGGATGGATCGTGCCGGATGATGGCCCGGGGGGCGAAGTTCGCGAGGCACGCTGGAGAGCCCGAGTGAGCAAACGCGGCTGGTATCTAATAATTATCGGAGAAGCTCCGATGCCCGAACGAAGGAGCCTCCCGCCGCACTGTACCGCAGCACTACGCAGCTCTAGCTCCTGGCTGTTAATGCCGAGCTTCGAACGTATAATGCCTTCCCTCGGTACCTACTGCTTCGAGTAATGCTTTCCCTCGGTACCTACTGCTTCCGCTCCTTCCTTCCAGATACCGACAATGTCCGCATTCGCGTTATTGGATGTCACCGGAGTGTCGAGAAATAATCTTTTCACTCTCTGTCCCACTAATAACAGAGCCCCTTCCGCCATCATTGCCGTGTCATTGAATGTCGAAGCCGAAAAAAGCTATCATCACTCTTCATAAAGCCTTGCGGGAAAACACTATTAGCCCCAGTGAAAACTGATGATGTCCTAACGGCCGTTAATACCTCTTCGTCACGATGGCGAGTATTAGCCTTATGAAAAAAAGAAAAAAGAAAAAAAAAAGAGTCGCAACACTATCTTGAAGCTCGTTACGATATAATGTTGTCATTTTGCGGTATTTTAATTCTACTAAATTCCAAGAGTCTACGACGTACGTAATATGCCCATTACGCGTAAATGGTTTAATCGAGTAATGTTACCTCGTCGGATGGCTGTTAACGCTTCCGACTAACGATTCCTAAATCATCGTCTAAAGTGCGGTGTCTCTTTTATGTAAAAACGCAGCGTATGTGTCCCGGGCTTTTACGTAATGGGTCAATCGGTGTACTGGTGCACCCCCTCACGAAACATAGTAATCGATTTGTGAACAACGCCACTTTGTTCCTATCTTCCGTTGATGAGTCATTGGAAAGTTTGACATTCAACGGGACGCGGGTTTGCATTGAACGGCTTCTCCCGTCAGGTACCGGGACCCAAGTAATCACATCGAGTGCTCTTCGCTTATTGTCCGATCGAGTTTATTCCTCGTTTTCTCCAATGGCTGTGTCTCATCGTGCGGTAAAACGAACCTGTAATCAATGAGAATCTAAACCTGAGATTTTTATATTTATGTGTTATTGGTGGTTGGGTGTGATATTTATTCTGTACTGTCCATTGAAAGAGCTGTCAACGATGGCCGACAACTATTTTGCTGGTCTAACCTCGTGCACAGCTAAACACGGATCATCAACCTTGTCCATGGCACCGCACGACACTCCATTGAATTCAAAGGTGTTCCTGCTGATTCATACACAATGAGACTTTTTGTATGATGTAATATGGTATGCCAGTTGACTGTCCTCTATTCGCATGTATGAATGGCTACGATACGAGTTTATGATTCGTTCTGTTCATCAATTTGCCATTCACTCCATAATTTCGAACTTTGTAAACACGTGGCGAAGAAAGTATCGATGTTACAGAATTTACATGACTACGGCAATTTGTAGTGTATATTATTAAAAAGATCGCCAATAAATTCTATATCAGTGTAACGAAATGAATGTTCAATTATTCGGATGACAATACGTGTAACTGTCCATGAATTTAAACTTCGACTATGTTGCTCGTGAATTTCCAATAACCGGGCACAATAAACGTTGTTGTAACTTTGATAAAATTTTCAATGGTTTACGCGGAGCAATAATAAAGATTCATAACCGAACAGCAACCGCTGCGATAAAAAGTTAAATCGAATTCTTTTATACCTGCCACAGAACGGATTTCAGTGAACGCATGCAACGGGCAGAATATTATTTTCACATGATGCACATCTCTGCCGAGCAAGATTGTGAATATGAGGAAAAAACGAAAAAGTTTGAAAAGACGAATTGAAATTTGAAGAAAAAAAAAAAAAAATGGGGGGAAAAAGTTGAACTCTCATGAGTCGGGAGGATAATCGAAAAAATCGTGGAAAAAATGCGTGAGTCGGATGGAGCTGATGGAATGCCTCATTTCTATAGCTAATCCACGTATGTATAAAGTACACAGGTAGACACAACGTATACGCGTGTCTAGACGGCGAGCAATAGCAGTGAAGAGCGGCTTTGTCCCGTGGTACGCCATCCTCGCGCGCTGCTGCTGCTGCTGCAATCACTAGACCGGTAAACCAGTGCCAGAACAACCAACGACGGGCCAACAATTAATTTACGGAGATAAAGTGCAATTAGTTCGGCGTGACACTTGGCACAATTAGCCGTCGCGGGGCAAACAGACGAGCATGCCAGGGCTAGGCGGTTAGCTCAGATAGCATGGCCAGGGCGTACTTATATCTCTCGTCCTCTTTCACTCGCTTCATTCATACGGAGCTTATCCTTGTTCCATCGCAGGTAAAGCCACTCCATCCATGATTCTTGCGGTTCCCTCGAGGGTACGCGCGAGTAAATCTCTGACCTTTCCTTCGTTTCCGCTATCTTTACGAGCCCCGATGAATCCCCGAGTGTGAAACGAAGACGAAGAAAAAATAGATAAATAAAAAGAAGAAGAAAAAAAAAAAACAAAGCGGTCCGAAAGAGAATCGTTACGTGGACGGTTCGCATCCAGGGACGACCGAGGGTTTTCACCTTTTTCACACGGTCTTAGGCGAGCACCCGTCCGAGTCAGCTCATCGGATTCGGATGGTCCTTCGTCGATACACGGCGACGACCGGACACCAACTTCTGACACTCCATTCCAGGTGATTAGTGGACAAAGCCACGGAAACGAATTTTCACGTTGCCCAACGGGATCACTTGGAGCCAATTACGTGACCCGAGACTGATCGAATTCTCTACTTACAGAGAGAGAAAAAATAATGATAATCCGGGAGAAGACAACAACTGCCCGGACTGGTCAATAAAAATAGTGACACTTTAGTTTCCTCGGAGAGTAAGCTTCGTTATCGTGAAAAAATGTCTCGTCCATTTTTAACACTTTTTCTTCACCTCGGGAGTATTGTTATTATTATTATTCATGAAAAATCGTCAGGAACATCACGGTTCAATCGATGTCACACGTCGGTATCGTGATCCTGAAGAAAAAATGTTGCCAAGATTACGTCGATTATCGCGTTATCAAGATTGATATTGGCACTTAAGAGCGAACTCACAGTACGCCGATACGCTATCGCCCAATGAAATTATCTGTGAGCCATTAAAGGCGCTCGGATCAATAGAGAATACAAAGTCGAAATGATCTCGCGTATGCATGGAAATGCGTTCAATACCATTACA
Organism: Clistopyga incitator; assembly: GCA_947507545.1. NCBI lineage: Eukaryota > Metazoa > Arthropoda > Insecta > Hymenoptera > Ichneumonidae > Clistopyga > Clistopyga incitator. The sequence continues at coordinate 9,011,358 of OX382186.1, forward strand.
TTTGCTTTTCCAAATAACGATCTGATAAAACTCTGTTCCCATCGATCTTCCAATTGAAATTATCCAGAGAACAAAGGCTCAAGATCTCCGAATCGTTTTTAAAAAACATGACGAAAAAAAAAAAAATGATACATTCGTTTTCAACGTGAAAATGATTCACATAAATTTCCCAACCGAAAGAGCCACTGCGAGAGAATAAAACCTGGATCCGAAAATCTTCGGCCGTAAAATAAAAGAGGGAACGACAACAACAACAACAATTATCGTGCCGATCACCAGCTGACTCTTATCCCCTGGAGTATATTGGAGATCGTCAAGTCACGTTCAACAATGAACGCAGAGGCCGTACCACTCCGGGACGTCGAAAAGCGCGACCCGCGCCCTCATTCTTTTTATGCCCCTGTATCCCATCGTGCGAACAGTTGCATCAACGCACGGAGCCTCGAAGCTCCGCCCGTACTGCAACGTAGCGGCTTTTAATTGCCCGGGCATTGTTGCAACGTTCGCGTTTAGATCCGACATAGCGATTGATACTAATTGTGCGACTATCGGTTTTAATTGATGGACCATAGAATGGGCAAGGGCTAACTCATCCACCGATAATGAAAGTAGTATCGATTATAATCGGATTGTAAACAACAAGGTTCGTCATGATCTGGTTGATAATGCCATTTGAACGATGACCGAAAGCCAAGAGAGCCCTAACAGAGTTAGTACATCAAGCCCTCAACCATTGTTGACCCTCACTTCCATTAATTTCACCAAGGCGGGCCTGTCATCCGTTTATCCGATTTTTTTATTTTTCAGCTTGATTCTGTTGAAAAATAGCTCATAATTCTTCTACGGATCCTGAACAAATTGATCGCACATTCGTTCGTTCATTGAACCGAACGAGGAGCGAGCGACAGTATCGGAGGTTCTACTGTACTACAGGACGTTGACGCGTAATCGGTATAATGAATAACAACGAATAATGAAACACCCTAGTGTATTCGGTTGACGCGTTTGCCGAAGTTTCTATCTCCTGCAGCAGGAAGCCGAACAATAATGATAGTTCGTGATGCACAGTGTTCGAATTATGGTCGATCCCGATGCGCGTGTATACGTTTTCATATGTCTGGCAAATACTGCAACTGCGTACGGAAGCATAGAGAATAGATGATGGAATATAAAGCCTCGTAGCTCGATTAAACTGCCACTCTGATGTATGTACTTGAGCCGGAGCTGTTAGGCTTATAGATGAAGCATCATTGAAGAGGCTGCTGGTGAACCTACTCCCAGCAGTTTCTGTTTTGAGTGGTAATTAATAGTATCGATAACTGGCAGCCAGAATTGCGCCATTGTTGATATCCCATTCGTTCGATCTATCAACTCCTCCGAATATTTATTTCCGTTTTTTTGGTTGCAAGGATTGTTCATTTTTAAGCGACGCAAAAATAAACCGTTTTGCCTCTCGGTAAAAATTGTTCGGAGAAACGTCGTGACGTTCAGCGAAATTTTCATTGGGTTTAGGTTTCGGGTGGTTGAATGGTATCTTCGGAGAAGAGAAGGTACATCCCTCGAGTGAAAGGGAGGAGGAGGAGGAGGAGGAAGAGGAGCCGGTAAAGTAGAGGAGATTCTCGACGGTCGTGTGGCTGTGGTGACTCCGCATCGGTCGAGTGGGTTATACGATAATCGACGCCGTAGACGATAATGGCTCGAACGGCCATTGGTACATAGGCACCGCGCGAGTTAAACCCTATTACGACATATATAGGACAATTCGGATTTGCGGAATACATTGGATGCGCGAGGTGCGACTAATACGTTGACGGTGCTTTCGCGCTTGGTTCATGGTATATGGGTGGAAAGCTACGTGGCACGGGCCCAAGCCGAAGGCTTAATAACACCCGGGTATAATGACGTACTCTCCCTCTTGTATAGCCACACTGTTCTCTGTCTTTCTCGGCTTCTCCGCTCGCTGACCATGCGGTTCGAGGGAGAAAGTGCTACAAGTATGATCGCCAGGATACGTAATGAACGTGCTAACCCCGGGGCACATGCCTCCCGATACGTCGATCACTATATATATATACACACACCTATGAATGTATACGTGCGCCTACACTAAATACGCTTGAACCTGGTATGACATGACGTGCCCCGACAACGAATATGCGGATCACTGTGAGCCAACTTCGCGCTCTCATGGACCGATATATTCCAAGTGTAAGCGATTTTTCACTCAATTTATCGTTACACATTATTGGCTCGGTCCCTTCACGATGTGATACTTTGATTATTCTTCCACGTACTCCCACGAAAAACAAACAATTAGTTGTACCAACACACTTACTTTGCCGAGCAAAATTTTTTTAAATATATATTCTGAGCCCAATTATTTAATATTTAATCAATTCTATTATATTTTTTAAATAAAGTGCCAGATATTCTCTGGACGCGTGTTTAGACGCTTCAACCATTTCCTCCCAATAAACGCGATTTTGTCAGACATGTATTAATGGATAGGGAGGAAGGTGCATATACATATATACGAGATAGATCGATAGGTTCATGGAGGAAATTTTATTAGCGCTAAGTAGTTGGTAGAACGCCACGCTCGATTGCGCATCGAGCACTAATCTACCACTAATATCTACACTCCACGACGTTACCCGTGTACCCTCAATTAGTACACGCCACACGGCGATGTGCCAGAATAATGAATAATAAATGCGTATTATTAAATTACACGATGGTATACCATGATTAAAAGCATCGTTGATGATTAAAGGAATATTCCATTTGAATTTCGAGAAGGATCTGTATTAACGAGCTCTCTCCGTATTCGCTAGAATATTCCAGTGTGCCGTGCCTTATGTGGATGTTATCCATTGCATTAAGGACGTGAACGAGCTTACGATTACGCCCGGTGAATAGCTTACCTCGATATTCAACCTGAAGATGGATTTTAATTACAGCTTCGATCCAAGCAAAACAGACTCGCGTATGTGTGTACGTATATCAGGCATTCCATGTTCCAAATCTCACCTATAAACTTCGCTATAAAGTTGGATCGAAAATTTTCACGCAATGGAACGATAATAGCTCCGCCTGTTTATCGTGTTCTTTTTTTTTTTTTTTATAAATCTTCCCGTCCATCAAATAGGTTAAGGCGAATAATAGCGAACAAGTGGAGCGATTGGATAGAGGTTGGAGTATAATTTCTCGACGATTAGAGTCAAGAGGAACCCCGATCAAGAACCGACAGCACAGCTTTCGGACATTCGATTCGAGCAGCGGGCGTTCATTATGATGCGCCCGTTGTCGGAGCCGCGTCTCAACGTCCGAGCACCCGACCCTACCTCAATAATACACTTAAACCCCGATCCAAGCATCAGTCACCACCTTTCGACAGATGTTTCGATGAAACGTGGCGAATAGTCGCTTCAATCTTTACGAAAATCCTGGGGTGCATTCGGGCAAGAGAGAAATTTCGGAATAATGATAAAAGAGGGAAAATGTTATATTGCCCAATTAGCGAAATAATAAAGAAAACCCATTAGCCGGTATTACGTTATTCCGTTGAGCTGTTGATAATGACTACAGGTGTGGATTAATTAAAATCCAAAATTGTCATCAACATCTACGAAGCTTTATTTTTAACACATTTTAGGGACTGCAATGAGTTGGCTCTAATAAAGATTGCCAGGCAGCCAGCAAGTGCCACGGCATCTGTATCGCCGGAGCGGAAAGCAGTTGGTGCAGCTGCAACGCATTGCCTGTTGCGCGCTCGCCGTTGCTCGCTATCTAGCGTCAGCTCTCGGTGCTGCTCGTCGTCAGCATTTTCCTCGCAATTATTCGTAATTACGGAGCGACGCGTTGCGCTCACCCCCGTGACGCCGTTTCGTTAATTGGTAGAAGGTGGAAAAACAGCCGTGAAACGAGCCAGCTCCGACGCGTTCACCCGCTAACCAGTACCGAAGAAATAAAACTCTGCTGCGTAGGGACCTTTTCTCTCCTCCTCCTCCTCCTCCTCCTCCTTCACCTCTATTTTTTTTACCATTGCCTTTTTTTTTCTATCCATTGCTCTTCAACTTCGTCACTGCGGCTCCCTTTGTGTGTTCTCGAACGATTCTCGATATCGATATCATCGAGCCCCGTTCAAATTTCCAGTCTGCCTATCGAACGCTCAATTATCTGGGCTACGTCAATTACCCAACTTTATTCACCCATTTCTCAAACAGAGGTTGGCCTTTACGAGCTATATTGTGCTGCAAGGGAGAGAAGGATGCGATTTTTTTTCTTTTTCGACGTTATTTCGGGGTTCGCGTTAAATGGTTTTGTATATAAGAAAGCTAGAGATAGAAATGAGTCATGATCCTGAGGCCGGAGGGTCTTACTCACCTGTGTAATTAGGGATAAAAACGTTCGCGAACGAAATGCCTCTTAAGGGGTCCGCGGAACAATTAAAATAATAGTAGTTGAGCAAAGCGTAGCTGTGGGAAGATGCCACGTTCCACGCACTCCTAACCCTAAACTAAGATTAGCCCTTGGTGCGTGATTTAGGCCGATACATGCTTCTAATATTTTCGCGTTAATTGTCCCTCTCGTTCTGCAGAGCTCAAAGAGTACAGTGACTGACTGTTATTGATCGCTGCTTGTCATGCCAAACGAAACCAAAATTCACTCGAGTAAATTATACGTCACGGTAATTAATTATAAAATATTAAGGCAGTGGTAACTCAGACTGAATTCACACTTAAATATGGAATTCGTATTTGGAGTGAAGTGGTATTATAAATTCGACTCTCAGGTAGGCTCATTAAAAAATGCGACATAACCCAGACTCGACGCCCTACAATGTGTATTGAAGAAAATCGGAATTAATTTCAATGCTTTTCGGAATCCTATCGATAATATCGATAAAAAGATTAGGCAATTTATCATTTGTTATAATAAATCGGCAGTTAAAAATAACGAGCTACGAACATGTGATGTCTTTGAATATTCACTATATTTAGAATCCATAAATTTTTTTGTTTCTATAAATCTTCCGTTTGCAGAGAAAATAATTGTTCTATCGAACTTGTTTTTAATTCGCACACATGTACAGGTGAAATTGCTTTGGACAAACGAAAAAGCGGTATTTCGACGGAGAATAATGTGTCTTTTGTTGTCCCGAACACCAGTAACGTCTGCACAACGTGACGTCGGTAAACACAATTGACTGCACTGAGCTTCGTCAATATCGTTTATTTCTTTTCTTTCGGTTCTTCGTTCTCCACAAAATTCTCTTTCGAAACAACGACGGACTGAAAAGGCCTTTGTCCCACCGTCGACCGAGAGAAATGACTATAGTGCTAGTCATTCTTTTAAATTTAATTTGAGTGTTGAAGTAACAATCTCAGAGTTCCGGTACCTGAATCTGTATAAGAGTGCTCTGTATTCTTTGACTCGATGCTTTGTCGTTTTATCAGTGAGGAAAATCTGAAATTTTCTCTGGACTATGATCATGAAAATTATTGCAAAATTTTCGTCGACAAATTATTCGATTATATTCAATGCTGCCGTATTCTTTGGAAATGTTTGTGAGGGGCGACAGAGGCATATGACCACAAATGAAAAAAAAAAAAAAGTAAGGGTATTATAGTACACAGGATAGAAAATATATCAAATTGGAGAGCATCCTGCGGATTAAGGAACCCTCGATGGGCGAAGAGGGAAAATGGTCCGCGCGGTTCACCAATCGGTGGGTTCGCACATGCCGCGCTCATTGATCCAGCCCCTTGCTCTCGCATTGTTGTGCAAATTCAACAAAAACCAACGAGTCCCTAATCTGGAGCGACGAAGGCACCCACTTGAAAACCGTGGATCTCGCGAGGGCCCTGTGTATACTAACAGCGTATATATGCGAGTTCCACCCCACCGGACGTACAATTAATTTATATAGGTGTATCTAAAGTGCTTACTACACTGACGCTCCCGATTCTCTGGGACCCCTATGTCCCCCCGCCACTTCATTGTCCCACTCTCTCGAAATCACCGTAGGTGGTGACCGTACTACATACGGCTAAGCATTAAGCTGCATCAGCTAGCGCGTACGTTTATTATCAAGTGAGATAATCTTAAATCCCTCGACGTTTGTCTCTGTCGCGATCTCGTGGGGATTGCAACTTCGTACCCTCATAGAAAAATCTACATGTAACATATATGCTCAAATAACAAAATGTATTCAATTTTAATTCTATATTTGTGATGAATAAAATAAAATATCGAGTGAATTTTTATTAAATTTACTCGAAAAAAAAAAAAAAAAAATCATCTTCCGCTCGTTCTCCCAAAGGGAAAGAATTTCAAATACCCCGCAGCATATCCACGCAATTATTCCAATGATGACATACGCACGAGCTACATGCCTATAATGCTACATTGTTCGGCAGACGCATCGCGGTTGTGGGCTCGCAGGAATTGGAACAACGCATGTGGCGAAGCTCGAATTACGGAAAAGTCGATAGAACGTGTGCGTATATAGGTAACGCTGGTGGTACTGGTGTCACGAGTGTAGCAAGAGTGACACAACCTGGGTCGCAAGTACAGGCCGCGTTTGACTCTGTCGCGACAATGTTTTTCACACTCTGCTCGGTTCTGTGTCTATCTACCGGATGATCGTTGCCGGTACAGCGAGGGTAAAATTGGCCTCGACGAGACTCAGCGCGCGCTCGCTGTGTTATCCCTCTTTCTATTTTGCCGTTGACCCCGATTCATTTCCGCGTGCTTTGGCATACTTTAAAATTCAACGCTCACCGTGCGGCACAACAGTCGAAAGTGCGAACGCGTAGGCCAAACGCGTTTTTGTCGCATTGCCAATGGATCCGATCGAATTCACCGAACGCTCTTTCAGCATACAAATCATCCGTGTTTTATCGTCGTGAGTGTTCGCTACTCTACACCGTCAGAAATGTTAAAATATCTCATTAACAATGCAGAAATTTCAACGGGAGTCTCGTACGTGTTGATTTTGGTCAGGATCATCGATGGCTATCCAAGACACCCGAGTTACGTTTCATTGGCAGGTTGCGTCATAATTGTTGCACGATTTTTATGACAATTGTCGGTGATGGTCACGCATGCGCCTATTTGTGGCACAGTGTGGGTGTCACCGTAGCCGAGTTCGACTTTGTCGACTTTTTTTTTCGTATTCCGGTCGCCTTTGTGTCTATCTACCACATGATCGCGCCGTTACAGCAAGGGTAAAATTGGTGTTGACGAAGCTCAGCGCCCGCTGTGTAATCCCTTTTCCTTGTTTTTTTTTTCCCGACCACCGGGATTTATTTTCGCGTGCTTCGGCATACTCCCGTGTCTAATGCTCACAGTGTCACAAGAGGCCGAAATGCGAACGCGTTGGCCAGACGCTTTTTGTCGTATTGGCGATGGGTACGATCGAACTGACCACGCGACACTACGGCATACAAACCGTGTGTTTATCTTGGTCCGGGGCATCGGTGACCGAAAACGCCTGTGTTTGTTATGCTATATCGCTCGGGATTCTATGATTACGCCGTTATTGTGGCATTATTGTGTTCGTCTATTATTGTGGCCCAATCAACCGATTGTCAGTCCTGTTTCCATCACCAACTGCGGATTATCGGTAGAACCAATTTTACCGCCTAGAGACCGTTCAACCGATTTCTCTTTTTTATCCGCAAGCTCACCAAACCTTGCGTTACATCGGGCTTTGTCTTTTGGCGTCAATGCGGATTCATTGCCGCGTGCCGAAGTATCCAACGCTCGACGCATCACAACAGTCGAATGTACCGGAATAGTGACCCCCGTTGGTCCAGTACGTTGTTGTGGATTGGATACATGGTCCACGCGTGGATTGTACCGAACAGAGCATGCAGTGCGGCGGCATACACGCCGGGTGTTTATCTTGGTCCGGAGAGCGTCGGTGGCCGTCCAGAACGCCCGTGTTCGTTACGCTATATCATCGGAACTCTAGAATTACGCCATTATTGTGCAAATGAGTGAGTACCCGCATGATCCGAGCGCCACTGTACGTCCGCCCCGGATTACAGAATTAACCTTTCGCCTGAGTGAAGTCTCCGCGCACACGTTTACCTATGTCGCCATCTACATTGCCGTACCGCAACACCGCATGCGAAATTCCGCAGCGGAAAAATCGAACAGATCCGTTGGGAATGTTGCTGATGAGAATGAGAATGTTATTTTGAAACGAATGTAACGCGATATTCAAATTATACCAAAGGAATATTTAGCCCGGATAATTACGTCGCAGATATTGCCATCAGAACGTCGGGATGACAGACAAATATATCACGACGCTCAAAAAATCCAGCCCAATAACTATTTAAATGCATCCTCCATTCTGGATGATTCTTATTTCAGAGTTCTAATGTAATTATAGCGAAGTCATTGAAGAAAATGTTCGGGAATCGATGTAGACGCGATCGATCGGCTCTGAAACGAGTGACAATCGAAACAGTATATTTCCAAGAAGCAGGTAAAATAGCAGACATCCTACATAAGCTTCGCTATATATGATCTGTCTTCGAACCCGGCAGACGTGACTCACGGAAAGCCGATTTTCCGCTATATATAGATTCCGTACGGCGATTAAGGAAGTCATAGATTTAATGGAGTCGCTCCGAAGATCGATGCCAATTGATCCGTAATTGAATCGAACGGCGGTCGATGGTACACATACCGGGAATATGGTCGAACACATCGTACGACCTACCTTGAATCTCCGAGGTACTTGGGGCACCGACGACATTCTCCAATGCAACCTAGATCGGTACTTAGGATCCTGGTAATCCTGGCTCATGGATCACTCGATTGCTCTCTCGTGGAGGATGTTCCCTCATCGAGAATGTGCGAGAAATCTGAAATTCATCAACGTACATTGGTCTCTGCCTGTATTTGAACTTATGCCGAATATAAAAACCGCGACAATAGATAGAAAGGAAGGATGTGGACAATGAAAAAATTACTATGGTCACGAAGAATGGCAAAAAGAAAAAATAGCTCTCCATTAACCGCATTAAATACGAGCGGCCATTTATCAGGGACATAATAGAGATGTTACTTTCACGCCATATGCCATACGTACAGCATATATATATATATATATACACATACTGCCAGTAGATAGTCGAAGGGGCAAGAGTAAACTCTGCCATCCGATATATATAGTCATATAAGTACGAATACATTATATACCTACACAATGCGCGCTGTTAAATGGCTTCAGGGTTGTGACACAATGTGCGTTGGTGAAATGTACCCGCGCGGGCGTGCGCGCGCTCTTGCATCCGACAAATAACCAGGAAAACGGCTTGTGCACGAAACGCAGTTTGTATCTACTACAATACGGACAATACACTTTTGTAGAGCTCGTGCGCGCGGCTGAAGGGACTTGAGCTCCGGTACTGCGGTCACCACTATTCGCGAGGGCACGTATAAACGTACGAGCCGACTGACCAAGGGCGAACAGCAATGTTTTCGGCTGTTGCCGACGGCCCTAGGGCACAAATGCTATCGTATCGTGGAACGTTCGCTTCGTAGTACCAACGACCATCGAAGTCCCCATCCAATTTTGACTAAATCGTCAATATTCCGTACTCGGTGATATTTCACAGGTTTATTTGACGTTTCGGAAAACGTAAAACTGAAATCGTTGGCAAATTTCCCAAAAATCGTTGATACCTAAAAGTCAATTTTTCCAAATTATTTGAAAATTCTCTTCCAATTATTTTCATTTTCACAATTATCATTATTATACACAATGATTTTTTTTTTTTTGCACTTTTCATTATGCCGCGTAATGTCGGTCCCATTAAATTAACATGTTTAGCTTAACAAGCCAAACATAGTATTGAGGAAAGTCTGTGTTGGGTTTGCTGTCATTCAAAGTTTGTACATGTGGCTCGACGCCGTATAGAATAATGGGAATGACGAGGGGGGTTTTTTTTTTTCCTTTCGTTCCAAATCGAATTGATATTCCCAAGTGTATAGGCAGCGCCGCGAACAGAGAAATCGACACGGTCCACGAGTGTGGTCGGCAATGTGGGGAGGAGAAACAGAGGGTGGGAGAGAGAGACTGGCCTCCCGCAACAAGATTATGGTAATTGACTATCCGACTTGGAAACCCCCATCAGGCATATCAATTACGCCCGTATGCATCCCAACTGGGAATTTGCCTTTGATCCGCTCAAACTCCGAGGTAACACAATTCTCGCCTACGTCTAATCTCAAATGGGATTGCATGCGATGACGTCCTGGCCAAGACACGCAATGGACTTTATGTGTACTTCATCCCAGTTGTAGAATACACTTCCTTCGGGGAAACGGACTTGCGAATCAGATATCGACGCCGTGCCAAATAATTGGTAAACTGTGACGGTGCGACGCGGTGGAATTTACGATTCAGATTCGAATCGATAAAGAGTCTGGGCAGTCGCGAATAAAGTTTTAATAGTCCAAGATGGAGAATAGGGTTTCGTTGAATCGAAATGTCCTGGATCTGCGCTAAATTCAATCCTGGACTCCTCATCTTTTCTCATTTCCATTTTTATTTTATTATTTTTCATAGACCTAAAAATGTTATTAGTGATTGAGTTAACACCTGTCACCAAATAGTCACTTAGGCGATTCCCATTACCCTCACTGTTCTATGCTTAGAACTCTCTACTCGAGATGTCGATACATTTTTGTCGTCGATATATCACTTTAAATGATAACAGCCCGAGTAGGTACGAATCAAAGTACTTATTTGCCACCTTGTGTAATCTTTCAATTTAAATTCCGAATACGTACGGGTTGGCACGTACGAGATAAAGTCGCGGTTTTGATCCAGTTAAACCGATAATCGCGTCAATCTTGAAATATCGCAATAGGGCTCGAGCACGCTAACGCTTTACGTACGATGAGTGAGTTACACACTCACGCACCCACACATTCTACGATATATATCGATTTGGACGCTTCCCGATAACAGGAGTAGACTCTGTAGACACACGTCCGTCTCTTAGTTTTGATGCCACCTTATGATAAATATCCGATTCTTTCGAATATCACTGAACCTGCTATAAATAACGAACGCAACCCGAAATGTCTCTTCGATTTACCAAAAAATTGTCATTCTTATGCTCCAAGATGTGCATGCAAATTTCATTCACCACGATTTCAAATGAAAGTGAAATGTGAGTGAAATATGAAGGTTTCAGTATGGGAGTCACACATGTGTACAGCACATTCATTGATACCAACGAAATCTAGAGTCAGTCACCGATAGTCGCTTATCTACGTATAAAAGACGAGACGGCGGCCTTTGTATTTTCAGAAAGGTTGACCGTGTGTTCGCGCCATGATGCGGTCCCTCATTTTCGCGGGTCTTCTTGCTCTTCAAGTCGTATTAAGCGCTTGTGGTAAATGTATGTTATCAGAAATTTCGTTGTTCTTCGGTGTAACGTGATTTTTTAATTAATCGAAATGTGTGAAATCGTTGGGGCGTGTGTTTACAGATGAGCCGGAAATTACCCTCAAGTATGAGTCAAATCGTCTCAATCTCGATGCTCCGAAACACCCTGGAGAGCTTATCAACTGTACCCTCGAAACAAATGCGAAAAAAGTGTACTCGATCTATCCGGATGAAGAATTAGATGGAGAATACAGCGGCGGCTCTGATTATTGTGGCTACACGTTCAAGTCCGCAGACTACAGCTACGCTGGGTTGTGGACCATGACTACTATCACTGATAAGGGCAAATACACAGATGAGTTCATAGTTCGGGCGCAACGGGTAGGATTTTTCAAAAATCTTTTTTTTTTTTCTTCCTCATGGAGAAAGCTTTGCTTTCATGAAAAAAAAAAAAAAAAATTATTTCAATATTTCGAGCTTCGAATTTTAATTATATTTATTTCAGAAAGTAAGAACGGTACCGACGGATTACGTTTCCGCATATGCAGGTCACTGGATATATATCACTCTCGATACAAATGAAACGGACGTGCGGTCGTGCAACGTCACTACGCCTCCGGTATTTAATTTCATTAAGTTTGTATTAATCCTCGTGAATGTAACTGGTGATTGAAGGTGGTCTTGACACGATTTATTGATATTTCAGAATTTTAAAAAATACAATCTTATGACCGAGAAGGTCGAAGGTCTGAGCCTATGGGGCAAATGCGGAATTCGGATGCTCGCCGGTAAATCGGTGAACGGACAATGGGAGATCCATTCTCAGGTCGGAGAATATTCAATCAACTACGCCATATTCCACGTAAACATTCCCTACGAGGCAGAGAAAGAGACCGCCGTGGAAGCGGTATGTTCGCAAACTCCAATGCTAACGGTTGAATCGAAAGTTGGAGACTAATGAAAATGAAATGTGAATCGTGAATAGTCCACATCCTGGGTAGAAAATATGATAAGAGGATGGGGTCCGGGCAGGCCCGGATAGAATCTGGGAAATCCCAGAGGAAGTCAGAGCAGTCCTGGATGGGAAATTGGATTTCATTCGATTTTCCTTTGCTTTCATCCTTCTGGGCTTTGTCCCACGTTGCCCAGACTCCGTCGTGGATTACGGATCTTTTCTACACGGGATATGGTGAAGAACAAAATTATAATCACGTGTTTTTCGATAGGAAACACGTACTTGGGTTCTTGGGGAAAAAAATCAAGGGGTCAATTGGTATGACCAAACGTTGCTTTTCTGCCAATTCGAGAAACCCGATGGTACAAAATTACCAGTCACATACGGAAGCTGCAGCATGGAGGTTCCCGTGGTAAGTGCACATCACGAAGGTACCTGGCGGGCGACCTACGCCAAAGAAGGGATGATTGAACTTGAACACAAAGACATCGTTATCAAAACTAAGGGTACGAAATGATTGCGTTTGAACTTTTTCGAGTGAGGCAAACTTTCTGGGCTGTAATATATATATTTTCTCACGCGATTTTCGTTCATGTCAATTCCAGATGTGAACTTCTTAGAATGTTCGTATACTGCTGGAGTCGGTGAGGAGATTAATCTCCTGTGCAGGGTTGGTGAGAGTGCGCTCAAGTTCTGCACCTTTATCAGACCGGATAAACATGTGATACAACTTCCGGCCGGTGTAGGAAACGAAAAGTACGTTTTAAGCTTCTATAATCACATAATTACCGTCGAAATGGTAGTTAGTTAAAGGCTTGAAATTTTGATCAAATTTTGATTTTATCACTTTCTCCCCATAAAGTTACACGTACTACGGTCAAGGATTTCGATATAAACACTCGCAAATCCCCGGCTATGCAGAATGTGGTGTGACGATTCACAAACCATCAGCCGTTGATTTCGGTCTGTGGACCTGCGAGATGGGCTTGGATCGTGGAATCACCACAGGGTCTGTAATTACGGTGCCCACAACTCGAGCGGCTGAAATCGATCGTGAAAGCACGGTCGAAAATCCAACGGTATACGTTAAGCGTGGTGATTCGTTCGAGGTAACTGCGAAAGAGCGAAGAAACGGAATGCTAAGCGGACGGTCGGATCGAGTTCTCCATTTTCCATTTTCCTTTTCAGATCAGCTGCAAAGGTTCTTCGAAATTATCGTACTGCTGGTTGAGCAGTCCCAACGGTACGGCTTACAGTGTCTCGAGCGAGGAAAGTTCTGGCAAAAGTTTCAAATATGTTGGTAAGGGTTTCACAATGGGCGAATGCGGGGCAACTGTCCCGACGTCTAACAACACCGATAGTGGAAACTGGATTTGCCACTTGGGGTACGCAGGAGGATTTGAAATTGAGCAAACTGTGCCCGTGAAAGTGACAGGTACGTAGATCAATATCATGCTTGTTTCGATCGCTATCATAAAACCAAAAAAAGTGTTGACATATCGAGCTAAAAATATTTTTCCCCGCCATTGCGATTCGCAGATTCGTATCTCATTGCCAGTGACGATGTCGTTCGCGTTGCTACAAGTACAAAGTTGACGTGTCGCACTTTTATCGGTGAGGATGGTACTGTCAAGTATTGTCGATGGGTTCGGCCCAATGGCCACGGAATCAACGTGAAGGACATTTCGCGTTATCAGCTGAGTCAAGACCTTGACAAATGTCACTTAACGATTTTAGGTACAAATTTTTATATTCCCATTTATTTTTCCAGAAACATGGTGAGCGTGAAAACTAAATTGTGTGCTCCCACTTTCTGTTAGACTTCAAGCCCGAAGACGTTGGAAAATGGACCTGCCTAGCCGCATTGACTAGATTTACCGATCGAGAAGAATCGGCTACCATCGAGTTGACATCGTACGTCAACGAGCAGGCGCAGATTTCGAGCGTGTTAATGATTGTTCTGGGCAGTGGACTTCTCGTTTTCACGCTGATCGGTGCATCTTATGCGGCGTTCTTCATATTCCGAAAGCGAAACACCCGTGTCATCAAGGATCCTCCCCCATACTATCCCGCGGACTATAACATTCCCGACGAAATTCGTACAGGTGGTCGTCCCATTCCCAACAAGGATAACAGATTTTAGAAACTCACTGTGAACACGTATGCGGAGTACGTGGGTCGAATTTTGTTTTACGGTATTAATATTATTCACCGTAATAAGACGAGTTCGAAAATCACTAGTTAATACAGTACTTGTTCAATGGTAATAATAACTAATACCGACCATTGCTGAGATGAAGATCGCTGGAGGTGTAAAAAGCGTAGAGTAGCAATGGACATAGACAAAAATATAATATTACTGTAGTAGAATCGTATACGAATGCCTGTTTGAAATGATTTGAAATATTATGTCAGCAGGGGATTCCACACTTCGTTATACAGTGAAAACGTTCTTCACATTGGAGTGATCTTTGTGATCTCATATAACCTGGGGAATCTCATTCGCGGGACTATTAAACCGCTTTTCTAAGACACAACAAAAATCGTTGGATTTACCACTTATCCAATAATCCTTGTATTTTTATTATATATATATATCATTGTACCTTGGCTTAATGTATCTGTCGATGTCTTCTGAACGAGGCACTTTAAGGTCGGATTCAATATCGACGGGAGTTGCACGAGATTGAGAGAGAGAGAGAGAGAGGGTGTTGAGCTACCCCTTCAAATAGACAGAACTCGTAGTAATGACGGCCGTGGTGTGGAATCTTCGCACCAGAACCAGAACCAGTAGTCCACGGACAGTCGGTACCCACGAGGGTTAAGGAATAATTGCTAGTGGTAATTCCCACTGTGCTTGAGATCTGGATGAGCTGTCACACGATGGAGGGTTTACTCCTTCGCCCAAATATGTATTGATGCCGTCCCTTCAAATCGATGGTCGGAACGGCTGTCTATACTACGTGCCAGGACCCCGACAACGAGGCTCCTGTCGTCATACATGTATATGCATGTGTACGTTCTTACGCCTGGATCCCGATGCAATTTCCGAGGTGCCCTCCTCTCAATCTGCAATTCCATTGGCCCTTGGCTTGTCGCGTTTGCATCGGGATCGCAGATGCGCGTGTCACTTCAAGTGTCCATGGTTTACGGTACAGTGATCGGCCAATCAGTGTGTCCCCCTGTGCAAGCATTGCCTGGCATTATTGTTATCGGTACCCTGGTATTAATTCCGTCCTAGGCGTATTTAAAGGACATTCACTTTACCAAAGTGGCCAATAACTGTTGAGGCTACGACATCTTTATCGCTAACCCTACTGCTGTCCAATGTCGTTATTATCGTACGGGGGATAGACTACGGATATCACGATCTTGATGTCCTTATTCGTGATCTATTCGTTCTCACGGTCTGGACATCGTAGCATCGAGAGCTCTTCAGCTACGACACTGAACCACGTACCGTATTATACCATTTCCCTCTCTACACGTTGTAAATCTAAAATGGAGTATAATCGAATGTACACTGCAACGTGATTTGCTGTAATGTAACAAGGACAGCTCCTGTTTTGTTCAGTTTCATTTGACCAGGTCGTTCTTCGTTCTCGATATACAACTCCATTCGCACGGCCGGGCGAAATCCAATAAAAAATACTGATACGGTTTAACATAGAGAAGAGTTTTCTCTTGTGAGAGGGTTGGAGAGGAAGTGAAGGAGCCCGGAACATGAAGAAGAAGCGGAAATGGAAAAAGGTGAGATAGAGATACGCCCACTAACCCCTCCGACTGATAACCTGAACCACGGGTTAATCCAGCGCCCGAATGACTTCCCATTGCTTAGAGGAGGACTGCGACGGTACAGCAAGTTAGAGATTGGAACACACAGAAAGGAGAACCGGGTATGGGCGACACCGGCGTCAGTTGTACGGCTGCAGCAGAGGGATGCGAGGGAAGAGCAAAAGATTGCTGCGGCGGAGCGCTAGTAATTTCGCGGGATTAATATTTAATATCCAGGTGGAAAGCGGGCTGAGGTCGACAACATCCAACCGCGTTGCTCTTGGCTATGCATCAACCTATACACGTCTCTTACCTCGCCCTTCCAAATGCGTTCTTTTCTCGTTCTCTTCCTCTCGCTATGTTTCACTTCTCTTCGAGCATTCATTCGGTCACCCCCTTCTTCTTCTCCCTTATTTTCTCTTCGCCAAGTTCTCGTTGTCTCAATCCGAGCAATTCCTCCGTCTCTGTGTCTACGGGCTAAATACAGAGACGTTCCCTCCATCCCTTTCCACTGCTTGCTCTTTTTCCCCGGAATCTCGCGGCTTCATCGTCAAATATACTGGCTCTACCGTGCATACCCATCGCCGTCTCCGGGCCTGGCGATAGATGAATTTTCGGTGGGTCCAATCCGCTTCCTCGCCTTCGACCCTCTTGACCCCTGGTGCGAGGCAAACAAGAATTCGGGGGAGTATCGCGTGAGTGGGCGCGAACGAGTCGATGGGGTGCTGTGAAACAATCCAGCCCGCAATGACGACCGATTGCCTCAGCCCACCCGTTTCTTCATATCGAACGGGATTTTCTCCAATCAAGAAAACTCGAGAGCGAGTCCGGAGGCTGACGTTATTTGGCTCTTGGATTCACGAGGCTTTTGTTTGCCGGCCGCGCGCTACTACAGCGTTCCTCGACGACGTCGACAAGAGTGCTACACATCTCGCATATCAGATAAGTTGCTCTAATGAATATTTGCAATGAGGAAGGGAAGGCAATGTGTGAGGTTGCTTCGAGTACCGAGTTGACGATTTGCGTTTAAAAAAAATTGTTTTTTACATGAATATTTCAAAATTTTTATTTTATTTTATTTTTTTTTTGCGAAAAAAAAAAATCTCCTGTACGAGGAAGCAAAAATGCGGGGAAACAAAAGCTCAATGTCGTTATGGGAAACTAACAAAACTTGGAAAATGTATTCGAATAGAGGAACTTTGAATATAGCATAGCCCAGAGCCAGTGGAGCACTGGTAGTATTTCGTGTTACGGAAGAGCTTGTCGAGCGTTCGAGTTGCCGCAGTTCCAATTATCTAATTGAAAGTAACGGCCAGGATTCCTCCCCCGCTTTCGTCGATGGGTAGCACACTGACTGCCGTGCTACTCAACGGCCCTACCACAGCTCGAGCCATTCGCGGGAGCATCACCACCCATCGACGCCAAATGTAACGTTCGATAAATTGTAGGTGTAGGTGGGTAGTAGTGGTCGTTGTGCGGCGGCGAGTATGGCACAGTACGATCACGCTACATATAGTTAGGTATAGCGCAGTTGAGTAGCAGCGGAGAGTCCGCACGCGTTCACGCCATCAGTATCACACGAGGGTTGGCTGCACCATGTTGGCGAGGGTTGAAATCGTCGGGCTAGCAGCGGCAAGCTCTCCCGCGAGCGCTCCAGCCAATAACCGTTAAGGATTTCCATCTGCTTTGTTCCCAGGATCAGGAGCACCGTGAGCGTTCAGGCGAGCTCCAATGATGCCAATAAACGTGGTCTAACGCTTTCCTATTCTCTGTCTACGTGCGCTAGATACGCCTCTTGACATACCTAGACCGGTTAAGTCTTATAGCTACTGGACTCGTGTACTTACGTTTGCATTACGACGATAAATACGTTTATTTCTTCCTGTTTGCCGCTTCGAGGTACTCGAATGATTTTTTTTTTTTTCAAATTTGACAAGCAACTTTGAATTTTTAGACAAATGTTTCCTCATTATTCAACGTACGTGATGAAGTTTCCTCTATGAGGAAGCCAACGTTGATGAACCTACTTGCTCATAAAGGTGGACTTTGTCATATGAGTTAAATAATGAGGAAGCAATTTGCGAGGTTCCACTTTTTATAGGACTGTATTAATATTTATTCAGGCACCTTCATATGTTCTTTTTTTTTCTCCCTCTTTCTCTGTTTACCCTTGAACTAACACATGTTTAACTAAACTCGGTAGCCCGGAGATTACACGATAGTAGTATGGACATGCATAAGCAGATACGTATGCGAGCATTAAATTTTGGAAGCGTATGCATGAGATGCAGTGACACAGCGGACCAGTACCTATCACCAAGTACATATATAATAATAGGCACACCTACACCCATGTAATTGCACCAACTAAAGTAGATACACATGGGCCACATGAATATGATATGTGCGGCCACAGTTACGCTTACGAAGCTACTGCGCGGAAGAGCAAATACGAGAGCCAGCTTTGCTGACGCGCGGTGTCCGCACTTCCAGCCGCAATTACATCGCGCCCGGCCGCATTGTGGTGTACGTGGCGAGCGGCCGCGTGCCTTTGCCCTGATTCCCGCGCCTCGTGGTTATTCCATACGTCTGATACGTCTGTGCACACGTACGTGTGCGTTATACTAATACACTCGATTGTTCACGTAGACGTTCTCGTAGCAGAGATTCCACCACCGAATTCGGCTAGTTGCGGACTATGCGAGATGAATGCGAACAGGGGTAAACGCACCCTTCTCGCTCGCCTTTCTGCACCCCTCGGTTGTGGCTGCCTGGGCTGTGTTGATGAGCCTGTTTCCTGCTGCGCGTCGCTCTCCCTACATTGAGAAAGAAAAAAAAAAGAAGCTTCCACTGACTCCAAAGAAATTAGTCTCAAACAAGGAACACCGGAAGTTGCGAGTACCCAGACGCCGCCAGTATCGACGAAAAAATCCGGATAGTTTTCACATTGTTCCAGTTAGTTTTAAGTTCTCTTGTACGACTCGTGTCCCGGAAACTCAAATATATACACATATATATCCCCGGTACTTTTCTGCAAACGCATACAGAATAACGTTTATGTTACATAACTGGTAACAGCACGCGGTAAACTTTACCATTCCATTACCACTATCCCTACCTTTACTTTCCAACCTGCTGGCTCATTACTCCGGTGAAAGCTTGCAAGTTACGTTCCTACTAAGGTCTGTATCCGCGGAAACCATACAGCGCCCAATTCCGAGTCGTTCAACTTTCTCGTCGAACACCCTTTAACTACCGAGACGTTGTTCCTGTTGGTCTTTTACGCGCCCGAATTAAAATACACCCTTGATATTGGTTAATATGTATACTATTTATTGGGATGATTTGGGGAATAAAAAAAATTGATCGCCACACAAAAAGTGTTACAAGGGGTGGCGATCCCAACTAAAACCCATTTATCGAATAGCACCTCGTTCGAATGTAACCCGGTGGGCGAAATAATCACTGGAGCATATTATATTTGTCTGGAAAGTGCATAAACGGACGCATTGCAATCAGGAAGGTCGAGGCTCTTTCGACCGCAGCAGCCAATCGCTGCGACCACCACCATCACCACCGCCGATGGCACTTTACTCGAGGACTACTCGAGCAATAATGCTCCAACTCCCTCTCGGCAATTGCTAAAAATACGCACACAGAACTACCCTCGATCATCGTCGAAGCGTGCATATAACGAAGTGGTGCGCGATGTGGCCTTATCGTCTGGCGCGATCGATTTTGCGATTGGGCTCCACGAGTTCCGACAATAAGCGTCGAGGGAGCGAGCCATCCCGCTCGCTGTTGTACAATCAACCCAGACGTTTTTATAGCCCGATAGGAGATACCGAATATGTTACACAATACTACACATGGAAGCATGCATGACTGGAAAATAAAAAAAAAAAAACAAAAGTGGACGAAAATGTTTTTTGCATACGCGAGGCTTGAGTTCTCGTTTTCTAATATCGGAGATCTTCGGCGGAATAGATTGAGTGAAAAAAAAAAAAAAAAAAAATACATACGTGTGTCGTATAGTGTACACCATGTGTGGTATAATTGTGCGGAGAGCACATGCCACTGAGAATATAAATGGCTCGTCCATGTGTGTTTTTTTTTTTTTTTTCGATCGTAGGATATCGAACGAGGGTCACCCTTGTTTTTGTACGTTAAGCAAAAAATCCACCCTCCTGATAACTTTGAAAATATTTCGAAAACAATACCGAAAGCTTGTATACCTTGTTTTAATTTGAGATTGTTAATCCATTCATGAGCTACTCTTAAGATGATGAAAAATAAATAAATGCCAGGACGGCATGAACGTGCGGAAGACCGGTACGGTTCGGTTCATCATTGTTCAGCTATTATTTATTGACGACGTAGGCTCCTTGCAATTTCCGGCTGGAACTCGACATTTATAACTTCACTGTGGGAGTATAGGGGGCAGTGAAGGACTGCAAAGGAAAGGAAAGGTGAGGGTGAAATGTGAGGGCTCGGAGAGATACCGGAGCGAAACGTAAGGGTGAGCTTAGCAGACGGGGTTGCCTTTACGGGCATCACGATGCTGTGCTTATATTGCTTGGAATCGCGATGGCAGGAAGACACACGAGACACGCCTACTCCATCTGCGCAGCCTAATCCCAGCTGATCCCTTACACGTAAAACTGAGTATGTCGAAATAATTCAATAACAACGTTGGCATAAGCGAGCCAAGCTCACCTCTCGTTCCTATCCGATATATATATATATATATATAGAGCTGAGATACACAAGTCAAAGGGAGAGGGCTTGATGGTTAAATGGAGGACAGGAAATTCGTGTGTGCGCGTACAGGATATACACCCTGTCTCGCGAAGGGTGAATTAGTCCCTCGTCCGTCCCTCGAGAACGTCCCAGATTAGATGGATCCGATGCTAATGCCTGGCCTGACTAATTTCTGCGATCATGAACAACGGTGCAGTGTACCAAGGAAAATCCCGCGACCCTGCGTACGAGGTATTACACACATATTAAACATAATCACAAACTACCATAATCTTCGTAGATCTAACGGTGTGCACGTTGCCATTAAATTATTCATAATCGAAACGTGCAATTCCATCGGCTCGATTGTTCATCGATAACGTTAACAACGTGTGTATCGATATTTTAAAAATCATCAAATCGATGAGCAGATGAGAATAATCATCTCGTAATCTGATTTTCGTACGTTTTATTTTTCACCATAATCGTGACTGTAGATTTAAAAAAATTATTTTTTATTATTCACCAGAGTGAATGGAGAGAATAAACCCCACTCACTCCGAAGGGGTTTGAAAATGTATGGAAAAAGAGTTAAACGTATCGTGTATGGGGACGATTGAATATTCATTGTCCGTGCATCAATGGTTGTCGTAGATGCACCGATGGGCACGGTAGTTGTCGTTTTTTCGTGAACAAATCCGACAAAGCGTAACATGTTTCGTCGACCTTCTGAGGGGCGGCGCGCACTACTATGAATCCTTGACAAAGCCCGGAAACGCCTGTATATATTGGCTTGGGAGAATGCTGTAACAGCAGCAGAAGAGCACAGTTGTATCCAGTGGAGTGTACGGTTGACAGGGTGTGCTGCACGTAGCAGCGAAGCGCACCCTGCCAGATTAGACCACCACCAGACAGCGGAGAGACGCACTCTCGTCCTCCAGATTCTCCACCCACGCCTAGGGTTCTGCACTCGCAGCAGCAGCGATAGTCTTGTTAGTCACGCTACGCCCCCTATACTCGACAGTGGCAACACACAGTGCACAGTCTCGTTCTCGCATAAGCTTATTAAAGGACATATCTCGGTGTATGCTGGGCAGAGAGCAACAGCAGCAGCAGCAGCAGCAGCAGCCTCGCCCCGAATTTCATTCGGGACGGATTATACTTGCCCCAACCCCCTTAAACGTACCCCGGGTACGTTTGACAAGTGAGCAAGGCTGCAACCCTAAGTCCTCTATAGAATGTTATCGCTACGGTATTTTTCACAACGCTGCAAAATGAGAGAAAAAGTTTTTCCTCAATTTTTCCCTAATGAAACAGCCATTGTGATATTAAATGTTAATACGTTTATTTATATTAATTACGACGATGCAATTTACTAGTAATAAACGTGGACAGCGCATTAGGCGGAAGGAATGCGCCACACGGTCAATCCGCCACTTCGAGGGACCTCCCGCTATTAATTACCGCGGCCTTTACACATTCGACATACTCGGTGGGAATTGTTAATTAATTTTTTTTTGCTTCCTCTTATTTAAAAACTTTTCGATTATTTCTCCCTTATACAGCGCGACCAAGAGTGCTATAAATTTTAGCGTGCGGCTACAGACGAATCGTTGGTATCACGCTGTGCGCGTATATATATACATGGTAGACACGGTATATGCCACATCACTCTACATGTATGGAGCATTCAATGCCAACTCGACCGATAACCGATCTTCACTTTGCCCAATATCGTTCACCACTTTTTTTTCCCGATTTTTAAACTGCGGAATTTTTTTCATTTATTAAAAAGAAATCTGAAGGGAATTTTAAGTTTTTTTTTTTTTATCGGGAAGCATAACAGATATTGTAAATCACCTTTGCCATGGAATGCCCCATGTATATTGCACATATGTGTATAATGTACCGTAGCTGGTTTATTCTACGGTGGATGACCTACCTATACAAATGCACATGAGTCCGGGGACGTCAAGCTAACCGAGGAGCGGGAACTACCTGCCCCGAGGATACCGAGCTGGCCACGGAGATCCTGGGATGGATATTAGGTTGAGGTAATTACAGCCATTAGGGGGCGCATACATCAATTATCGATGACACGATGACACGGGACTCGACGCTTCGGGGCGTTCGTCCATTCGCGATGGGAATGCAAACTCGGTACGAAGTCACTCGAAATACATTGTATCATTGTGACAGGATAATGTTTGAGGCACGTAACATGTGCTTTTTGAGCCTTGTAAGTAATTATTATTTTATCGCCCCAACTTTCTTCGAGATATCCCGAGCCACCGACAACTTCATTCTCTTCATTTTTTGCCTCGAAAAAATTTTCCGGATCATCGATCGTCGCCTCAGTAACCAACTTTCGGATCAAGCGCTCCTAAAATTTTTCACGAGACACAGAAATCAATGAAACTCGCGGGCTCTAACCACGTATTAGCTTCACCGGTGGAGTGAAAACGAAAATCCGGACCGATAACGTCGCGTTCCAAACGCGAGACCCGTAATTAAGACTTAAAACTGGCTCTGGGTGCAGTTTCAGTCCAGCATCGGGCTCTTTGGATATCTTATCGCGGAAGGTTCTTCCCGTTGGTGCTACTGCCGATGGAACGTTGGTCTGTTTCTTTTTTTTTCTCTCTCTCTCTTTTTTCTTTTTTCCTTTCGAGTACATCCCGAAGGTTCGTGAAGCACTCGAGATTAGGTACTCCACCTACAAACGTGTCCGTCACGATAAGAACTGCGACGGTGGAGCCACGAAGAGTATTGCTGAGTGCACTCGTCTGTACACTAATACGTTCCGTCTCATTGAGGCTTATCGCTCGAATTGAATGCGACGAGGGCCTCGTTTACGGTGTTGATTGATCGAAAATGTTGGGTGCGCTCGAAGCGAGGATGCATCGCCAACGATTAGAGCTTCTGACAAAGGGACAAACAATGTTCCAGTCTTTTAACTAATCTCCGTTTAGTCTGTAGCTCTTTTCCTGTACGTATTTTTCCGAATTATCAGTCACAGAGATATTTGCTTATCTCTGTCCCAAATTTTGTTCGGACCTGGTTTTCGGTAAATAAAAATACGAGGAATGCACGTGACGCAACGTAAGACCGGAACATGGGTATTAAATGGAAATTTGCAATTTGGTGATGGCCTGAACCACGACTAACAGGAATTCCATGAGCATGGGCTACGTAAAGAGGAAAAAAAAAATGTCAATGGTTCATGCCCTTTTTACACGGCATTTTTTTTTCTTTTTTCTTTTTTCCTCTTTGAAACACAGAAATCCCACTACGCGGTATACACATGCTTCAAGCAATGGTGCTAAAAAATTCTATTCGAAGTTACAAACACGATGCTTTTCATATTCAGCGATTCGAGCGAAAGCTTCTCCTCACGAAATAACCAGCGAGGAAGCGGAACGAGAGGATACCTTCGGTTTCCGGTAGTTTGGCTTCGGTCAATAGGAAAACCGAGTGTGCCGTAAAAAGGCATCAATAGAGGAGAGGGCAGATGGTAGTGCGTGGTTTCGCTGCGTCTGTAGGCTCCATCAGGTGCGTCCCATGGTCCAATGAGCGGGACACGAGGCCGCGTGTGTGTTGTACCTACGGCATATGCCGAGAGCATGAAGTGTTCCTCAAGGGTCCGTAGCTATAGCCTCCTCCACGTTTCAAGTGCAACCGTGCGCGATTAACTCACTGCGATATGAGATGGGTTCGTTATTTTGATAGCCCGCTCCTGTTGGTGCTCGCCGGCGCGTCTACGGCCCCAGATTGCATAGCTAACCTAGCTTTTGCTCTCCGAACTGTCTCAGTCGCGCGCTTTCTTAGGCACAGTCTTCCTTTCGCTCGCTCTCCCTTTCTACGTGTTCATCTATGTATATTACGTATTCAGAGTGTACAAGTTTCATGCTGAGAATGAAAGCCACCTTGTGCCACAAAGCACACGCGTACAGAGGGCCTCACTGTGCCTCAGGGTGAGTGACTAAATCCTCTGCGAGAACGAGGAAGATGGAAGTGAGGGGGCGGCCTCTAACGGCAAACCCAGACAGAGAAGGAAAACTTAGAATTATGTTTCAACTTACCTCGGTACTGCTATCCGCAGAACAGGAGCCGACGAAGATGTTGGCGAGCAGAGTCGGACTTTGGTAAAGGGAAAGCTAACATTGCTGGCCGCGATTCCCGAGGATCTGCTTTTAGTCGTCATCTCGAGCATGTGATGCTGCTACCGCCCTCTGCCAACCGACACTACCGATGTAACTGAGCTGGTGTTGCACTCCACCACCGCAGGGTTGCGGTGCTCCTTGCGTTGGCTTTTATCTCGACCCTGAAACAGACGTCACTCGATTACAATGATACTTGGTGAAAACGAGGCTTTTCACAATCTCCCTTCCTCGTGAGGAATAACTTTTCCGCCCTCGTGGCGTTATATTGTATTTCTCGACTTTGCTGGAATGAACTCGTTTTTTTTTTTTTTTTTTTCCGAAGGAAAATATCGATATCTATTTGTAGCATGTGCTCGTCGGCGTGCACTGTGATATTTATCCTGCCTACCGCATATAATCGTTCCAACTGGGTATATGAAAAGACCTTTACAGTGAGCTGCGCTTAAACGGGAGCCTTATGGTTCGGTACTTTAATCGTAGGACTATTGTACGTCAGGGATAAATATTGTGGCTCTTTGCTATTCAAGGGTGGCTGGAGAGTTGAAAAGGGTCCGGTACGCTGTCAGTATTGAAAAGAGATCGGTTCCCAATATATTCTCGTACCAGCAACAACTACTCTCGATCGGTAAAGATCTTTTGTCAATTTTTCTACGATGTTCTACGTTGGCAATATCTATACCTAGATTCTCGGCTCGGAATAAACCCTTTATGGGTCTCATCTCAAAGTCCCTGGCCTATTTTCAGCGTGTGTTCGGCAGGCTCTTTGGGTATCGGCTGGACCCTTGTCCCTGCAGATCCCTTCGAGTTTGATATGCGCACTGCACAAAAGTGAACAATCAAACGACAACAGGTATCTGCTGTACTAAAACTGAATCATTGACGGAGGCGGGGTCCGTTCCTATCGGCAGCTGAAACAACGCAGACCTCATTAGAGCGATTGAAAAAAAAAAAAAATTTTCAAGACATAAAAAATCATCCTCTTTATTCCGAACTGTAGATACTGTACAATAAATAGTTGGAAATACATAAGAAAGGTAAAACTTATTTGGTCGAAGTACACAATGCTGAATACAGCTTCCACATCAAGTTTTAATAGTGCCTTCGGATGAACAACCATGATCTCCGCTCCCTCTTTCCACAAGTTTGCTTTCCTGGACCTCAGCTTCGGCTCCTGCTTCGTCCGATTCCCTCAAAGTCTCCGGACTATTCGATGTTTCGGAGTCTCCGCTACCTTTATCATCACACGTTATTTCTTCCTGCGTGCTCGCTTTTTTCTCCTGGTCTTTTCCATTACATTCGGGACCCGCCGTGATAGTCAGATTATTCGATCGCCCGGAAGCGTCCGCGATTGCAGACGGAAGTTGCACGTTGGTCGTTATCTGCCAGTCGGGTATCGAACAACAAAAAACATATCAATTCAGAATTTGCAATGGGCAAAAAGTTGGGTAATATGGTGGTTAAAAAAAACACCATTTGACTGTACGGAGATGATATTTGGTACTACCTCAAGAATTAATTAAAAATCTGTTCCGTCTATTACCAAATAGTGTTTTTTTTTTAACTACCGTGTTACTTCATATGTTGTCAAGCAGTGCTCCAAGTACATTTAGCATAACTTCAATGGGCTCTCGTTTGTTCTTACTCTCGAGACGCTCACTTTGTCTCGGTGCTGAACGTTGAGGTCCTCTCAACGAAAATAGGGAGAAAGGCCCGAAACCCAGATTCAGAGTTCCTCCAAATATCAGAACAATGAAGAGCACCAAGAGGGGAAAAAATGCGAAGCAAAGAGTATACTGAATACTCCAGCCGAGTAGCAATGGCATGTCGCCTGCAGAGAATTATATATTTTTATTTCTCACATTTCTTCTTGTCACGGCAAGGGCATCGTTTTGCTATCGTACCTGTTAAATTAGTGAGAAACGCGGAAATACTTTTACCACCGACGACAATAGGCTCGTACATGGCGTTGGCAAGCATGTGTGCCAATGCCTGTGCCGGAGTAACTTCGTACATGGGTTCACCCATCACTGCTTCAAAATACTTTTCGCAGTCATCAGCTTTAATAAAAACAGCATTTCAACTCTGTATACTCGTAATCCCGAGATAATAAAATAATAATAAAGCTGATTAATGTTCTGAATTAATTGAACAGCCTTAATGGACATTTGTAAGGATTCGACGTTAAGATAATTCCTTAAATATCTGCCAATTCTCTTTTTTCTCCTTCATTACCCGTATAATAACAATATTCTATTGCCATAATACTCACATTTTGAAAAAAATGATTTCAATTTATCCAGAACACCCATTTTATGTGGTTCACACTGAACCGGTAATTCGATATTCTTCATGTGCGCAGCTGTGTGCTTTATCTTGGCTTGCTTTTTCCATAGTTATAGGATGAAAAATATACTGAGCGATAAGTCAACATAACACTACAATACAACGACAGAAATTACCTGTAAAAGTCGCCAATACGTGAGGAAGAAACTAACAACGAATATCAGTTGTACAGTGACTGTCAGTACCACCCAAAAGTTCAATCGCGTTCGTCTTAGAAAATAGTACAACAATGCTAAAGCAAGAGCTACAACGGTGTATTCTTTCTAGAAATTGAAGGATACTTTAGGAATTTTGCTGATAAAACAAAAACCGAGCACAAATTTTGGTGTCCGTTACTCACTTGCTGTAATGAAAAATTCCATATTTGAACCAGTAAATAGAACAAAAAGTTAGTTACAGTGTGAAGCCACATTGCAGTTTCGCGAACTACGTCAAATACAGGGGCTTGAATAACTTTGTTTAGGATCGGATCGACTTCTCTGAGGGTCAACTTTCCAAGACCAAAATTCTTGAGAGCCTCGAGCTCCGACGCCGATGCTTCCAACTCAATATGACCGGTGAAGTAGGAGCCATCGTTCTGTAAAAGAAGAGGTCGACTGACGATTTTGGTGGTATTATTTCGGAATGGTAAACTAAACATGTTTTTTCATGGTAAACCGTGAAGATCATTGTAGCATCGCGAACATTTACCTTGAATTGGGCTCTCGATATGATGATATTTACTATTCTTCGTGACAACGACTCATCTGCGACATCCGTATTCCGCCCACTTTTGCACTTATGGAGTTGTTTATGACACTCGCTTGCGTCGCCGCCTTTGTACTCGCCTCTGAAACAAGTACCGATATTAGCGTGGAACTGTGAATAACGAGTAAAGTTAAAGTATTTTCCCTTTTAGAGAACAATTTGTCCTAGAACTAGTAACGGTAGGAGTACGAACATGTCGTGGCTATCACTGTCGCCGGAGGGTAAACTTTCTTTCTTTGCGTGCTTGTCGTAATAAAGAGAATGTGGATCCAGATAATCGTTATCCAGCCTGCAAGTATTAATTGATATTAACGTAAGCTTAAATTCTATGACACTTAAGCGAAACTGATATTTCATTTACTTATTTAAGCATTTTAGGCTTGGCACATATAAATCCCTCAAAAATATTCAGAGGGGGGGGGGGGGGGGGGGGGGGAAGTGCAGTGAAAATTGCAAGTGTTGCTAAAACGTATTATTGTTTATCTCACCAATTCGCGGAATTAAAGTAATCGACTTGCGCATTGCATACGAACACGAAGCAGAAGTTTATTATCACGAGACGTAGTTTCGTATTGACAGACATTTTTAACTAATTTCCGTGGCAATGAGCTCATCTAGGACCGTTTAGGAGATGACGAAGAATACCACCATCGGTCTTTAACTATTGCCGCAAGTGCCTGACGAAGGTCAGCTGATCCGCGACAAGAGACCCAACCATTCCGATCGCAGATGAAATCCTGAGCGCTCTGCGCATGTGCGTGTCTCGTGAGAGCGACGTGCATTTGTTTCGTTAGTTTGGCGCGTACAGTAGGAAGAAAGGGTTCAGTTTCTTTTCGACCTCTCTCGATCGTATCAACGGTTTTTTTCATATACGACAACATATGAATAAGCTTTGTTGTTAAGGCTGCGGAATCGAAGCGATATATTTCCGTTTGAAGGAAAAAAACTCTTCGAATTCCCTTAGAAACTAACGTAGGGCTAGTCGGTGCGCGTAACACGCTCAAACGAAGCGTAGATAAGCCCGGTTCTTACTTTAAGTGAATACAGTGGAGTGTCTGTGTTTATTTTTGTGCGAACTAAGTGGATAAAAGGAACTACTGAAACTCCATCGGTAAGGATTACCGGCGTTCGGTATACTTTGTGACGGGGCGAACCTCCAGCGGAAGATTCGTCGATGCTGCTCGATATTGAGAACGGAGACAATGACAAAATGGCGGCGATAATCTGGTGAGTGAAAAAATTGTTTATTCACGTATATCCTCGGTGATACAAATATCAGTGTCATACATGAGGGAAATCATGTTTTTCGGAAAATGGTAGGTTATGATGACTGGGTTACAGTAGTTCCGAACTATCCGTCGGATGTCAAGGTCACTTTCGTGCTTTCCCAATGTGGCAAAAAACACGAAACAATAAAAATGGCAGCGATAACCCAGTCGGTCGCAAACGTGCAATCCTTAAGAGGCACCTCCCCCCCCCCCCCCCCCCCCCCCTTCCCGCTCGCCCAGCATTACTCAAAACTTTCGAATTCTAATTTTCCTAAACTACTCGGCAGATGTGTATAGTCATCCACGCGACTCCTCCCATTAGGTAACTCATCTACCGTAGGAATCTCACTAAACCCAGTCGGTAGAAAATTCTAAACGTCAACTTCACTAATATGAAGATTATGTGACATCGTTAATTAAACTATTTTTGGCTATTTATGGAAAAATCAAAATTTCGAATACTTGGTCTTCGACGTTGTTTTTTTTTTTTTGCAAAAAGGGAAATATTTATTTAATACTGTTATATTTTTTAACCTACGAACGCACCGATATTCGAGGTTCACCGATTCCGCTGAGACTCGGTAAACTCCGTTTGATCAAACAGGAGTGTTGAAAGTCATAACAGCGTTAAATTGATTGCACCGGGGGTTTTTTTTTTTTTTTTTTTTTGGGACGTAGAAAAAACCCTCGCGCGTATCGACAGATTTGCGATTTTTTTTTTTTGGGCACAGACAAGGGTAACCTTTCGATTCTAGTTGAGCCGCGTGACGAGCCTGTTCCTTCGGCACTCGTCGGGGATAACCATCCTGCTCGAATATGTATGACGGCGATTCGCTCACCGAAGGCACACCGGTGAGATCGCATCATACCTATATTGACTCTGTAAGCAAGGCTCCCGACATACCTTCCGTAGTACGTGCTTGTGGAAGGCGACTTTCTTGGGTTAAGTGAGGGTTTTGTTCTTTGCATTTTGCCTCGAGATCACTTCGGATAGAATCCCTGGCTGTCCCAAGGTATTTTTACGTTTTGCGGTTTCTTTGTCGACCCAAAAACGACGTTCCCCGTACTTCACGTGATTTTGTTTTTGTCGATCGAATTAGAATCGCATTTTTCCTTCGTTTCTTCGTCCAATTAAACAGCGAATATCTACTTGACGTCGTGAAGTAAATTCCTCGCAATTTTTCCGACCTTAAGACTATTATTTCTGTGACCCTTTTAATGGTCCGTCTAATCGAATCCTTGCGAAAGGGAAAATGCTACACACGAAAGAGCAACGCGTTGCTACGGGAACATCGATTAGTGGGCAAATCTCATTAATTGGTAACACAAGAATCGCTTGTTCGCTTTCTTCTGAGTTTGCTCTTTTCGAAGACGCGCCCATTCATCCGGCGAAATTTTTCCTACCAGAGTAATTATTCTCGTGAAGAAGCCACCGCTGTTATCCCACTTGGCCGGTGATTCGTTCTAATCATCGGTGGGTGGAGAACGGATGCTGTCCCGTGCAGCTTGCGCACCACTGCTACTCGGTAAGTCATTCCCACTGCATGTGATCGGTTTTACAAAAAGCTACCAGAGTTCCAATTGGTTATCGTTAATGGAAAACGGCCACTCCACAGAATACAATTACCCCTTTAAGTACCATCAAGACAGCATTTTCAGCTTGTCGAATGTGTTTTACATGATGGGAAAATTGAAAAAAAAATAAAAATTACCGTCGAGCGAGCCATTTTTTATAATAACGTGTTGTCACTTGTGACTAAAAGGAACAGTTTCCTTTGCGGAATGCTTGGCCCGGGGGTCACAGAATAATTTTCCAATTGACGAAAAGCCGTGTCACAATTATTCGTGACAATCGGTAAAATTGAATCGAAAGTCACGAGTCACCGACAGTCGTTTGGATAATGCGACGGAATCCATTAACCAGGTACATTTTCGCGTCAACTAGCGGATGGAAAGTTTCTGCAACAAACACAATAATCATATATACCGTCACGAGAAAATGCCTTGCGGCTGTATACACGATTGCATACCTGAGTATCCGTGTACATACCTGTGGTGGAGAAGACTAATACAGGTTCTCTCTCACGCGCTTTTGCTTGGATATGCGGTATATATACGTATATATATGAGCAGTAGAGCTTGCCGTAATCAGCCGTGGGGGATTCGTACAAAGCTTTGCCCCTTTCGCTATCACCCTTATACACTAGAGTGCACACTGTTGTTCGAGGCCGCAGAAAGCAACTAGTAAAAACCGCAGGTATCGAATTAATTTATGGACGTGCAATGGAAAGTGTTAATTTATCGGCGCAATTTCGTTGTTAATTAATCCTACGTGTACTTTTGGCTCTCAATTTGTCGAATAGATCAACTCACCGCCCGATACAAGTTTACAAATTAAACCGTTTTATCCATAAAATATAAAGTGATACCTATTGTTTCCGTGAGATTCGTTTCCTCACTCGGTCCATTTCTTCAACGCGGATGCCCGAGTGTCTGTTATTCTTTCGTGAGTAGAAGTACGGTTAATAATGGGCTGAGATAAAAAAAAAAAAAAAACAAAACGTATTGTTTGATACCGGGGTGTAGTTGACTGGGCTGAAGAAAGTTGGCTTTATGGAAAGAGGCACTCACGTGGTAAAGTAAAGAGCTCGCGGGCTTGTCAGTGCGCTAGATATAGTCGGTGGTTGTAAAATCCAACACGAGGGGGAAAAGTTTTGTCGAGCGGTTGACTAGGGCACATTGCGACACCGAGACACATACACAGACACGAGTCCCACGCTGTTTACTCTGCTCCGCTTAAAATCACAAAGTGTCGCAGGAAAATGGAACCTTGAGGAGAAACACCAACGCGGTAATGTTACAATCGACACGGCCAAGACTCGCCGGAGGAAAAATGAGGACGGATATCATGCAGATTCGTGACGGTCCCACTGTCTTTTGGTCGAGAGACGATGAATATCCGGCTGAGATGAGCGATCCCGAAGAAATACAATTCTAGCTCGTTGCCTGGCGAATAAGCCGTCGAACGAAACGAGACAACCATACCGTAATCAACGTGTTATTTTATCGTCGCGGGGGCTAAAAATAATTTTGTTACCATCCTTGAGACGCAATTTCCCCTTTGACGTGCTGCCTGAACAAGTCCGAACGATTCTGATGCTCTCTTGAAAATCGTACCTGGGAATATGAAGCATAATTATAAAAAGGGACCGGAGATGGAATTGCGTGTTTAATTTAAAGCGCTTGAGAAATGTCTCCGCAGTTTTATCGAGAGCTAAAAGCCCGCGACAATTATGGCCCAACGGGATTTTCAACGCGAGTTAACATACCTCGGATTCGATGTACAGAGTTGTTAATGTTCATAGGAGTCCCGTTTCCAATCTGGTGGATCTGACAAAGACTAATGTAAGCGGTAGGTATGCAGTGAACATCCAAACTAAACCGAACAACTCTGGTACAAGCAAATTCTCTAGCGGCAGTGTTGGAGATTCGAAACTCACTGTAGCTTTAGTGCGGCCTACATCCACAACGACGAGGACGACGACGACGACGTGTCTGAGGATGACTAAACCGGTGGAGTCAGGGCCAGGGCGACTGTACGTGTACTGGGAGGGCCACTGTACGTGTACTCGGTACCGCAGCACGCGGCTACTTGCGCCTCAGCCGGTGAACATGCGCCCGCGGTGCAGTGGCACCGGTGGCTACTACCGCGAGCGGCGAATCCCACCCCACGGATATATCTATATGGGCTGATCCATACCAATTCGACGAGTCTCCGACCCTGACCATCGTCGACTTCTCAACCGAGTGAAAATTCACATTTTTTTAACGAACAAATTCTCATTCTCTAATTATTTTTTGAGGATATCGGAGAATATTGAATACGAATCTTCCTCATTTTCAGACGGACTTTCATATGAGAATATTGCGAAAAATACTCACATGGAAGAACATAAGTCGGTGAAATGAAATGGAAAAAATCTATTAAAAAAGGAGTGTACTCCGTTGACGCGAGTGAAGATGTAAGAAAAAATTATTTAAAAAATCCAAGGGGTTGAGGGTCGGAGGTACTTCGAATTGGTATGGAATACCTCGAGTATATAGTATGTACGCAATGTAATTGTAGAGAGAGAGAGAGAGAGAGGGAAGGGGAGAGCGGTGAACGCTGGATAGTTTGGTCGGTACGCGCGGTACTATGATATGAGAGAGGTGTTTGTAATGGTGGTCGGAGTGGCAGTGGTGGTAGTAGTGGCAGCTAGCGGCAGCATTGGCTGCTACCGGTGCGAATATCATACCGCGGTATCTTCGCGCACTATACCATGCACATTCGGCTGCCGCAAAATAAATCGATGCACTCGTGTTGCGGGCTTCTTCCGAAATAGAATTTCCATGGTCATTAAATGTCGATCCCCACACTTTTATTCAAAAGAGAACAAAAAAAAAAAAAAAATCAGAAAATACTCAGGCTTTAAATATGAGCACTCGACAAAATGAGATTCATTTTCCTTAAAAATAAGCGGGAGTCTGAAAAATGATATGAAGAAAAATGCAAAATAAAAAAATGTCATCTCGATTTTTTACAATGCAGTGGGGTTGGAAAAAAATGCGTGAAATATTTTTCAATTTTCGTTTCAATGCCAATTTGGTGCTTGTGACACAATTTGTATCGAACCTTGGGCTTTCGTATGACCAATGACCGTCTAAATTATCGCCGGTTGTAGAATTTGCGGTATGTACGTGCAGGGGGTGGCGAAAGTAGTGAAGTATAGTGAGGAGGACGAGCGTGGCGCTTGGCGTAGTGAAGCAGGGTATGTACGGCGCAGGTGTGCGCCGCTGGCCCGGCCGCTGCCGTCGGACGCCTAGCTTGTGTACTCGAGCAGGGGCTAGAACGTCGGTGCGGGCACGTTGGGTGGCGACTCGTGCTCGGGGGGGGCCGAGAGGGGCGTGGGCGGGAGAGAGGGAGCGCTAAAGGGTTGTGGGTATGCGGAAGCCAGAGAAGGAGTAGGGGTAGAGGAGTAGTACGAGAGAAGAAGAGGTGGAGGTGGAGGGTTGGCTGGCGAAGCGTCAGGGGTGGGATGGAGTAGAAGGGGATGGTGCGTCACAAGCTGCAGTGAGCCCGGCAGTGAGGCGAAACGTTGAGCTCCGCGCGGGAGTCTCGTGCGCGCCCGATTCCTTCGGGCAACCCTCGGTCGACACGCGACTTAACCCTACCTGTCCGCCTACGGCCCAAGTGAGCACCACGAGCGATCTTATGATATTTATTTATCGAAAATTTCCTTTTTCTTCTCTCTCTCTTTTTTTTTTTTTTTTTTCCTCTTCGATACTTTCATTTAATTCACCAATAAACAATAAATAATAATCACGATAGTTATGAAAGTAATAATAATAAATGGCGATTCAATTTTATTAATACACAAGGAATCTACCGGTGCATGTTTAAAAAAATTTACGGAGAAAAAAAAAGAAAGAAATATTAGTATCGACGATAAAATAAAATGAGCGGGTTGCTTAAATAAATAGCCGTTAAATATTCTTAGGTATTATTGTTATTATTGTTGTTATTATAATCGGCATCGCGTGGACTCTGAGCTGGCTATCGATAGCAATAAACAAAATAGTAGAATCGTGCAGGGAGTTGCTATCGTGAGAACGCTCCCTCCCCTCGGTATCACCGGGTTTAGCTGTGCGGATAAGATATATTGGGAGAACGAGCGAGGCCTTCGAAACGACTCACCGTTTCCGGAAATTAGTGCAGCGCGAGGCGGGGGTGGGGGGGAGGGAAAACCGCGGAATTTAACTTCATGGCTCTCTTCTGCATGGCACTTTCGTGATCGTATCGCTGTATTTGTGGATCGCGAAGACGCAACACACTGCGGTACGCTGTCACGACGATTTTGCTTCGGAGGTTAGCGTGCTAGTGATAAGTTCGCTCCGGGGGCCGGAGTCGTCCCTGTGTTGTTCCTCGCGTGTCAACGCGGTGTCGACAATCGACGGATATACGCTAATATCCGATGAGATGGTTTTGTTCTCCATTATTTTCGATTCGATATACAATGTTTATCAGGTTTTTCGATTATTCCAGCCTATTTTCATTGAGTGAATGAACGGTTGTTATTTTTTAATATTCATATTTATTCTTATTAAATCAAGCTGATGAATTAATAAAAAAATCAAGTGACGTTTCACTGGTGAAAATTTCCATAACCCGAAGTTTTATTCGACAGTTGATATATTAAAATTAATACACGCGTGTGGTAAAATTTAAAAAAAATTATATTGAATTTCCTGATATTACATCCCACTTGCATATTGAATTTAATGACGAAAAAAAAAAAAAAATGCTATATCTTTATCACGAAGACGCAACCACTGCGGTTCGGTGGCGACGACGATGTTGCTTCGGTGGATAGCGTGCCAGTGGTGGTCTCGCTTAAGGGGCCGAGTCGTCCTAGTGTTGTTCCTCGCGTGTCAACGCGGTGCTGTCGGCTAATCGTACGATCGAACCGGAAAATCGATTTTATCGATATTCTCTCGGTGCCGTTAACTCTTTCGGCCCTCATTGTGTCTTTTTTGTCTGGCAATTTTATTGAACCTTCGAGTGCTGTAAATATCGTAGTAATACATTCAAGCAAAAAAAAAAAAAAAAAAAACAGTGAAAAAAGTTGCAACAGCGAGAGCGGCGAAACTTCACCGCAAATAATATCCAAAAAATCTATAACTCAAATCGTGCGACGATTGATAAAAGCCAAATCAGCGAATTGCCAGTGGATGCCAAGAAACTACGATATCTGGATAATCCGCGGGCGTAATCTCACAACTGTTGCCTACATTTGGAATTCGAGTCTGGTGGCGGAACATCGGGCGACAAATGTAGGCGCACCTTGACACAATGTGTGCCAAATGAGTTGCAGAGGGTTCGTCGGATTATTGTCCCACGTAATACCAACAAAATGTTATCAGGGCTCTCGGTAGCTCTGAAAAGCTCACTAACTTCCACTCCGCCCCCTTTTATCCTTCGAAGCACACACAAAGTTTCATATCGAAAGGTCATGACGAGGCTAGGCGAGAAGGTGCCTTGCATTATAGACCAATCGTGTACATATATATATATATATATATTAGGGTGTGTCATTTTTGGGCAATTTTTTTTTTTCGACTCAGAAACAGGTTGTATACTTTCAGGAAGGTAAAATAAGAAGCCTGTAAAAATTTTAGCTCTTAATATTAATATTTAGATGCGCCTCATCGCGAATTTCTATTTCCCATTTAAATAACATGGGAAAAAAATTTTTTCATGTTTGGAATTTTATACGTTGGCAATGGCATATTGTTCGATGGAACGCATAACATATTTTATAGAGAATCGCACGCTCTACAAAAAAGATGTCTTGCATTTTTTCGATAGACATAGCCATTCTGATAATATTTGAGTTCAAAGTTCAAAATATACGAAAATTCATCTTTTTGTTAATATTATAGCGAAACTATTGACTCTATTGAGAATCTTCAATCAACTTTTATGTAAATTATTAAATTTACCATGAAAATTGTCTCATCCATGATTAATTAATATTTATTGGTGAATTGTTCAATGCTGTAGAGACCTGTCTTCTGTCACGAAACTGGTTCTAATGGGCTGATACTTATCATAAATAGTTACAAAAAAAATCGACAAAATACTCACGAAAAATATCTTTCGTTATTTCCATTAATAGTAAAAAAAAAATGTTTATGTTTATGTTAAAAATTAACAAAAAGATGAATTTTCGTATATTTTGAACTTTGAACTCAAATATCATCAGAATGACTATGTCTATCGAAAAAATGCAAGACATCTTTTTTGTAGAGCGTGCGATTCTCTATAAAATATGTGTTGCGTTCCATCGAACAATATGCCATTGCCAACGTATAAAATTCCAAACATGAAAAAAATTTTTTCCCATGTTATTTAAATGGGAAATAGAAATTCGCGATGAGGCGCATCTAAATATTAATATTAAGAGCTCAAATTTTTACAGGCTTCTTATTTTACCTTCCTGAAAGTATACAACCTGTTTCTGAGTCGAAAAAAAAAAATTGCCCAAAAATGACACACCCTAATATATATAGCTCTGTATATGCTTTATGTATGCACTCAATTTTTATTATTACAACATCTTCATTTTTTTCCTAACTAAACCTAGAACAGTGGGTGAGATGTTTCGTACATAAATATATATATATATATCACGTCGAGTGTTTGTAGCGCAGACAAAGAGGGAAATGGCCTTGGTAGAGACCAAGAGAACAATGAGTCGAAGCTCGCAGACGTAAAAGAGTTGGGAAACAGTGGTGCAGGTGCCAGGCGGCGTAACGTCAGAGCGGTGGGGTCTCGGTCTGCGGATGCGGCTTTTTCGTGTGCGTCTGGCTCATAAGGGTAGCGATCTCCTGCGTCGGCAATGCGGTTACAACGGCAAACGTTTATGCGGTATATTCCCCTGTTTTTTCCCTTCTTTCTCTCCAACCCTGACATCCGTGTCTGCCTTTAAAATACGACCAGTGCGGTTTACGTTTTTCAACCCTTTGACTCATCCCTCGAAAAAAAAAAAACGTACCGTTTTTATCGACTTCTCGATAGAGTTTGTTAGATTCGGGTATATTTTTCACGCTGAATCCAATCGGAATGGTTTTTACGCAATTATTGGGGAAAAAAATAAATGGCAATGAAAAAAAAAAAAAAAAAAAAAAATGCGTCAGTGAGTTTATCGAAATGAATTTCTGTTTTTAATTGCCGGCCACGTCAAGATTGTTTTATGATTTCCCCGATGCATTGGACTATC
Source organism: Clistopyga incitator (assembly GCA_947507545.1). Taxonomy (NCBI): domain Eukaryota; kingdom Metazoa; phylum Arthropoda; class Insecta; order Hymenoptera; family Ichneumonidae; genus Clistopyga; species Clistopyga incitator. Next base: position 9,049,586 of record OX382186.1, read on the forward strand.
GTGTTGATTAATTCGTCAACCTCGAAGGGCACCGATCGAGCGTCACATTGGCTTTATCACAATTGAAATCGTGAGTCGATTGAAAAAATCAAATGAAAGTAAATAGTCGGGACAAAAGAGCCGAAGCAACGAGTCGTGCAATTGATTTCTCGCGTATGCAAACGTTATTCTACGAAATTTCCATACCAAATTACGTGTTTATACGCTCCTTGTTGGGTGGCGTTATAGCCTAGAGCCTCGTATATATGCAGCAGCCGGCTTTAATACAGCCCTCAACGATTGTTTTGTCTTTCCTTCCACGACTATTTTAAATCATTGCGCGACTCTGTGTGTGTGAGTGTGTGAAAAGAGGCGTAAAATGCATGCCGCCAACGTCAGGTTAGCTCGTGCAATTCCGTAGGTCGTAAATGAATGAGCAAATAGACAAACAGCACATTTTCGCGTAGGTTTCTAAAGAGGTTCATATCGACATGTGCTTTTGCACAGAGATCAAGTCAAAGAGGAAGGAAAGGAAAAATAGTCGACGAGCTGGTATTAAAAAATGCACGATTTATTTTTCATTTTCCCAATTATATCGCCATTATTATTATTATATATACTTATTTTCAAGGGCTTATCCCGTCCACTGTAAAATAAATAAATAAATAAATAAATAAATGTATAATGCAGAAAAACACACACACACAACGACCGGTCTAAGGAACGTGGGAATTTAAAAACTGGAAGGTTGGGATCAATAAAAGAAAGGAAAAGCATCGAGTGATTCGGGAAGAGTTACAGTTTCGTGAGCGTTTTAGTTCATACGGTGGAATAAAAGGAAAGAAAAAAAAAAAAGAAAAAAAGTGCTCGGCCAGTTGTGGAGGCAGGAGTGTGCGAGATGTTAACGAAGGGTCGTTGGCCAGGCCTCGTAACGTGCTCGTCGAGCCGGGAGAGTTGCGTGCACCAACGCAATATCTGTGGTTGTCGATCGCCCTTTACTGACTGGTGACTATAACGCCAGAGTACACACGCGTGTTGTGCTTCACTATACCGCTAAATTAGTGGCTGTTGAATTGATTTTGAAGTGAAGTAGTATAAAAGTCGGGGTGAGGTGCTCGAAGCAAGAAAACACACACACACAAAATGTCACGCCGTCGGAACAGTTGGATTAAAAGTGTTCAGTGACCGACTCGTCAATCTTCCGTTATTTCTCGAGGTGCACTTCCAGAATTTATTACCTATCACAACGAAAAGTTAATCCAAGTTGATTTATCACGAAGTACAGAAAACTACAAGGGCGATGATTTTTTTTTTTTTGAATAGCAAGCATTTAAAAAAAAAATTAATAGCGCTCTTGTGGAGCAAAAATCGACAAGCACGAGTTTCGACTGCACATAATTTGTTCATCGTACGGCTGTTGAATGCCAAATAAGCTGGATCCAAACCCTCGGGCATTCAACTAGTTTTTTTTTTTTTTCTTCTTCCATTGCTGTCCCGGGCCGTTTGGGACGTGGCATTCTTGGCAATCCACATATGCTTGCGCCTGGAAGCTCGGGGAACATTTGATAACAGAGTTCTCATTCTGGTGGACGCGCGCCCTGCCATTCTTTCAGCCATCCACTTTTCTCCGCCTCCACAGGACGCTTCTCAGTTACTCTCTGTCTCCCCCGTTCCGCCATCTGTGGAATTCAGGATCCAAACAGGAATACGTGGAACAGTAACAACGGTAAAACGTATCGCAAACTTGTTGGGAAGGTCATGTCGATAAATTTCATAAAATCATAAAAAAAATTCATACGTCATCGGTTAAGCAATAGTCAATATAATTACAAGATTTGGTAGAAACGGTTCGGCATTGTGACGTGAGATGACACATTTAATATACGTGAAGTCATTTTTTGAACGATAAAATGTACGTTCCGGAAGAGCGAAAAATTCGACATTCCGGTCACACCGTAAAAAACGACGGGATTGCGATGGGAATATGGATGGAGATAGAGATAAAGAGCAATGCGATACCTCACCACGTCTTTTTCCTCCTTTCATATCGCGAGCACGGAACACTTCACCGCTATGAAGCTCTATTCCGCATTGAACCGCTCTATCCGCATTGTATCTGCGGGGAAGCTTTAGCGGGCTGATTCCAGATGCGGCCAAGGAGCCCTGCATTATACCTACTCTCCTCCTGCTTATCATCCAGTCATGACACTTTTGTGCCGCGACACGCCGAGCGTCTGCATTCCTTCTTTGCTGCCCGCGGGGGCGGCCACAATAATGCGGGTCAGCTTCGTTACACGGAATATCGAAGTAACGTTGGAAAAAGTTGTTCTTTCTTCCTCCGAACGATATCCTGATATTTCTCGAGTTATCTCCTGCATTTCATTGTTTTTTTTTTTTTTTTTTCAAAATTTTCCTCACGAAAAATTGTCGACTTACGCTCGTTTGAAAATTGGTCCTTAAGACAAATAATTTTTTTTTCTCCGTCTGACTCGTCCCCCTTAAATGCCATGCTGATTGAAATAAGTTCAGTTTGAACGGGAAAAACTCTAGTTCGCACGTGCATGACCCGCCATCTTTCCTTATAGGTCGCTCTGCCCTAACGTCGCGCGCACTTTCCTCCTTCAATTCCCATCCACTTTCTCTGCTTCTTATTTCCTCAGTGGCAGACGAGCGCACTCACCTCTTGACGGACGTGCTCCGTTGCTCGAAACCTTCCCCAGCATTTCTCCCGGTCTACCCCGGTGGCCCAGCTTCGTGAATTCTAAACTTTCGACTCCTTCGTTCCGCGTTCCCACTCGCGTTTTTTTTTTTTTTTTTTTTTTTCCCCTCGTACCTTCTCCGCTCTGCCCGCCCCTCTCGCTCTCCCTCGCTGTATGCAATCATATGAAATTGGAGGCAGAGATTTGTCTGCAAAATGCATGACGCTGGGGCTCCTTTAATCCGACGGGAATTCGTCGAATATTCTAGCCGCTTTGGCCTGAAAGCGAGAAAAAGGTAACGAGGTAAAGCCGAAGATCCCCGGAGATTTTTACATTCATTTAATTATGAGCTTCCGTACAGTTTTATTTTCGGCATTCAAAGGTCCCCAGAAATATTGATGAATTAACAAAGCATAAGCATTGCCCATTTCGGATCGATGTAGTTTTCTGTTCTTCTTGAATCCATGGGGAAAATAAAAAAATACACATCCGATACTAAGAACCTACAATTTCATCGAACAACGCGTTAACTTAAGTACGGATCTACAGGTGTTCCAAGCATGAACGAAAGTACGAAGAGAATCGCTGATGGAAACTTGTGTCGGAAGCAATGATGATAGATAATAGGGTTTGTACGCAGTGAAAGGGGGTTATAACGAGATAAGAGGTGAGAGAGAAGGAACGGTGAATAAGTGCAGTGAAGGAGAGAAATAAAAGCCCGGTTTGCAGGGTGAGTGTGAGGTGAGTGCACGAAAAAAATAAAAAAATAAAAATAAAACGACAAAGAAGGAACTACGGGAAAACGAAGATAGTGGAAGGAGGGGCGAGCCGGGCTGTTGTGAGAGTGAATAGAAGGTTAAGGATAAGCGAGTAGTGCGTGAGAGAGAAGAAGGTGAAAGAGAGGGAGCGCTTCCGGTCGACGAGTTAGATAGAATAGATGGTGGAGGTGCTCGAGTGGCGGCCTTGGGAGCCTACGGGGCCGTGCAGGGCACCTCGCACTTGCCCAAGCCTCCCGCCGAGTTGCGATCGGCTGCCTGTGCTGCTGGTCCTCGCCAAGCTCACCGCTGTCTGGTCCTCCTCCTTCGGAGTCGAGGGGCCTTGCGAGTTTCACGCCAGGATAACGCGGGCGCCCCCACGGGGCCCCTTTAAAGTGAACGAGGCTGGCGAGCGCAATGTGGCAAAGCGGGGGCATGGGCGCCCATGCGGCCAACAACCCCTGGATGAAGTTGATGGGCATCGTCCACAAGGAACGGAGACATCACGACTCGGGTGGAGGTGCGACCGGAGGTGGACAAGGTTCGGCGGCTGCGGGAAGCAACGAGCGGGCACTCAACCAGTAAGTTCCGCCTATTCTAATTAAACTAACTTTGCAATTGTCTTTGTCATATTACCAAACTTCGAACGTGACAATATTGTCATCAGCGACTTTTATTTTTTATTTTTTTATTTTTTATAGCGCATTGAACCGTATGACGACTATAGTCGTGAAGCGATAATGGATTTTATATGTACGTTTAAAAGGTATGGGATCGGAAATGGGATTGGAGATAGTTGGAGGGAATTCACAGGTGGTGTCCTGACCTCTGGCGGGCAATTTAAAACCAGTTGCATCTATTTGCCGCAACCTAGTTTTACAACGTTTTCATTTAATTGCGATCCACAATTAATTCCGTGTTATTCCGTGATATGCTCCACATATCCGCATCGGGGTAAGGTGTTTGAAAGGCTGTTCAGCCCCGGAAAGCTTTAGCGGTCACCCGCAAGCACCGCGCGCGTTTCCGTGCGCGCCACTTCAGATTTCTATCTTTTCTCTTGGCAAACTCTCACGTACACATACACGGCCGCATTCACCACCGGCTCGGGTCAATTTATCGCTTTCGCGTTCCCGAGCCCCTAGCGGGTAACTCTCGTTTGGTGATCCGGCAAGCGCGCGAGACTCTCGAGGAGCTCTAAATCACGACCCCACCATGAGAGCACTGTCGACACGTCGCGAACCTACCTCGCCTCTATAGATACTACATTCAGCCCGTAAACGCTGAATTCACAGAGTCTTGGTAACGCTGCGGATGTATCTCCTCGTTCGAGCTCGCATAAATTTCACTTGATGACGTGCGGGAGTCGCTGAATCTAGGATAAATTCGAAGCATTCCAACCGAAGCATGGATACGACACCCGCATTGCCCTCAATTCTTATGGTCTCATTTTTCCTCCCATCTTTCAACTCAACTTCCAACTTAAGGCCCATTTTTTTTTCCCCCACTAGCCAGGTGTACTGTTTCCGGTCATATTGGAGAGCAAACTGGTGGTAAAAACGATGGATACGAGCATAAATCGCGTACCCTTCACTATTAAAATTTATATGATTTTTGAGCTCACTCGGGAGACACGGAAGCTGCCATATTTTCCTACACGTCTTTTCAATGTTGACTCTGTCTCTGTTCTTTATAGACTGAGAAATGTTTGGACTGCATAAAGAATATATCGGGTTCGCAAGTGCCGTGGGTACATAGTGCATACGGCCAGCTGCACTCCATCCACTTCCTGGTTACCGCTCTCGAGTTACCTCCGCAGAGTTTCGCGAAACTCTGTTAGCTCGCTGGTTGCCATTGTTTCGTCGGCTGGTCCAATGTCGAGCGGTACACGGAATAACTCAGTCCACTTCCTCGTCTATCGCTTGTCATCAAAATTGGCTTACAACGGTTGAAACTCGCGTTGAGCGTCGGCTATAAACGTTTATTGGAGATAATGAATTTCGGCGTTTTTACGGCATGGTCCAAAACCATGGACGTAGGCTCGGATAACCAATAATTCCGTACCGTAATGCTTGAGACGTTCAACTTTTTTATACCGTTTGGATAGGGAAATTTTTGGCGCCGGAGGTTATCGATACGATATTTCCCGTTTGGGGTAGACGTATAGCAGTGAGATGTAGGACCGAAGTGTGGTATCCATGTAGACACGTCGTCGTGAACTCGGCACACTCGTCCATGTCGCATTTTCACGCTTCACCGAAGCTGCTCGTTCGTGCTGCGCTGGCTCGCGGTGGAGCGTGAGCTGGATGAAGCTGAAGCCGACAGGCAAATCTAGCGTGAAGTATCCGTTCACCTTGGATAACGAGGAAGGACGGTCCATCCGGTATCGAAGTTATCGTTGTAAACGTGAGTCCTGGGAGTCGAGGAGAGGATACTTTCTATCACGCTCGTGGAGAGACGCCGGAGCCAAAGAAAATAAACGACGTGACACGAGCCAGAGGGGATCGAGATGTCCAGTGGCCTCATCGCTGCACCAAAGTAGTCTTACTCGCCATCCCGTAACTCACGCTACAAATATCATACAATCCACTGCACGCTGGACAGGCTATTTTCCACTGTAGTACAGAATAAACGCAATACTGTATCGTATCAGGAGTGACAGGGGTAATGCCGGTCAGTGAGAGCAGTTCCGGTCAGCCTCGTTACGAAGGATCACGAAGAGCGGCTATCTGCCAAAAACAATCCGCAGAAAAAATATCTGTGGAAAAATAATACGAGAGAGAAAAGTACACGGGAAAAATATGAATGGTGAACATCAAACGATGGAGGGAAAAATCGCTCCAGGACTACCCCTTTTTTTTAATTTCTCCACTACCAAGCGGTAACAGTAAGCGAGCTTTATTTACGATAAATTGTAAGTAAGTGGTCGTCGATCTTGCGATAAAACCCACCTTCGTACCTGCATCCCAACGGAGATATTTCGAGAAACGGTAGTCGATATATATATATATTAACCACAGGGAGTCGGCGCAGGGAAGAAAGGAGATGCGGGTGCAAAAGTATCGACTGCGGTAACGACAGAGAGGCACGAGACCGGATTAATTTTTGTCGCTGATAGTGAATCGGGAGTGATCGGGTTCGATATGGGGCATGATATCGAGTTCAATGTCGGGCGATGGAGTTTCGGGCCAAGTATTCTTTTTTGTCCTCAAAAGTACGTGTACGAAAATGTGAAGAATACAGCGTTCATTCGGCTCGATTGAAGTTTTTCCATCAGAGGAAAAAAAAAACCAGGATAGAACATTAGGGTGCACCTTTTACCTTCGGTAAATATCGATACAAAGTGGGCTTTTCGTATTCCCTTTATCGTCCCTTCGACTCATCGACCCTTCGGAAGGGTCCACCAAACTTTATTCCGTCGTGTGAACGCCAAGTGGAGCACGTTACCGAATATTTCGTTTTTCTTTCACATCGAGACCCACTTTTCACGAGTCTTCAAACTGTCGGATGTCTGACGATCGCGAGGGTTCGCTTATTTACGCGAGATCACATAGGAAGTATGGGAAAACAGGGGAAATAAAAATGAGAAATATTTTTCGGAAAATAATGGGTAATCGAAAAAAAAAAAAAAAAAATTTGTCTTCCTGTAAAGTTAAAATTTAATTACCAACGGGTATTAATTATACAAAAAAATGTGATGTATTTTGAATGTGTGATTTAGATTTGGGAATGCGATATCAAATGGGTCTTGACTGGGCCATTTCTATGGTAATTCGCTTTCTTCCTGCGTAAGGCCGTACTAGTAATTACACCGAACGTGTTAAATTTGCGTTCCTCGCTAATTACGTATGCAGCCAAGAGCCTATATAGCTGGGATAGTGATTTTACTGTACGTCTGGGGTGTCGAGAGATATGTGGATACAATTGGGAACGCGTGCCTGACATTAGCACCAGGCTTTACCCCCCGCGTTCGCCATATCTATTTATAGGATCGTTGAATGACTACATAATTGGTTGCGCTGCAGTGAGAGCATCATCAAACTGTTCACCTCTATATCCCCCCACATGTATTGATGCGCTTTTGGCTGACGCCTCAGGAAGCTCTTTACCTCGGTATGAGGCCTTCCTGCTCCTACCACTGCAGTCCTCGTTGCATAAATGCGTGCATTCTCTGTGCACGCTACATAGGTTCAATCGAATGCCGGAATATCTGAGACTCGAGCCACACATGAGATCGCAATTTGGTATGTGTAACCTTAACCCTATAGTAAGGGAGAGCCGTCGAATAAATTTGATAAAAAAATCGTTATTTACGAAATTTATGTTTTTCCAACATTCATTATTTTCCCATAGGATTATGCATTATTGAAGTGAGGATTACCTCGCTGATGTGACACGAAATTGTGGAGCGTCGACTGACGATGTTAGTACGAATAAAAAGCCTCGTTCACCGTCGGTATTTCGAAAACATGAAACTGTCGAGCTTTGTGATAAGCGCATATTTGCCGGAGATACACGGTGTATACGCTATTACGGTTCGTCGATCTACCCAGGTACACTGTACACTGTAACACCGATTATCACCATATCATCCCTCTGTGAAAGCTGCATAAGTAATTGTGTTCCGGGTTGGTACATACACACCTGCTTGTCGATGCACTAGTTGCAACTCCGCTCTCTCTCTCTCTCTATATATAAGACTAACACGTAAACATATTCTCGCGTGCCTCTGACGCTGTGTGTTACTCGATGCGACGCTCATGCGCGACGAGCGCGCATATAGCAGCCGCATAGCCTCACTCACCGCGAATACGGATGAGAGATATCGATTCGCAATTATAATGCGACATAGAAGAGATGCGTAAGAGTATATAACGGCGACGACTTATCGGATGAGTGCCAGGTATTAACACTGATTTCCGACAACAATCACAATACACATTCCCATTTGCTACTTACTCCAGTGCTAAATTTAATTTTCCAAACGAGCTTCCACCAACTCGGCCACTTTCTTCGCGAACCTCTCTCAATAATAATTTGAAATCCAATATCACGGAAAATTTATTTAATAATCTGACAATTTAACAAAAAAATACGAATTTTTTTAGCTGGAAATTTTATGGCATTTTTTTTTGTTGGACGAATGAATGTAAAAATAGTTAACATCAATATCTTACTTTCGCACTGTAAGAGCTGTAGTTCTTAGCTACAAATAGTTGGTATAGGAGCTATAGCTTTTATAGCCACTGCAGAAGCTCATGTTCAAGTCGATGCACTGCTCCACAGATGTCCGGTTTCTTTTAAATTCACTCACATATATTACGAGCTTGGCTTTGTCCAAACGCGGCCAAAGAAGCAACAGAATTCAAGTGGAATCATATCTGGATTGCAGCCAAGGCACGACGAGAGGAACATTCGTAGTAATACCACAAAGTTGCCTGTTACGATTCACTCGAACGAAGTTTACTCCCCGTTGAACGTGAGACAAATTTATTGGGCCCTCTCTCGCTCGTCCTTCTGTTAAGTTTCACCTGCGTCTAACGATTCACCAAATTACATATCGGTAATTTGATTAATTTCTCGATAAATTCGGAAGACTGCTTTAGATGAAGTTTGCCTGTAATTAGGCAACTCTTCAGGGTCTCTTAATGAATAACTCAGTTTATAATCACCCTGACGTAAAAATGAAAAAGTTAACGACGGAATTTTGTTTCACCGGCTATTTTCGCGGCTTGTAAAAATTGTGCATTACAAGATGACGAATGAAACTCACTTCCATGGCCTGGAGAAAAGTGGTTAACTCGTTAAGCTCGCGAATAATAGCGAGCTTTTTGTATACCGAGAGAGAATGAATGTTGTTTCTTGTTTCGTGCGGTACGTAACACGTGCGGTTCGCACGCGAAAGAATCAGACTCCGGAATACGAGACTGCGTCGTTGAGAAGCCCAGTGGAGGGGTTTTGTACGAGAGCGAGAGGAGAGCGCTCTTGGAGGTTGCAGCTTCAACGTAAAGTGTCGTACGTCCAATGCGAGAGGAAGCGACGCAGAAGCCAAAGTATGCTAGACGCGCGTTAAAGTGCGCTTCACTTAAAATCCTCACTTAAATTTTTCTAAACTGTCGACCTTATTACGACACCCACGTGAACTCGGAAACGTTTAAGCTCCCTTCGGCGAAAGTGGAATTTCCGGGAAAGCGGGAAAAATTTCGCGATTGAATGTCGGATTAACTGTGGAGCTTGATAACCCGGAAGAACGGAGAGAGAGAAGGATAAGCGGGGGTGGAAACAAACGAGCGATTTTGCGGTGAAGATTGCTTTCGAAAGCTGTCGACTGTTCTCCGCCTGTATTCGAATTTCGTTGAAACGTCGAGGTACAAATTCGTCTTCGATCCTCAAAATTGTTGGTACATTTCGCGCAATGTTGTCATAGTGTGGGTGGTCTTCGATCATGTTCATCTGCGGAAAAATGCGATTGTCCGGAGAGCAGAATCGTCGGCACTGCTTCTTCACTTGATCGGGAGAACTGTCGAGATTTATCGAGGCTTATCGCTTCGCAATATATCTCATCGGAACGCTTCCAGGCCAACGCCTCTTCTCCAGTTATACGATATAGTATTTCGATAGAATTACGCGGGGCGCGGTATCGGCGAACCCGCGTGATTAAGCGCCGAATTTATGGGCCCGAATGTGAGCTCAATTTCGAACGTGACTTCCGACCTTGAGGAGTTCGAAATAAAATGTGTCAATTTTGTAACAGCTGCGGGGGAAAGCGAAAAAAAAAAAAAAATTCCGCTGAATTTTTTGCTTTCTTGTCTCATAGCGGGATATTTTTTTCTACAGCCTCCGATATTGTTCGCCGAAATAAAAGTCGTCGCTTAGCACTCGCGTTTTTCTCGTCCCGTTTTTCCCTCGCGCCTGTGAATGCTCCACATTTCGTTTTCTTTCCGTTTCCGTCCCGGCTAGTCTCAAAGTGATTACACTTTCCACTCAATGCTCTTGAGCTTCGTAGACTATACTTTGAAAGATGCAATGTTAAAATTGCCACCGCAAGCGAAAAAAAAAAAAAAAAAAAAAAAAACAAATGTCAGCAGAATCAGCATTATTATTTTTACCTCAGAATGTTGGTTAAAAATTTTTTTTAGATAAGCGGTGATTATCGATATTTGAATCGGACTTCCATTACATTATCTGTACGTAATATACATATATATACACATCCCATTCCAATTGATAGCACACAAACGAGCAGCAGATAATTCGAAATGGGTATGTAGGATGTAACTCTTGCTCAGGTTCAGCTGATTAGCTGACGCGGAGCGTATTCTTCGGGACTATATCGGTATATAACTCGATTGTGTGTTCGTGAACCATTGGGACAGCTAGCTCAGTGTGCACTGTGGGATTCACGGTGTTGCGAACACGATATTGCGGAGAGCCGAGCCAGAGGCACGCTCGTGTATTTGTGTGCATATAAACCCGGAAGCTTGCCCGCTATAGCTCGTCCTGCACATTTCCGATATCGTCGAGCTGCATTCGTCGCACGGCTGCGATACAGCACGAGGCATCCAAAATATTCACTTGTTTTTACTCAGCTTCGCTATAACACTATTCACAACCTACTGTCGAAAATTGCCATTGATCATAAGTAACGAGCTTTTTTTCTTTTTTTTTTTTTTTTTTTCGTGAGAATTAACCGCTTTTTCTGCTGGAAGAAGCGGAAATATCGTTAAAGTGTCTCGTGTAGTATGTTGCGGACAAACAGAAATGAGTCAATGTGTTTTTATGTAGGACACAGAAAAAAAAAAAATGTATCTCACGTCTCGTGCAACGGGTAGTTATTGCAATTGGAGAATTCTCGTGAACGTACTGCCGGGTTGTATCATTATGGATAAATCTCGAGAGGCCTGGATGCTTCGGATCTCACCAGCCAAACAAGGCACGAGTCAAGCGGCAGTGGCCTTCGCGTGCTGTGCGAAATACACAAGGCACGAAATAGGATATTCCGGAGACCGATGGGCTCGCTGATGCTCCGTTGGACCATTAATGGTTCTCGCGTGCTTCGCATCCGTAGTTCTGTAGGATGCAGGAATATCCTGTCCCATTGGATTTCAGGGTGATTTCAACCTCTGGTCATCACTGCGAGCTTGATGTGCTTCTCGTTTAATCTGGTTCTTACAATTCTGTTTTTTTTTATCACTTTCCTTATTATCCTCTCATGCCATACAAAATATGTGCGCGCAAGAAGAGACAATTTTGCTTGCTACCGAAAAAATGTCCCTCCGGGCCACTTTAAATTCGCACATAAACCCGCAATAACTTTCCGGCAAATTTATTGTAGTGTTGAGACATTATTTTCGAACCACGTTTCTCCATGTTTCGGAGGTATCTTGATAAGCCGCTAATGGCCTAATTACGTCGGAGCGCCTTTCAACTTAAATTATCCTATCATCCCACGTGGTGTGGACAATCCGAATGATCTCGTTCTAAGAGGCAATCCCAAGCTACACTGTTCTGCAAATGGGATTGAACGTTCAAACAGCACAAACCCGGAATTCCTATGATGCGACAGATTCTACCGTAGATGCTCCGAAAATATTTGTCCGGGAAAGCATTCGGAGAAGCTCATGCTTGATGATCAAGGGCCTGCTATTTCCTCTAATTCTGCAGGCTGACTTTACCATTCACCCTCCGATTATTAATCCTTTGACTTGGGAAAATATTTGGAGAAGGTCGACAATTCACCGAGTACGTGCGCACAATTGTAGGCATACGGATATTTAATACGGGGTGTTTAGAATAAGCCTCGGTGTTTGCTCAAACACCTGCAAACTGCGGTAGTTTCATCGATAAATTACGCAAACCCGGTGCTGTGTTCTCTCTCTCTCTCGTCAGGCTCAAATATACACACACACACACATGCCCACAAACTCACTCGTATTCCGCGTCCCTTCATCTCTCTCCCGAGTGAGCACAGGGTAATGCCGGCTGCGACGGTACACGCGCAAATTCAAGGTTCTCCATATAGCACGGTGTATGCTCGACGGCTTATTCGCATAAGACACCTTGATCAAAGTGACAAGAGTGATGGTTCGAGAGGGAGCGGAAACATGGGCGCCGGTGTATATCCAACTGAACACGACCATCAAATTCAGCGATCGACAGTTCGACGAGGAGGATAATCTGGTGCAAAGACTCGTTCAAAATTCCGCTTGATCTTGAATATTTTATACGACAATTGCGTGTACCAAAGATTCGCACAAAATGTGATACGTTCGAATGGTCCCGTGAATCCATATTTTTTTACGCGTCTGTAGGACTAATTCGAACAAATAAGAATCATGATAAGACTGTCTTTTTGTTGTGACGAAGGTAGAAGTTATGAAGCTTTTTACCATTTCCTTGGGGAGCGGGCATATATGAGATGCAGAAAGTCCTCTGAATAATTGACAGACACGACGTACATAGAATCTCTTTGAGATGGATCTCTGAAGAAAGTTTAGAAATGGAGAATTTTCGCAAAAAGGAAGTGGAATACGGGGAAGAATAAAAATACTGTTGAAAGTCGACTCGGAGAAGCGAGCCACGTTTCATTGGTTCTCAAGTTTCTCGCGCGACAACAGCGCAGCGAGAGATGCTCGCGCTTTCTTATATCTTTTAGCTTTACCTATTCTGGGGATGGAATTGAATTTCATAGCTCGACTCTCATGACAAGAACCATAAAAGCGGCGACCGGTGACAGCTGGTACTGAGGTAACGAGTGCCTCTTGACTCTCACGCGCGGAGGCGTGGTTATCATGTACAGGGTTATGTATTTAAGTGCATACCGTGCACTATTTCATGTGGGCAATAGCCGCTTCTCTGTACTACTTCGAGAGCACTTAACGTTACATATGCTGCTCTGCGTGTTGTACGAAAATGTAAAAACATAATTCGAGTTTGAAGTACCCGACATTACCGGAACTATTTTATTGCTGTGCACATACGGACATTTTTTTTTTTTTTTTTTCAAATTTCTGCATTGAATAACTGTAAGGGATTCGCATATCTCTTGCGGTTTAAGGGAATATCTTATGCAATCTCAAGGGCAAATCTGATCCCATTAATTTGCGGGGTGCAGAGCGTCGCAAGCGGCCGAGCCCAACCACCCAGAGATTAACTAGCTCTCCATAGGGATTCACAGTGTTTCTTCTCCTTCTCCTCTCCTTCGTCGGAGACTATAAATGTTTTGCATTTCTGGGCTAAAACGCAAAGCGCCTGAGAGATTGCTTTGGTTATGCCGACACTGACATCGCCACAAATCCTCCGCCGGACCACGTAGCGAATTCGTCTTGATCATTGAGGTGATTCGGAAGATTTCCAAAATTTATCGTGACATTATTTTTCATGTCATGTTAGGTTTGATCTGTGATCAACTTTTATCCAATGCGGAATTGCGGATTGGGTTTGATTTGGGAATATCGAATTTTCAGCCCTTTTTTCTTCTGACTTGACCAGCTTCTATGTAGGTTTTCTTGAGAGCATCGAAGCTTCAATAGTTCAGCATCAGTCTGAAATAGCTCAATATCGGCAAAAACGAAGCGCCCCTTTGTAAACGTTTAAGCGTGGCCCGATGGGTTACGGCTTACAGTACTTTCTCAAACCCTTTCGTTTTAGCTTTCGCACTCTTGGTACCTCTCTCTCCTACACGGAGACTGTTTCTCGCCAGCTTGTTTACCCTCCTCTCTTGTCTGGACTACCCTCAACCCCATGAGCCTATTCACGGGAATGCGGCACTCCTATCTATTTTTAATAGTCTGTACAGGGGCGTTCTAACTATCAACACAAACTGCTTGCCTTGTTAAACCTGTGTACATTGTATTATAGCTAATAGTTTTAGTCACCGTTGGCCCGTTAACGTGAGAGCCTTTCCGCTTATATTTTACGATACATGTTCTGAAATTTTTTAACGTTTTTATTCTTCTCTTCCGAGCCCCAGGATATCCGGGCAGTCTTGCTAACTTCTGAATTTTCCGAGGCTGCCTTCGGAGAAAATTTTTCATATTCTATTCTCTCGAGTATGCTTGCACAAGTTTTGAGCTTGCGGCTATTGTTTGCAGGGGATGAGTCACGAGAATGTGCTTCGGGGAGAAACGTGCTTTCCTGGTAATGATGATATACAAACAAGCTTTGCTCCACGAGAAGGGAAGAAAAGGTAGTGGGATCCCTAAATAATCCACTAACAGATGAAATCGTTTTTTTTTTTTTACTCTATCGCCATTCTCATCAACCCGATGATGGAAGTTCCAATTACACGTGCGCATATCCGATTAATGTTGTACGCACGTTCACTCGTGTTTTTGTCAATCAAATATAGATCGTATTGTAGTACGTATAAATTGGATTATTTTATAGTTACCGGTCTGTTTGGAGAGTTTAGTACTCGGTTGTATGGTCAACATTTCAGTGTGTATACCGCTTGTGTATGTGGAACCGTTTCGCTACATTTAGTCGCTTTATCGATCTTCCTTTGTTCCCTCGAACCTCCTATGACTATACCATGTCGTATTTTAATCACAGGATAAATATAGGCAAATTGAATATACCAACGAGTACATTGATTTTTTTTTTAGTTATCCAGCTTTAGTCTTTATGGGTATACGTATCTCGCACTTGAATTAAAAAGTATTACATTTTTTTTTTCCCCGTGAATAATAACCCTGACGATATAACCTCGAGGATCAGATCTCTACAAAGATGATTTTTCATTTTGAGTATTTGACTAAGATACCTATTTTGTCAGGAGTAGTAGAATGTATCAAAGTGAAAAAAAAAAAAAAAAAAAACCCCTCTAACAACTACGAGACATTGACAAACGCAACACATCTGTTCTTCGATAAAGGATACAGCGCTTCAATTATCCCTGGAGATACGATCCTTCCGAGTTTGAGGTGCGCGGGAAGACGGACCTATAGAAATTCAATTAGGGGTCTGTTACATCGATTAATCACTTTCAGACAATTAATCGAACTCGGTAACTGGAGAAGTCGGCTGCTCCAGTCATGGCCATAGGACAGAGCGACCGCAGAGTGATCTGTTGTGGGTGCATAGTCGGTAAGGCAGTTGCTGAGCTTGTGATCTGTTCCGTCGACGCGACGGGCTTCCGAAGAGCTTTGTATTATAATGTGCCACATGTTGCTGCTATGTCACTCAACCAGCTCACGTTCGACCGGTCACGTCTACATTCTTGCGCTATGTTATTTCTTACTGATCGGGCTTACCTCGGTGATGCCTCGAAAGATCCTGACAAAAACCAGCGGCATCCAGTTGTCATTACTCATCAAATTGTTACGGATACGAACAATCATTTGTCGCACGGTTGAACGCACTCCACTGATGCAACTGGTAATCCATCGTACATGTTTGTACGCCGTAAGGTGATTTTGCCATTACGTACGAGGCACCGAACTGCGGCTGCAGATCCTATTCCTGGTATAACTTTTCGACAGCTGAATACACTGGCGGCCGCAACCGCAGGAGCACAGGGAACGGTGAATGAGCGACTGTGAATGGTTGCGGTGAGTCAAACTGGTCATTCGATCCCCGGTCAGTTTCTGTAACAGTGTGCCGTACGTGTTATTACGGGACGATGACAAAGTAGCATGTACGGATTATTCGTGCGCTTATCCGGTTCATGTTAACCACGTTGTATTCGAATCTCTGCATGTACAAAAAAAAATATCGATAATTATGAGGGGACGTGGTAGCGTGTGGAAACAATGACATTTGTCCTGCCTACCATCTCCGTTACGGCAGCCACCGGTTTTTTTTTGTATTTTCCAGCGCGTATCGATGGATCGAGAGCCAAGAGAGAATTTTGATTGATAAATGAAAGAATGTGATTTCTTTGAAATTTATTTTCGTCCCTTGGATGACGCACGCGATTAACTTCACATCGTATATGGCGCACAGCTCCGTTCACACGGTACGTGGCTCGTAGCCAACTTCTCACGGCGTACGGCACAGCTGACATATTATCAAGTCCAAATATATCTACTTCTATGTCTATCTATGCTACTTGGCGAAAGCATAAATCCAAGAGGAAAGGAAGAAGATAAGAGGAAGATATACGATGTAGGATGAAGGAATGTAACGTCTTCGTCACCAATTTTAATTCATGATAAAACGATCGATCAATCGAAGATGAATCATGATTGAGTTATCGCTTTTCAGGGTTTGGACACATCGCGGCTCGGACAAAGCGTGAATGGGTTAACATTTTTTGCCCTTGAAATATATAATGCACGCGGGACGATGAAATATATAGGTGCGGTTAAATGGTGAGCGTACTGCGGTAACTACGTTGAAGGATAAAAATGAGCAAAGTCAAAAAGGCTCATGCACCAGAACGTGTCGGATATATAGTTGAATGAGCGAGGTCGATCGAGGGACGAGGGAGATGGAGTGGAGAGTGACAAAAAGCGACGGTGGTGTGAAAAGCACGAGACTGAGGAGATTGCATGGATGGAAATTGTTTGACCGGTGGGCGGGTAATTAAATGGTTTGTTATCCCATACGTTTGCCAGGCGGAGAATAGGTCGGCGCGAAAATTTGTTCGTGCGTACGTGTAGACGGGTGCTGTACGCATGACTCGACATGCGGTCGTACAGCTTTAAAGTTGAACAGGTGCTGATGCATATAGCGAGAACTGAGTATATATGAGGCCGGGACAGAGAAAGGGATAGGCAGAGTTTGTGTACTCTGTCGTATACGTTCCTATCGTCTGTATGTAGTCCTCAATGGGCGTGTGTTGAAATGCTGCCAATTTTAAGCCTACCACGAGATAACCCGGGAAAACGCTTGTCGACTCAACACCACACTCGCGCCAAACCGCTCTCACAAATTCACCAATCTCGGTAGGCTCGACATACTTATCGGTTTCCTTTTTTTTTTTTTCTTCTTTTTTTCCCACGAGTTTTTCCCTCTTTCAGCACTGTTTTTCATAGCGATGTGTCGTTCTCCACAATGGGCTCGGATCCAACTCGGCGATAGCCCGAATATGAAGTGCCATTGTAAGCCGTGGCTCATCGCAGACATTACGATAGAACGAACTGCAAACTTTTGGTCAAAAGATCTTCCACTATTTTACGGACGATTGGTATAACTGTTACTCTACGTGGACTTTCTTCATGGTGTTACATGATTCCGGCGAGGCTCGCACGAGCGAAATCCGAACCGTCGTCGAGGCGAAAGCTGGTACTTAGACGAGCTTCCCAATTATTAAATTGGTACAGGCAGGGCTATCAAAGCTGGCATTTAACCCTCTCGGTCCTTTCGGTTCGTCGAGTCATATTAGAGAAAGGATTAGTCCAGTTAAGCGAGGATGTCACGGAGATACTGTGGACATAGTCCGAACGTTAATTGTCCAGCTCTGAATTAGAATTGAGCGGAACTTACATGTGCGCTTTAAACTCACATGTATTCGGGATATAAAGAGTCGTCAACAATTTGCGTTTCCTGAAAGCCTTAGTTTTAATGAGGTCTTGGGTAGACCATTTCCATACGAGTTCTACGTGACCCTAAGATGGAACGACCAATTTAATTCGCAGTGTGTTGGCCCGACTCTCGGTTGGGATACGTTTTTCCGACGAGCCTGGCGTCGCTTTGCCAGACGACTCTCCTCGAGGGGTCCAAACTTGTGCCAAACATTAATTAACCTTGGACCGTCAAGTTCGCTTAGGCAATTCCCCTTTCAGTTTTATCATTCACGTACTTCACGATAAATAAAAGATTTCTTTTCAATTACACTAAAGTAATTACGTTGGCTCGGTTGAGTGATTTTTTTTACCTATTTCCAAGTCTACGCGGCAGCGAGGAAGATGAGCAAAAAAGCCAACCCGCTCTCGGTCCACTTAATGGGATATCAAATTATTTTTGGTAACCTTATATTGCCGGTTAAAATTAAGCCAGAAAAAAATGTACTCCACAATTATGAATATGAGTTTTACTAATACGTACAACTTTATTGTTAATTAACACCGAAATAAATGATCGCGTAAAATTGAACGGTTAAAAAAAAAACACTTTTCGGCAGATGAAACTTTCTCGTTAAATTGACAATTTCACAGGTTGCCACACCGGATTCATTAATTCAGCGAAATCTCTTGTTGCGCGGGGGATGAAACGGCAAATGCGACGTTGATCAACAATTCATCCATTCAATTCATTTCGTTTACAACGTTTGTAATGACTACCATTTTTCAAGGTTACCAAAATATTGTAAACGTAATTAAATGTTCGGGACTTGAAAAACATTCGGAGTTGGAGGCTCATGAACAAATCGACCCATTCTGATATAGAACAGCGACAGTGAAGGTGACGACGAGATATTTTTGTAATGTAGATTTGTATGTACGCGTGTATTTATCGATTTGGACTTTACCTGTATAATGATCCAAAATCGCACCGCGTTCACCGGTAGAAATTAATGTTGCGAATCGGTCACCCGATCCAATCTCATGACCACTTCCAGATACGTGATACAGACATCGATGGTTCAGATTCACGCCGCGACAATAAATTCACTCTCTCGGATAATGTTCCTGGCCTCTCTGTGCGACGACGTCGCACTATATCGCCGCTGATTGTTGATGTAAAGAAATGGTGAACTCAAACGTGAGTTTTATAAGGTCACTTGTTGCCATTCAACCAGACAGCGAGGGCGAGCTAGGCACAACAGACCCACGACAAGCTGCTAGGGCAATGTCACGACACACATTCAAATATTGATCTACATCATGCTCAGCAGTTCGCTGGCTCGTTTTGCGTATCGATCACCGGATTTCACGTTTTTCGTATACACGTACATTTACAAAGGGCAAGTGCGGCAAAAACAAATCTGTTGTCATTGCGAACTGTGTTGCTCGAGTCGTAAAACTGCACATGCATAATAGAGGCGTTGTGGCAGTGGAAACAGCGGTCGTGTCATCGACCTTGCTGAAGCCGCTTGTGGAAACAACACACAAAACAGAGCTCCGGCTATAGAAGAGGAAAATAAAAGATATTGAAACAAAAAAAAACAGAACAAATCTTTCTGTATGAGGAAGCAAAACATTTTGTCTGGATTATGGGTCGTAATAGAGTTCCATCCGGTGTCTTCGAGTCTCCGTTGAACCTGCACTCCCAAAAAATCCGAATAACGCTGCATACCCGGTGAACGTTGAGGCATTTGTTGCAGATGATAAAGGAGAACCGACATGGTTGTTACGAATACGGTCGTAACGGCGCACAGTAATACTCACGCACAGTCACACTTAGTCATGATGTCGGAACGGTAAGTAGGTCGTTACCACGCTCGCTACGAAATACAATGAGGTTGCTAGTACTTGGTGCGGACATAGGTCTTCTCTCGTCGTGCAAGCTGCAACTCTGATGTTCCGTACGTGTACGTTGAGCTTGGTGTGGGATATGTCGGAGGCGTGCTTACATTCGTGATGACGCTATAATAATATAGCGCAGGATGAGAGGTGTTGGCCCGAAATGCATCGCGGCTAATTGTGGCTTTCAGCAATGACATGTACAACCATATATCAGAGGCGATTCGTTGACTGACACGTACATTATTTCCTGTCCATCCCGTTTTAGTATTTAGTATCCGAAACTGTATCGAGCTCTATACATAGTTCATTCTAAAGTGACGTTTTATTGGATCGTTGGCTGAAAATCAAAATCATAAAGTTCACTGAAAGCGAGAGCAGTTAAAGTGGATCAAATTTATTGTGGATACGAAATCATCCAATTGCTCTATTGCGATTATTAACATTATTATTCACTGTACACGTTGGCGACAAATGTTAATAACCTCGAAATGTTGAACCGACTTTTACTATCTCAAGATCCAGACCCGTGCGAGATTGTATCAATGCAATGACCGTGAAGGGTATCGTTACGATGAGCAGGCCGGCGCTATAATGTACAGGAGTGGTAGGAGTGCATAATTGTAGCTTGTGGCGAAAAACCCTACGAAGAGCAATTTCTTTGAGCCACAGAAACATTAATCATTTCTTATCTAATCAGTGTTAACGGATTGACCTGACTGAGACCGGGCTTTCGTGACTAATTCTTAAAGACTTTTAAGGAGCCCTGCATGGAACCTCAATATCCCAAGGCCTTTCGATGTTCAAACTTAAAGTTAACTTTAAAATCGAGATTAAAGTTGAATTATCATTTTTTACCTTACAAAAAAAATGTCTACGGTTGTAATACTTAGTCAGTTGCATGCTCGCCTACCCTGCCATATTCCCATTACGTTTACGAGACTGGTTGATGCATTATCTCACTTGTAATTAAGCCTTTCTTCTCTGTAATTGCCCCTGCATTGTTCAAATACAGGGAGAGGCATCGTCGAGTTTCGTAGTGGAGAGATACTCCGAGGGAGACTTATCGTCGTCGTATGAGTGAGTGCACCACGATCTCATCGACCAGCCAATAGTGCTACACAATATCAACAAGCACGAGGAGAGTGTTTCTGCGAGCCAATTCCAACCGGGTATTGGCGATTCACGTATTTATCCACACGGAGGGAAATGATTGATCGGCCTAACCGACTCCCATTCCGAAATAAGCTCCGGCCGATTAACTCGATTAGGCTAATCAATTTTTTCATTCGGCCTATGTTGACTGTTTGATTCTCAGTTGTCTTTGTTTGAATTTTGTTGATTGATCTGTTTGTCCGATGAACTGATTTGTTCCTGTAACCAACTTGTTTATTGGGCCAAATAATTTTGTCGCTTGGAGCCTATCCAACCAATTATTTTTTCTTCCGTGCAGTTGCACACGTCGGCAGAAGTGAACGCAAACGATACGTTCACGGTAAAAGCACACGTGCGTATGTGAAATTTTGGGTATCCCTTTGCTGCGAACGGATAAAATAATTAGTTCGGATCACGAGTAGAGCGAGGAGATCCTTGACCTCCCGACGATCTTAGCCGTTCGATGAGCTATGATACGTTCCTAGTGTGCATCAACGTCGCAGTACTTGTAAGACAACTTCAGCATGCATGGATGCACGATTCCAGACAGGAAGATATACCTAGATACAAGCGGGGCTACGATTCTCGCTCGATATCTCGCCTTCCACACACACTGCGAATACTACGCGGTTCGGAATCTTATTAAGGACAAGTCCCATTAATTATTAACCCCGGGAGATATTGTGCTTACTCAGCTCGACGTCGGATTCCGGAACGTCATTGATTTCTCTCGGAGTGACTTGCCCAAGATTCCTTCTGTGCTCTCAACGCATCAAGATTACATTATCAACAAAAACTTTTAGCGTACCGACGTTTTTGTTTTTTCTTATCCAGTTGCGATAACACAACGTGTTACGTCAAAGGTTGCATTGTGCATGGTGACAATACGAATGTGGTGTGATTAAAGTGCGCGTGGCAAATCAATAATTGGCTGTTTCCACTTACACCCGACGACGTACGCCTTTCTCTGATTTTATGTTTGAAAAAGTTGTACGGACGTTGTCGGGCAGATGGGACAATGCTGTTTTCCAGCGGAGAACTCGAAAGCCACTCGGGCGCTCGATGGAGGAGAGCACGAAACGCATACAACAACAACTTTCGAGCAATATCAAAACAGGTCGCGTTCTCGAGAGATTTCGCTCGATACGCTCTGAGAAACTTTTCGTACGTACGTATGCGTGTGTGCGGGTTGTACAGACGCATTGGCGAACGCATGGCAACCGTATCGATCCATCCAACATCATTATTTCTGTGCAACATGCACTCCAAGCCATTAAAATCATTTGAACCTCTCGGGAGTTTCCTAATTGCCCGTCTAATTAAAATGACAGTGAGCCGATAATGTTCGGGTCAGCTGAACGCACATTATTTCAGTACAATTAAAAAATTTGCCAGTGAATTTTAATTGCTGATGCGACAAAATTCAGCGTAATGTCCTCGAAAACGGAACGGTTTTATGTTCACGTGAATAAGAGTAGAAAATAAAGTTCGCGACCGAGGACAAAGAGTGACGATACAAAAGAGCGTAGCCATACCGAACGTGGTATCTTAATCGTGGACGGGCTCTTTATTTCATCGTTTTTGATCGTTAGAGCGTGGCGCTCAGTTTTTCCGATTGACAGACTTTGTCACAGGCTTTTCCTCCATCCGCTTGGCTTGCTCATCGCTTCGTTCGCTTGTCGACTATTAGTACGTTCGTAGGTTTTTTATTTTATGCGCTGGAACATGCGCGGGTAGGACCAAAAAAATCGTGGTAAGGGGATCTACGAGCCTCGACGAGGAGTTTGGTTTCCGGTAACCAGCAAGCTCCTCTACGTGCTCTATTTTATGATAACATTTAGCATTGGCATTAAATTCCTGATGGAAAAAAAAAAAAAAAATACTAACCACATCCAAGAGACCGTGGATCAAAAAAAGGGTGGAATTGATGGGGATTGCCCCATACATCATTGATATTGAGTCAATGGGTTTGTTATGAAATACAGAATCGATTGTAAAATTAGTTCCTGGGCAATAAATCACGGCTTTTAATCCCTGACACGGCGGGTGTTGAACACCGTGGTAGCTAAGTCTTAGAAAATGTCATTACGGAAATTGGAATCGAGCTTGCCAGGGTTAAAGCGATGGGCCGATAATTGGATGAACTGCTCCGGCTTCGAGGTGCAAATATATTGACGGGGTCCACGCCGAGTGTCAAGTATTACCTAACCGTGATTCTAGGTTGGTTTTATGGTCAGACGTAGCCTTGTACCATCGTCGCTTGTGTCCGAGTCGAAGAATCCCTCTCACCCTCGTTTCATCCACTTACTCCCGCGATCTCTCATCTTTCTTCTTCTCTTCTACTTCAACAAACTCCGGCATTACCTCCGAGTCCGTTTCTATACTTTCCCGTACTTCGACCCTCAACGACTTATCACGCGGTCCTGGCTCGGTTCCAGCAAAATCCGTAATTGGAGTTGGTCAAACACGGAGCTACTGGCCTGTGGAGGAGATATAGCATTTCTCGATTTGACACGTTTCATGGACAATTCAATTTCTGACTATTCTCAGCGTTCACACATTCTCACTCATATCGAATGTATTGTCGCGTCTTGAAAGCTCTATCCGAGGCTCTGAATCGCGGTGAACCGAAAGTCAGCTAACCATATTTCCTTACCCGAGACAGCAAGATAATTTCACCAATTATTCAATACCCTGTGATGATAATTATCATTGATTTACAAGAGTGAAAGCAAAGTGGATTTCAGAAGGCTGTTTATGGGCATGAATCACTACGATTTTATGTAATGAAAGGGCTGAAAGTGCACATATCGCACGAAATAGAATCTGATCCGGCTGCTAGTGGTGCAAAGTGGCAATTTAAGGGTTACTTGATTGTACCAAAAGAGCCAAAGTACGTGTCGCCACAGAAAATATTGTCACTGGGAGTAGATAAGGGAAGCCTTTGACCTGTATAAACTTCCGGCAGCGTCGAGTGAAATCTTTATAAGAGAAACTGTGGTCTGCGCACTATCGAGCTGTGGGTTTATGAAAACCGTATGGACGGGATTTTCTCTTTCACGGTACTTTGAGAAGCTTTACAAGTCTCTTTTGAAAGCGCGTCCGGAGTCCCCGAGGAAATTAGCGGTGAACGTGTTGAGAATTTTCTTTCACGTTTTATTACGAGCTATAATTAGTCACAGCGAATAATTAGTCACATCTCGTGAACAAACAAACAGATTTAAGCGAACGATGATTTTATCTCGTTAAAAAATTACTCAACCACATTGAATCGACCGATGAACGAGGCACGATCTTTACGAGCTGTAATTTATGAAAAAATAAAAACGTCACCCACACAGCGAGAATCCCAAACACGGTTGCGCGAGGTACGTCGCGCTTGTCATATAAAGTGAAAACGGGGACGTCGTTTATTGACATTTTTATCGGCATTCGGCGCATCCGAGACTTCATTCAGTAACTCTTTTATGAATGACGCTCCGATACAATGGAGTGTCCTTAGAATTTCTTTCCAGCATCTTCATCGCAACATTTTTTATTCATCGCTCGCTACGAGATCTTCAAATTATTCCTATAATCGTACTATTCCAAATTGAAAAAACTGCACGATTCTTAATACAAAAAGCGAACCAAAGCTCTTTTCGTATTCCAAGTATTACTGCCGAGTATATTGTTTACATCGGAGAAAATAATGAAAACAACTTCTTTATCTCGGTAATCCGATTATCGGGCATTTGCATTCTATACAATGATAATGCGGGATAAGTAAAAGCACTCAACGTTTGAAAGGAGCCGCTCTGTCGTTGAAACGAGCTTGCGACTTTTTCATTCATGTTTTTTTTTTTTTTTTTTTTCCGTAGCTCCGACAGCTACCACATGCTTTGTTATTTACGAGCCTATAGCATACATCTATTCTCACGTGTGCCATAAAAGATCGTAGTGTTGTTCGTGTGTTATCCATCGTATCGATAACTTAGTTTGACTCGATTGTTACAGCCTTGTAAAGGAGGCGATAAAATTCGCTCGTAAATAATCCGTAATCTTGATCATCGAACGTTTTTTTGACACTTGTCGGCATCCGGCGCATTGATTTCATCGCGTTCTCATTTAATAAGCCATTAGTGCTCACCGCTGAACGAATATGCATATTGGAGGGCTTAGAAAATAAGCCCGAAAATCTCTTCGTCTTTCGTCGGTGCTTGCGGAAGGGAAACTTACTTCTACCGGAGGATACCGGAAAATACCGGCAGGATTAGACTGAAAACTTTGATCCACATTATTAACGAGGAAAGTTCGGAGGAGGCGTGGATGAGGGTGGTCCGGGGTTATTTCAGACGCTTCGAAAGAGAAATGTGGGGTGTTGAGTACGTTTTCGCTAACGAAATCAAAGTATTGTGATTGTCAGAATAATTTGTATTAATGAGGAAAATGCCTTGAGACGAGAAAAAGATTGCTGATTATCATGATTTTTTTTTTAAACGAAGGATTTTTTCAATATTTTAATTATAATTTTTTTACCTGCTGTTAGATGATATTCCTTATTTATTTATTTTAATCGTATTTCGATCTTTTTAAGCCGATAAATATATTTCGCCGCTTAAGAGAGCAGGCAGACGTGGAAATCTGGCAAGTTGGATACCTATTGTCTCTTTGAACCAAGGTTTGCTAGTAAATTGGATTAAATCAAAATATTCAAAGTTTGTGAACTGGGAAAGGTTTGGAAAGCTTGAAGCATAATATCACAGTGTTGGAGATAAGTTTTATTGGGACGTCCGTACCGTATTCCATTAAAAAATAATGATTGTTAGTCCTTTCCTTTCACGTATAGCAAGCAACCCCTGGAGGAACCGGCTTCAGGCACGAGTTTGAAACTTCAACCGCAAAGTTCGAGAAATTGTTCTGGAGTATTCGCGTCAAATGCGATGAAATAAAGGACGTATCTCGAGGGCCACTTGAATTCTGGCACTCTTGTGAGCTGCTCCTATCCAAAGAGTCTACTTTTTCTTCCGAATTAACTGGAATCTTTATTACTGCCTCCTTTTGGAGGAGGACCAAAACGGTTATTCGCACAGTGTGGAAATTTTTTGGAAGTGAATGAAAATAACATTTTTCTATCCGTATTACCAATAGACCTAAGAATTGTTTGAAAATGTTACATGCTAGCTCTGGATACGTCCGACTAAATATAGCCGCAGGTGAAACCGCAGAACGCCATTTTCGGAGTGTCACTTTGGAGAATCGGAATTCGTCGGTAACTGTAACGAGAATATCACACTCGGCAGTGGCTACATTTTGTGCAGTTCGTTGAGCGTGAAACGTCGCTTTCCATGCCAAATCCAATAGTCCTCGTCAGTTCGTCCGCTAACTCAATTTCTTATTTGCGTGAAAAATTCTCTTCAGCCCATTTAACGTTGGTGTCGCAAAAGCAATTAACAAAACGAAAAAATAACGTTAAAAAAATGCATCAATTACGAGCACGTAAAAAGTCAGTCTGTCAACCGTAAAGTCGAATGTGTACATTACACTTTTGACCCTAATTGCGCGACCTGACGGCTGACATTTTGCACCAAGTATTTCAGAAAAATGTTAAACCGAGGTGAAAAACGCAAAAACGAGCGAATAAAAAGTCGTGTTACAGCGCGCAGTTTTAAAACGCGGTCGAAAATTAGGCAGAAGTCTCATTATCCAAACCGTGAGCGCATCGAGCGAAAGCACGCTTTGCCACCTCCGAAAAAGGAGGAAATGAAAATTTAATTGGACATTTCCACGGCGTCACGTTCGGACGAGCAGCAAAGCGAGGCATCGAGACACGTTATTTGGACTGCCGGGGTGCCATCTGGCGCAGCTGGCCTCACACGTGCTACCTTGAAGAGGGGTGGCGCCGGTGAGAGCGCCAAACGGGAAGGGGATAACGCCGCTATAGCTCAGATGCGTGTGTTATTGGTACAGTAGACCGAAGTTATGTACGTGGGGCACGCGCCATCGTAAGCGCCCATCAAACGTAGAGCAGATTTTTTTCAGTACTGTTTCAGCTGCTTCGCAAAATTAAGAATAAATCTCCTACACTTCGCGATGGAAGATAAAAATCTGAGACAAACGAAGCCAATTTATTTTTAAAAAACCAATTTCAAAATCTCTAAACGTTCTTTTATCTTCAATTACAAGCATATCAATTTTGAAATGAATTATTATTAAACAATGATTATTCCACACACGTGTTTCGTCACTCGTCACAGTTAATTTAGAATAATTTTGAACAGTTGGGTCGAGTTACGTGAAAGTCAAAGGTTCGTGAGATACGCCCATATTCCAATACACCGGGCAATACGAAGCTTTATGATTTGAATATTCCTCTGTCGGATAGAAAGCGCAGAAGCAGTTACAGCACGTGGCGAGAGAGCGGTTGACCTGCGCCTGTCTGGCGCTGCACACGCTGTACTCACCTCTGACCGGCGGGGCACGTAGCGAGTAGCCTGGGCTTGACAGGTGGCGCCGCCCAGTGGTGGCCCCGGGTACCGAATCGCTTCGTTTCGCCGACGTCGCCGCCGTTGTCCCCTTTTCGTTCCCCACCAAACTGCCTCCAACCCCGCGCACCAAAATCCCACCAACCACGTCTGTGACGTCAAGACGCATTGCGACATACCCTCCTGCGTTTGCCGGTGGTGCCCTATGCTTCCCTGCTCTTGCTTCCGCCACTGCTACCGCTCCGGCTTTCCCTAAGAGTCTCGCGTCACTCGCAGCTCCCCGGCACCTCCACGAAACCACTGTCATCATTTCCATCCCCGATACCACCACTCCTACCCTCAACCTACCTCATTCAATCCTACTGATCCTGGTGTCATAACCCGACGAAAGCAGCCACTCTCGTCGTTTCACTTAACCGATGTAAAACAGCTTCTCTCGCTCATTCGTGACAACTCCACTTGCACTTTACCACGACTTGGCATTACCTTAAGGCTGTATCTCGAGAATTTCGTACAAATTACAGGTCGTTCCGAAAATAAAAAATAAGTAAAAAACTTTATTGTATTTTTGGAAAAATTGGACCTTTGAAAAAACCAGGATACTTCCTGATGACGAGATGATTTTTTTTTTTTTTTCAAAATTTTTATAAATTATAAAAATGATTATCCATCTCGAAAAAAAATCATGGAAAAAATCCGAGAGATCGAAATCAGGTGGAATGTCCTATACGGCTGCTGATCGGAACTATCACTTCCATTGCGCACGAATTTCCACCGTTGCAATGTAACAGTGTGTCGGCGAGTGAAGCATGTAGGCTTACGCTCTTTGGCTGAGTGTACTCACCCACATAAACGTCCACACGCCGAGAGTCAGCCTGTCGAGCACTTGTGTGTTAAAGTACCGCAGTTCAGAAAATGTTGACCCCACCAAAATATGTATGATGTCTAAAGGGCTCTCGGTCCCTCTGTCCCGAGCAAAAATCCAGCGAACTTTCTCATTCTCCGTATTCTTTGAGACTACTCAACCACTCCGGCCTTTTCCAAGACGTCGGTCGTCTTAAGTCACTGGCAAGTTACACACTGCAACATGTTATACGAGATAATTGCGGTAGGCCATGCATAGCTATGGTTAACATGGATTTTTTTTTCAAATCTTATCATACCAATGAAATCAGTGATGCCGGATGGAGGGAAAAATCCGGCGTACAGGATTTCACCCTCCACCACGGCCGAACTGTACACCCTGATGTCAAATTCAAGAGTCTAAAGTGAAATGGCGTTTTCTGCCTTATAACGAATGCAAATTGCGTAATTGGGAGTAACGGTGACGACTTTCAGCCATCCAGAGTGCCTGTATCTGCTGCTGAACTAACACCGAACACCGTGTGTAATGCACGCCGGGTATATCTATGGAAGGTTGAGGATACTCGGGAAGCGGTGTTCGAATTACCATCAATTACCATCCAGTACTAATAAGATGAGCTCACTCGGGTAATCGGGTTGAAAAGTCCCTCGCTGTTTCTTTTTAGCGACAGGAGTAAGTGCCACTTACGTTGGTCTTCGGACAATGCCGGCCACCTTCATCAGGGGGCGTCCCGTGAGCGCACGAGATAACGATTAATTTCTTGTTTTGTCTTTTTTGTTGCAGGTAAGTTTGATCATGATACTACAGCATTAAATGGTACGAAAGCGTGTAATGGTAAGTCTTACAAAAGCTTATGATGTAAAGGGTGTAAAGGGACGTATTAGCGGTGACGAAGGTGGGAAATCATACACTCGTAGTCCTGTTGTATTGACCGCAGAACCAACATACTCTACCCCGAACCCGGTAGAGTATATCAAAGCACGAGAATAGCTAACGCATTGTTCCTGTTGCACAGAGCTTTGTGGACTAGCATAAATTCCAAGTGATCCTCTGGAATAGAGACGCGCAAGGCACTCAGGGACTAAGATACAGTCAATCCAACGGTACAGCATTAGGCACTTTCCGGTTGTCCGTTGTCGAGGCTCTTGATAAGATATACAGTGGTTTCCTGTTGCTCACGGTTGTAACCATTGTTGGTTAACTTCAACGAGATATCATGAGACGATTACGGTTTTACGTGCGTCAGTAACATCTTGTTCGAATTTTCCTTTATAGCTCACCCCGTGATCACCGGAAGCGCGAGGCAATTTTCTTTCGCTTCATCGGACAGTAGATCTAAACTTGGAAAACAGTTTACCGCTGGATGATCTCCGAGGATCAATGAAAGTAGAGAAGTTTGTCGCTAAATTGAAACTTTTGAGAACCCCACTTTCTCAATTAAGTCGCTGATGCTGGGTTAACGACAAACGAATTGCTTTGTATGCGTTTCACGAGTGTCGTCGTCTGTATCCGACTCTCGTGAGTTGGATGGACCAATTATATGGATATAAAGTGAGAAATAACTTTTTATTGTAAGAGCAGTTGACATCACATCCGCGGATGAAATTAATAATCCACGTCTTTCTTTGTCTCGCGTACTTGAACCGTTGAGATAGTTGATCAATAAAAATATATGGCCGTAAGCCGAATTGGATATGCGCCAGAGAATATTAAATGCGAATAAAGGAGCGTCTGAAGTTGATGAGGGGTAGCTCGTTTCACGCTTGCCGCATTATTCTCTCCCTTTGTAGTACCCGTTTACCGCGATGAAGTAGTTAACTAAATTACAGTCTCGTATCTTCCATAAAATCTATGTTTAAGTTCTCCGCGATATTATATTTATTTGTCGAAATTATTGTTAAAACCCATCTCGAATTTTTCAATCGAGAGCCTTAAAATTACGCCAGGACGTGACCTATTTAACCGTAGGTTAAATCCACACGAATGTACGTGGCGTCAAATACGGCGCTTTCAGAATAATTTCGTGGGTTAGCATGGACAACGAGCTTTCGTGTCTGCTAATTCAGTATTTTTAAATATCGAAAATCGATGCTCCGATTTGTGATACACATCAGGTGTTCGCTTCTTACTATTCATTTGAATTTTCTGTAGTGAATTGTACTGTCTATGAGGTCATAGTCATTTTATTTATTTATTTACTTTTTACGACTTGAAAAAAAAAAAAAAAAAAAAAAATACCCGGGGCGTTGAGAAAAGCAAGGCTTTCTCATCGCACTACCGTACAACTTTCCGCATTGTTGAACAACGACACACCTTTCATTCGTAGCTCGATCAATTTTCCATATTCGTGACAGAAAAAAAATTCGGCGCGAATGTGGACACTGGAAAGAAGAAATATGAGCCGTGAGGCAAAGGGACCGGACACGAGATCATCCATTGAATGGCCTCGTGGGCACGTTCGCTCGGAGGCGCAACGTGTGTCCCTACGTAAAGCGGCCGTCTGAACGAACACTGTGCCGCTAGTCCCAGTGGCCTCGCTATTCCCGGACGAGCTATCCAAAATATACCTTTTCGCCGCCCGCCTCGGACTGAAATAATTCAGGAGCGCGCAGACTGACCATGGAACAGCGCTCGACCTCTTCTATACACAATGTCCACCGCAGATCGATCTCCCTCTTTCGGATCAAGAGGTCGAGGTAATCACTCAATCCGAAGTGCCTCGTTAGTTCGATAGACCAAAAGAACGTCATTACGGCACTACCGTAGGGATTTCGTCCAAAGTACTGGCCAATTTAGAATTTTTTTTTTTTTTTGTTCACCCCAATTCATTGAGAGACCAATGAATTTGGACCCACGGAATTTTTGAATAAACCAATTGTTTGTCGTATATTTTCGGTCCAGCGTGGTCATCCTAAACGTCGAGATATGTATACCATTTCAGCGGTTACCGAAAGCACAATACACACAAATGTGCGGATATACATAAATAAATATACGTCTTACAACATAGCGCGTGTGGTGCACGACAGTGGCAGACGGACAGTCAGAATCTTTGCCCACGGATCAGTAGAAAATTGCGAGGTTTCGGCCGGAGACGATTTCCCACTTTCGAGACACTCGTTGGAGGCTTCGAAGCCGTCTGTATTTATTTTCGTTGCCACCGTCGCCGTGATCAAAGCCGTTCTCGGTGACGGCCCTTTCGAATCATATTTCATCCGGAATGCTTACCATTTTGTATTTTTATTTTTATTTTTATTTTCCGTCAACTGTAAACGCGAATAAAGACGTTTCGTTTTATACGTGGCTTCCGTGTGTGATGTGGGTTAACGCTGTGATATCGGTGTGTGTGTGTGTGTGTGTTTATTTTGTATACATTTTCATCACGAGCTCTCCGCAGACTTTAAAATAGACGTTTGTGTGGCGACGTCATTAACTGACGCGCGACGTCCAATTATAAAGTGACATTGTGAAACGCGTGTTCAGTAATTAACGAATTCTGAAAGCGGCGAAAAATAAAATAAATTTTTTAACCATTTAAAAAAATATATATATTTTTTTTATTTTATGCCGAATGCATTCATAGCTTTGCTCGCGGTTTGTATACATTCACAAGAGGATAGAGCGGTGACGTCGTGCGGTATTTTCGTTATACGATTCGTGGGTGCGGAATAATATTTCGCTGCAATCTCGCCGAAGCAAACGACAAATCACAAATGAGATTTCAAATAGCCGCGCGCCCTTTTTGCCCGGCGCTTAAAGCGGCACAAAGACATTTGGAGAAAATATACTTTGGATATTTATCATCGCCCGCGTGACTGCTGCTGATGGTCGGTATGCACGCTGGAATGAGAAGCGCATTCGTTGGCGCAAAAAGATCAGCGCCCCTGGGTGGAAGTAACCGAAGGTACGGACAGGTAATGATAAATTAATTGTGACCATGCAAACTAGTTTTTTGCTTTTCAATTTTTTTGCTCGCTCAGAAAGAATGTTTTACTAAAGTCAGAATTTCGTGTAATTGAATAAAAAAATGTATTGTATATGAGATCCGAGAGGCTAAGAAAGAAGGGATATAGGTGAACAGTGTATTTAGTCCTTTATGGAGTTAATGTCCTCTTGGAGCGGACAAAGAGCGCCATCTATCGAGGTAGTGGTGGAATCTGCGAAAGCTCCGAGCTGGGAATTGGTCGGTAGAGCGAGGGGCTGTATTCGCACTGGGTCGAAGGATGCCAGAGTGAGCGGTGATGCAGGTACTCCTTCCGACCCCGAGAGATAACAGTAGAGTGTTCTCCAGCTAGATCTTCGGCTGGTAACTCAAAGAGGAAGCGAAAGCTCGGATTCCAGCCGTTTCCCGAGCGTTGGTACACTTGAATCGCAAGTGTTATCTGTAATCGGGCATTGGGGTAGCTTCAATTAACGTGCCAAGGGAACAATGCAAAGCGGCAGTCACATCAACGGTGAATACAAACTCCTGCTGTGCGATTTAGCGATAAGTTACCCACTTATTTCCAGTTTTTCAGGTCACAATGTACTACATATGAAAAAAATGAAAGACAAACAAAATGCAACAAACTTTGATTCTGTTAATGTCACATGGGTGACCGAGAAATGAAAATCAAACTTTTGTCACTTAAAATGGGTTTTGTTGTACCCGTTGGCTACCGTATGACTCACCAGAAGTGGACAAGTTAATAACTTGTCGTGTCAAAAAATATAGAGCAGTGTTTTACTCGATTACAAAGTCAGAAAAAAGTTTATTCAAATATCAACATACACACTTTTATCGCGGGCCTCCAATTGAGTCTAACGAGTCATAGGTTGTGCTTGCAACTATGTGTCCTCATTTTTTTTTAATTTGGGCAATGAGGTATCCGATTCTTGTCATCAAGACTCACCGTTATTGGTGCTTTAATCATCATCCAGGTATTAGAATGAAATTTGTAGATGGTCATAAATTAATCAATAGCTTAGTTATCAAATTCCGTATTATGAGTTATAGGTCTCCGCATAGCGCTCGTATAACCACCTTCGCTCGACACCGCAGCGGCGGGCGAGCGTTCGCGACTCTTCACCGCCTATGTACTATGTATACAGTATGTACTCGGCTTTCATTAACTTTGTAAAATACCTGGAAGCCTTTTTCCATCGACCTTTGTACAGCTTGGCTCATAACAGTTTCGCCCCATTCTTCTTTCGACTCGACGGAAGACTGAAATGAAGAGGCTGTGTCTAAGGCGTTTTACCAACAGCGTGACGTAAAAATTGATTTTGCTCTTAAGAAGCGCGGAAGATGAATAATTTCACAATGAACCGATGGGAAATTTTTTTTTGCTGAGGCAAGAATTATTTTGGCCGACGAATTCATATAATTTTTTTTTTTTTTTGGTTCAGCTTAATGTTGTTCGCACGTAATTTAAAATCAAGGAAATTCATTAATATGTCAACCCAATAATTATACACAGACTCCAATAAACTGGAATGCTGCTGTTGTTATTTTTACCACTTGGAAAACGTGAGTAAATTTATATCTGGCATGGTTGCGTTAAAGAGGCAGACCAGTGAAGAATAAAAAGAGCCAGGCTAGCTCCACATATTGCTGACCTGGGTCAGGAGTTCGAATATTGCCTGCAGATAATCGCGGCGTACGCGCGCGCAATTCCTAGTTTGTTTCGCGCTGGCGTGGCTCAGCGCTGCGTTGGGGGTGGGCTTGGGGGGGTGTACACGATCAAGAGAGCGGCGCATACATGCGTGTTTCCTACATTACACTTAATTAGCTATGCACACATACTTCTCTAATTCTCTATTGTGACGCATTCTGCTCGTGCTCGTACAGGCTATACTTAACACCGCGAATCGATGGCCACATTTAATTATCTGATTTAAGAAGCGTGTACGCTAGAAAGAGTGAAGAAAGTGGGTGAGTGCACAGATCCGAATTGATTTTTTCAAATATTATTTCGACCCGACGAAATATAATTATTTATTTTATTTTTTTCTTCAACTACTTATCCACATCCACACCATCGGTATTGACTGTGAAAATAACGATGACTCGCGCCATTCAAACGGTGCGGTGCAGAGCTTACGGACTATTGACATAGTGTCTTGGAGAGCGTGGGTGATATTGACGTTTTTTTTGTAAGAAGCTTATGCATATACTATTGGAATATGGAGTGCGGAGCTCATGTACAATCTAAAATAGAACTCGAGTCCAACTCCAGTTTGGACTTAAGTTTCAGTTGAACTTGGTTACATAAGACTTAGCAAAGTTCAGTGACAGATGGTTCACTCACAGAACAGCTTGATCGAGATAAAAATAAATTGCTTAGAAATACTTGGCTAATCGATTGTTCCTGAAATCTATTGATTCTACAAAAAATAGTTCAGTTGGTTCACCTGTAAACCGGTCGATTGCACCACTGCGTATAACGGGAAGATAGATTGCGGGTACAATGGGGAAAAGTCAGGGTGATTATAAAAAGAACTCGCGAGGAATACGAAATTCAATAGTCGCCTGGGGTACCATGACTCGCTTGAGTGTACAGTGTTTGTACGACGTCCGAAGTATATTCGGAAGTAACAAGGTCACGTCGTGATACCATCTGCGTGGCATGACCTCGTGCAACTTCTCGTCACCCTCGCGATCTGACGGTCTATTTTTCCTATCTATCGATACACCAGCTCTATATCTGGTACGCTCGTTGTCAATAGTTATGCAGATAGCGCGCAAAGTCGCGCAGTGGGTCGACTGGGTTAGGAAGTGTGTGTGTGTGTGTATATATATATCAATCGGGCTAGGGTCGCCGACTGAACTTACGGTACTCAACCGTACTCAACCGCCTGACTGCCGCCGGTCGCGGTCGCGGATACTGCTTTGCATCGTGCACGCCATCATACGAACACAGCGAATACGCAAACGGTAACAGGTTACGCCCTGGGTCTCACAGGTTGGCCACATGGGTGTACGACAGGTATACAGAGACTATAGAGCGCCAGGAGAGCCGACAAGCAGAGAGTACCGGCTCACGACACGAATACACGCGAGGAAAAGCCGTGAGAGAGGAAGAGGTAACACAAGGCTGGGTGGGAAAGGAACGAGAGGGTGGGAAAAGAGAGCAAGCTAGAGAGAGAGTATGCTCGGTTCCGAGCAGAGGTTGCGTACCGGAGAAAGGAAGAAAGAAAATGAGAGCTAGTGTTGCCCAGTGCTCGGTACAGCTACTCCGAAGCCCAACAGGGAGGCCAACCGAGCGAATTGTAAGCAGCAAAGAACCGCCTACCGGTTTGCCATAAGTCGGGGGATGCGGTACGTTCCGCAGTCAGTCATTCCGACGCCGTGATCCGATTCACGTCAGTAAGCCATACTTTCCTCGACGAAAAAATCACAATTCCCAGTTGAGTTCTCAAGTGGAAGCACCGTCTTGTCATCCGCGCGGGACATCTCTGCTCCTCCGACCCACCGATTACCAAACCAGCGCGTTGATCCTCAGACTTACTGACAACACGACATCTGTGGGATCTTTCCGGAATCGCCTGTTTTATCTCGGGGATCCAGGAGACGGTGAAGTAGGACGCCCGGTCGGTTCGGAAAATCACCGCAAGCTCCTTTCTGTTCTATCAGCAGCCACCGACAGCCATACCGGATTTCACCAGTAATCACCGAAACCCTCGAATCTCCCTTGAAGATATCAGCACCACTTCTGACAAGGATCCCGAAGATCACCGCAGGAGGGAACTGCCTAAGATACAGTAAAAATACCGTTACACACCATTTATTTCCCATCATCCTTCGTGCGCTTAATTGACAGGATTTTGTATGCTAAGAATGAATGTGACTGCATGTAATTTGTTGTCGGCCAAAAGATGCGAGTGAATGTGATTATTCGGTCTGTAATTGTAATCGAAATGTTTACGCAGCCTCCGCGACGTTTCCCGCGTCACGAAAAATGAACCTATGTTTTCACTTTGTTGACTTTGTCCGGAGAAATTACAAGAATATAATATATTTTCATCAAATCAAAAGCACAATATTATTTTTTATAATTAAATTAATTAGTTTATTATTTTATTATATGACGTGAATGAGTACACTTGGTTAATGAGTCATCGAGACGAGGGATCGTTCACCTTGTATATGTACATGTCGAAAATTAACGCTATTGGAATCAGGGCGTAGAGTTCACTATGTGGAGCATATGCGCGAGGAAGGTAGCCTAATCGGGGTTAGCGTGCCGTCTCGGCGACGGGCTGATTCGCATACATTTGAGCGTATCGACCGGCCGGCCGGCTACCGAGCACAGCGCCCTTTTGCACTTTCACCGCTACCGCCACCGTTCGGAATATGTCGAAAGCATAGTTCTCTCCGTTCCGCACTTTCTCTCTCAGACTGCACCCTGGTATTGTGGGGAGGGGGGTGGTTTTGGCGTGGCCGCAAGTGGAAAGCGCGAGTCGGCGTGACTGTAAAAGGGGTGAGAGAGAAGGTTGGCCGGTTGGCAACGTGTGCGCGTTGGATCTGCCGCGGGCACGTTGTTGCGCGTTGTTTTCAAGAAATCTATGGATTGACGAATCCATGGGCTCTCGATGGAACTAATAGGAAATCGGATGAAACACACGGGAGAGCCGCTGTCTCAGCGCTGACTAATTGAACGGAAATTGGTCGGTAAGCTCGAGAGTGTATCAAGGATGTGAAGGTGTGTGTGTATATGAGTGTTCGACAGCGCATCGCATGTGGGTTGAGTCGGTTTATGGAGCGAGGTGTTACCGCAGGTACGTATGAGTGAGAGTGTGCAAGTGTCAGCCGGAAATGTATGGGTTGAGTGATTCCATGGTCAGGGTATTGGTCGAGCGGAAGTCGTATCGAGAGGGAGAGGCGGTGACGGTGTAAAAGGGTGAAGGTTGCAAGTTGCCAGTGACGGCAAAGTTACGAGTATGTGCATTGCAGGGCACGGAGTCAAGTCGAACTTGTGAAAATGTGTTTGCATGTGTTGATATGATGAGGGAGTCGATCGCGGTGGAAACTTTGTACGCGGTCAAGTTGGGTTTGTCTCGTTTTGGTTGATGGGATGTCTTGTAATACGGGGATGGAAGTAAGCTTGGGTATAGTGATGATTGAATGTTAAGTTGTGAGTTTAGTAAACGGAGGTGTGTTTGGGCTATTGGTCACTTAGGTCAGAAGTGGAGTCAACGTGCGGCAATCATCGGGTTGAATGGGTGGGCCAGGCACCGAGCGGTCTACGAGGCACAAGCTGAACGCGGTGCCACACCACGTCGGTCACGGGGAACGTGTCCTCGTTATCGGCGATCCACCCGCTGCTGCTTGCCGCTGCTACCAGCCAAATAATCATCATTCACCGCCGGGAACAATAATTTTGCCGTCACCACCGCCGCTCGGCATACTCCAAATACACAACAGCTTCAACGACCCCATCAATCTCGACAGTATCAACAACAACAGCACCACCGCCAACCACAACACCAATCACAACAATACCAATAGCAACGGGAACCACGTAAAGGTCATCGCGGAAAACGGAAGCGCTAAGAAAACTGCCATGTCCTCGCCGCCTAAACATCGACGGGGTTTCGATCCCAACGACTCGTCTAACAACGACTTTCGCCGCTATCGCCGTGTTAAGACGCGACAGCGGTGAGTCCCAATGTCTGCTAAATGGTCCAAAACCATCACAGAGTCGTTTCCTTGTGCTTTCTTTGATGCGTTTATCGACTCTGTATCTCTGTGTTCAATTATCCACACTCGCACACGCGTTTACATTACAACCAAGAATGGTTTCGGGCTCGGAAACGTCCTTAATTTGCGACAAAAGCTCAAACGTACATGCCAATGCTGCTGTACTTGAAAGTCTTATCCGGCCCGATTCCAGTCAGTTGACTAAAAAAAAAATTGACAAAAAAAACACGTACACAGAGCTTTACTTATTGTCGAATGCACAAATGTTCACAGAGGCTTTCTATGTTCCCACCGTGACCTCCGAGGCTGGGTCCAAAGACCTCCCTGACCCATCACCTTCAGAGCACAAGGCACGACCAATTCACGCTTGCGATGTTTGATGTTGGACCGCTTGACCGGTTAATCTGCCATCGGTTGTATTATCTGCCGGATGAAGAAAAAAATAATAAAAATCGAACATTGCCTCACCGCTTGAAAATTCCCTGTTTATATCCACCAAACGTGTACACTAATGCCTGATCGCTTACTTCAATTGATCCGGTTTCTTCAAGAATGTGATCGTCAATCGAGCGATATTCGTTCTTCACCTGCGAATTTTCAATGTTTCGTTATTGCGTTTGCGTGAGTATGTGCATTATGATTTTGCCTTTCAGGTACCTCAACACTCATAAGGTTGTATATTTTCTATACGCATATATCATTATGAATCTCAGTTAATATTCTTATGGTAAAACCTTGAGCTAGTGACCCAGACCCACGTCGGAAGTACACATGTACAATCAGTTGCCACGAGTCGAGTTGCAAATCAAACGAACTGGGACGGCTGACTTCCGGGAGGTTGCGAGAATTACGTGGTCCCGAGAACGAGCAAATGTCGATCGAAGAATACCCCGCGGGGAATATAGCAATTTAATTAAGATGTATGAGTCCTTGAACAGTGGGTTTGGCAAGAACTGGAAATTTGTGGGCAGAGAATCCAAGGATTCAAGAAAGAAGATACAATATTGAAGATATTAATCTC
Organism: Clistopyga incitator; assembly: GCA_947507545.1. Lineage (NCBI taxonomy): Eukaryota > Metazoa > Arthropoda > Insecta > Hymenoptera > Ichneumonidae > Clistopyga > Clistopyga incitator. The sequence goes on from OX382186.1 coordinate 9,088,552, forward strand.
TCAAATAATTTTGATCAATCTCCATTGAGGATTAAATTGCAATATTTTAAAGAATCAAACATAAGACTGCGTACTTTTATGCATATCTGAAAAAAAGCGTACTTCCTTTCCGAGTCGATCGATACGTATAAAATATTCTACAAGTAAATTCATCTCTGACGGAAATATCCCTATCGAGCCACATCAAGCCGTTTTTTTTTTTTTTTTCCTATTATGTTCGTCTACCCGATTCTTGCCATTTCTTCGCCCATCCCACGTCAAAGGGATTATATTAAATGTCAGAGGAGAGAACTCAACGGTCTCTGCATCCAACTTCAGTAGCAGAGGTGGCAAATCCGCAAGGATCAATTTCCAATGCGAATGAAATTAGATATTCCACTTGGAAGGCAGTAATTGTATTAGTACCTTCAATATCACCGGAGCGAAGAACTCGTAGTCTCTGCTCTCATCGATGACATACGAAGTCGTTAGATTGAACAAGCCTTTTTATTCCAAGAGCTGTTCTTTAATTAAGAATTTATCGGAGAACAGATGGCCATGATTTGTGGCGGGCTTTGGCTTGTAAGTTGGGCAAAGTGTCTTGGTTAGTTTTTTCTTTGCAGACCTTTTTTATGTCCAGATTCAAGCAAATAGAAAATGAATATTACCTCCACTGCGACAAGTCCAACTCCACTAAATATGAACACAGTGTCAGTTAGGATATTGCACAGACATATTTCTTACAAGTTTATTCCTACTCCACAAAGCGACCCCTTCTTTCAACAGTGTGTTTTCTCTCATTGGTTACGAGCTTTGGGAAACCTGTCAAGAGTCTTTGCTTTGTAAACGTAGACATCCCCTCCTCTCGGCCAGGAACGTAGTGCTGGCACGTTCGAGGTACCCCTGAAAAGTTTTCTTGGATACATAATTTATGCTTCGTGTACCCATTCCTTGTTTCTAATATGAAGTGACAATGTCTCATTTCAGCTTGATGAAGTCTGACTTACGCTTTTGATCTGTCTTTTGCCAGCATATCCGAGCCAGTGTGATTTTATGAATCACTGTCAATCCGGAAAGATCTCCCTGTAATTTTAACGCTTGGTCATTGACGCCCTAGCTAATGACGCCACTGACGATCCAATAATGTTAGACGTTCGTGCATGTGTGGTATAGAAAAAACGATAGACTAGACAGCTAGCCGATGGCAAGAGACTGTGTATAGTCAAGAGGTAGTCAGTAGTGTCGTGAGTGTCAATAGTGCAAAAATAATGTGGACGTCATCGATCCGTTACATTATGATCGCGAGATCTATCGTGAACAAGTGATATGGGTTTTAGTGGTTCGTTTTTGGATTCAGTGATCCTCCTCATTGCTGTCAACGTGGTACTCAAATTTTTGGGTGTCTGCGACATTTGCATACCTTACGCTATTCTCCTGACAATCGTCTTCATCACCTACCTCTTCATGTGAGTTATTACTGAAAATTCTTGTAATGACAACGGACCAGAAAGGAACCTGCGATGACAACATTCAACCATTCAGAATCAATCGGGATATTTAAAAATCTGTAATGGTGGTTTATCACAGGTTTCTATTTTTCGTTGTGTGACTGTCCTTAGTCGTTTGTCATTCGTTGGCTTTTGTTTTATACGTAGACCTCTCGGGCCCTGATGCGAACTTTGGTAATCGCTCCTCGTGGGTAATCGATGATATGTTGGGAAATGCCCAAGAAATACACAGCGATGAAGAGGGATTAAACGTCTGACTGAGAAACGAGTAGCGATGCCAATTATGATATCGCATAAGGTTCATCGATTTTTCAGGATATTAATACTCTGGAGCAACTGCAATGGCAGTCTTATTGATCCTCAGAAGGCCATGGCGAAATCTAGGACATAGATGTCTGTGTTAGGTACAATTTGACACGTAAATATTTTGTTTTAAATGGCATCTAAAGTCTGTATAATTGACAAACGACAAAATGAGTATTTTTGTTGAATGCGTTATTTCAACGTGTGATAGTCGAGGAAGAAAGTTGCTGTAAGAGCTCTGAAATACAAGGGCTTTCGCAAGATTTGATTAGCCTCTTGTAAATACGTTTCACACACGTATGTAGTATGCTTGGTTTTAGACGGAATGATCGGTGGTCGGGAGCTGCTGAGCGCAACACGCCAAATTTCGGAGATAAGTGGTTCACGATTAATTGTAATGGCGTAGTTGATAGTGGCCCGAGGGTGGTGTACGTATAATCCAACTCGCTGGGAGGTCACACGACCGCATCAAATTTGTCCACCCGGAAGATTGCACATGACGTGATTAAATTCAATTACCAAATTAATAAAGGACTCAATTTACAACTTCCGAAAGTTCGTGGAATTAAAAAAATGGCAAAAGCAAAATTATCGGATTTACGGTATTTTGCTTTATTTGAATGGCAATAAAAAAAAATAAAAATAAAATAATAAAACACGCTAAGTGAGCTTCGACGTGACCTTCTAGCGAATGGTCGTAGCTGTGAGTATCTGTCCTACAGAGAGATGAAAACTTAAATGTGTAACGTGGTGTTGCTTGGCAGCTCCTACATCGTCCCACTGGAAAAAGCTGGAGAGGATGTTGAAGTGGATCGCCAAATTATACGTAGCATGGGTGATTCTCCCTGGACAGGGTGGTAGCTGTACGGTCCAGAGGCGCAAAAAGCGGTGATACCTTATAGTAACCACAAATTAGTATATCTACTTGTGTCGTCTCTTATATGGTATCCAACTAGTTGCCTCATTATTATTATTATTATTATCTGTGTATTACGGGGCACGGCAGAAATTTCTGTCGTAGGTTAAAAACAACTAGAATTGAGTCACGCTCAACACCAATTGGTTTCCACCAAACAGGCTTGAAGTGTGCTTCATTAGGACTGCAAGAAATCTCGAATTCATTATCGATCTTAGATCCATCCGCTTGTTGAACGCATAGTTTGAAAGTATTTTCCGACAACAAATATTGTAGCTTGACATCCAAAAAACCCGTGTGTCCTTCTCGAGAATGATGTTTAGTAAAATCGATAGATGGGCGAGGACACGAAGCAGACGACCTTCATATAAAGTACAAAAACAACTCCGTATTTTCTTACGGTTTCAAGCGGGAAAAAAAAACGAAGATCCAATTTGTCCTACAACGATCCCAATTCGATTAAGGCAACGTGGCTCAGAACACGCGCGCTTCAATCTCGAAAAAGTTGATCTCGCAGGAGCAAAAAATAATGTGTCATTTGTGTGGTGCGCTTCGGCCAATCATAGATGTACAACTTAAGTGGGGTGTGACTGTACAGAGATCAATAGCAGACGTGCAGATATGTTGAATAATCCATGTACTTAATAGAGCAGAAGAACCCGTCAACAAACACGCCATGATTGAAGTATTATTCTTTGATATACGTTAACCTGACGCTAATCGTACTGATGATTTGTCACCGGTTGGCGCCCAAGCAAGACATTGAAGGGGATGAAGATGAAGTTGAGCCGCAAAGTCAAAAGTAAAGAGGTCGAAGGCCGTGGGTTTGCGTTTAACTCGTTCGGTTGAGTTCTGGTTGGCGCTAGTGAACACATATTAGCTGCTCGAGGTAAAACGTCCCGCATACCCAACAAACAAGTCCAAGTCACTCGTAGCGAGGAATCCAAACGGGCAAGTTGGTAATGTAGCCGCCCGATGGTATAAACTTTGCTTCGGGAGAGACAAAGAATCCAGAGGTCCCGCGCAAACCACTTTCAGCCCCTTTCCGCTACTCCAAACTCACACCAGATGGCGCGGCCGCAACGTTCTCCACAAAACCCAGATCTCGCAGAGATTCTCAACCTCCCAGCCTTGACCTCGGATCGTGACGTTGATAGCTGCACTGACGTAAGCTCTATCTCGTGATAAGGTTACGCGCACCATTTTACACGAGATGAACATTGAAAAGGCTGCAAAGTACAACTTTGCACATTGCTTCATCATTATTTTTTTTTTTTTTGCTTTTTGGAAAGCTGCCTCTACGAGAAACGACGTTAATCGATTTGACTTTCCCACAGAAGAAGCGGCGTAACGAGCGAAAAATGAAGAAGCAATTTTCAAGGTTTCACTTCGCATATTTATTTTTAATGAATAAATAAAAATCGGGTCATCCATTATTTTCTTCATCCGATTGTAGCATCTCACAATGTTTCAGAGATATGAATGTTACAAATCGGTTTAAGTTCATTCTTCAATTTCTCGTCACGTAAATCTACTTGTCCCGATGTTTTAAGCATTGTTGCAACTTTAGTAAGAGAATATCGATGTCGGGCTGGTTTCCTACGAAAATGTGAGGCCTTCGAGATCTAAAGAATTCCCGACACGTTCTAAAGTTTCGACTATTGTTCGAGGTGATTCGTCCGCGATGCCTTGGAATATATCTTTCCCGCAGAGGTATGGCGACCGTACCTCGCTCTTCGCCTCGCCCTTCTTCAGCTTTGCTCGTCAAAGTGGCCTAGAATTTCGACCAAACGGCGAAGGAATTCTCCTGCATTGTCTTATCCCTTGCTCTCTTTCTCTCTTTTTTTCTCCATCTTGCTTTCTCTTTAATCCATAGCCGTCCATTCCGATTCCTCGGTTCCCTGAACAGCTCTTCAAAATTGGGCCTTTCCGACCGACCGACCGACCGAATTGGCTGACCGTCGTATGTCCGTTCGAAAAATATGACAATCTTGGACCATCTACTCCATCGATTTATGATAAGCTCTTGTATGGAAGTAGGTAGGAACCATGAAGAGTCGCACGGTATCGCTGCTGCTAAAGACAAGTAAAAAGAACTCGTAAGTTTTAGCGAATTCATTTGTCTCGATAATAGTTCGTCACCGTTAGTCGTCGATCGCTTAAATGAAATTGGATTTCCCAGGTAATTCACGAACCGCAAGCGATACTTAACGCCCGGGGATTTCAACAAAGAGTACCTAAGTGAGTTAGTTAGTGAAGCTGAAAATAGCCGGTTTTCTTGATAGACTTTACTCGGACCTGTGATCTGATCCGCCTCGTAAGGCTTCTTACCGTAATGCCTTACTCTCGATCGAACTAATCGTGCTGCTGTACTAGTAGAAAATTACCATTCGATCCAAGACTACTGAAATAAGTGGCCTCAGGATTTAAATCAAATTATATTGATAAGCATTTTTTTTTAATTAGGAATAATAGATAACTAATTAAAAATTACATACATATTTTTTTTTCGTCTGTTTCTTTAAGCAGATTTTTTTTTTGAGATGAAGTAACGACATAAAAAATCACAGTCGACCCACCCGAATTGGTATGGATTGCCCCATATATATCAAGTACCCTATATCTATAGATATAGCAAATCGATAAATCGATATCAAGTGATTTCATTCCTCGTGGCCACGTGAACAACCAGGAGCATCCCAAGACGGGACGCTTCTCGGAGTAATTACATCGACGCTTGGAATGCCCGCCTCGTCTCGGCTTGGGATTATATCCAAACTATACGAGGGACGAATCAAGGGCCGCGGTAGCGTCTCGAGAAAAGTTAATTTACCTATCTCCTAACTTACCGACTGATGAAATGCTTTCGAGACTCTCTTACAGCAAGAATCTTAATTCATTGATATTGCTTTTTGGGAAGATAAAATTTTTTTTTTTAATTGGCATTTATATTGTCACAATATTAATCTTTTCAGCGTAATCGGTACGATGTGCCATTATTTTTTTCACACCCATTTTAGCTCGGGATATTAACTCGCGACAGAAATTCATAGTCGAACTATAGGAGAGCACGGTATTTCGGTCACGGTCGTGGAAGCTTATAAGAGCGGTGACTGAGGTGATAGTAGTGGCAATTTCAGGCCAACAGGCATCTAAACACACACGTGTCTATAGAGCAGTTTCCTGGTATCTATCTCCGCAATCTACTATAATCTGCTCAGCTAATTTCAAGAGACGTGGTGAAAACCGGATCTCCGGCTTCATAGCCTTCATCCCCTTGCCCCACCTTCCATCGAAATGTGTGGATTCCTCGCTTACCGACTCCCATCTGAGAAACGCATTCGTATAACTGATACTCGTGGTGCACCATATCTACTACATATATATGGGACAGTCAGATACCGTTACGGAAAATCCAGATTGCATGAGAATGATCGTCGAAAAATTTTCATATTTAAGGAAATGTTGATTAACATTTTTTTTTTTTTTTCAAACTGAGAGCACTGCACTTGAATAATTCGATCCATGATGGTAAGAATGGAATTGGTATGGATGGTCCCATATGTAAGCTGGCACTTATTGCCATTAACTGTGCCCTCTCTTAAACGTCCGGCCTATATTGGCAAGGCGGGATTCTGGCACCCGAGAGTTTCCGCAAGCAATTACCCGCCCCTCTTAAACCATTACCATCGATCTTGGGACGCCTACCCTACCTCAACACTTCACACATATATATATACTCGAGCATTATCGTTTCTTATTTCCAAATGATTATTATAATTATCGGCATGGCAGTTAAATCCAATTGCCCCCCCCCCCATCATAATAGTAATGTTTTTGTCATTTTTTCGTTCTAGGTCAAAATTTATCGATGAAAATATCAACGACGCGATATTGAAATATTTTATCAAACCGCTGGAGACACTGAAAATCGAGGAGGTAATTGTTTGAAGGCGTCGAAGCTGACGTAAATCTGATAGGAGAACGCTTCAATGCTGTTCAATTAAAATATACGTCGGAATAGGTAGAAATATGGTGCAGTCGGTTGTTTCAAGATCCGGAAATTAAAATAGCTGTTAATTGGAACGCTCAAAGCCTCCGATTTTTCAGGAATTATTTTCATATTAATTTGACGTCTATTGTGAATTTTTTTTCACAAGTCATTAACCAGGTGTCAGTTGACTTTTATCAGAATTCGGACATTAACACGAAAATCTCCGCACCCGATTTCGAAGTGTTACAAAAAAAAGTCAAAACGCGTAATGATGAAATAATCAGTCGAAAATATCGTGTACCATTCGTCGAGGTGTATGGTCCAATCAAATTCTCACGCCAATTAAGTTCATTGTTTATGTACTATCTTGGCAAGCGACACGATGTGTGCGAGTCCCTCGAGAAGCCTTCGCTTATTTTGGCTGGGGCACAACTTTAAATCACATCGACAGATTGTCTCGAATTGATGGGTTTGTCACAACAGGTAGCTATTGTCGACAAGCGATGACGCTACTGTTAAAATGGGCTAGAATATTTCGACGCCCTCTTCCAATAGCACTACTAACTTGTATCTCATTCATTAAAATATATATATATATAATAGGGTTATCGCTTTTATCTTCACGCGCGTTTGCACGTGTGCGGGTAGTCACGCGTGCGGGCTTTCGAGTTTACGCGCTCGAACGCCTATGCATCTCCCTCTCTCGCGGCACAGATGCATGGATACATGGTTATGTCCTGATACGCGTGAACGCTTGTTGAAGCTCTTGCTTATAGCACGCCATGCGACAGTCAGGCCACAGTGAGTTCGCTACTTGTCTGGCGATAAAGAGCACAACCGGAGCGTAAATACGCCCGACTCGTACCCAGTATTCGATCAAATTCAATTTGGGCCTATTTTTTAGCTAAATATTTTTTGAAAAATCCAATCGAATTGATAATCGATAATTCGAACTGAACTTCGGCCTTAAGTATGAATTGAAATTCGGACGAAAATCATTTGGACGGATGACCGCAACGAATTCCTTTACTTTATTTCGACCTCGGTTATTTACGAGTAACGGATGTTCGCGGAACCACGGATTGGAACGAATGGCTCGACAAACGCAGTTTTTCTGCACGATCCGTTGTGCCCCGAATTCGTTCTCCCATTTCTGTGTTCTATCCCGACCTCGGTAATCGAGATTCGTCGTTGCCGGCATCAGTAGCTCCAGATCTACGCCATAGTGACTTTATTTTTGGCAAGGTTACAAGCCGCATGTAAGCCAGTAGTTTAGACAGCGGTTTGCGGCGACGTCACTTTCCGCGGGCTGCACAGAAGCAGCTCACCCGAAATGAGCAAAGCAGTACTAAAAGAAAAGGCACACGTCGAGTCATCTTGCTTTTATCGATGTAAAACTTTTTTTTAGGGATGGTTGGCTACAAAAAAAATTTTGCAAAAAACTTTACGGCCATTCGGGGGGAAAAAAAAAACGTGAATTTGGACACAATGTGAATCAAGGTCTGAATTGCATGCAGTTGACAATGTGTACCTTCGCGCTGTTGAATAGTTTGGCTCCCCCATTCTTCTTTGCCCCGATGTCAAAACAGCCACGCAACTTCAAACTCCCACAGCGGCATAGGTTTTGATTGTTTTCCGTACCGGTTTGTTTGTTCGTTTGTCCAACAGGTGAAATCATAACTTTGTCTTCGCCCAGAGCGATGTTACCGGAGGCAACTATGGTCTGAAATTCTTCGGGTTCTCCGCGTTGAATCGAAAAGAAGTTAAATCGACAGGTGGATTGCTTCGGAGTATTTCGACAATCGTATAGGAGAGAAGCTTTTATTTCCAACAATCGAATAGAATGCAAATGCGCTTCTCGACGGAGTGAGCTCGGATTCGATTGTAGTTGGTGAGCTTCCGCAATGCTGGCATTGTCGACGGCAAGTAGCCGGTCGTCTGACAATATCAAGCATGGCTGATACAGTATCTGACTGTAAACTGAAGGTAACACATTCCCTATAATGGGAGGAGGAAAAGCAGTCGCGAACAACCCTAGAGTGGAATCCATAATGTATATATACATATATATATGTAGAATAGTATGACGAGTGAGTGAACGAGAGGGTTTGAAGAGACCTCGAATTTGGAATGAGCTCGGTAACCCAGCTGCAGGTCGAGAAAGCTATACTTGGACTTTAAAGGGTTCCGAAGTGTTGGAGGATATAGGCGCGGTACCACCAACAGCACCAACAGCAGCAACAGCAGCAGCAGCAGCAGCAGCGGCAGCAGCAGTAACAGCAGCCTTGGCAGGAGAAGGATAGAGATATAGTACGTGCAGTAAGGGTGGGCGGGATGGTGAGGGTTGCGTGGAGTTGAGTAAGGGTAGGGCATGGGTTGTCGGGGATGGATATCGACTGGAGAGCGGAGAGACGGCAACCCCACGCGCCTGATAGCTGGTTCCTCGCTCGCTCACTCTCACTTGGTCTCTCGCCCGCCCAACTTTCCGTAACCCTCTCATTCCCCACCGCCCGTCCCACCCCGAACCTTTAACTACGTTCATCTTGCTCTCTTAGTCCATCTCCGTCCTTTCTCATAGCGCATCGTCCTTCCTCGTTGAAGCTCGCGTTCTCCAGCTCGCTCTATCTCCCGTGTGCCTCGTATATATTTTCCTCGTCTTGGTTTCGCACAACCGCGCCACCCCCGATATTCCCGTGGAGCGAAGCTTTCGCTGGCTTCCCCCACCGTTGGTAGCCCGACGTTGAGGTTTTCCCGCGCGAGTGGCGCCACCGTGAAACGGCGCGGCGACGCCTGGTACCGGGGCGCCGCTATCCTACTACCTACCTACCAACCATCCCAGGTCCAACCTAGCCGACACAAACCTATTTAGCCTAGAGGAGCCTCCTAGCTGCTCACTACCGCGAGCTTTCCGTTATCGCCGGTGTGTTATGGTGTACTGGGTGCGCGGGTTCCTCTCTTACTATCGTAATCAACCACCGCGGCCTCCGCCGCCGCCGCCGCCGCCTCACAATTTTCTCATCTCTCTCTTGGCCGTTGTCGTGCGCTGGTTGCTTTTTCTCAAACTCGCTGCTTCACTCTCTCGTAACGTTCAACGTACACTTTGGTAATCTTTGTCAGAGTCTCGTGCGCGGTTTCATCCTCCCACCCAGTGGCTCTTTTCCACCATCCCGCACCGCGTGCCACACTCTCTCTCTCCTTCGTTTCTTTCTCGCGGAGCCTCTCTCACCAACCCCCTCTATCTCACCGATTCACTCAAAGCTCGCTGACTCACTAACTCGGCTCTCTCGGCCACTCGTTTCATCCGTTCACCCTCTCGGCATTCGGTGCATGTGTACTCGTCGTGTGTCATTGTGAACATCACCGAGCGGCGGACCAACAGCAGAACCAGAAGCAGAAGCAGAAGCAGCAGCAGCAGCAGCAGCAGCAGCAGCGTCAGTGTCTGGGTGCCTTGACCGTGTTAGGTGTGTGGATGTGTGTGTGTACATGTTACGGCGGTATCGGTTCTGTGTGGGTGCGTGCGTACGGGACGTAAAGCGAGCGGAGCATCCCAGCAGCAGTCGTGTTACCGCCGAAATCCACGCCAGGTCGTTCACGGGCCTCGGGACTCGGAACGTGAGGCACGACGACGACGCGCACGAGTCACGGCTTCCGTGGCTGGTCCTCGTTTCGTCGTTTCGTCACTCGCCCGTTCTTCGTTCTCCTTTCGTTCAACACTGTCGCCAGTCAGTGAGCCACCACGCTCAGCTGTCGTCGTTGTCGTCTTCGTCGTCTTCGTCGTCGTCGTCGTCGTAGTAGTTGTCGTCGTCGCGTCGTGTATTATATTCGTACACGGTGCTGGCGCGTTCACGCGGCCACCACACCACACAACCACCACGGGGTTGACGAAAACGGGCTGTCCGCTGTCCAGCGGCCGAAATCACGGCAGCGGCAGCGAGAGTAGCAGCAGCAGCAGCAGCAGCAGTAACACCACCAACAATAACAACAACGGGAGCGTTGTTATAATCGTGATAGACATAAGTGACGACAATAGCATCACCAATATCAGCAATAGTGGTAACGACCAGGAAAACGACGACGACGACAATTATCACCACGACCTGGATAACCACTGTAAACGTGATTGTCACAGCCAGGAATTGTTTATCAGGAATGACATCAGTGACAGTGTGGTGACTCGGAAGACCATCCGGCATGGTGGATGACAGTAAGTGACCGGAAAAGCGGTTGAGCAACGAGCAGCAACAAACTATCACAGCACGCTCTTCTTCTTCTTCTTCTTCTCCACTTAAACTTCCTCACAATCGTCCTTTCTTCATCGCTCACTCTGTTTTCCTGTCCCATACATCGTTGCTGCTGACACTGCTGGTACCGCTGCCGTTGCCGTTGTCGGTGCTCTCCTTCCGCCTCCCTCTCTCTCTCTCTCTCACTCTCTCTCTCTCTCTCTCAATCTTGTTCTGCCTGACTCCTGCGTCGCTCTATATATCCGTTCCCTTCCCGCTCACTGTCGTCCGAATTAATGCCGAGAAGGAAGGAATCAGTAGAAGCCGTTTACTCGGCCAGGGCCAAACGTGGCCCGAGTTAGCAGTCACGTTCGTTCGTTGCCTGGTCGCGAGTCAAGACTGCAGTCAACCCAGTCCATCGGCGGAAACAGCCATCTCCACACCTCCAGCACCAATTCGTAAATCTGCTCTTCTGACTTCTTCCAATCCGTCCTTCCGCAACAGCAACACGATCGACCCGATGAAATTCTACAATCGAGTTACACCCGACAGCGGCATTCGGACGTAACGGTATAATGACTGTGTAAACGCTATTACGTAAAAAGTAAACAAAACGTTCTGATTGTCATCGCGCTCGAGTTATTCTCCAATAACTAAGATCGATGTCCTCGTATTTCTCTCGAATTCTTCTTTCGTTATTATTGTCAGTGTCGTCAAGAGAGGCGACCTAAAAAAAATAAAAAAAAAAAACGCAACCGTCCAACGTGTGACAAGAACGCGGAGGGTTTTTCGTACAAAAGGGAAATCACAAAATAATAATAATAATAATAAACGAAGGAAATAGCGGGTTTGAGAGTGTGGAAAAGGTGAAAGAAAGTGAGAGGATATTGTGGCGTGAGGTGAGCGCCAGGGGTGGCCCTCGTTGCCCCGCGGTTTTGACAGTAAGCGTGAGCGAAGCACCAAGAGCAGCCGCCCCCATGCAACATGCAGATGATCCTGGTTGCCGGCGGGTGAGTCCACATCGTCCATCGTCATCCTCGCTACTCTACAGCTCGCTCAAGCTATCTCGCGAGTTCCTCCTGTACGAAATTTCATGTACTCCCAGCAGCGCGTTTAAATGTGCCTACTCGCTACTCTCTTGGCTGTGTTTTCGTGCATATGTGTGTGCCCGCTCTCTTCCTGTCTCTTTCTCTCTCTCTCTCTCTCTCTCTCTCTCTCTTTTGGTGTATATGGGCGTTCGTTTTGTATTGCGTATATGTGAGTGTTGCTCTGCTCGTGCCGCTAGCCATTACCACTGCCGCTGTTGAGCTTTGCCTCTATCGCTATATGCCAACGTTCTTGTGTACATCTGTGGGCCCTTTGTATATGTGTGTGTGTGTGTGGCAAAATGTATGCGCGTGTGAACGAATGAAACCTGCTCTCGCGATGCAGCACGAGACCCCAAGCCTCGTCCCCTCACACGCAACTGCCAAGGTCTGCCACAAAGCTCCGCCAAAGAATTTGATGCGCCGTTAATCTTGTACGAATAACACAGGACACGATGTGCTTTTCACATTTCTACCAAGGACACATGTAATTCACCTATCACGTGTGACAACGACAGCGTTCTTGTCTCGAAGGACGTCCAAACCGGGAAAATATGAATTTGATCACAGTGATAATTGCATCCGGATATCTGAAAAATTACAGAATTTTCACAGAGATAACAAAAATTATGACAGCTGTCAAGCTAACAAAGAAATCTGCACTCACACACATTTTTTCCAAACCACCACTTTTCTCGACGTATTTCTGCGAAAAAAACGATTTTGCATGATAACAAAGCTTCCGGTATGAGGGAGGAAAAAGGGATTTAGAACTCTCTGTTCCATATACGATCCACACCGAGTTTATTCGAATGACCAGGTCACGCGTTCCCTGCCGGCTAACATTTTCCTGGCATCCTATCGTTTCCTTCGTGAAGTGTCTGTTCCACTAGATGCACCTATCATCGTTTGTATTTCACATATCTTCCTTTGTAAACCGCAATATAGGATTCAAGACAAGATGGATATGTAGTTGATGTTGACTATGATGTACGGCTTGCATTTCTCTACAGCATCGATTCAATGTGCTCCTTCTGTCTCGATGTTGATTCGGCAAAAGAAGAGCTGAAAGAGAATGGGACTTGTAACTGTCAGTATGCTAATATTATAGGATTCGGGGATTATTGCGTGGATCGTCATGTTCCTTGTCGGAGATTTTTACGATATAATTCGGTCTGTAATGGTTATAAAGGTCGAACAAGCTCACCTCGACCTAGGCGCGTCATTCGCTACCTTGTGGTTCTTCGATTTTATTATTCGCCTTTTTCTACTTGTGGTTATGACATCGTTACACCATCCGATGGGTATGCAGATGCGTGATGGGTTTTTAAAGGATTAACATAGGAAATGTCGGGGAGAAATGTGAAGAAAAAAAACAATGGTTTTTTAAAATTAAAATCTATTAGAGAATATCTTGAAGAATCGTATACAATTGTCTTTCTGTAATTAACATTACCATTATTCTGCAATTAATAATTCATAGGGACCGAATTTTTTTATGGATTGCATTGTGTTCAAACGATTTCATTACTCGCCTGTGTACTTGACCATTTACCCAGGGAATTTCAGTAAAAAATGTGAAAAAATAAAAATACAATTTTTTTAATACAAACGATAAACGTTTTATTGTGCACAATACCCAGAGTAAACGAAGTTAATGTAAGTTGACTGTGATCCAACTAGACGTTGTCTCCACTATCACACATATTAATGATAAAGCAGCTTTTAATGTTTCTGGCAAATGTTCAGTGTGCATGTGTTGGCAAGCTGACGCTCTATGACGTTCCAAAAAATTGTTATACGTTAAGTTTGGATAAGATGTTTAATAAAGTAGGTTATCACGAACTGAAAGTCGTTTAAGAAACGTCATAAATCAACTGGATTTTAATGAACCAGTGTGACGAGAGAAAAATATATTTTTAAATAAAAGCACTTTATCGGCTCGCTGTGCAAAATGTGTTTTGTTTCAACGATGTAACGTATTTTCATAAAATCATTATTTTTCAGGCGTGAATACAGTGCCCGGCCATGTACTAATTATATGCTTTAATCGAAACGTACGATATACCGCTCATTATGAAAATTACCATGCGTGACATGCGCTCGGAGCTTAATTTTTATTTTTCGGATACAAGTGGCGCAGGAACACGTATTTTTATACACGAAGCTTTCGCTGATATTTCATACACTTTTTCCAACATTTTTCATGATGACGATTTTTTTTTGTAAATTCTCAGATTTTTTTTTCTGTAATTGGCGGAGTTACCAACATTTTGTGGAATATCGAGTAAAACCAAAGTTGCCATTTTGGAGGGGGAAAAAATTAATTTTTTGTCGCATTGTTACATACCTTCGTCGACGAATATCGGCTCGATTCTGCAAATTGACAAGCGACAGGGGTCTCGAAGCCTCTTCACGTTGTCGATGGCTTAAGACTGCATCGATACCTTCGATGGCTTTTTTTTTTCTTCATAATTCCTGTACGAGTGAATATGTCAGAGGGTGCAGGGGCGTGGTGGACGTGCGTACAGCCGGCTACCGAGCCAATATAACTTTACTTGGCTCTTTCACCCTTTATCGTTCTTTCTCTCCCTCGCGGTGCCCTCCCAGCTGTCACCTTACGTTGAGGAAGGCTCAGTGTCGAGAATTGATTTTTCCCTCCCCCCGCATTCGTTGAGTGCACATATTCACGTTACGAGACCTTAACCTCACACTAACAATCCTCCCGTTAGCTGTCTATATATATATATATATTTTTTTTTTTTTCACACTTTGCTTCTCGTAATTTTGAACTAACCGGCATTCGCACTGCACATGAATAAAATATTTTCGTGTAATACTGCTTCAACTGTGAATTCCGTATCTCCTACATTCCATCTGATTTCGTCCACGATTTATCATTTTACTGCTCCGACTCTGAAAAGCACTCGCTATTTATTTGCATTTTGAATGATAATTTTTTTAAATAACGAAAAATTGTTAGGGGAAAAAAATTCATCTGTTTATTGATCCAAATGTGTGTAATGTTTTCTCTCGCAAAAATATTGAGCATAAAAAAAAAACAATTCTTCGGAAATGACGACGGAGCCAGCGCACCTAATGGACTAACGAGACTCCAATGTGTTTGCCCGGAAAACGAAAAATCCGTACGATCAGCATTGTCCCGTTTTCGTCGTTCGCTCGCTGCTCTTTTTCGTCGTGCATTATGTCACTGCTCGAAACTGGAAAATCGTTTTTCGCCCCATTTGCCATTTCCACCGGGGCCATTTGGAAAATGAGAAAAGTTGATAGAAAATAACAAGCGTCTATGAGAAAGAATAAATTTAAAAAATACACGTGCCCGAGAACGTTCAACGGGCGAAAACCTTCCAATGGGAAAAACAGCTGTGCGCACGTTGGCTTTATGAAGAAAAAAATCCGGCAACCTATATTTCCAGGAGGGAACGAAGAAAAATAAGAATAAAACAAGTGTAGGTAGATGAAAGAAAGACGGCGGCAAGGACTTGCTCGATATTGCGAAAGATGAAACGGGCGTTTTTATTTCTCGCTTAGGTATATAGCAGCCGCCTTTTCAGGCCCAGCGAATCGCAGCACCCAGCCCTCTTTTCCGACCGGCAAGCGTTAACCCCAAGTGCTTAATACTACAATGGTGCTCTACGAACGCTCATTGTCCTCGCAAACTACCAATTGTGGAAGCGCGTCAACTCCTCTTTTTCCTGTTTTCGTTGGAAGCATCGTTGCACCCTCCACCCTCGAATCGTGCTTTCTCTTGAATATTCCGCACACCCTGAAGATGAAGTGAAATCAAATTCCCGGCATTATTGATGATAACAATTCGTACAATTGTCTAGTACATTTTTTACATGAATAAAATGAAATGTAACTCCTGAATTACGGCTTTGTAAAAAAAATCGTAAACAATTTTTTTTTTTTCGTTTTGCTGTTGAAAGAATCGGTGAGGTTTACCCCTTACCCCATTCCTCCGCCGGTGCCGCTCTTGAGTATTTCGCACGCTCTCGGTGCAAAAACATGCATTGTACAAGGTACATGCTCCATCGGGTAAAGCATCCGGCGCCACTCTCGCGTAATTGGAAGGGGTGGTGAGCTAGGGGTATAGTTGTCGCAAATATGCGCTAGAGCTGGGATATCCTCTTCGATCATACTGCAGTAAAACTAGTCACTGTCCGCATATATATATAGACCGTGTCGCCGTATGGTTTACGGTTTACGTATCATACACGTAACACCACGCGATTATCGATCCAAACTACTTTGACCCGGTCAATAAATCTTGCTCCTCTGCTACCGGAATCGATTATCTTGAGTGTGTATTATTCGCTTACCTAATATGATACCTGAGATCATTTTCTTTATGATTCTTCATCAAATGCATATCGAGCCTTAGTAAATGAGGTAAAATATAAAATGTACGTCTAGTATTAGTTTTTCGATGAAGCTGGTAAAAAAAAGACATACTTCCTGATTATGGTTATTTTATCTTTTTTAATAGCGTTCACATAAAAATTCCAGTGTATTAATATTCAGAAGAAGACAAAAAAATTGTGTGCACGCTTACTACACTGATACACGTATAATCAGGGAGAAATTGTTGAAAGCTTGAGCATTATCACACAGACGTTGAGAATACTGTTACACTTGAGAATCTGCCAGTAAACAGAGCAGAACTCACAACGATGAACGCCGTAAATTAGACGTGGCTAGAAACATGTAAATCTCTCGCAATTGGATTACCAGACAAACTGGTAACAACTACCCTGATTTTATTTCCCTGAGCTGGTTCAAGTGTGGCCACGTTGAGTGCGTTAAGGACAATCGAGCTACAGCTGATGTTTCTCTCCTCTCGTCGTCCCCCCCCCCCCCCCTCTCCCATTGTACGCAAAGTTGGACTAATGTGCAGTTGACATTGGCGCATATAGCACACGAAGGAATTCATTCATGTCCCCGTGCCGAGGCAAATTAAATTATCATGTCATATTAACTTATCCCCGTTGCGTCTAGCTGCGGACTTTATTATTCCGCGTGGAATTCCTCCGGAGAAATTTCATTTCGATAAAATTAAAACAAAGGGTTAACGGACCATCTCCGAGCCTTTAAACATTGGACAGAATGTGCTGCAGGTTGTAGCTCCGGTGGCTCCGCTGGCCAGAAACCAGATGCGAAACTATTCTAGGAATTTAAATCCTCTTAATAGTGTCCAATAGTGCAAACGCTTTAATCGGATTATGCAAAGAGGTTTGGTGCTCTGCTCACGTCTATGCATGCGATTATAGCCAAAATGCATGATTTGCTTTCATTACACTCGAGTGTTTGGAAAATGTAAACTAACAGGTCGTTGAAAAGTGCTCTGCCGATCGTAAAGAATGCTGAGTGTTGACCTGTACCTTAATTGTTTTATTATTCGACCGAAAAACACAAGCTAAGCGACGTCTGGCCAGCTGCGAGCTGGAGCACCAGCTTCCACGAGTGACGCACGGGACCACGACGATGATATACACACGTGCTCGCTCGATTTATTTTCGGAGTGATCACTCGAAAGGAGAGAGACCCGTAGACTACTTCTCCACTATAGTCACTGCCGTAGATTTTCGAAAATATGAGAAACTACGGGCAGCATTAAATTTATCGATTTACCAATTAGGGAAAATGAGAAATGGACGAAAATAAACACTTGATCAAACAAAACGATCGCGTTTCTTTTTTTTTAATACACAATTCAGATTATATTTATAAAAATATGTTGGGATGCTACGATGGATACGATATGTTTTGTGACAGGGCAATGGCAACAGTGCAAATAAATAATTTTTCGAGCCTTTTGTTGGCGGGAAAAAAGGCAAGAATTGTTTCATCTCTGGTGTGTGGCATAGCACGTGACAACTGAAGTCTCGGTAGCGAGAGGAGCTTGACAATGAAGAGGAGTGGCGCTCCAACGTCTAACCAAAGGAATGTCGCACCCGATTGTACCTCTGTACATTCATTACCCAACATATAGATATTTTAAATTACCGTCTGTGATGGCACGTAACAAAGCGTTTTCCTGCTCAGAGACCCGCCGTCATTTATCCAAGTTAATGAGAGCTCTTTAATTAATACTGCCTTTGTATTGTTATGTACGTGGGTACTTTTATGCAATCCAATAAATGTTGAGCTTAATGGAAATATCGTAACATTAAATTACATCTTTCACTTCGTTTTCGTGAGACATTTTTTTTTTTTTAACGTGTCGAATTACGCGAAGAGCAGAAGATAAAAATTCCACTAAAAATCAGAAGGCTGTAACCCTGTTGAAAGTGACGTGGGTTGGGTTATTTTGACTTTTAGCGAAAAGCACACTGAAACAGTAAATCGATCTTTCTCGCGTGATTTCCAGTAACAACTGGAGTAGAACGTTTTGCATGCTTCATGGAGCTACACGCTCTGGGGCATTATCGGTCGGTGAAAAGGAATTCCAGACATTTCATCGTGTCGCGTTCCCATCGCTTCTCATGGCGTTTTTATCTTATTCACCTCAGTCTACAATTCTCGAATATCAATCTACGCGAGTTACTTTTTGTTGGCACTCGTGCTCGCGGCTTCGCGCTTTCCCTCGGTCGTTTAACTCTGCCATATGGCCGTGTTCACGAAACGTTTCACAGTATCAGGCCCTCTTGGCTTACGAGCAACTAGAGATGGAAGAGCGGCTGGCCTCTTGCCCGAACCACATAACCACATCACCACCTTTCCTCAACGCACCCAGCCTGAATTCTTACGATAAGAAGAGAGCATTATATAGAGCTTGCTATACGTACCATCAACCTTCTCCGCTCGTTACTGCCCAACGTCCCTGTTACTTTCCCTAAACTTATGCCGGTTTCACTGCACATCTGTGGTATCCCGTTTTCCGAACGTTTCAAAGTTCCTGACAATATTCCCGTAACCAAACAAACTTTCCTTTGGTTAATTGTTCCAAAAATAAGATACAGAAAAATGTCTACGTTCAGATGGATTCAAAGAAATGCAAGAAAAAATTTTCAATGGCACCGTTCATGGCGATCGATGCTTTCAATTTCTCGGTGTATCGGTAACGCGGAATTAAGCCATCACGATCTCGTAGAACATGCAAATTTAAGCAGTCTCCGTGTGACGTTGTGGTGGTGATAAGTCGTACGTGTTTGTTCATCAATTCACGGGGGCTTAAGCTTCATCGGGTGATACCTGAACGGGGTCACGTGAACTAGCGAAGGGAAGCCCGCACACGCACCCTTGACCCTCCACATTAATCATCCGGTATATATGTGCGGTGCCTGGCTCTTCCCGTTACTGACTCTGCCCGGAAGTAAATCCGTGATTATACGGACGCGCTGCGTACACTATAGCGGGGGAAGGGTTGATCGGAGGTACGTGACGTGGGTGAGTAGACACTTACCCTCCGCGTGCTTATCAATGGGTGACGCTTCGCGGTTGCTCTATACGCAGCAATCTTGTATCGCATTGTAGCGGCGATGCATAATATATACTCCCTCCCGTGTCAGATCAGGAAGTGCATTTTTTTATTTTTTTTCTTATCGAGACTGTCATTTCAATTTTTTTTTTGTACACTTGTATCCCAATTCAACATCCTTACCGATTTATCGGACGATAGGAAAATAAATTTAGAGTTCACGCGCACATGGACACACGCATAAAAACACTACAATACGACTGTGTAATATCGTTAAGTCCGGAGATTCCAGGAAGCCTGGAGAGGATATCGACGAGGACGAGGCCACCAAAGTGGTCCGGCAAAACGTTGGCTCGATATGCTCCGAGCCCTGTGCGCTGTTCGCTATACCGATATTTTAGGTACGGATCGAGGGACAGCGTACCGGATTACACGTGGTTTCATATATCGCGATAGCGAGAGGCAGAGATAGAGGGAGTGTTATATAGCTG
This sequence comes from Clistopyga incitator, assembly GCA_947507545.1. Lineage (NCBI taxonomy): Eukaryota > Metazoa > Arthropoda > Insecta > Hymenoptera > Ichneumonidae > Clistopyga > Clistopyga incitator. The sequence continues at coordinate 9,108,489 of OX382186.1, forward strand.
GACATACTACTAGCCACGAGACGACGGTCCAATCGATATCCATTCATCTATATATCGCCAAGCTTCAGGGCAGTGCCAACGATACTGTCACACGTGCAATTGTCCGGAATTACAACCAAGTTGACAATGCTCGATCATTAGTCCTAAACAATGACCATCAGAGCTTTCGCAATGCGAAGGCTTTGCTGTACAATTTTGTTTTTTTTTTCGACATCTCAAGGAAGCCACATTTTCCAAACTGAGTTAACTGAGAAATTCAGTTTAAATCTGTCAAACGGTTCGTATACTATACGCCAATGCTACCGATCACCGTAAAAGGGCTCGGAAAGGGTCGAAACGGGCGTCGCTAAGCAGAGCGATTACCGGGGATGCCCATATACAAGGCGCGTTCATCTGTTGAGCCTCAATTAGGAAGCAATTCAAGCTCCCTCACGAAGACACTGAGGAATGGTGATAGAGAGGAGGGAGGTCGTGTTCAACTGACAAGCTTTTTCTCTCCCCCACACACACACACACACACACAGATCATGAGGAAGTGAGTGTAGGGCTCACCGGTCTACCCTGAAAGAGCCCCTGTCCCCTATACTCTTCCTCTCGACGATCCCAGCGAAGCAACCTATCGTACCGCTCGTCTTGCACTCCAACTCTACGGTCTACTTAGCGTGAACGGAGCACGAGGAGATGAGAGAGCCAAGAGAAGGTTAACTAAGACAAAGAGCAAGAGCGAAATATCTCAGTGAGATTATGAGAATTGAAATAAATCACTGTTGTCTTTATTTTCATTCAGTGATTTTCTTCAATGAACATCTGCGCTAACCGTTCCAAGTTCAAGCAATATATATTTTTATACAAAAAAAAAAAAGTGGGAGCCACCGAACAACAGGTTTCACCTTATTGTCAAAGCTTGCACTCAAACCGGAAATGGAATCCACGAGAATTCTGGTAAATCAAAGTATCCAGTCGAGATTGTCCCGTTCATCATTCGAAGAACATCCGGCTTAACGATATTAACCAGACGCGGTGCTGAGACCTATTGGTCCAACGACAAAGTCTCCGAAACATCGAGGCTATGGAATATTAGCGAGAGGGTGAATAGTGAAAGGCAGGCGGGAAGTGGGTCAGTGATTATTAATGGAAAACCGATGATTCACACATGGTTCATTTGTCTGAGAATCGCAGATGTGGCGTTGATCAAATTAAAATTCGTTACGTCCGCAGGGTCAGTGACGATATATAGAGAGTGACGAGTGTATCGACTGCTGGACGCAACATTGTGATTAATGAAGCTGGACTAAGGGTCCGATTTAATTTCGTATGTAATAGCCTCTGTTTTGCGTTACGATGAAATGCGGAATCATGCGCCGGAGCAATTGAATTTGAGTTGTCAGGCAAGTATTCACACCGATATCGAATTTCGTGGCCGAAGACACGAGCGACTTGATCCAATGGGCGAGAAAACCGTCACGCGATGTGCAGCCCTTGCTTTGGCTCGAGCACAAGGAGCCGGATAGTTCGAGGGTGTTCGGAGCTCGTGGTTGGTGATTATGCTGAGATGCAGAAGAGTCGAGAGGGAGAGAGAGAACTGCCACTGCTGGTTGTACTCTGGGGTGTGGGATCCTACGCTGGAAAACGAGGCCACGGAGCTGCACAAGGGGATATACGCTTTTAATTTATTAATACAGCACCCCTGCTATATGCAGTGGCGGCTGCTGCGGCTACTGGTTTCACTGTCGCCAAAATAGAACAATGTCTCTTCGTGTCGTTACAGATAGGTCTATCCAACGAAATCTCGTTTAGTGTCTGCAGGGGAGCCCTCCAATACAACATTTAATATTGCAGAAACCGATTAATATTTTAGGCGAACTGTGACCTGCGGGCTTCCGAACTTTCCCGAGGATTCATCGACACTCTTCGACTATGATAAACCAGGTACTTTTGGAATACTGCACCCATCCAAAAGCATCCACGTGCGTCAGCGATTAATCAAATGATGTCATACATCCCATTTTTATATAAAGTCTTGAATTTTTTTTTTTCTTTTTTTTTTTACGTTAATAGATCGTAAGTGGCACGAGAAATATCCGTCGCAACGAATGAAAATTTCCGGGCGGACACGACATTGAACATATGGGAATGAATAAGTGATGCACGAGAAAAACCACGACATAGAATGGGCTGAGCTTTTAATATTATATTGTCCTGCCGGAAGTAGCTCCGTAAGTCAGCCTCTCCCTCTGCCCTCCGGCTTCCGTACTCGGGAAGGAATCGGAAGTACGGGGCATAAAACACCGGAGACAAGTACAAGGAGTCGCCCCTATACTCCTTCGTATGTTCCTCTTCCTCCCTTTCTTGCTCTCATTTCGTTTCTTTCACTGTAACTGTGGTTTGCTTCCTTGATTTCGCCACCTCGTGAAAAAGCCATTCGTATTTCTGCACGAAGAAACCCCGCCCGGTTTATGGGGCCTTTCCTAAAAATTTTCCATGACCCTCGACCTCTCACTCTTCAACCCCGAATTTGATTTTTATCGCCAAACTTTTCATCGACGACCATCGAATACACGCTCCCCGTAAATAATTATTTAATTTGCCATAAATTTTGGACGTTAAGCCTCATTGTATCCACTGAATTTCCTCTCGAAAAATTTGCAAACTTTTTGACATTTTTTTTTTCTTCGGTTACCCAATTTATATTTACTTGGTAGTTTATTAAGGCACGATATTTTATTAACGTCAGCGCCTAAATCTCGGCGAGCATCTTACCGAATATTACTCACGCCCGTGCCGCTATCGCTTTCCTCGGGATTTTTCCAATAGAGATATAAAATGCAGGATATGAAGTGCCCCCTGGGGAAGTGACGGTGGGCGGTCCTGGGAAGTGGATATAACGAGACGAGCCACTGATGGCATTCCGTGAACCGATGCTTTTTCGATGGGACGTAACTTACCATAGACACGCTACTACCACCAGAGAATTTCAACTTTTTTTTTATTTTCGTTTACAACCCTTTGAAAATCGCGGTCTGCATGATGTCTACGAGTATAAAACACTATTGAAAAATAACCAATAATCTAAATGTTGTACATTGCAGAAATACATTGAAAAAAAAAACCGTCAAAGCTTCGCCGGGTGGCGAAGGATGGCGTGAGTGTTGTGAAATATGGGATCGACAAACGCGTTCTCGGTGCACCGAGAACATGATGATATAATTACCGCTTTAACCATTGGCCCTTTAATTAAATTGCCGGAATTACGAGAGGCAGTTTGCGTTCCCTCGTCTCTCTCTCTCTCGCGAAACAACATTTTTTTTTTTTTTTCGTCGCTGTGGTTTTGAGTTATTTCGGCCCTATCCTCAGAGCGCTTCTCGGCGTATGTCTGCGCATGACTCGTACCTACGCCACTGCAGTTTCGTACAGGAAATCGAAGGTCGCTACGAGTGGAAGAAAAAAAACTTCGAGGGGGGAGAGTAAGAGGGCAAAAAAAAAAACGAAGGAGCATTAGTGAACGTGGAAGACCGTGGAAAAAACAGTATTATTAAAGCAGTAGTAAAAAAAAGTCTCAAGTACGATCTGTTATGTACACCTCCGTTTGAATGATCGGAAATTATTAGTCTTCAGGGTCGAGATCGATTTAGGAAATTACGTACTTTTATCAGTTTTTCGTTAGCACACCCACTCGATATCGTATGTCGAGTGTCGATGTTCGTATCATGTATGAAAGATAGCGAGATCAGAGTCAACATGCCAAGTGAAATTCTTGACGCGAAAGTTTGGAGTCGGTACTTATGCCAGGGGCATGAAGGATTTCGATTCATGCGCCGGATAACTTTCAACGTCTGTTGGTGGCGTAGCAAACTTTTCCTCAGCACTGGCAAGGGAGTGCTACTAATGCTCGGTTACGTCCCAGTCTCCGGTCACTTGCCGGTTTATTTGAGTTTATTACGAATTTAATTATCATAAATCCAACATTAAAACTCAAGATCGTCGGTACATTTGTCGATCGGTACTTTGCGATAAAAACAATCGAACGGTGCGGAGTCTTTGAAAATTCGTTTCTCGAAAATAATTTCAAGTAGGAAATGGAAAAATCGCCACAATCCGATAGCCGTGGTCCGTATGTACGTGAAACTTTTCTCCGACTCGTGATATCTCTATTTTTCGGTTACCCGAACGGCAATTCCGGTATCGCACCGAGCGTAAAATCGAAGCAGCATATGGTGACAAAATACGAGCTGTATTTTTTACCGAGCTACGACTGGCGCCGCTGTTACCGGGATTCCAGTAACTGCTTCGACTCGAGCAAGTGCCTATGAAACTATTTTACGCTGCACATTTTAGTAAATGCATATTTACAACTTCCACCGACTGAATGAGCTATCAAAGGGTTACAAAAAACGTGTGGAAAGTGGAACTTTCCACATTGCTCAGTAATTTTACGTTCATCAGCGTGGACTTCCGCGGAGATGAAGATTCGCGCAACAACCACGAAGAAGCTTGCTTCTATGTTTTGAGTAACTTTCCAAAGTCGAAGTTCTGCGGAATTCTAGTCGTCGGGAAATAATAGAGGCAAATACGAATTCCTGTGGAACCAGAATCCTTATGGCAAGCACAAAATTATGCATCCCCGTCATCACTGAATATTATTCTGTCTTCGTGGAAACCTTTTTCCCAAACTGTATTTAGAAAACAATCTGCGAATTCAATTTCATGGGATAACAATTATTATTCCCTTGTATCGATTAGTCCGTTATTATTCGCTGAGGAAAATAGAGCAGAGAAATCGTAACTCCCACTCCGAAACCATCGCTCGAGTGACAAATCTCATAAAGTACCGAGTGACTCACAAACGGCGCCGAGGATCCAAAATACAATGTCTGCTCGGCAGTCTTTCCTCATTACTTCCGGTACAGTAACTGCACTGTGCTGAAATTATCGCGCGGGCATTTATTAGAGTGAAACGTAGTGTGGGTCCTCTCGACTATATTACACGCATACATAGGCAAACACAATCACAGCATTGGGGGCAGGCCATGGAATGGAGAGGCAAAAGCGACACCGCCAGCAAGTGACCCGAGCCTAACATTTTCCGATAAAATTTTCCACCCCGAGATTCTCGATAACTTAAGGTCTCGGAGCTCAGACGGTAGATTCGCCTCGACGTCCTCTCATTGTTTTACGTTGAACGTTAACCCTTCGCCTCTCTGACAATTCTCGCGTGTCACCCTTAAGCCCCTTAATACTGCGACACCCCGAAAATAATCCGCCTATTTGCAACCTACTGTCACTTCGAAATTCAATAAATTCCGAAGCATTTCGATATCGCTGCCAGCTGACGTGTTTCGTAGCAAACAGACAAACAAGTAGATACAGTTTTACCCTACGAAACTATAACCGCCACGTACGAGGGTTAAGCGTATTGCGACAATAATAACGAATTATTAATCAAAATGGTAATTGAATCTTCCGATTCAACACCCCGCACAGTAGTGCAGGCGTAATGAGAGACAACCGCTATGACACAGTTGGCTGATCCACCGGTTTTCGGGGACCGGGGCCAACCAGCGGCAGTCCATGGGCATTCCGGTACGTCGCCTGCTCGACCGATCCGTCCTACCGCGTATTACGCCCTTGCGAATAAATAACGGGTATTGTAAAGCTCGTTTTCGCAAGGGGTTGGATCACAGGTGACGACGGTTCGAATACGACCAGCTAAATTCGGGGAACGAGAGAACGGATATTGCGGGCAATTGAGAAAAATAGAGTTTTTGCTGCGAGGGAATACGCGAGGAATGAAAAAATACAGGCTTCCGGTGAGCGGCCTGGTTAGCCAACGAGCTGTCTAAATTACAGCCGCAAGAAAAACTGCTCAACAACTCGGAGGGACGACCAAACTTCCACGCCGAACACACGCTCATTGTTGTCGGTTGATGATGTTGATAATTGTGTACTAATTGGATATTTGCTACTTGAAATTTGCTCGAAAAATCCCGGGTACAGTAGTCGCGGCGTATTCGCTCAGACTGCACTCCGAATGAAGTTAAACAGATCGATTCTTTGGACCAGGTTGTGCTGCGCCATGACATGCATACGTTTTTATGCGGAAAACGTAATGTGGCATAATGCTAAAAATCATACACAGGCAGTTCCACCTCAGGTTGAATTATTCATAAACTCACCGCTACAAAAAGAATTATTTTGATAATGAATATTTGTTCGTCAGACTAAAATGGGAGCTTGCATCACTGAGCTCATTACAACGTAAACCTGTAAGTGTTTCTATTTAATGAGAAGTCATAAAATACAAGCGTGAAAAAAAAAAAAAAAAAAGGGGTGACAACAAGTTTTTGTTGTTGCGAGTCGAGTTATCTCATGTATTAACAATTAAAGGGATTCCACAAAGCCGTATAAAAACACCAAGCGTAAAAAAAAGGTCTTTACTCATGTGTTCTTTGTGCTCTTCCAACAATTATATTCCCCCTCGGCGCTCGGTCTCATTAGCGTTTCGATGTCTGTCGCACAGCGGTTGCTTCTTGCACGTTGTGCAATTTTGAGTTTTTATCCTCTTCGAGTCCTGCGACAACTGATATACAACAACGGACAACAACTGTGTTGTAATATGGGACTAAAAAAAAATAAGCGGATCCAAGGCCTTGAGCCGTCCGGTTGGTCTGATACTTGAGGTCAGACTCGGATCCTAACCAGGTGAAGAGTGCCCCATATGGAAAAGACACCTCCCCTCGGACTCCTCCGTAGTAGCGTCATCGGTGACCGGTAACACAAGACTGGCTGACTTTGCTGCAGGGTTAGCGGTTAGAGCCCATACATTTAGCCCAGAACTACACACGTTTACATACATGCATCCATAGACCGCGTTGAGAGCGAGCAAAAAAAGAATGTGAGGCCTGTTTTACGGTGGAAGGAGAGAAAGAGAGAGAGAGATCGAGAGGGGGGCGTTAGAGAGAAAGAGGAGAGGGGGTTGGAGGCGCCACGCCGCGTCGCTTTGTGCTATCTTGTGCCCAGCGTATAGGAGGCTCTCTACACACTAGGGTGGAAAGGGGTGGAAAAGTGGTGGGTATGGGAGTGAAAAGACGGCACGCGCCGCACCACCAGCAACCAAGGCCTCCTCCAGCACCGCACAGAGTCCACGCTGGCAGGCTGCTCGGCCGGCCGAGAGGTCCGCCGGTTGGTCGCGCGGTCCGACACTCGCGCTGTGTCGCTAAGCTCTCGGAACGCAAAGGGCGCGCACCGCTCGTTCCGCAACTGTAACGTCCCGCGCTTCTCGTCGTCGGTTTCCTCGTTCTCTCGCGCTATTCCACCTCGCACACTTAACTCGAGAGCACCACCACCAAAGCATCAGGCTGCTACCGCTGCTGCAGCTGCGACGACGACGACGACGACGACGGAGACGAGACTGCGACGACTACGACGACTAGAAAACTGTGCTTCATCCCTGAAGAAGCAAAAAACCGGCAGCATCTCTCGAGTCATCACTTAGCATCTCTTCCTTCGTATTCTTTCGACCTTACTCATCATCATCATCTTCGCTCTCAAGTTGTCAAAGTCTGCCACTCATTGCTACGATATTTCTTCACGTTTGCTTTGAGCCTCTCGAGCTCCGAAGAGAATCCACGACTGTGAAGTTTACACGCTGATCGTTTGGTTGTTCGTATTAATACGAAGAGGTTCGAATGTGTCGCGACTATGATACCAGTCGATGAATGAAACGAGAGGCTTCGCACACAATTCTACACATTGTTCGATCGTCGCCAGAGACGATGCACCGGATGAGCATCGGGAATTCCTCAACGCCACTTAATTAATCGACTCACTCTCCAGCCGCAGCCTGACTGGAAGTTCGCGTGAGAGCTAATTAATATACAGACTCTCGGATTCAGCGGGTACGCCTCACCTGTGTGTGTGTCTGTGGGTGTGTGCGCTTCTCCTCGATTTGGAATTCTCGTGTGGTGCACCACCGTCATTCGTGATTCACCGAGAAATTCAATGACACTTGACTCTGTTATATTCTTTAATCTTTATCCACTACCTCGTGTGATGAGCGAGGATGGAAGTGAACTTTGTTGGCCTGGATTTAATTATATTACCGGGAGTAAAGGTCTCGCGATGGCAACCGTGCAGTGTTACATTCATTTCGTTGATGCTGAAGAACGATGATTCTGTGCAGTTTTTAGTGCAACTCAAATAATCGTGGAGTTTTAACAGAACGGATGAGTGTCTATGATAGCGATGAAAAAAAAAATAATTCACAAACTGAACGTCAGAGAGATACCGTAATACTGTATTCGCTCTTTTCCACTTGCTTCACGTACTATACACGAATATAAGCCGAGACGATGGGCTCGTAAATCCAGTGCATCGACAACCACTAATAAACCTCGTACATAAACATCTCGACGAGTCTGGAGTCTCGGTTGCGTGTGTCTTTCCTTTGAGATCCGGGTTAACCCCGAAGGGACACAAATCTCTGGAGTAAATTGAACCTTGTGCTCTTATTGTATCAACCACAGCAGCGAAAAGTATCCCTCGTGTATTCCGCTGAGTTTTTTTCCGGCCCCGTGGCTTCTCTTCGAAATTGTTTCTTCATTTTATCGACGGAATATATTTTAGTTATGGAGAGAAAAATAAATAAAAATGAAACGCAAATTCAGGAGATATCGGTAGGCAGGTCAATTGAGTACGGAGGTGTAAAAAATTGTTTTTAGAAGAAAAACTTCTCCAAGAAAAAAATAAATTAATATATTTTCGATGCACTTCGTCGGACGAGGTAAAAATATTGAGCTTCAAAGTTTTCTTCAGGCAGAATAGAACGTAAAGTAGTGGATGTTACGAGTTGAGCACGAGAGAAGGGGCGAGGTTTAACAGTTCAAGAGAATCGCGGTGTGCTCACTTTAATGAGGTACGAAAGGGCGGGGAAATTGAGGTAAAAATGATTACTTCCCGTGCAAATTATTCAATAAGTTTGTCTGGAAGTGGGATTTTTAATCGAGCAAATTTATCGTTCATTTCGCTGAGTTGATATAGGTGCTCTCCGCGTTGTACTTTTCTGATTATCCAAATATTTAGCCTCAAGACATTCATAACAGGTGATTATAAGAAAGTTACTATAATTAAGAGCTCATTAATAATTTAGAAAAAAAATTGAAATTGAGTTGAAATTGGCAAAGTTTTAAATAATATTGTTGTCTGAAAATTAAAAAATTTCCAATTCCGCTGGTACTTTGCGTGACACGTTTGCCTCATAACGACTCCACCATCATAATCGGTGCACCTACGTTTTCTCTACTATACATTGCACTTACCTTTCATTTACTAGCTAGTAGCGTTCGCGCGGTTAGACCGTGTCGATCGAAGTTAGCGCGCGCGCTTACGTGGAAATTGCGGTTGAGCTACAAATTTCTACGGCTGAGCGACGTCGACGACGGCAACGAGGCTCAGGCCAATACGCGATAGCACTGCATAATACTCTCTAAACCCCAGTCCACCCACCGCGTGTACCTATTATAATTTATAGAGCACCCTCTGCTATAGAACGGCTACTTATCGTACCGCGTTTAAGGATGAGGCTCTGATCTCCGCACGAGCTCCAAAATGCTCACATTTTTCCGGTGCTTACGATAATCGTCTCAATTTCCGATATCTTCTCCGCCAGTGCAAAAATTCGCATTTTCTCAAATTCCTACTTAATTTATCAAACGATAAATAAAAAATGAAAATTCTGCTTTTTTGAAGCTTGCAAACAATACAAGAGCTTCCGTCGAAAATTTGCGCGCTTCTCGCAAAAAAAATTTCATCGCACGGGCAATAATGAAAAATGGATCCGACAAAAGCCCCAAGCCCCCGAGTAACTTCCCTGGATATCCATATGGCCAACCGCAAAAAAAACACTGCGAAAAAACCAGGGAATACGTGAAAAGCGCTTTCACCAGAAAATTGTAATATCCGGAAGTTTTTCGTTCTTTTCTTCCGATTCGACGGAATTGAAAGATTGGCAGAATGCGACTAATAACTTCGGTACATATATTTTTCTATTCAAAATTTTAGCAATAATTTATAACAAGGTATTCAGCTGAAAAAAAAAAAATTAAAAGTACCTGGCGCGAGGATATTTAAGATAAATCAACAGGAGTGATGCTTTCAATCCATCAAATCGGGTAAAGATCGTCTGTGAAGTTTCTTCTATTTTGATAGCGCGCCGGTATATTAAACCGGTGGAGGGGAGAGAATCATCGCACTAAATAAAGCACCATCCATATTTCAGTCGCTTCCGCGATATATCGACCGAGCGACGAAAATTTCCGGCACCAAAAGCTCGCGCTCATTCTCGCCCATTACGTTATTAATAAAATTAGATGGTCAGGAATACGCGAGGGGCGTCGCTATTCACTAACGTCGGGATACTTGGGGTTGCTGAAACCTGGAAATTAATCTTGGATCTAGAACTTCTGCTGCGGTGCCGTACTCAAAAGCTCTCCACTCACGCGATTCAACGACACTTTTAAAAGTGAAAGTGATATGTATCATTCGAGCAGTGATATTACTATGAAAATTGAAGCGTTTCCTCAAACAGTGCATTTTTAAATAAACTTATTATTTAAATCACGAAATGTTTTATGACGATAATATTCTGTCAACGGTTGTCACGAAGTGCGGAAAAATAATTATCTTTTTCTGTTTTACGTGATGCCGAAAACTTGATAATGATTTGTGCCGCATAAACTAATACAGAGTAACCGATCTCTGCAAACTATGACTATCTTGTGAATTCGGATCGAGGTATGGCCGCAGTAGCGGGCATTTATGGATTTTCAGACGACCGTCACACCAGGTTTTCGGATCATCGTCATCATGCGTGAGTTTTAGTTGACAATTACACCGGAAGGTGAATTTTTTTTGGATGAGACACTTTTTTTTTTTCTTTCCGACTTAAGGTCGAATATATAGTCCCAGTTGAGCTTAAGTTTGAAGGTTTTTCGTGCCGATAGAAAAATTTATACGTATATAGTTTATAAAATGTATTTTCCTTTGTGAGGTTAAACTTGAACCATACCAAGAACTGTGCGAAAATCAATGGCGTGTGCGAGGAGCTCTGAGTCATAGGAATATCGTTTGAAGGAAATCGTTGAGCCACTTGTTCACCGATGTACAGCAGGGTTTGTTTCCTGTGCGTCATGAAGCTTGAGGACCGATGTTGAGCAAATATCGTTTCCACGAATTCATCCCGACGAGGCTCGTCATAAAAATTTCCCAACTGTCAAACAATTGCACAGGGACATGTAATTTTTTTTTTAAATATGCTGCCTCATGTGCTTCGTTAATGACCAGGTATGATGTTGCCTGTGCACGCACACAATATTTTTGAAAAAAAAAAAAAACTACATGTACATCCATTGTCTATATAATAACACTCCCGAGCAATCAAGATCGTCACGCAAAATTTGTTAAATTCGCGTGGATTTCATTTCGTCATAACGACTGTTTTACTGCATGAGTGTGACATAACGTAACGAAATAAAAATAAAAAAAAACTGAAAAGTACTATTTTTAGAAGACTTTAACATCTCATAAAATAATTGACATTAGCTTTATATTCTATAAACCGGAACAACAAAGAAAGCGCTTATATTAATAAATAAAATGGTCACACTTTTAGAATATTTATCCGCAGCATACGAGAACTTGTGTCCGATCCATTTATAAATTGTCGACGTGAAAGTAGTGCATGGTTTCCGGTCAATAACGTCGACAGCATTATCCAGTTCGCAGATACGACAAGATATTTCTTTACAATTATTTCTACCGGAAAAATCAATGAAGCCTGAGAGGCGGGGTGAGAAACACATTAAATAATCGTCGACAGCTTTTCTCACACAATTCCGCAGCGGAATATGTTTATTCGATATCGACACCACAGAATGAAAAATAATTCCAAATAAAAATATTTTTTTTTACAAACCTCACATAAAAATTTTGCAAAAAAATGCATACATAGTCGGAAAAATTAACAAATTATTTCCACTAAAAAATTGGACCTGAGAGCGAAAAAAAAATTACACGAGATTGCTTGCCAGTAAGAGCGAGTTCAAGTGTGGGTTATCGCAAAACACACTTTCCCACCTCGTATTAATTCCATGGAACAATCATTTTTTATCATTGAAATTCTAGTTAATCGTCGGTGAGTGGAAGCTTTGAGATTAGAGACAATCGTGAATGTACAGTATTGTAGGACAGTTTTGAATGCCAACACCAAGGTATTCCACGGCCGTTTAATTGATTTCCGATATTGGCACCGTTGGTACGGTTACTGCTACCGACGCAGTCGGACTGGCCTTCGCCGAGACGGAGTTGCGGCTCGGGAGCTATGTGTCCCAACAATGAACTATGGATGCAGCTAGTACACGCTAGTGCACTGAGATATCGCACGCTCGTAATAGAATCTATTCACCGGTATCGCGTTCATTATTTGACACTGATTGGATCTTGAGCAAGAGAGCAAAGTCGACGTCGAATCGTTTGAAGTATCGATGAAGGTGACGACGACGTTGCTCGTTTCCCTTTTGTGTACGGCCGACCAGAACCATGTGGTTCTCTGGGGAGGGAAAATGTTACTTCTCTGGCTAACCACGTGTAATTAGTCAGTCAATTATCGTTACTATTACGTGCTGATTGCCCAGAAGCGATGTACACTGGAATTCATTAGAAGTACCTTTGCGTCGTAATTGTTATTTTTTTTTTTTTTTTTTTTTTTCTTTCAATGTCGAACTCAAAGCGAGACCGATAATTGCGGTCGACGAATTATTTATGGCGTCCCTACTGCGAAACTATTTTAAACTCGCTGCTTTCATTGAGAATATTTTACTTTTTTCTTTCTTCTATTTTTTGTTCCGGTTGGTGAACATTCAAATGCTCAATGTTGGGAATCCGTTGGATTTTGGACAACTGAAAAAAAAAAAAAATTCTCCCTCTCAAAAAGCTATCTCCCGCTTTACACTTGCGTGTTTGTTCCGTTTTCCGTAGGGTTACGATCATTCCAGTCTCGGTGCTTATCATGAATCTCTTTCTCTCGTTTGCCTCTTCTTATCGCCCTTTCTTCTTTCTCTCTACATTCTTGACCTTTAAGTGGATGAGATATGCACTTGTGTAATGCTACTTGTCGGAAACACGAGTCGTCCTAGCGGGAAGCTTTCATAAAGTGCAAAGCTCAATATACCAACCCGTTAAGCTGAATATCGTGAGGGTGGAAAGTGCTCGGTGTAATTTTCACGAAGACATATGAGGATGAGTAATACAACAGTTCTTGGCATAGAACCCAGAAACTTTGGATATTGCCTTTCTGACACCAATGTGTCTCCTGTGCTAACATATTTTCTACGGGAAATGTCGTTAATGCCTCGAGCAGAGATTCAGGCGCGACTAAAACGCTTCGTAACCAGCCTACATTCTCAATTTCCGGATGTAAAATTTCATCGAGGATTTTTTTCATATCCGCTATTTGCAAGTGAAACTATTCTTCCCGAGATATATATTTTTTTCCACTGATTTCTCCAAGTGCAATTTTTATTTTCATTATTTTTATAGCTCTCTGAATTCCTCTGAGAATTGGAGAAAAAAAAAAAAAAAGGATTGCAACTGGGTCGCGATGAGCATTATTACGTTCGATTTGCGAGAGATATATCGAGAGACACATCATTTGGCAGATATGTATTTGTCTTGAGGCAGTTATGATTCTGGCATTCCGAGGGCAGATGGCGCGGTGCCACATCCTTAAGCCGAGGAGTCAAGAGGGGCAATATTGTAGCGATATCGTATATCGATACCTTATGTACCCCGACATAAGTAGTTGAATTCACGCTCGTTAATTTAAGCCCGATATATACATTAATTCAGCAAAGGAGTGCGTATTTCGTGGGTCAGAAATTCTGATATATTTTTAGGTGTACGTGACGTCAAATGCGGAGAGTGCAGGATGGCGATGAGAGGTCGGAGAGCAGTCGCCTCGTGGGAGCCCTTGAAAAGTTAAACCCGTTCCGGTAAAACGAAGAGTTTCACGTTTTACCTCTATCCTATACCGCGGTCGTTTCAACAGTGCTTCAGCTTCCTTGTTCTCTCACTGTGGACCTCCACGTATAATGTGTGCTTAACATATGGCTTGCCTTAGCCAAAGGTGGTGGCAAGCCAAATTCAACATACCTTCCAAATACCCACTATTGGTTGGAATATACAGATATCCGCATTCACACGAATTTATCAAGTGTCACAGAGATGTATTGCACCACCTGGTGTCGGTAGAATAACCCTCGGGCCTTTGAGGGCCACTTGGTTCGAATCACCTCTGCAATTTCCTTCAACAACTCGAAAAGTATAAATGGGCCCTCTGTGACCCGTTGCATGACCGTAAGATTTTTTTCCAGGACAGATTGTCCGAATTATCATTTTCCCGAGAATCCCAACCCTTAATTATTCGCAGTGCAATTGAAGGAAATAAAATTTTGTGCCGTGAAAACGGGTCGACTATTTGTCTTAGGGTAGATGGGTCTCATATTGTTGTGTCGTGATAATATTGCTAATAAATAATAAGGCTAGTAGGTGTAGTACACGCTTGTAAGTATGCAGCCAATATGACTGTCACAGGAGGAGGTTGCTATTGCGATGACGATCCTACCGGGTATAGGTTGTTTCCATATGATGATGGGAGAACAGAGAAATAATGGTGGAAGAGGGCGGGGGTCGTAGCTCTGCAAATTGCCATTGCACCGTGCGCATAATGCGGGATTACGTATCTCCATACGGTTGCACTGTACCGAAGGCGATGGTGTGGAAGGTACGTCATATCCGTATTACGCCCGGAGTAAATATACAATGGTCTCACTGACTCGAGTGACAGACTAGAAAGCATCGACCAGGTCGACACATACAACCCATTTGCCTTTCTTTGTCCTGGCTTCGCTTAGCCCTCGAGCTTTTTAACCCTTTATATCTCTCGCTTTTATCTCTTTCCTCTGTCTCCCAATAGCTTAATGATAATACCACCTCGTTGTAACGTTCGTGTATCTTCCGGCCATTCTCTTCGATTTACAATGGATCTTCAGTGATAGAGGTCACCGAGCTCAGGGTAGAGCTCGATTGAATGGAGGAACCAAAAGACGGAAAATCTATGTCGTACCAGATCGAAATATAGGAATAAGCCAATATAAAAATCTGCACTGACAGAAGAAAATACACCAAATTATTTTTTTCAAGCAGCTGTGTTACTATTGAATAAAGGGTTAATTAAAAAATTCAGTGCATCCGATTTTTTTTTTTTTTTTTTCAGTGTGGTGAATTCGCATGGAAAAGTGGAGAATACGTTTTCTGGTTATTCCGGTGCACGGTATAGAATTTTGGCTGAGAAAAGCAAACGCTTAGTTTAATATGGGACAGTCGGTTAATTGGAGTTGAACTAAGTCATTAGTTAGATTGAGCATAAGTTATTCATTAGAATATCTGAGTTATTAGTTAGACCAACTTCGGTATTAGTCATATGATGGAAATTATCTGTTAGATCAACAAATTTTTGATGAGCTAATGAATTCCATTAGCTGAAATAACCGAGCAGTTATCTGGTTCTGATAAGCGCAATTTTTCGGCTGACACGTATTTAATCAGCACTCTTTTTTCAGTCCGACCTTCGTCATACGAGGCGAGAGTTGTACCAGTGAATCTATAGGTAATATCACTATATAAACATAATAATCGTTGCCGGACTTTCCATACCTGGAGAGTCTTAATCTATCGCTAATTCGTCAATAAGTACAGTCGCCGTTCACCATTCTCTCGTACTTAACTGACTTATTGCTTCTGGAAAAGGCTTTTCCAGCGGCGAACAAAAGCTCGGAGACTTTGTGTCACTTGATTCCCAGGAAATACATAAAGATATTGATCGCAGGTCAGAGCGGATGGAGCCATTCTCTCTGGAAACGAACGACTCGACACTTTTGAACAATCGGAGAGCTATTCGCGTGTTTCGGAAAACGTTGTGACATTGTCAAGTGGTTCCAAGTAGTTGTGGTATATTTTGCTGCGAGGAAGGAAAGTGCGTGATTTTCGCTGGGTGGGAAAATTGACTGAAGATGAAAATTGGATTTACCAAAAATTAAATAATCTACAGGAGTTAAAAAAAAAATCAAATTAATTTGCCCTTTTAATGCGACTGCACCAAGCTTCGGACACTCAATCACCGTCACGTGCCCGTAAATTCTTGTGCACGTGTCGACATTTGAATTCTACTTGCGCACCCTGTACTGCACCCCCCAACCTTTCTCCCCGACAGTGTTTCGGGTGAAAAGTAGTTAGCTGTAAAAAAAACATTGCTCAAAAAAAGTTCCGCCCATTTCCATAATTCCCACGTACATTAATCATATGCTTACAAACTGACGTTGGCGTTGAGGGTCCGCTGAGAAAATTCAAATATTCTCAAAAAAAAAACGATTAATTTTACACAATTGATATATGATTAATAAGATTGAAACATATTTAATTAAAAAACCGGCAGTCAGTGCAATGCTTACCGTTATATCATTTATGGCTTTCTACACGATACTACGTTAAACACATATGAGAGACAAATACAATGTGCCCATATGCTGAGTGGTGTCCATTTTTCAGTCGATATAATTTTGTGTTTATTCAACAAGACAAACAATTACACATTTGGTTGAAATAAGGGCTTGCTTGAAAATTTAGTGTACCCAATAATATATTTCTCCCGTTATGAATGATGTATTTTCCAGGAGCTCGTCCCGTGCGCTATAAAATAAATAAATATAAAATGGCTGACATTCACATATTTTCTCGGAAAAAAGTGAATAGTGGCAGGATGTTTTAGTGAAATATATGCAGTTGTCTAACGTGTGTGCAGTTGCATGTGTACCGGATGGTATTGAGGGTAATGGCTGAATTTATTGTTAGGAATAAAGGCGCACGGTTAAGTCACGGATAGGGGATACCCAGTGGGTCTGACGGGCGTGTGGGTGCCACGATACAGGAACTAGTAGTGGTAAGAGGGTACGGTCGGACGGAGTGTTATTTGGTGCAGTGACGTCGATAACCGTAGCGAGCACAGCACAGCAACGCCATCTGCCGGAATCCGATCGAAGCGTGTCGCCCGAAGCGCGGGAAAGCTCTCAATGCGGTAGCGGAAGGTAACCCTCCGCGTTTTCTACAGTTGCTGAAAGCTCAAGCTCTGCCGGAACATCGCCGAAACATGAATTCCACCCACGAATACAGAGTTCGCTGCTTGTCATTGACCGATGCTTATTCATCGCCCTCGGAAAATCCAGGACCTTTCATCATTCTCGATGCAACGGAAATTCCCGCAGGCTATTACATCCGATGCTATTGACCTTCGTTTTCCATGCAGACGTTCCTGTTAATAACGAACGTCACGACCATAAAACAACCATTGTTTCAGAGCTCGCATTTTTTTCGTATACATTGAACAATCCATAACAATTCAAAACCTAGGTCTGACCCTGGACCTCCCGGATCTGTTCTGTGCTTTTTAAAGCTGTCGTTCCAATTCTAAAAGAACAGCAGGTTTTTTTGTACTGCTAAATTGTCATTGAAAAGCTTGGATCTATTAAATTATCAAGCGAAAGGGAAAAAAATAGAATATAAAAAAAGTATGTATGTATAAATAATCCATCGATGACGAACGAAGGAACAAAAAATGAACGAACAACCGAATAACGAAAGAACGAAACAAACGAGGACTGCGAGACTCGGTCACGAGAATGGATGTGGAGAGAGATGTTGGTGGTGTGGGTGTATACACGCGAAAAAGCAGCTCATGTGCGCTATGGTGTGTGCGTCATGTCGGGGTCCATTCACCGGCTTCGAGGAACTAAGGCGGAGCAGTGCGCTAGAGCCATGGCTCGGATACCGACAGAATCTAGGTCAGCGCGTTGCCGTTGCTCGGTGCCGCCGCTGTTGCTGATTCTCCGCATAGAAGCTTCGATGGGGTGGCAAACGTGGTGGTGGTGGTGGTGGTTCTCGCTTCCCGTGAATGCGGCTATCGCGTACATCAATGAAATATCCAGAACGCTCTCTGGCGGAAAACCACCGTTACAAACCCATAGCAACTTTATTCGGGCCAACGGCATTGTCGGCCTTGAGCCCGTCAAGTTGCGCAGATGAAAAATTCCAAGTGCCGCACAATGATAGAATTCAGTGTATCGAATTGAAACATTGATCGAGCCTTCGTGTAGCAATTTTTCGCAAATCGAGTCGTCGAGCGTCAGTTCGTACGCTTGTTCCGCACACAAAGGAAGAGGCAAAACGATTGAATTATTTTGGCATCACTTCAACCTCGATACCAACTCGGAAAATATAATTCATCAGTTTCGAGCGTGTGTCCTACTCGTGTCGTTTATTCCGCTTGATGATATCGGACAACTAATTTCCCATCGCATTTAACATTGAAAGCCGGATGTACGACGAGTATCGTTTCATGAATTTCCGTGACGATCAATCTTTCCTTCACTGCAGTGGTTATCATGCGGATAACAACGGAAAATATTTTATTGAAGGTAAAGAAAGGAGGTAGAGAAAAGTTAGCGCACGTAGTTCCAATTGGACGTAAGTTACTTCGAGACCGTGAACGGCACAAAGATTTATTTATAAAAATTCGGTCACTGCCACCGGGTGTTGAGACTGTCTCAACCACCCACCCTACCCATGTCCCTACCCATCAGCCCCGGTTGCCGCCGCATCGTGTTAACGATCAGCAGCGTGTGACGTCAAACGGATGGTAGAAACGCGGGGCGATGGCGTTCGAAGATGGACTATTCCGACAGCACCGTGTTGTCACAAACAACACGCTTCTGTCAGAATTTTCGAGGACTCGGACACGTCGCAGGGCTAACCGGAAATCGGCCGCGTCAAATCGGAGATAGCCGAACTCTGGTGGACGAAACACTCTCGAATAATAAATTGATCCATCGATCATCGACCGAGGAAAAGAGCCTATAGCCTTTCGGCTAAATTTAGCCACTCCTTTTATTAATAGCTCTCGGCCCAATGTTACTCTCCACGTTCCCTCTATTTTCATCGCTACACCAACACTTTGTCTCCCTCCGACGCGAGTACACACTTGGAATCGTCTTTTTTCAACAATAAAGTCTCGAGATGGACTTGGTCAAATAAACATGTTAAGTACGGGCCTGCCCAAACACTCGCTTAGTTATAGTGCGGACTGTTGCTTTAACATACGTATATTCTCGAGTTTTGAGTGAAAGAGAGGCCATGGCTTTCGGGTATCGAAAAACACTTGTCGTTATGGTCCTCTTCGTGCGTACGTCTTCTTGGAACATTCACTGGCGAACCCTCATGTTGCACTTGCTACCAATGGTCTCTGGTTCCACGGAAACTGCATACTTAATAAAACTTAATGTTTCTACTAAACTTGCAGACTAAACACAGTTATTGATATATATATATATATGGAAAATGGGACTCTATCAGGAAACTCAAAGTGTATTTTTACAACTTCTCACTAAAAAAGCCGATTCCAATAATCAGTTGATTCGTATTCGTCATAACCCAATTTGTTGTCCAAATCGAAGTAATTTCATTGAGCTGACAATTGAACCGAACAAGCAAAACCAGTACCGAGAGAAAGAGAGAGAGAGAGATAATGCAAATCCGTGTCGAGTCTATCGAGTTTGCAAAGGGGTCAGTCGATGTTGATTGATCGCAAAGACACGGACAACTACCGCAAGATGTTGCCTCGTCGATGGGAAGAGATGCTCGTCGGGAGAATGGGAAGTTCGGTAGCGAGACGAATTGACGCTCCAGTTAAACTGTCGAAGCAATAATCGATTCGCAGAAACTCCGCTGCGGCTCGTCACTGAGTTTTCAATAGCTCATTGCCTTTTCCCTACCAAGAATCGAAGCTTTGCTCAGATTACGACGTCACATTTTCTTACTCACAGCTCGGCTTCTTCATCAACTCCAACTTTATTACTGAACTCCAACAAATTTCTCCCATTAATCATGAATTAAAGAACGAATTTTGAACTCAAGTTCGAACTTGAGATTCAATCGAGGTTGAAAATAAACTTTGCAGCCCAAGTTGAAACTTGAATTTGAACCGCTGAAGGAAAAGCACCGGAGTAACTGCAGTGAACTTCTAATCGTGCGCTTGCTCTGCAACGCTGGTACAGTCTTGCCTTGATTTTCGATTGCCCCAGATGCGCGTGTACTCTTAAAGCTTCCAGCGGCAGCGACTGTGAGGAAAAGCGAAAAAGATGAAGTTCGTGGATGAGGAGGAGGGCGATCACGGTTGGGAACACGTGGTGTTGGGCATGTAGCTAATTGCATTCGGTCTTTGTGATCGATTGAACACACTGTATTGCCAATCGGGGAAGAATAATATGTTGGCAATTAGTTGAGTGTCTGACTCGATTGCGCAATCGAAAGGCTATTGTCGAGAGTTTCGATTGCGTGCGACGAGAAGGCGAAGCGTGTGCGCGACACTGGTGTCGATGTTTTAAGAGGACTCAAGCCCTTTGGCCTTTAATCTCCGGTCGGCCCAAATGTTGGCACTTCTAGGCGCTCCTCGTCGAGAATATACCGACGTCGTCGACGTCCTCGGTGTGTAAGATCAATCATTTAGTACGTACATACGGTACTGCGCTCTTCCAACTTTCCTATAGTCCATTGTCTTTCCTCAAAGACTTTTAAAGCGGGTACTTATTGCCCAGGGATCCCTTTGTTACCAGGCTTAATCCCGCTCCTTCGCCTCTAGTGTTGTGCTTTCATCGTCGAGGAGTCTTTTCTGTCTGAGACTGGGTACATCGACCTTTCAGTCGACAGCCTGAAACGATGAGAAGTAGGGAATACACTCGTAAGTCACAGTGTAATACATATACTCGATAACCGTTTCACCTATTCTCGCTATTTTCCATCAAACAATCAATCCATTTTTCCAGCTCACATTACATCGTAATTAGCTTGTTTGCGCAGAGCTATTTTTGGATCGATTACTCGAAGATGACTCTCGTTATATCGTTGGCGCACAGCTCTTCATTGGGAAGCACGTTTCCCCAGAAAAATGTCCCAGGTCTCCATCGGATGGTCCTTATTGATCTTCCTCCATATAGATGGCAGTTCGCGATAGCTCTGTATGATTGTAGATATTTAGAATGTAGGTAGAACATTTATTTGGGCTGATTTGCATTTTGCATATCTGGATACAGCCATGAACGTTCACGGATAGATTTAAGTTATGTAAAAAAGGAGAGAAACCTTGGGCAGGGAATTCGCATCGAAAGAATAACTTGGAATGCTCGGGTAGCTGCAGTTGGAAGTCGTTTTGTTGGCTTACATCCACGTCGCGTTGCGGACTGAATTCCGGTGGCCCAAATTCACCGATATTTATTGGACTACACGAGCCCCAAGTTCGATCGGACTGTCAGCGAAAGACATCACGAGAGAACTCCGAGCCAGCTTGAAATTCTTATCTCGACGGATTTCCTTACGTCTTAAGACATTTTAAAGGTTTTATACACTCTTTCGTAATTTCGAGATATTATGTAATTTTCATTAATTCACGTTCAAACGCAACAATTTAAATTTTATTCTTACGTGAAGCATTTTTTATTTTCAATTAAATCTCTAGCTTGCCCATATTATTATCCTGTAGCAGAATCGCTCAGTCACGAGGCTGTAAAATCATCCACTGGCATTCGAAAGACCAATATATCGTTGGTGCTTCCGATAGTGTAATTTATTTGACGATATCGCCGAATCCCCGAACTTTTATCGAGACTCCAAGCCCATCCACCGAAACGGGATATCCCACTAGGTACTTCTCTATTGTGCTCTCCTTATCAGAAATCACCGGTACGGAATTTCGCTGTACGGCCTTTCTCATAAAACGGACGTAGAACTTATCGCGGTGTATCGGTTACTCGACAAGGCTCGATGTTCATGCACCTCCCTTGGCCCTAATAATCGATTGCCATTGGTGCCCATAGTCCCGGAATCGATTTCTCCCGGTACTCAATGGGATACTCGCGGTAGCCTCCCTATACCTACCTCTGTATGAATAGGGTCAATTCTCAACGAGCCAACAATTTGAATAGAAATTTCTCTACTCCATACGTCATACTTGTTGGTAGGTAGACCTACAACCATAATCACGCGGTTTATTTCTGATTGATAATGTTATTTCCGATCCAAAAGGATCAGGATTTTTTTTTTTTCGGATAAAAAAATTTTTTTTTATTAAAAAAAATTTATCATTCGCATTGACTCACATAAAAAATCAGCAAAAAAAATTACTAACTTTATGATTGAAGTTTCTTTCATGCGTAAACGTAATAATTTTTTTTATTTCCTCAAATATATTTCAGCGCGTGATCCGAGGCAATAATATTTGAACGGAAACGAAAAATTGGTAATAGTGATTGAATAGAATTTTGTTGCTGCAAGACATCCCATTGGAATTGTCACTGTCCGGCGGTAATAATAGCCTCGCGGTATGAATTGTCCTCTATTCACAATTTACTTCTCCAATACTATCGGGAAAATTCTTTCTCAGGAAAGTAGTACGACACCCTTTGAATCAGATAATAATTCTATAGGCTGGCGTTGACAACGCTATAGGAGAAATGTATCCATAGTCGTCTCTGGTTGGCCCGCGTGGCCCGTGACCACTGCCGATGTCGATATCGGCGGTTCGCTTGCGCGACGAGCGTCGGAGCGAGAGGGCTGTGATGTTAGCAGCACGCCATGCCGGAGTACGATCCTATCCATTGGCGCAGGAGAGAGAGTCGCGCTTTTCACTATCACTAGTCATTGATGCTATTCTTTTTTTTTTAATCCTAAAAATATTGAAATTATCACAAAATAATAATACAACTTTCTTCTGTATTATTATTTTGTTTTTGATAAGGTAATTTCAGGATCGAACAGAAATATTTTGTAAAATATGTAGGGACCTATAGAGAGAGGAAAGCGAAAAAAAAAAAAAAATAACCTCCAGGCGAATGGTACGTGTCTACCCTCGCGGTGATCCGCACTACACCAAAGCTAATGTCGTCGTCGTGGAGGCGCACGTACCTGCCCGGCTGCCTTCAGCGGTATCCGCACCACTATAAGTGATGCAGGCGGACTACACGCTCTCCGACATGCGCAGCACGCGTGGCCATCCAGCGTATGATCCTATAGGACTACGCTGAGGGACCTTGGCTTCATGGTGGGTGACACTGTGGTGAAATTCTGGTGGTGTCGCATAGAGAGAATGAGAAGCGAGTCTATGAGGCCGGTAGATGCAGGGATGGATGCCGATAGTGTTGCAGCAGCATAAACGAGAATGAGGGACTGGGGATGAAGAGGAGATAGCGTGTCTGCGCCGATATCCATATATATATATATATATAGCACCCGCTAATGTGGGTAGCTGTATCAAGGAGATAGATAAAGAATCTTAAGTAGAGATAGATAGGTGCGGAAGGAACGTACGCGAGATAAGGGATAAGCAGTAGGGATTACAGGTACGAAAGGGTAGCCCGAGTGGCAAGCAAAGAATAGCGGAGAGACACAGAGAGAAAGAAAAACGGTGAGGGCAAGTGATGCGCGTTGCGTGGGAGGTCTCGGCAGTGGGCCAGGATGAGGTAGGGAGTGGTGGCGGGGTCGCGGGGACGGTTTCGAGTCAAGCGGGACGGGTGGCCAAGCCGTGGAGAGGGTGTATTGATTGCGCGTGGTTCGCGAAGGCGCGTGGGAGAGAGAGTCGGCGAGATAGAGGGCGGAAGGAGAGAGAGGAAGAGGGAGAGATGAGCATCAGCGCCACGGCCTTGTCTCTCCGTCCACCGTGCGCACTGCAACCTCTCTTGGCGGCTCTGTGCCCCCCCCCCCCCGACCCCTCCCTATCCTCAACCCCCGCGCACCCCCTCGCCCCACCTGCCCATGAGGCGGCTTGCTTTCCGTGTATCCCTCGCTCTCTTGGGTTTCCTCCCTCATTCTCGGTGTGCTGGCTCTTCTGTTGTTCCGAGTCTCTTCTCGCTTGGTCACCCTGCGTATACAACCTCTTCTCGCCCTCTCGTTGGGATCAATGCCGCTACCGTGCATGTAACGACTCCGCCGCATACCGATGCTGTATTGTGCCGCTCAGCAAGGTATCCCACTGGGTTGGACACACCGATGGCAATTGGTACTGTGTGTTTTCTTCCAGGTGTACAGGCGCACGTTGATTGTGGCCGATGATGTCGAGCAAGGCAGAGGAAAGTATGATGTAACATAAAGCGCGGAATAAGGGGGTCAGTTCAGTGTGCAATTGAATCGGTAGAGATGCGGAATTTCTCAAGTTCCCGTTACTCGTAGAGAGCTTACCTTTGTGGAATGAAAAATTATGGAAGGTCGCAGACTGCGGCGAACGAATCGAACGGTAGGGAGAAAAATCGGAACGCCGCCCAAAAACGTCTTTCTCTTTTCGAGCTTTTCTTTTCCATCGGGCCGCATCTTCAAACCCTTCCCCCCGCCCCTGAAGAACCGTCACCGACGTCGCAGCTTCCTCCTCCCGTCGTCGTCGTCCCACCTGAGCGGCGGTAGCCGACGTAGCCAACTCGGAGGCACTCGGCACTCGGATGTGTGTGACGCCGACGAAAACGGCGGAGGCGCATGACCGAATACCAACGAAAACGCATGGCCTCGTGTGCACGTAGTGCCCGCCCAAGCTTGTAAACCGAGTACGCGAAGCCCAGCGCGCCCTACTGAAGAGAAACGCGAGGAAACGCGAGGCTCTCATTGTTGGTCTCATTATCATTGTCAGCCCCAGTCTCGTTGTCATTTTCATCTGCAGTCTCACCGTCAGTCTGACTCTCGGTCCGAGTCATTCCCTCTTCGCAACAACAAAAATCCCACCAACATTTTGTGCCAATCAGTTCTTTCCTTATTTCCAGAGGCACGTGATGTCTTACATAACCAAGTAATTGGTATTGCAATGCGGGTATTGCTCTGCAGTCGAGTAACAGCCGCATTGCTCGTTGTCCTCATCGACGTTACCGAACGATATATTCTTCAATCACGTGGAAATTGAAATCAAACAATCAATACGATATTTAATGAACAAATTCTAGCGTAACCCAATGACGAAAAATGACGAAAAAAAAAAAAAAAAAAAAAACGATCATGATCAAAACCATGTGCTCAAGTGCATAACGAAAGAAATATATTGGGGGCCGGACCCATTGATGTCACATCATTGGGTGCCGATGATAACCGAGCGCGCGCTCGACGACGTCGAGCTTTCACGAGGGCTGCGGGAGCTTTGCATGTGTAGATACACGACCGGTGTACGTACACAAGCGCACGGCTCACGAAGAGAGCGAAAAGGATGATAGGCCGACGTGTTGATGAGGAAGAAGAAAGAAAGAGGAAAGTACAGGCGTTGGAGTGAGAGAAACAGAGACCGCGGGGAGAGAGAAGGGAAGGAGAGAGAGAGAGAGAGAGGCGCAAAGGACAGGCAGATACTCGGAGGAGGGAGAAAGAGCGAGCGAATGAGCTTTTACGAGTGGCAGTGGAAGGGGAGGATGCCAGAGTGAAAGCCCGAGAGCCGAGTCCGCAGGTTTGAGCGAGACGCCGCGCGAGCTTTTGGCTGTATGCGAGAGCACGCTCGTGAGGACACGAGAGACGGATGGAGATAGAAGATATAGAGGGATGTAGAGGAGGGACGCAGCAGCGCCGTAAAGGCAGGTGGGGGGCGCGCGCAGCTCAGGCCTGACAGGCAGGCGGCAGGCACGCAGGCGGCCAGCGCACCGCCACCGCAGCCTTGCAAGCTCTCTCCCCGAGAAGCTTAGAGCTTAAAGCTCGTCGCTGTGTGTTCTCGCGGTATTCGCTCTGTGCCGTGTAAAATAACGAGGGAGGTACGAAGACCCGGCCTGCTATCAATTTTCCCGCTGCTGTTGCTGCTGTGCTGCCGTTTATACGTAAGCTCTCCGATTTTACGGACTCTCCGTGTGTGTGCGTTCAAGTGCTCGAGAGACGGCGAGTAAACGAAAAGTAAAATTGAAACAGCGGGGGATAGAGAGACGGAAAAAGCGAATTCACAGCCGGGAAGAATGGCAGCCGAAAATTCGGATATGAAAATGGAAGAGGCAGGAGATCTTCGCTATTGATACTTGTGTTATCATCGAGAGAGGGAGAGAAAGAGAGAGAGAGAGAGAGAGAGCGCGCGCGACCCGGCCAAGAAGGTGAGGAGGAAGGACGGTGAGAAAGGTAGCGACGTGTCAGGATAAAGCGAGATAACCAAGGAAGAGGGAGAAGGGGCGCTGCGAGAGAGATCTAGATGGACAGACAGGGAGACGGAGTGAGATAGCTGACTCGTTCCGGTAGCTCCTGCTGCTGCTGCTGGTGTCGCGTTGCTGCTGCCACCACTGGTGGTATCGAAAGGTGACGGCGGTCTGTTTTGTGTCCCTCATCCTCGAGGATTCTCACCTTTAAAGTCAAGCCCCCACACAATATTCCTCCTTCAGCATCCACCAATTTCCTACGTCTCAAAAAAAAAAAAAAAAAAACATTTTATCGCGAGAGAACAAATACATAATATCGATGGACAATAAACACAACATAATGACAAGATCATTTGGCCAATAGCCAAGTAAGGTACCAATCTCGATATGGACGAACGTTTCATTGTTGCGAATTTAGCAATGCCTACCGAGAATTCGTGAGACGAAAGACAAAACGAAAAAGGAAAAATAGTTTGAAAAAAAAAAAAAAAAAAACGACGCGGCAACGTCGGTGAGAAGAAAAATCGTGCGGTGGGGGAGGCGCAGCGGAGGAGGAGGAGGAGGAGGAGGGGGGAGAAAGCTCTCTCGCAATGGACACTCCTAGGCCGTGGGTGTCGGCGTGTCGTCGGTTCGTGCAGCGGTGGTACAGTGGGTGCTAGTGGTCGTGTCGCGAGAAGAGACAGGCAGACGGAGAGCCAGAGAGCGAGTAGTAGTTGGTGGCAGAGCGCGCGAGGCGCGTCCTCGCAATTCTCAAAGAGACACACACTCTCTCTCTCTCTCGCACGCGCGCGCGAGCGAGCAAGCGAGCAAGCAAGCAAGCAAGCGGTGACGGTGGCGTCGTGGCAGTTGCGTGCAGGGGTGTGTGCTCGAGCGTACAGTGCTTTTTACCTACGGTGTTACCGAAAAATTCGAGGATGAAAAAGTGTAGCAATTGAGAAAATAGAAAAACGAGAGAGAGAGAGAGAGCAAGCGAGGGAGAAAGCTCCCGACGAATAACACATCACCGGACCGACGACCATAGACCACGGGGGGACGACGATCCATAATTCGCCTACACTCTTCAGCGGGTGCATTGCTCCGTTCTCCGCCGGGATATCAACGAGAGACCGACACTCTCGAGTTATATTCGCTACACGCGACTCTGTTGAGAGGGACACGTTAACGGAGAAATCAGAGACGGACGGAGAGAGAAAGAAACGCACACGCACACACATGGTCGGCTCGGTTTTCCGCTAGCACTGCCGGTGGGGGGTGGGTGCAGAGGGGGGTGAGCACAAACGCGTTATAAAACAAGAGCCCAGAGAATACAAGGTAATTCCGGGACGCGTGGGACAAGTGCGACGACCGCTTTCTTCGACAGCTACGTAGTGCTGCCCGTTACGGTTTTACTATGTGGTAGTAATACGGAGCTTTTGGCTCCGGTGGTTTTTTCAACGGAAGCGCCACTTGTGCGGCTATCATTGCAACGTTCATAGTCACTATTACAATTACAACTGATCCTGCTGATACGACTACTCGTTGAGCACCTCGGTCCTTTTGGAGGAGGGCCCCCTCGTCGTCGTCGTCGTCGTACATAGTCATTTTTTTAGAATACATACATATATATCACAGAGTTCCATGTAAGATAGCATAACCTAAAGGCGCGACTTATATATATACGTGAAAGTGTCCCTCGGTGATATGGTTGTCAGTGATTGTTGTGGTGGTGGTGACGGTGATTGTTGTTGTGAATAATCATAGTGGCTGAGATCGGGTTGGTCGATGCCAACGGATGTCACTCTCGTCGATGTCGCTCTTGCCATTACTCGATAGTCGCTGCCTCTCCTGCCGTGATTTACCGACGTAGGGCTGGAAGAAGCAGCCATTTTGGTGGCTGTGGGCTGCTGCGCGGCTCAGCGGGGGATTGCAGGTACTTGCGGGGGTGCGGCGCTCGGGGGCATGGGGCTCGGGAGGGGGAGCCGCCCCCTCTCGTAACCGCCGCGAAGCGCCAAGATTTCCCGCATCGAGTTCATCGAGAAATGGGGGCTGACCCCTGTCCTCAAACCGAGGCAGGACCTACGCCCCCACCGGAATGGTGCGGAGGAAGGCGACACGAGGTACACACAAAACACCTTCGTACTATCACTATTTCTAGTTATAGTCCCGTAGTCCCTCAAATTATCCGATCAACAATACGCCGATACTCCGTTTACGAATGTCACCGATCGTAGAAGTTGCTTTATTATTGAAAACCAATTGCATGACAAAAGGGTTGCCGAAAAATCGTTATCATACACGACGAATGATGAATCGGTTTATCGTATGTGCAGATTAAATGCGGAAGACAGTCGAAATTCAATACAACTGTCGAATATATGTATACACGACTGCGGCATGCTATCCCTCCACCCCCCACCCCCTTAACAATTTTTTGTTTTATTTTTATATATATATTTTTATTTTAGCGCACTCTAATTCCATTACCCACTTCCAGTTGCGAAAAGTTCTACAGGCATTCGTCGTCGTCCAGATTGTCCAGCCAACAGTGCATACATGTACGTGCACTCATGTGCGTGTGTGACTTTTGGCAAATATCCGTTTGGCTCGAGGCCTATACTTCCGAGCACCTTTATCCATCAATCCTTCCCGAAACTACCCTCTTTCTTTGTCACGACTCAACGAACACACATTCGGGCTAGTGTGACACAGTCCGAGACACTGACAGTTGAATCATTCGTCTTTAAAGGTCTTGCTTATATTTTTCTATTTTTTTTTTTCCTTTGGATAACGAGTTACAACGGAGAAGATGAGAGACGAAGAGGGGAGTGTCGGGTACGTCGATATTAGAACAACTTCCGTTATTTTAATCTTGCCGCGAACTTATCCTGCTTATTTTATTATCATTATTATTAATATTTATTATACGCTGGAAATATAAGAGGTGGTTTCTCATACGTAGTTTCCGAATTGGACGATATGGCGGTCGTGGGGCTGTGCAGGTACACACCTGGTGGGGTGTTGGTTGGGTGCTGCTACGCCACGAGCCAGCTCGATCGGATACGCCCGAAACCACCGACTTCCTTTTCCCCTCTGCGTCCTCCGCTCCCTTCGACGTAATCCTCCCTCTGCCTTCCTCTCCGAGATATTCACGTCTCTCGAAGCGTGCAACTGCTGCTTCGGCGTGTCCCCCGTCGCCAATCGATTTCGGAATATATCCCAATTATCCAGTATTCCGCAACAATAGCATATAGCTATACCCGAGCATGCAATGCCAGCCTCGATTCAATCTATCCACAATTTTCGACAAACCACCGCATCATCGAACAAACACCCGGCTCTCTTTGCTCCTGGAAGAATTACTAATTTTCGTCTTCTTCCATTTTCCCATTCGGTCGAACCTACAAGCATGCGGTAGTCAAGAGACCACGTGTTGAAATTTACGGACGAGAAAAAATAAATAAAATTTTCTTCCTCATAGGCTTTTGTGAATTTTTTGTTCTTCGCTTTTTTTTTCGTGATTTCGTGATACCCGGAATTGTGAAGAACGTCGAGAAAAATATTTAGAAAAAAAAATGTCTATGGATGTGTGTGTCTGTGTGTGTGCAGATTTCCTTGTTAGCACGATTTACTTTGGCAATGTCTAAAAAAAAAAAATACATTGCGAAAGAAGCTGAGACGTTGAGGGAGGATGAGGAACCGCTACTTCGTCGTGTAACCTAATTCACGACCTCTCTTCCCCCTCTCCGAAAACACTATATACTGCGGTGAGTTCTCACACGTGCGCGATTCAATGCTTAGTTAAATATAGTTGTGGCAACGGGATTTTCTAGCCTTCCAGAGTTTATGGCACAGGCCATTACTACTGGATGATTGCCGATGTAAAACTTACTCTCGAGTATTTCACGTGTAAATTCTCCTCCACAGCGTTGTAATAAAATGTGTAGTCCGACTAGCATTGGATCACGAGCATATAACTGACGTAATCGTAATTCGAGGTCTTATTGACGTGGGAAGGACGTATTCATTGCTAAAATAAAAATAGACCCTCTGTGAAATATGAAGAAAAAAAAACACTCATAATCTGAACCAACGTGTTTGGATATAAATTTTTTTAAATTAATTCTTGCGACTAATCGATTGGTTGTTTCCGCCAATTTTTTTTTTTTTGGAATAATATATCAGTACACGAAGTGTCATTGTACCAATATGTACACTTCGTGTACAAATATGTCATTCCAAAAATTAAGAAAAAAAAAGAGCCTCAAATTACATGTTTGAAAAGCAATAAATGAAATGCGCGCAATTAGCACCGAAACATAAAGTGGGCACGTGTAATCTGCGAGAACGTTGATTTAGGCGATGTGTATATGTCTGCAGTGTCCGTGTGAATATATATACATATAATCGTAGAAAGTTTACAAAGATGGGTGTATCCTGCAGGGCATCACCAGCTACTGCCGGGTGCTCGCATATTTCATATCGCATTGCGGATAGGCGTTGCGACAAATTCTGTCTACCAAAAGATATTCATTCTACCAAGTACAATTTTTTAATCTACGTTTCACCACTAACGACATTAATTCTTCGTTTATTCTCTGAATTAAAAAATTTAAGTAAATATACGTTAAAACAATTTTTTAAAATAAAATTTTTTTATTGATAATATATCAATGCGATTGACCTCATTTTTAAAAATCATTTTTGTGCAAATATTTCAAAGATAATTCATTTGATGTATTTTTTTTTTTATTTACAGTAATGATTTAGGAGATTTTAAATTTTGTTCAGTTCTATTGGCGATATTTGTATTACTTAAATGTTTCTATTTTTGGAAGGGGTAAAGTGGAGGGTTGCTGCTGCCGTTTCTGGCGTTAGCTCACTTTGTTGAATGACGAAAGCCACGAGCGACCGCGCGCGCTGCAGTGCGGCAAAGTCGGAGCAGCCACAGCAGCAGCAGCAGCAGTGGCAGTAGTAGCGGCAGCACACGTCAGGCCCACTTTCCACCCGCTCGAGCAGAAGCTGCTTGTTTGGGTCATGCATAAATAAAGCTTGAACACGAAGAATGAGGGGAAAGAAGAATATGAGAGAAAAATATGCTGAATCTACACGGCGCTCCCGGAAAATTTCACTCCTCTTGACATAATGGCGGTGTGTAATCACTGATAATATATTCGTCGAGTCGTTCGACTTCGCGACACAGATTCGCGAGTAGTCTCAGAAGAAGCGGAAGAGCACAAGGTCGCGCATAAATAACGAACTAGAAATTATTTATTATTATTTCAATTATTTTATCTAAAAATAAAAAAATTTATTTTATTTTTCAATCCAAAAGTTAAAAAAAATGATGTTGTCTTAATTGACGACACACTCTCAATTTCAAATCATTCCGAGTGTTTTTTTTTTTTTTTTTTTTTTTTTTTTCCAACAGCGAAGCTTTCTTTATGAGGAAGTAAAAAAAATGTAACCTGAATTTACATCAAAATGCCTCGTTTTTTTATTCGGGAATTACACTGAGCCATGCTTTTAACTCTGTATGCGTTCTTGAGTTTGAACGGGTAAAATAGCCGTTTGATGCTGGCAATAAAAAAAAGAGAAAACGAAGCTGAAGAGTGGCCGAGAATACGTTGCAGAGAGGTGGAGATGCAGATGAGAGGATGGAAGAAGGCCACGTGACGCACATGCTAGTCACTCAAGTGTAGCATGAAAGAGGATTTTTCATTTTATATAAATTAATATCGAACCCATCGAACACGATTCTTAATTTTTTTTTCCGCAATGCATGTGTTCAAAATTTTCTTCCCTTAAAACGTCACGACCTGGTCAATTGTTCGAAAAACTTGGTCGCTTGATCATTCCCTTTGTTAGTGCTTTGACTCGTTTGAAAAAGCCGATTTTTTTTTAGAGAGAATCGAGCGGGCGATAGAGAGAAAGTGGTAGGAAAGGACAAGTGGAAGGGGTCGGTCAGAAGGGAGATAGTGAGAGGGTGAAAAGGGCAGTAGGACAGCAAGCGCGTCGTGGTAGAAAGCAAGCGAGGTAGCGAGTTGGGGGTGAGGGTGCAGGGGGCGATCATGGCATGTAGCCAATGCCGTAGTGCCGCAGTTCCCTAGGTACTCGCTGCAGCTTCATATTTTTTTAAATTATATCTGTATTTTATTGGTGCTGCCGAACTGGCTATCGAACGATGTGTATATCATCACGATCCAAAGTCCACTTCTATTCACAATTATTTATTGATTTTTATTTAGACTCGTTTCAAAAAATTAATTTAAAGAACCGGAAGAAAAATGCTTCTTTTTCGATAATTTTTTTGTTTTTTCTCTGCTTTTTATTAGCAAAATTTCACGTGACGTTGAGTGTACTGAAATAAAGTGGAGCTTCGGCACATGTGAGGCAGCTGAACACACTTCCGGAATGCTTGTAGTATGCGCAAAGCTATATGGAGAGTAGTTGACTAAGGGTGAGTCGTACTAGGTCGCTAACCCCTCCCGACGTTCTCTTTTCACCCTTGCTCTCGCACGCCCACGTTTTCCGCATTGGGTGCGCCTAGAATTTCGGACTCAAAACGTCGACGTGATTCTTCTCATTCGTAAATATTATGCTGCTTCTCAGAGGCAAACTAGCATGCTTCTTTCGTCTGTATTTTTTTTATTAGATCATGTCTCATTGATGAATATGCGAATTGTTCGAATTATTCATAAATATCGGCATTATTAGGATAATTGATATTGTAATAATTTAGAATTTAATACTGATGTTTAATTCAATTCACTGAAACGCTATTCGCACGTCCTTATTCATAACGCAACAGCATTGACAGATCGGGTAGCGTGCGGAACGAGGGCTTTGTGGTGCACCGAGTTCCAGACGTGTTATGCTTTTTATCCCTGTCTCTTCGTTTCACTCATCGAGTGACGTTTTGACGCCGACGTATATCGCTTATTCGAGTTTAATTAACTGTCTCGACATTTTTCCGGAAAATCTCACCACAGCCTTCGCAATTATCAGCTCTAAAACATAAATTAGATTCGACGATTCATCAGTACTGGTAATTAAATTTTTTTTTCATTAGATTATTTTTTTTTCCCTCATTTTACGAGCTGCAATGAGGCATTTCAGCTAGTTTGAAATTCTTCTCGATCTCCTTTGGTTCCATCAAAGACAAGCAATTTCTCAAGTATATGACAACAACGGCCTTGTCATGCCCCGGCTCATCCTCGAGATATAAGTGAATGGTGATGAACGGTCTACTCGATACGTCGATATACAAGAGAGGGTTGCATTTAGGATGTGGCTCAGTGGAGAAGAGCTCGAGATAGGAAGGAAACGAGTGCAAAGGTGAGAGGAATAGTAGGGCTAGTTCGAGAGGGGTTGGTAAAAGAGGGTTGGTAAGAGGACGTTGCGGATAGGCCACTCGCATTAAACGCCTCGTTGAAAGCGAAGCGGGAGGGTGGTACACCGCGCGAATTCTCTGTCCCTTCTTTGTTCGAGTGATAAGTAGACGCTGGTTAAATAGAAAAACGGGGAAGAGGATGGGGGGGGGGGTGAGTGGAAGGTGGAAGGGTTGCAAAAAAAGGTCCAAGAGATGGCAAGAGGAGTTGAAGGGTGAGGTAGCGGGCCCCTTTTTACTAGGCCATAGACTATAGCTCAGAGCATTTGACTCGTATTGGGCCAGTCTTAAAACGAAGAGCCGAAGAAGGCCGGTCAGACGGGTTGTCGAGGAGCCAACACAGTGGGTCGCACCATCCACCCCGAAGAGACTTGCCCGCAGTGAGGGCACTAGACCGGTTGACGAGGTTCTGAATAAGTGATGAATCGGAAACACCTGGGTGTGAACCAGCAGCCCACAGTTTGACGGCACGTATAGTCTTCGGGGACCCGAGTATTATTTGTCGTCTAGTTAAGAGAGTCTCAAAAAACTACCCCCAATCGATGCGGACTTCCTGTGTCAAATTACCAAGCCGCAGTAGCAGCGGTATCTTGGCGATGCGGAAGTCCGGGTCTGGCTCGGTGCAGCCGCATTAAAGACGCAGTGCTACATTGGTGTTCGAGTGTGTCGAGTAGGTGGTGGTTAAATAGGAATACGGTGCCCGGTAGAGCGAGAGCGAACGTCAGAGGGGGGAAAAACGTTCAAGAGATTCGCCAAAGGAGCTGAGGTTTGAGCGGGGCCTTTTTAGCGATGCCATAGATAGCTCAAAGCGGGTGAATCGGTTGAAGCCGTGTGTACAATCAAAAGCGGAAGAAGGACGGGCGGACGATTGCTGAGGGGGTAACAGGCAAGCGGGCAAGTCTTTCCAGTCGCTGGAAAGAGTTGCCCGCAGTGAGGGCACCAGACCCGTTGACGAGCCTCTGAATTACTGATGAACTCGAAACACCAACGTATGGACAACCAACCCGTAGTCCAACGATGGCCATGTATATAACCTTCCGCGAGTCGAGCTTTACTCGGTGGCGCTTACGAAGGAGCTTCCAAACTCTGCCGCCAGTGGACGCAAACGTCTTGCCCAATTTCTAAGCCGCAACCGTATCTCCGGTACACGGATGTGCAGGTCAGGCTCGGTACAGCCGCATTAAAGACGCAGTGCCATATTGGTGAAAGCACTGCGACCACTCGCACAACCATATCCTATGCATAGTGACACACATACTATCGTGAAAACTTATTCCCACTGAAATAGAGGTCGTCGGAGCATCGAATGTAGGCACTTGCCTCTACTATACACAGGTATATACTGGGCTAAACGTTCTAGCGTATGCTCTGGAGACTATACAGCCATTGCTGCTTTCGCCGATGGTGGTGGTGGTCGTGGTGCTGCTGCTATGCGACTTGAACCGGATATTAGGTTATCACGAGAGCATTGTTTGATATTCCATTTTATTGAACGGGGTCATGTACGAATTAAGAGCGGTGCCAGGGCCCTTCACCAACTTAGGCTCCTCCTTACTTCCGATGATAAGTTAGGCCGGGGATTAGGACGAAACCCACCGACACTCCTCAATGTCAAACCCTGTTCCATGCCCACGGAATTGAGACGATGTGTTCTCCGCCGTACTGAGGAATTGATTTTTCACTGCCCATCAACAGTTTTCACGTGATTCTAGATAGTTTTTCTATCCGGGTGTACAGACTCATACAAGGGTCATCATGATTTATTGGAGACTCTGATAAATATTTAACACTGGCTTGTAGTTGCAACTTCGTTATATTTTCAGCCTCAATGTGCTTACGATTCTCATGCTTACGATTGCGCCACATTATTAATACGTAAACTTGTATGCTTCGGAATACCAAACGTTCCGGCCGTGACGCATGAGCTTTTGCAGGAATAAATGCGTTATTCAAGCACGAAGCATTGATAAATGTTTATTTTCGAGTTGATGGTCAAGTAGAGGTGCCGATATTCTTGGACTATTCATCATCGGGATCTGCGATGGAAATCAATATTCATGAAAATTCGATCGATGGAAATTTTTTTGTCGATAACCGTGAACATGTAACGGGGTATCTATATAATTGTTAACAGCGCTTTTCCCACTCGCTATACATAGTTGAGCACTATAACAGGAGTAGGACCTTTCCCTAACGATCCTATACGTAACCCAAGATTCTAATAATCGTTATAACCCCGAATGTAAACAACGTTGCTATCAAACGCCCAGCAAAGGGCAACTTTACAATGTCGTTCCCACAAACATCAATTTTGTGATTGCCGTGGGAAGGCACATACATTTCCGGGCACACTTCAATTATGCACATGGTCATAATGACGGAGGTCAGTCTATTTATGGTCGTTGTTTGATGAAACTGCCTTAGGAACACTGATCGAAATTTCTTGTAAACACAATAATCAGAAAAAGAATTTCGGTAGACCATCAAATCATTTTCATAAGTTGATTTTCAATAGCTGCTGATTTTTTTTTTAAACTCTCGATTAATTTGCCATTATTTTATGGATATTTAAAAAATGATTGAAAATCCGTATCCCCACGATATTTTCCGGTGACAGCATCATCTTGAAGCTTCGGTACTATATTCCTGAAAACTTATTTGAGCGAACGTGTGCGCTGGCCGATACGCTTTCCGCGTCCCTGGCAGCGTATCGACAGCCGATGACAGGTTGAATTTCCTCACACGTTTTTTACACTTTCATGTCCCTGTCCTGTCAGAACCGGTGTGTCACATTCCTTTTCGAGGCCTGCAGAATAGTAGCCGTGCCAAAAGCTTTCAGTGAAAATCCCTTCCGACGTTGTAACTTTAACAGTTCCTTGCTGCTCAATAGTGTTCGATAGATCGAATAACATTTATCGATTACCACTATTTTTTATTTTATTTTTTTACAATAGTATTTTATGTAAATTGCTTCACTACTTCCGGTGCCTTTGTGCAATTTTTTCGCACAAGTTTCATGAGTATGGGCGCACAAAGAAAATGTATGCGAGAAGTTTTATAAGCAGTTTCACATAAGTGTCGTTCGAAGTGACAAATCTTTCCAAGTACTCACGGAAAATTAACGATGTATATGAGCTCGTATGTGGTGGACTCGAAGAAATTGCCGGAACCAGTTCGCCAGGCACGATCGCACGTGACTTCCAAAATACAGATTTCCTATGAGAATACGTAGCAGCGTAAGTTATTTCGGTAAAAGCGTCAAGTTATTCTCGGAGTCATTGCAGATCCGAGGAACGCGTTGGCAGTCGTGTATGAATAGGAGAAAACCGAATGTGCTTTCAAGTTGGCTTCTGCTATCTTAAATACGATTCCGGTATATACTCGCGAATAATCTACTGGAAAGTGTGACGCGCAGTGAAAACGACTTGGTCTTAATCGATACGAAGATCGTGGTTCAAAATTCTACAAAAAAAAAAAACGCAAAAGTTATTAACAGGTTATATATAATAATCCAAGTACGATACATTTTATGGCTTGTTAACTCATCGGTAAGTGGGTCAGAGCGCCTGCTGGTATCACGTGAAAAGTTTAATGCTTCTGGCGAATGTAATAGACGTGCTTGGTGTTCTATATATGATGAGGAGGCGATCAACCCTGTATTTAATGAGTTGCTAACTATCTGCAAATCATAATCTCATGGTGTATATATATGTGTATGGTAATAACGATATTTCGTGATGGTTACAGATCGCTGCCGAAGCTCAGCAGCCAGGACGAGGAAGGGCCAAACACTCACACCCAATACACAGGCGTCACACACTTCGAACCGATACCACACGATCATGGCTTCTGTGGAAGGGTCACCATCAACGTAAGATTCCATAATACGTTAACACGTTGCCATTAAAATATTCGATTTGTCCAGTATATATTAATATTGCGTTACGTTACTTGTTCGTGAAGAGCTTGAGTAGTTTCAGTTGAGTAGGTCGAGTAGTTGAGTTAGTCTAGTCCGAGGTTTATCATATATTTAACATAAAAAGTGGATTTACAGCATCCACCAGTAAGACAGTTTTCCTTGCAAGAATTCCCACAGTTCGATACTCGCTACTTACAAAACACGTCGTTGTGCATTGTATCACGTTAAATGCAAACTCAACGTCCACGATGAAGATCCCGGTTGATTC
Source organism: Clistopyga incitator (assembly GCA_947507545.1). Taxonomy (NCBI): domain Eukaryota; kingdom Metazoa; phylum Arthropoda; class Insecta; order Hymenoptera; family Ichneumonidae; genus Clistopyga; species Clistopyga incitator. Next base: position 9,146,324 of record OX382186.1, read on the forward strand.
CGAGCTCTCCGAAGCTTCGATCCTATTCTCACGTTTTTTTATTCTTTGCACTCGAGCCTCCGAATTATTTGGCACAAGCGCAAATCGAGGATCGCGTGACCGATCCCGGAGAAACTTAACCCATACGTCAACCGGCCGAAAGTTGAAATATTTGTGGCCGAGTAAGTTTTTGGTATTACGGAAAGTGGAGAACACTTTGGGGCCACCGAATTTTTATCCGAAGTAAACGTAAGATAGTTGAATATATTTTATCTTTTACGTTGGAACAATAGTTAATAAAATGTCCCGAAAAAAAAAAAAAAAAAAAAAAAGTGATTACGTTAAAAAAAATGTTCACTTGACATTTTCCTGAGTACACGCAGGTGTAATCCCTTTTGTTTTGTGTTAACATAAAATTTAAATTCTTATATGCTTGTGGAAAGTCTACCGTTCGCACGGTGAACTTATTTATATTTAGAAAGTGAGGGACCGTGGTGTCCGTGTACAAGATTATATCTGAAGACACAGCGAAGTGACCTAGACACATCATTTGGCAGGTGCCCAAGTTCATCTTGAAATCTGGAGTGGAATATAGTAGCAAGGTCGTATTGTGCGAAAGGGGATTTCCGTCCTCGGCCGAGACACGACCGCATTGCGCCAATTACAGCGGCCGGTTGACGATGTTTTCTTCCTTCCTTCTTCTTTTCCTTCATCTTCGTCTTTTGGTTTAATATTCCGTCTCTTTATTCACACCTTCTTTACTCCAGGATCGCAGGACATTCGAATTAGACCGTGCGGAAGATGGTAATTCGCATTAAAAAAAAAAAAAAAAACCATTATGAACGTTTAGCGGGACTATATTATTTTTAGGTGAGTCGGTGGTCTGAGGACAGAGGACCATGTAAAAAATGAAACAATTTTTTTTTTTTTTTTTTTCATAAGCTGCAGGGCTATCAGGAAAGATGGGGCGAGTGTGAAATAATGTTTGTAATGTGATTGTTTTGCAGGTGAGCGGGTTACGGTTTGAGACACAGCTGCGTACGCTGAACCAGTTTCCGGACACGCTACTCGGCGATCCGGCAAGGCGGATTCGATACTTCGATCCGCTACGCAACGAATATTTCTTCGATAGGAATCGGCCCTCCTTCGATGCGATACTTTACTATTATCAGAGCGGTGGCCGGCTCCGTCGTCCCGTCAACGTACCGCTTGATGTCTTCTCTGAGGAGATCAAGTTTTACGAGTTGGGGGAGCTGGCCACCAACAAGTTCAGGTAAAAATTTTGCCTGACTACCGGGTAGTTTGTTTTTGATGTTGTTCTCGTTGTTGTTGTCGTTGTCGTTGTTGTAATATTGTCTTATACAGAGAGTGAGAGTATCGCATTTGCCCGATACCCTGATTGTGTGCACGGGGAGAAATGATTTGTTGGCCCAACCAACTCGCATAGCTAAATAAGCTTCAAGCGACCGAGGACCATATCTATAGTCTCAAATTTGTAATCAAGTGTGAACTCAAGTTTCAACTAAAGTTCAGAATGAAGTTCCAACTGAAATTCAACCTTGGGACTATGAGTCTGATCCTAATTTGGCTAGGTTAACTAATTTAGTTGGTTGGTCCGATGTACCAGTTGGTTGTGAGATGTAATTCGTTGGCATGACCAACTGATTCGTTTCCGTAAGCAACTAGTGACATTGGCTCGACGAATTTCATCTCCCGGAGGCCATTGATTCAATTATTTTGTTTCAGTGTGCCCGAATGATGGTAGTGATGTAGGTGAAGATGAAGGTGACGACGATAAAGCCTTGTCTAATTTGTTCCGTAGGGAGGACGAAGGATTTATCAAGGAGGAAGAGAAACCGCTGCCATCGCATGAGCTCCAAAGGAAAGTGTGGTTACTATTCGAGTATCCGGAAAGCTCGCAGGGTGCGAGAGTCGTCGCCATCATCTCCGTATTCGTGATCCTACTCTCGATCGTGATATTCTGTCTAGAAACTCTGCCCGAGTTCAAGCATTACAAAGTGTTCAACACTACGACGAACGGCACGAAGATTGAAGAAGATGAAGTGCCGGACATAACGGACCCGTTCTTCCTAATAGAGACTATTTGTATCATCTGGTTCACGTTCGAGTTATCGGTGCGCTTCCTCGCCTGCCCAAATAAGCTTAATTTCTTCCGTGACCTTATGAACTTCATCGACATCATCGCGATCATTCCGTACTTCATTACATTAGGCACGGTGATTGCCGGAAAGGAGAATCAACTAGATCTGCCCAAGGCTCCAGTCAGCCCGCAGGATAAGAGCACTAACCAGGCAATGTCCCTCGCGATACTCAGGGTCATCAGACTGGTCAGGGTGTTCCGAATATTTAAGTTGTCCAGGCACAGTAAAGGCCTCCAAATACTTGGACGAACGTTAAAGGCCTCCATGCGAGAGCTCGGCCTGCTCATCTTTTTCCTCTTCATAGGTAAGTCTCCTTTCACTTTCCTTATTCGTCTTCGCCTCACTCCTCACTCTTCTTCTCATCGTAAATTCATTTATAAACACACACACACACACACACACACACCCACGTCATTTGCATTAACAATTCATCCAATCTAACGATGTCATCAAAATGTCAATTACTATGCAATCGATGGTAATAGCAATTAAAAAATTCACCCGCGACAACGAAAAATTTCTAGGTCATTTCTTCCGGAATTTTTTTTTTTCTGAGATTCGTCCACGCGTATTCTGATCGGTTGAATAAAAAAATTTGTAAAATTTTAGGGGCGACGGGGGCATATATATTTTACACATGTGACATGCACAAAAAGTTGAGTTTGCAAAGACTTCGACTTGGTTTATTCTCCATTATCGGAAAGTTAATTAAATGTAGTTTGACTACTAGAGTGGGCATAGATTATTCGTACGAGTCGCCCTCATAGAAAATCTTGAATGTCTTAAATTATAATTATTATTTGCTTTCGTTAGAAATAGAATGAACTATGTGAGAATTGAATTATATTGAATTGGCTGCAAACCACCGCACTCTAGTATTTAACAGTAAAACAACTCGCGATAGTACGACAATTATCCGAGGAAAATTTTTTAGCGTTACATAGGGCACAAATCAGGACCTGACCGGGCCCTATCAGGGCCAGATTCAGGCCTCATGTAATCCTCAATTTTTTTACTCGGGTATAAGTAGCAACTATTAATTGGTATGCGACTATTTTTCTAGATTAATTAATTTCTCTCGCATATATAATTTTAAAACGATTAGCTTTTCCGAACAATTCCATACAAATAAGCAAATAAAATATTTTTATACCTAATTCAATATTTAAAAACCTGCTTTACAAAAAAAAAAAAAGCGAGTCGGTCGGATACTGAATTTTCTTCATTTTCATCGCCATATAAATAAAATAAAGAGCTTTAAAATAATGAACAAAAAAAACTAATGACAATGAGTTATTTATCAGAGAAATGGTGGGCTATTTTGACGGCCGTCGTGCAATGGCCGTGTTGGTGATTATCGAATAAAAAAGGAATAAGGATGAAAAAAGAAAAAGAGAAAAAAAAGAAAAAACAGAGAGAAAAAGGTGGTGGTGGTGGGAAAAATAGTAGCAGCGAGGTCGTGTTTCAGGCGTGATCCTGTTCAGCTCAGTGGTGTACTTCGCGGAGGCCGGATCACAGGAGAGCTTCTTCAAATCTATACCGGACGCGTTCTGGTGGGCGGTGGTCACAATGACGACCGTGGGCTACGGGGACATGAGGTACAATCCAAGATATCACTTGTCTGAACGCCTTTTCTCCGTTGTCTTGCAGGTGTGGTGCTATTCTCATCGGCGGTTTACTTCGCGGAGGCCGGCTCTGAGAATTCGTTCTTCAAGTCCATTCCGGACGCGTTCTGGTGGGCCGTTGTCACGATGACGACCGTGGGCTATGGTGACATGACGTATGATGTACTCACTTTCATTAACATTTTAGTTAATGCCACAGTATATGCTCCTATTGAGTTGTTCGTTTGTATGGTTCACTAAGTGGTTCGTTGGATTAACTACTCTATTACTCGCATCACGACCTCAAATCAGATTTTCAGTTTTCAGTTTTCACTTTGGTTTTCTTTTTTTTTTTTTTTTTTCTTACTTTCTTTTGCCGTAATATTCAGCAGCGCGTATTTTTACGAGTTTCTTTCCTAACGCAGTTTGGTTTTTTTGTTTTTTTTTGCCTTGGTTTTTTTTTTGCTCCATCGCTATAGACATTTCCTGCCAACATAGTAGAAATATTTGAGTAACAATTATGAATTTTATGACACTATCATTCTACTGACTACCGCTTTGACCTGTTCTCGTTAGGATCGTTGACATTTCGTTTTTTTTTTTTTTTCTTTCTACCTATTCATTCGTATTGAGATTAATATGATTATTATTATTATTATTATTATCTTTGTTTTTTTTTTTTTATTATTATAGATAACCCGTGCGTTCATTTACCATGCGAACATTGTTGCGCGTCGGGCATCCCTTCAAGTGCATCGTTTCGTGATGACCCTTTTTTTTTTATTCTCGTCAATATTATTCAATTTTTTCAATACGTACTGTCACTTCGATAATGTACCGTTGTCACAATATACATTTTTCTCAATAAATGCTCGAGCAATTGGTCGAAATGATAATATAAATTTTCGAAATTTTAATTGTGGTATGTATTATTTATTTAAAGATCGATTTTGTTTGGAAATTCTTTGGGACACGAAGCAGTGCACTTTGGCAAGCTGCCCGACAAAAAAGAACTAAAGTTTCATTCGGGGAAAATTCTTTGTTCCTCGCGTTTGCGACGCCAACGTATCGAGGAGTCATTTTATTTGATGTTGTAAAAGTGCCTCGCGATTATTGCACTTGGGACCAATGCGGTCGCAATTGTTACAAAAAAAACGTCATTAAGCCAAGCTCCACGAGGACGAGATTCGTCGTTACGGCGCATCCAAACGAGTACTCGTAATACCGTAAATGGTAAATTCGAGAAAAACGTACGTCCAACGTCATTGTTACGACGACAGTGAAACAAAATGTACTGATCGGTATATCGAAGAATGCATAGCTAATAAATTTTTTAAACAAGAGCTTTTTTGTCAACACAAATGTTGAGGATACTTCAGCTTAATTTTTTTCTTAATCATGAATGTTAATATCACAGAGCTTCGATATTTCTGCTTCAGTCCACGAGTTTTCGGGCCTCGAATTCTCGAGCTACCGGTAATTCAAAACGCTAAACAAACCGAGTAGAGAGCGACGAGGGCAATGTGTGTTGCCCTGACGTTGCACACGTGATTGATCGAAAACGAGACAGCAAGCGGTTATATAACAATTACAATGATAATAATAATAATAATACCAATTGTTAACAGTAATTATCCGCAACCGTATGTCTCGTTCTAACAAAGAATTTTCCGAGGTACCGCTTTAGAGTGCCAGAGTGGACACAGCCTCACCACTTTAATGCATGCGCCTCAAGTTCGAATACCCGGAATGCTGAGAGAGGGCATGCTATTTAAATATTATCACTGTTTTCATGTTACACACGAATAATATAACAGTATATACTATATTCATTTCAAAAAATAATAATAATAACAACGATAATGATAATAATAATAATAATAATAATAATACCAATCAAAATCGGGTTAGGTGGACCGAGGGCTTCCGTCCGTATTCGACCAACACCCACAAGGAATGTTCCATGCAACCGTTTACCATTAAGGAGGTTCTGTCGTCTTTCAACTTTCACGCTTTTTCACACTAGAATGACACCAGAATTTTTTTAACATCAATAACTGCAACTTAAACGAAACTGAATTTCGCTGTGCACCAATGAACACTCATGAGCTAATTGATTAATCGATTGACCAGGCTTCATCGACCGAACCTCCTTAAATTCTACTACTAATACTAACAGCAACAACTACTCACTCACACGAGTTAAAGACTTGATTTATTTGCGTCTAAATATACAAAAATAAGATACCGAATGCGTAGCTGAATGATTAAGAGCAGATTATAACGAAGGTTTAGCATTGATCCGCTATAGAAAATTGTATAGCCTTGTAACGAGTTAAGAAAACACACATACACACATGTATATAAATATGGATATATGTGTATTCGTACATACATAAATCTATATATATATATATATATTTAATTTGAGCCGCACGTATAATAACGCAAATTCGCACTTGACGCGATTTTGTCGTGACGAAAGGTAGAGGCAGCTCCGTTATCATGTTTCTTTGATGAATAACCGATCGAGGATAATTGTGCTAATTTATGAGATTTTTTAGTGCATTGAATTTGACGCAGTAGATTTAGGACTGCCTCCAACCGAGGATCTACAAATCCGCTGGATCATCACGATAAATCGAGAGAGACCAAAGCCTGTTGTTTGCGAGTCTCGCGTCAGCAGTATATTGTTAATAGAAATTAGTTAAATAGCAAATAGCCGAGCTCACGAATTAGCGAAGCCAGCAACACTAGTATAAATGTTTAATAACTCGCAGATGAGCCTCCCGCAAGTAGAGCGACACTCGACACGGCACACAAAATAGACACCACACCTCGCACAAAGTTTATTCCAAAAAAAAAAAAAAAACGTCAACGAAAATATTCATTAATTCGCCGTGTCTAAAATTCGATTTTTCGACTTTACTATGTTTCAGGCCCGTGGGAGTCTGGGGCAAGATCGTGGGATCACTGTGCGCGATTGCTGGTGTCCTGACGATCGCCCTTCCCGTACCAGTTATCGTCTCCAACTTCAATTACTTCTATCACCGTGAGACTGACCAGGAAGAGATGCAGTCGCAGAACTTCAATCACGTGACCAGCTGTCCGTATCTCCCTGGCACTATAGGTATGTTAAATCTCCCAAAAATCCACCTGTCCTTCATTGAATTCCACATTAACCCTTTGAGGGCATCGAGTTTATCGTGATAAATAATTGTCAATTTTTTTGTGGATCGTTCCCCGATTTTTATTTATTAAATATTTTCTATACAACCAACATTTCTTCCGGCAAGGTTCGAAGTAAGCGGGTGTTAAATGCTGGTAACGGGTTCGCGCGCGGACCTCGTTATCATTTCGTTATCATCGGCCAGCGTAGCTACATTTAGCGGTTTATCGCGACACGCAAATCGGTTCACCCCACTTTGAATGCCAAACGAACATGACACGAGAAACGCCTGCGATTGTAGAGGAAGAAGAAGAGGAAGGTTGAGGCACCGGGCTTGAAAATAATGAAAATCTCGAGTAATAAACTCATGACCGGAAATTCAAATTACTACAGCTCCATGTCGAGGACACTCTATCAAATTTACTTTTTTTTTTTTTTTCTTGAAAAATCATAAGCCAACGTTGAACCGAGATAAAAATAATTTTAGGACGGAACAAGGATAAATCTGTCGGGTTTAATTTGTGATGCACTTTGGCAATCTTAATTGCCGATGAAGACGTCGAGGGTCGCGGTATTGTGAGGCCACACGAGTGCCACCGGCGACGGCAACGAGTAGATGAAGCGTAAAAGGCTTTGCGTTCGGTAATCCTTTTACTTACGAAGCCACAAGAGACAAGGTGCTACTTGATTCGTCACCTCGTATACACATCGTGTTACATCGTGTCGGTATCAGTGTATCTTACCCTTTGCCCACCTCTCGTCTTGTCGTTGCTGGTAGCGTTACGTTGCTCGGGTTACATGAATGGCTGAAAAGTGGATTAACCCTCGAGGAGTGCTTGTCATTCGAATCACCAGAGCTCAGCAATATTTTCCACTTATCAATAATTCCTCTGATGCAATTAATAACCCAATTCAATACTTTTTTTTTTTCTTTCGGTAAATTCATTATTTTCATCCTTCCTCAATGAGGAAGCAAAATATAACTGACGTCGCCATTTCTGTCAGGTCAACACATGAAGAAGAGCTCGCTGTCGGAGTCATCGTCAGACATAGTTGAGCTTGGGGAGGGTATATTGTTAACCCATCCGGAGGTTACTAAAAAGCCCAACTGCAACCCCCGTCATAACAACAACATCAACCCGGCCAGCGTAAGCATTGAGACTGACGTCTGACTACTAGGTGAGCTCCTCACCCAAAATTAACGCCATTATTATTAACCACTTAGAATCGTACTTGAGGTGGTCCTTAAAAAAAAAAGGGCTTCGAGAAAAAAAATCGCATAGAGATCGATTTTCAATTTTTTTCTTCTTTTTTTTTTTGACCCGCGTATTAGAAGGCCAAGGTCGAGCTTTTGCAAAGTTTAAAATTGTTTAGAGAAGAGAATGTGGGGCGCGCGGTTCGCCGTGAGTAAAACGTGTGAATTAATAAAATTGCAGTAAAGGAGACGGTGGCAGTGTGGCGGCCAGTGCTGGGCATATTGTTGAAGACCATCAGCGGCCCCCTGCGTTATAACCTGGCGTAAGCCGCCTGCTCCGCGTTTTGCAAGCTCCAACAACAAGGAACAACCAAAACCATCGCAACAACGGAACCAGAGTACGGCGGCAGCTTCGCGAAACCGAAAGGATAACAAAAAAAAAAAAATGAAATAAAAGTAAATCCCGTCTGTCCGTCTGTCGTCCGCATGCAGGGGGGAGGGGAGGGAAGGGAAGGGAAGGGGGCGAAACTCGTGCCCTGCTGCGCCAACAAATACCAAGGGGTAATAGGGGGTAAGCGCGGTAGGTTCGCAGGCTCAAGAAGGAGAAACGCTAAGCTGAAGAAAAAAAAACAACAACAACAAACACGTATTAAAGAAGGAGAGAAAAAAAAATAAAATAAAAACCAAAAATAGGAGCAATGGAATAAAACGGGGTTAACGCATGTTCGCAACGTTGCGTTCTTGCGCACAATGAATAACTCTTTTTGGTACCGCGCGCGCCTCGGACATAGGGATCTACGAGTATACACGAGTATATATATATTCATATATGTTTATATATATATATTGATATATATATAAATATAAATATATATATATGTATATATATATCTATGGATATATACATATATATAAATGCCGCTACTCGCGCCCCACACCACCGACTCCAGTGTTCAAATCGCATCTCCGTAGCGCCGTTCTCCCGTCGACGAAACCGTGAGAGTGAGAGCGCGTCTGCATATGTGTGTGTGTGTGTGCGTGAGAGAGAGAGAGAGAGAGAGAGTGAAGGAGAAAGAGAGTACATTATATATGTAGATATATAATATGTAAACGAAGAACAACAAGAAATAACCAAAGTACCGAAAAGTAGGGGTACACGAGGGGAAGGGGGATGACAGAAGGGAGAGGAAGGTAGGCTCGAGAAGTAAGGGGAAGATCGGCAAAGCAGGCAGCAAGGAGTTGGGAGCTCCGGCGGGCCGCGGGGATCATACCAGATAATACTAATTATTGTAACTAATAATTAATCGATTAAATAAGCCGGTGCAGGAGAGGAAGCGGCAATGAAAAAGCGCGAGAAGAAAAATATTGAGGAAAATCACTGCGTCCACGTGATCGACGGATACGGGGAAATTGTTTAAAAAATCGAAAAGAAACGAAAAAAAAAAAAAAGTATCTTGAAAGATCAGAGGCGGCGCCTTTTGTGACGGTGGAATAATATTAAAAATATAACGGACGAACATACTGAACGATCAAACGGAAAAAAATAAAATAAATAAGAAGCGAAAAGAGGAAGAAATGAAGAAGAAATAAAATAAAACGTGACGAAAAAAAAATGTAAAAAAAAAGTTTTTTAAACGAGTCGTTTTTACGCAGATATAGACGCCATCCGGCGCGTCTTAAATGTCGCATTAAGTCGTACGTATGAATATATGTATATATACATATATGGGCAACCGAACGAAAATGGTATTAATATATATATATATGTATGTATTTATATATATATATTTATATATTTGCGGTCGTGTGCGTACGTGTGGGTGTATATAATGAGAATACTGTGCGGATAGGTACGCATACGACCGGAAAAAGAACAAAAAAAAACAAACAACAACAAAAAAACACACACACACACACACAAAATGGATGCCCCGCTCGTTGTGGCTCGAAGATTAATGATAGCGCTAAATTATTGTATAATACAATTGTAAAATCGCGGAAAACGACGACAAAATGAAAATTCACGTGAATATAATGAATCTTGTCTCGCGCACTTTCCAACAAATGAATAATAACGAAGAAGCTCATTCCGAAATCGGGAAACGCATAGCCGTCTTAACGTGTACACTAGTGGGGGCAGCTCGACGTCGGCACGAACCCGGCATTCGTCGATAAAATGAAAAAAAAAAAAAAAAAAAATGAAAAAAAAAACGCCGTGCAACCCCCGGTAACTGACGTCCCCGACGTTAATAATACGCTCATTTGCATCGGTATTTTAAACTCAGTGAGGTGAGAGAATGGTAGTCGAGAACGCGAGTACGCACGTACACGCGGTGTATACACACCCCTTTTCAGATACAAACTATCGATAACACAAACACTCTTGGACAAAATAAAAAGGAACGAGTCAAAGTTAGGCCGGAGAATACGTTGACCTTCTGATATTTCAAATTCTTCGTTATTTCCAAATTTTCCATTTTTTTCTATGAATTATTCTTTTCTTTCAATCTACCACTTTGACTTGACACGAGAGAAAAAAATGTAGATTTCAATATTTGAATATCGGAAGGGTAAATAACTGATGGCAAAAACGGCATGACCGAATATTAAGTTAAATTCTTATTGCAAAAAATTGTCGGAAAATTAAACAAACATTTCTAAACTGCAAATTTTCTGCGTTTATGCGAAATTGAAAGCTCTGAAATTACGGATTTATCGATACGTGGCCTCTAAAGTTCAAATTAAACTTATGCTTTTTGGATGAAAACAATCACAAGGCACCGAGACGATCGTTAAATACTTTTTGTTCATCCGGACAAGCTCGCTATCGCGTGTGCGGGCGGCGTACATCCCTGCATCCCCCGGTGTCCCCTCGCACGGGGATAAATAATTGGTTTTGCATGGCCTCGATACACTCCAACCAAGTTGGCTCGATGAATCTCGATTTTTTTCGTTGGCCCGATAAACAAGTTGACCGTAACCCCCAATTCGTTGATCGTCAATCAATTAATTTGCCAGTCGAACCAACTGATTTCTTTCCGTTACCAACTAGTTTATCGGTCCAATTGATTTTATCGCTTAGAGCTTATTCAACCAATTATTTATTTCAGTGCGTACGCTCGCATATCTCAAAGTAAGTCACGGCTCTTGGCGGCCCTTGACATCGCAATCGGCAAAATAAGAAAATTGTCGAAAATTTGCAAATAAGAAAATGAAAAAAAAAAAAGTAAATGTCAAAAGCGTTGCCGTGAACACGGCGATCGGGGTAGGGCTATCGAGACGACGAGAGTTTCGGGAGAATTTTGCCACTGCGGAACACGCAATTCGTCCAAAGAACTTCCCGTGATATTTCAAGTATACATTTAAAAAAAAAAATAACAACCAATTATATTCGAACGAATAACGAAAGAAAACAAAAGTTCTTGCGTTTCTTATTCAGTAGGTTCGAGTTCGTACGTTTTTTGGATAACCAATTGAACAACATTGAACTATCGTCCGCTTTGCGAAAGACAACATTTTTATGAAAAATAAAAACGAATAAAGAAATAGATGAATTTGTTGGGTAACATGAGGGATCATTCGTCCATTTCCGTAATTAATTGAAAGATCATGTCCGGATTCAAGTTTCACAGTACGCAGAGGCTCGTTTTTTCACATCGAACAATGGCAGTGACTCGAGATTTACTGGACTTTTTACGAATGGTCGGGTTGAGAATGACTATTAATTACTCGGGAGACGAGAGGTGAAGAGTTACTCAGAAAATAACACTAACGGTCTTACAAAAGTACCACACACAAAAAAAAAAAAAACAGGTTGGTTAGTCGAAGCAACCAATGGATATGGTTAAATTAGCTCGAAAAAATGAACTTCGTTTGTATGGTTAACAAGCGGTTGTTAATTTATTCAAGCACAACCGACCATGTTCATTGGCTGCTTCAGCTAACCCATTTTTTTTTTTTTTTCTCGTCCACTGATGGAAATTTTAATATCGTCAGTGTTCATTGGTACTTTGACAGCGCCATTAGTGATTCTGAGCGAACGGGTTAACGGGGATGTCCGGGCTTAAAACGCGACGCGCAGCCAATATCCTTCCTGCCGATTCCATGTACCAGCTAGCATCTACTTTTACTAATGAAAACGAAAAAACGATAACTAAATAATTCTTATTAATCATAATAATACTCTATCGTCATGTATGACAGTATGCTTTTTTTCCTTCCAGCATGACAGGTGACTGCCTCCCCTTACCTTAGACACATACACTCACATACAACATCCCCGAAAAAGAAAAAAAAAACAACACGTACACTCATACACCCTTACACGAAAGAACCATACGGATACAAAACCCTCGATTACGGATTAACCATCGATGAATTGAAAATGAAAAAAAAAAGAAAACCAAAAAAATTGCATATATGTCCCTCCATTGACCGCCACTTGGTTAAGAGGTCTAAAGGCTCGTGTTATTTGTGGAGTAATTTAAACGCCAATTCCCAAGATTACGTGTCGATATGTAAGGGCGATGAAACAGCGCAGACTAAGAGTGAATTTATCGCTAGATCACTAGTTTTAATGTAATTGTAGTTACGTTTTGGTGGAGGGCCGTGAAACGTTTACGTTTTTTTATTAATCGCATAAGGAGAATTCGTTTGGATAATCGTTAGGTTAAAGTATATACATTTGAATGTTGATTAAAAGGCGTTCTAGTGAAAAACGAATGTTCATTTGTTACTTTGTTGTATTCGTTCGGTTAGGGTCGAGAGGTTTAACGTGAAAAAGTAACGACGGCGAAATCGGTATTACGAGAAATATGCTCATTTTAGTGCGTAAACTCTTTGCGATTGGATATAATTCTGAAGAAAAAATGGGAAATCCAGAAGATGAAATGACGATGGGTTAATTAATGGGCGAAGGGATTTGGTCAATTGATCCGGGCATTGGTAGCGCAGTCGAGTGTGTTTACCGATTTTCGACACAATGACTTTGGGAAATTTCTACCAAGTGATTATCAATCGATATATATTTCTAGAGTCCTCCTTATCAGCCCTTTTGTCTCCCTCACTGTAATCCGTTGCTCAGCCTCGATGAGCAAAAATTATATTTATAGAACGTCTGGCAAAACGTGTCCCGAAGTAAAGTCCTAGGTGTACGTTAGATCGCGCCCTAGGTGATTTAAAAAACCTGCATTGTAGCCTTAGATAGGCTAGAGATATTAGAAAATTCGAAGGTAAAACGAGAGATTTTTAATTAGGGGAAAGATTGTAACGACTTAAATTAATTGTCATTAAAGTCATTCATCCTTGCCGTTGCTATCATTCTCGTAAATTATAATATTATCATCACTATTCTTGTTCTAATTATTGTTATCGATTGTAGTTTATTTTTCAATCAACATGATCACTTTAAATAATTAAGAGAATTAATACGTTATTGATAAACAAGGAAAATGAAAAATAAACAAAACAAAAGGGCTTTAAAAATATTAGGCGACGAAAGAACGTTTACCCGTGAAATCTTTCCCAACGTGAAACAAACAACAACAACAAGATATCCGAAAATGAACAAAAAACAATGTAATTATTTAATAAATCTATAGGAGCCGCCGATAGTGCTCAGCTAATTCAGCGATAATACTGTAAGTCGCACATACATTCGATCGTGAACATATTATCGTAACACGAAACATAACAGTTGATAGTTGAGTGAGATACGACCCGTGTTGGCAGCACGTTCGCAAATTTTTACTATTAATACTCCTCATAGCTATTTTTTTATTTGCTTATCATTAATAATCAATCTAATCGATCCCAGTGGACATACGTTTTATCATAGTCATTATACTATCAACGATACTATAAATTACAGTTACAGATTCATTATAAAAATTGTGCACCCATTAGATTACATGTTTTTAACCGTCATTGGATAATTTGGGCAATATTACTATTCTCTGCAATATCAAAAAAAAATCAGTAAACGGACGTTGACCGTGACGTTGTTCGCAATAGAACGGTGTCCACTGGGCGAACCGCGAATTTAGTTAAGTACATTAGTGTATATACTTGACGATAGGATTACTTTGGATTTCGGACGTAATTTCATTCAACTATCGTAAGGCACCGCGTGTCGCATCCAGAACGACGATGAATACGTACACATAAGCTCTCACTCCACGCCAAAGACGGAAGCCTGACATTGCGTTAAGTAAAACGAAAAAAAAAAAAAAGCAAAAAAAAAACGAGAAAACAAACAAACAAACAAAGTGCGATGATTCGTGACGTGAGGGTGGTTATTTGCTTGTTAAAACTTAGAAGTGCGTTTTTATCGAAGGACATCAGCCTCTTTTTAATAGTCGAAGAAGAATAAACAAAAAAAAAAGAAAAAAGGGATTAAACCAAATGAATAACTCAATTAACGACATTATAGAAAAACCGATAATAAATTTTAAAAAACACACGGAGATTTAAGTTACACGCTTATAATTATGATATACTTGAATCTCTCGCCTCGCTGATTTAGTGACAAGGTACAATGCGTCAACTACCAGCCTAGCTAATTGAGAAGAAGAAAAAAAAAATCATATTCTATATATAAAGAAAAAAAGGATAAATTTACTACTACTACCGCTACTACTCTACTACTACTAACTACTAACTACTACTGCTACTACTACTACTATAACTACTAAATGAAAAGAACCTATGGTAAACTATAAAAACCAAAACTACTCTGCTAGACAGTGTAGCTGTTAGTGTACACAAAAGACAAAAAAAAAACTAATAATAGCGAGGTAGCGAGTTCGGCCGCTACCCTTAATTATCGTGTTACATCCAAAATTTAAAAAAAAAAATTTCCATGGGTTCGCGAGGGAAATCAGCTGTATCTATATGATGAGAAAAAAAATTGAGCAAATCTGCTGTCATAGACGTAGACGTCTTTTTTATAGATCTTTTTTCCGTTCTCCGTTCATAGTCCCGACGCACGAAACAAGAAAACGTTAAAATAATAATAACAAGATAAACAAGAGGAAGAAAAGAAAAAAAAAAAATATTTATTATTACAAACGATTGTCATGGTGCACTTACGGTTTATCAGAGTCACAAGTTTAGTGCATTATAATGCATCGAGAAGGGAATCCGATGAGAATTAAAAAAAAAGAGGGATTTTAAAAATCACTGTAACCGAATAACTGCAAGGCGTTATCGATCAGCTTGATCAGTCCAAAAAAGAGTATGATTGTGAGTTTGTAATGAAAACTTTCAAAATAATAAAAAAATAAAGCTTTATTTTGGAATTCCTGAGGGATAACGCTTCAGGAACATATATTCATTCCGATTTATTCGGAATAAATGGAATTCGTCCGTCGATCATTTTCGTCCTTCAGACTGTTCGTTTGTATCGATAACGCGGGTGCAGAATTCCATTTTTTTTTTTTTTTTTTTTTTTTCGAACTCGTTTAAATCTCAGTACGAAATCTCGTGAAAAGATGATGAATTAATACCAACAACAAACAAACAAACAAAAGTGGATGATAGGAAATGCAAAAAATAATAATAATAATTTTAAAAAAAGTAACAAAGACGCTACAAATACACTGCTCGACCGATCCCCACTCAATCATTGGACTTCCATACTTTTACTGTTATTATTGACGTAAATCCTACATACGCGAACGTCCACAACCGTCTGTCTAATATATACTCTCGTATACACTTATACAGGCCCACAAATTCCAACACACACACGTGCAGACACCAACACACGATACACAGGTACATTTTAAATGCTCTTCGCCTTCGACTATGGGATTAGCGGACGATATACCGATTGGAGATTGCCAGAGTCGTTGCGTTAATCGTCAAGATAAATGGCATGGAAGTTGGCAATGTTATTGCAACTAATAATCATCGAAATAATTTCATAAGCTGATCTCTTGTGTTTCGTGAATTTAACAAAAAAAAAAATTAATTAGCAAAAATATCCAAAAAGTTTAGAACCATTTTTTAATTAATTGCTAAAAGTTTCACAACTGTCAATAATTTCGCTGCGGTAACGGTGCAAACTTTGGTGCCATAAACATAAAGGAAATTAATTACATTTTAGTACGAGAAATATATCTGTACCGCGCATTTTTCGAGTATATAAATTAATTGAAAAAAAAAAAATGTAAAACTTACAATCTAATAACGAAACTCAGCCTCGCTCCATTTGGTGTATCGATACGTGTGGGCGCGTGAATTTTTCACCGCGAAAAATCAACGATTAATCGGTCGATGAAAAACGGTGTCGAAAACAAAGCGAATGGAAAAATGATGAGACGACTAAGGAAACGAAGAGGGAACCAGTATGCATTCCGGAATATAAAATAATTTTGCTACGACGTGAAAGCTGCTGTTATAAGTAGTGAGAGAGAGAGAGAGAGAACGAGAGAGAGAGAGAGAGAGAGATGAGAAAAAGAAATGAAACGAATCTGTTGCTAATGTAACTAATTACCAACACATATACCATCGAGACCTACGATGGATTAGGCTAAGGAGACTGGCGTAGGGAATACGAGATTTTTAACAAAGAAAAAATTTGAAAAATATAATTAGTGCCGGTGCTCTTGCACATCCCTTATTGCGATGCGTGACCGCGAATTTTTTTTTTTTCTATTTTTTTTTTCCTTTCATTTCCATTAAATCAACTATATAAGATACCGTCTGCCTGGGGTATAGCGAAAGTATCTTAAAATTAAAATATTTCCAGTGGGTTAACATTTTTCTCCGAGTAAAAAAAAAAAACAAAACACACACACACACACACACACACGATTTTCTTACACTAATGATCGCTTTGTCGAATTAAAGTTGGACTATTACGTCGAGTATTCGCTTCGTGCAATGCAGCATTACTGAGACTTACTTTATCGTGCTTGTACACAAAAACAAATGAAGCACAAGTTGAAAATAATATTATGCAAGCAAAAATGATGAATTATTAAGATTATTTTGGAATATAATGATATTTCGCAATCAACTGATTTGAATTACAGGCGAAAATATGGTAATTTTGTATATTTAAATAAATTTTAAAATGTCTTCGCGTTATTGAAACACTGGAGATCATATCCGGCCAGAACTTACGGAATTCGCCGTCGGCTCTTTGCACGAAGCGAATACAAATGCTTGGGTGGTGAATATTTGGTGACTCATTGTTAAATGACAGTCACAAAGCAATATTCGTCTGTAGAAATGCGAATCGGTAATAGGGGATGTTCCAAACGCACCCTCACGAGACACGAGTGGTATGTATGGTGACTAACAACGTGTGCGACCGCTCGTGGATCGAGCTGACCGCTTTCAAGTGATATATTTAGATATTATTACGATCGACATTAAAACATTGAATTAATGTAATTATTAACAAACAAACAAAATAACGACGACGAGGAATGCGAGTGAAAACAACAACAAGAACAACAACAATTAAAAGTTTGTTATTATTGAAGTTTTCAATAATTTGAGCCACATTGAATGATAAGTATTACTTATAAATCATAAGTAAATCTATAAATAGATAAATGTATATGTATATAATTATGTGGTTAATTATATATGTATATATGGTGATATATGTATGTATACGTACATATGTATGTATATAATTACGATGAATAACGTGCGTCGATTGTGAAGATGATGAACGTTAAATACCGCTCACACTGAATATTTAAACAAAAAATGAAAGAAAATCATTCATTACGGAAGTAAAAAAAAAAAAAGGAACGTACGTTGCTATGTACATGAATGACTTTGACTACATCTAAGGTACTCAGTAGGAATAACGATGACAAAGAGGAATAAGGAAAATGGTTAAAAAAAAACAGAACACGAACGTAAAAAACAAAGAGAATTTGTATGAGAAATGTACGAGATGTGGTTTCCCGCGCTACTCGCAGCTAATCGGAATCCGTAATCGTTTAATTAATTAATCGACGAACTTGTCTATATAGTGTTGAGCACTGTTTTAAGTGCTTTTCATTTTTTGGCTGTGTGAAGCTTAAAACTAAATAAAAATTACCAAAAATATGGAAAAAGGACGAAAAAAACAAGAAAAAACACGAAATAATATAGATTGTATTGGCTTTGCATAATTATTCTCAAAATTTCTTCCGAAATAAATTCGTAATTGGGTAACGGTAGTCGATAATCGAGTCATCGTGAGGAAGATACGAATACAACAACAATACCAACTCGAAGTTTAGTCGCGGGAAGTGCTACGCGAGTGATAAGCGAGAAGATAAAGAGAGGACAGTGTTTCAGTGACTCCTATAACGGTATATACATTATATGATTCCGCATCTCCGTTTATACGCATTTTAGACAACTTCAAAATACCTACTATTATAATGAATAATAAAGAAAACAAAACAAAAAGAAAAAAAAAAACAGAAAAAAGAAAACTCTTAACGGTACTAGCTCAGATAAACATCCTGCCGAGTTGCCCCGGGTTATGCTAAGCGCCACCTGGCCCGTATTATAAATAATTAAACAAACAACAACAAACAACAATGGAATAATAAATACCATTAAGCATCGCGCTCATTTTAGTGAATGGGAAATACGATTAATAAAAATAGCTCTATTTTTTCGCCCGAACAAATAATCTATATGTAAAAAGGCTAATTTTTTAAGAACATCAAGCTAAACACAACACACATACCCACACACCCACACACACAGGCACACAGACACACACATACACACACTCAAAGAGACTTCTTCTTCATCTTCGGTGGCAATGAATGCTTTGTAAATATCTGGTTATCGTATTTAAAATTTTTTAAGAATTCCGTGTAGTGGGCAAGCCATCAATCCCACCATTGCTCCCACCCACATGCTAATTTACCGAGTTCAAATATATGCAAAAAATATATATGCAATATCAAAGATTTATTTCGGACGGATATATGTTACGTATTTATTTAGGAATTAAATATATTTCGAATATACGAAAAATCTATGTTGGATTCTTCTTTAAATTAATATTTAATATAGCGCATATATTTTTTGTATACATCTCACAGCTATATAAATTTTTATGGGGGCCCCACCGGACGTTATAAGCCGTTGACGATTTACCCAAAATTTCGAATCTGCCCAATCGAAGAAAATATATTAATATTATTGCCTCGAACCTTTTTGGTCTTTACGACTTAATATCGTGGTGAGCGAATTGTCACAACACGTTCTATCGATGACTCATCCAAGCGCTTCGTTTTACCGATTCTCCGCTGTTTAAGATTTTATAAATCGATATATCGAATTTTTCAAATATTCTCGCCAAAAATCATCGGACTCTTTTAAATTTCGTCACCAAAATCTCCCCCCCCCCCCCCCCCCCCCCAACAAACACAGAATTATTATTACACCGTTTAATTATCTCGAGCCTGGTCTTCCTATCCGGACTTCCTCCGAATTCCGACATTGTAGAATCAGGCACGACACGAGGCGAAATAGTATGAAAAAAAAAATTACTTTTTGTTTATCGAATCTGCCGATTTCATGATACATGCAATAGGATTCGTCCCGATTTGCTCCTTTACTTTACGCCATGATTATTACAGTTCGAATATTTAAAAAAATTCATTGCTTGAAAAAACCATAGAATCTTAATGGAAAATTGCAAAAATTCGCCGTATGAAAATCTTGAAAATTTCATATCCCCCTTTTTTCGATTAGTGTTTCACTTATCATGAATGGATCGACAGAATAAAAATTTAAAAAAAAATCAGCCAAGATTTATAGAGATTTCGTTACAAGTCGTCAACGCAAAAATCATAACAATAAATGTGAAAAAAAAGTGTCGCGTCTCAACGGCCGCTTATAAATGAAAAATTATATTAGCGTCGATGAAGCGAACAAATCGATCAACGGAGAAAGGTTTCCTTCGTAAGCCGGGTACCAAGGCACTCAGGGCAACGATATATCGATGAATTTATTTATACGATGATCTAGGATTATTTGGTTGTAATATTGAAGATGCTAATTCGTGCATATTTCATGCGAGAGATATAGCGTTTAAAGTACATTATAAAAGAGGATGAAAAATAAAAATAAAAATAAATAATACTTACAAAAAAACGAGGATAACATTACTATAGTTACGAACGTTCATATAGGTAATTATTTCCCCGTCATGAGTACCTCGTACGTGGGCATGTCCTGTCAGTATTCGAAGATAGTGAAATAATATTTAACTAAGAGGAAAGATTAAACAAATCGTTTGCCGACGCGAGATTCACGCCGCAAAGTTAAAATTAAATTACGTTTTTCGTGCTTTAAACAATACATTTTTCTCCATAAACGCCCACAAAAAGTACGTCGTTAATCTCACAGAAAACTTCTTTCTTCATTTATTGTTTAATCCCTTCACTTTTTTTGTAACATCATTTTTTTAATATCTGTGGAATAATAAAAATAATTATTTTTTCTGAAAAAAAAAGAGTACAAAATTTTTCCTTTTAATCGACGACATCCAAAAAATTATAAATATAATTTAGCTAGAAAATGAGAGTAATTGTTTCTGTTAAATTGACAAAGTACTTTCTGTGCACGTTTCGGAGAAGTAAGTTTTTGTTAAAAGAACAAAAATTCCAAGTCCATACTGTGCAAAGTTGGATAATTGCAAAGTTGTAAACGTATAGAGCATATGTAGTGCGTAAAAGCGAGAGAGAGAGAGAGAGAGAGCGAATGTCGGAAACAATTAATTGGAAGTGCTAGGTGCAAATAATTAAACTATCAAATAATTTAACTATCGCGTATCGGCTAATGGTGGGAGTTCGTTGCAAAACTTTTAATTGTCATTATTCTCAGCATATATATGATATATGACATATGACACATGACATATGATATACGATATATGTGTTGTTATAGAGAGTCCGCATTTCCGAGGCTGAAGAAGGTAAACTCCGTTATCCCCGTTTTTATTGTATATTATTAGTCTTCGTCGATTTCATAATAAAAATTATCAAACATGTATGAAAATACGATGATTTAACAAGGGGGATTATGATTGACCGGTAAAAGGAAATAATAGGCGAATGGAATTCACGATTATGCATATACATACAATTATATCGATTGGGATGTGAAGTTCACGATCGATATGCTGGGTAACAAGTTTCATTCCCATTTTATTTCGAGTCTAATGTGCGCTGTAAATATTAATAAACGAAGAAGAAGAGAGAGAGAGAAAAAAAAAACACACAGAGCTGTTGGGACATACCCTCGTGTTAGGTTTAACGCCGCAATGCATATAGTTACGACTAAAGCTCTAATGTAGTAAATGGGAGCCCGTTTGACGTTGAAAGTAACAAAGAAAAAAAAAAGAGCGAGAGAGAAGAAAATAAGCGAGAAAGTGTGTGCGTGTTTGAAAACGCGAGTGTGTGACGACGCGTAGCTGCTGAGAGTTTTAAAGGCAGCAGCAGCATCGAGCATTTCCAATAATACCAACACCAATAATAATCCTAAAAAAAAAAAAAAATGAAATTAAACGTAAAAATTGACTAAAAGTTATTGAGAAGAAAAAGAAAAAAATTAATTAATATTAGTAACGATTGCATACATATGAACATGCATATTTATCATTTAAATGACACAACTAATTCGGAGATTAAATTGAAAAAACAAAAACAAAAAAAAAAACAAAAAAAAAATACAATGAAACTACTATCTATTATTATTGAGATATCAGTTAAAGACATTACTAATTATTGATTAGCTATACCTTAAGGCAGTCGTATGGTAATCATATAGTCTATTCGTTAATGTTTCAGATATTTTATTAAATGTTGATATAATGTATGACGACATTCCTTGTTTGTGGCAAAACAAATCGTCCCCCGCATAGATAGCCATTACCAAGCGCTCCACCTGTCTAAGCTGATAAACGTAACTGATCAATTAATCGATCGGTCAATAATTCATAATTGTATACTTCAACGGTTCCCTATAACGAAAACAAAATATGTAAGGAAAAAGAAAAAAAAAGAAGAAGAAAAACGATCTACAAACGAACAAACAAAAAATAACGCCTTCGTACAATCGAAGTGGCAATCCGCGCCAAGTTTGCGCCAAACACTTTCGTGGTCGAACAGAATTTTATTATATTATTATACATTGCCGTTTACGCTTTTCAACGTCCATTTGAAGGACAAATATTTGTACACCTTTGAATGGAGGAGGAATAACAATTGTCAAATCGAACTGACCCAAAAGAAAAAAAAAAACGACCACTCCGAACCGCCTCGTTTATAGCGATAATTATTTAAAACATTCTCATTGTAAGACACGGACATATATTGTGCTAATACACGATATTTATTAAGCGAGATTTATCTTGAACAAAATTGTTCATATTATTTTCGTTATTGCTTTACGAACTATCGTTTATTCCGAACTTTTCCGAAACAACAATTCTCGGTGTATTTATTGCTGGCGAGTGGGTCTTTCGGAATTTCATAACCGGTTGCACATTGTACGGATTATTCGGAGCATGAATGTCACATTCGTTACTCTTTTATTTACTGTATATATATTTTTACAAAAAATAATAAACAAAATAAATAACGAAAAAAAAAAAACAAACTAAAACTATAAGAAAATACGACATAAACGGCGAAATCAATCTGACGCGAAAGAGCACATACGCTCGACGTGGATAATAATACACGAAATCCGTTATGTGTGTGAGGACTGAACCGGAAGCCGAGTCTCGCTCTATTGTACGCTGCAATGTTGTATCTTTCACCATTTTTCCAAGGTCAATTCGAATCGAGCGTCGTAAATCGCAATCTCACACAATACGAGGACAATATGTAATGGGTACTGTAACAATGTAACGCGAGCAATATTGTCAACGTGGTTTGGAATATTACAAAACGACGAAACAGACACTTTAACAAAATAATCGGCTTTAAACATAAAGATTTATTACTTGTGTGGTGCGAAAGTCAGCAGCACGCATCTCGACAGATCGTCTCGTTAGCGTGGCTCGCATCGATTAACTGCTGGAAAATAAATGGAAGTCGACAAGGAGCGTGAGAGAGAGAGAGAGAGTGAAAGAAAGAATTTAAAAAAAAAAAAAACACTAATCGTTCCGAGGGAAATGAGTTTTTCTGCAATCACAAAAAAACAACAAGAAACAAAAAAAACACAGACACACACACACACACACAATTAATAAATTTGCAAAAAAAAACACACAATGAAAAAGAAGATGAAACTGCTGCATCAGCGTTAATGATTTGTAATGTTTTATAAATAAATTGGCATATCAATTTTTCAATCGTGGACTTCACGTGGATGCAAATTCTCATTCTCATCGATAACGCTCTGCTGGTTTGGAGCTGTAGTCATATCGTTAGTGTATAAGTCTGTATGTGACGATGTTAATTATTGTAATATAAAATTAATAGGTAGGAGCGTATTGAACTGTTTGTCTGGTATTACTGGGCATGCTTCAATAGATTTTTTATAACAACGGTTTGTTCGAATTTCTTTCTCGTCTATATACTTCAGTCTCGTTTGTTTGCAACGAACTTATTACTTGACGCAATCGCACCACGACGAATCTTATCCTAATTTCTCACCTATATAATGCGAAGTGTTTTGGGCCCTTCCGTCCAATACGCCATGTACCACTGTCATTATTCATTTAATTTTGCAACTTACGTACAATAAAATTGTTATTGCTGAAATTATAAGTGTAACGGTGTATGATCAATTTGTATTCAACCTTCGCTCATCGTAGAATTCGTTATATTAAGGAGTTAGACCAAATTAGAGAGCGTATATTATAATTAATCACTTCATTAGAAAAAAAAAAAAAAAAAATGTCACGATCATTGTATGAAGCTAAGAAGGTAAGTTTACATGCCAAGAGGTCGAATTCATATTTTCAATTCAATATAAAAAATTCATTATGTGATTAATAAATTCGATTTTTGATATTGAGTTTGAAAAAAATTAAGGGAAAAAGGTCTCCAAAAATACACCAATTTTTTTTTAATAAACAATATACGTGTCTTTATTACATGGTAATATTGTTTCAACAATATCTTCGAACGTTAGCTAACTGTTCGCGAATTGTGGTAAAATCATCGATGAGAGCATTGAGATTTGCTGGGGGAAGATCGATCGTGATCGCTCTGCGCTTTGGTTCCTCGCCTTCCGACGTCGCCGGCTCCTCGAACTGAAAATTATATTGAAATAGCCATGAGTAAGCCAGACTCGTACATACAAATTAATCCCTTTCCTGGATTCTAGTGTACAGACAGCGATTCACTGTAATTAGTTTGCAAATTTCACCAAAAACTGTACGGCACGGTGTCATAAAATTTTATGACATTTTTGGCAGAGCGGAAAATGTACAGGTAGATTAGTTCGAAGGAGTCCATTGTCTAAGGTCCGGCGAAGGGTCTGACGCGCGACGATTTTTGGAAATTCCGGGGTGGCTTTGTTTCCGTAATCCTGGAAGGAGGAAGGGGAAGCAATGGTCGATCGGTGCTGTAGCGGTCAGTGGCTTCTTGTACGATTTGAGACTAGAACCGATAGCTCATCGTGACAGTTTCGAAAAGGACATCGTCATGTCAAGTTCACCACCGAGTGCCTCAAAAGTGTCGGACGTCCTCGATGTTCCATCGGAGGAGCCGAAGGATTCGTTGGACTGCATAACTGTCAGTGCGGTATATTCATTGGCGGTCGATCGGGAGAAGCAAGTGTTTACGGACGCCGTTAATTATTGCATGACTCTCTTGAAGCAGAGCAACCGATTAACGAGTGAAAAGAGTGACGTTCTGTCGTTAGAAGCGACGCTAATGGGCCACGAGATGTTCCAAAGGATAATCGGCATCAACGTCCAAATGGACGTGAAAACGGAGAAGGAAGTTCTCGGATATTCCGGACAAGAGAATCTCGAGACGCAGGAAATCGAAGTGCTTTATTCGGAGAAGCCGCCCCGCAGCGAGAACGTACAAATGACAATCAAACAAGAAAACATGGAAGACGATTATCCGACAATAACGACACCGGATGAATTGACAGCGATCTTACAAGAAAACCGGCCCCCGCGATTCACTCGGAGTATCGGTCCAACGTTCGTCCAGATCCCACACGAAACCATTCAAGATTTTTTGCGTTATGCCGAAAACGAGGAGAAACAGCTACCACCGTCTCCGGTGTCTCTTTCCGGTAGCGATTATTCCATGGATCAATCCTCCAAAACTAAACAGGGATCAAATTCATCACATCTGAATGTCATCCCGTTGGAGCTCAAACAGAGAGTCGTTACTCTCATGAGGGAGAATCCTGATTGGTCGTTTCAGAAGCTGAGGAAAGAGGCCCGCATACCGAACCTGAGGAGCACCGCTCAGGTGAAAACGTGGGAAAAACAAGTCGATGGCGGCGGCACGAGGTTCGACAAATACAACAAGATCAACGATTTGACGTACCAACGATTCCGGGCGGCTCAAGAAAAATCTCAATCCGTTACCGCTGACATGATGCGCAAATGGGCCCTCGAAGCGGCGCGGGATGTTTACGGGCCGAATTTCCAGTTCCGGGCCACTCTTCATTGGGCCACGAATTTTCGAAAACGCTACAATTTGAAATGGAACAACGCCACTAATGCATATTTCGAAGAAAAGAAGAAGGAAGTCGCGAAGCCGAAGGGGAAGCAAGTCGCGAAGCCGAAGGGGAAGGGAGTCGCGAAGCCGAAGGAGAAGGAAGTCGCGAAGCCGAAGGAGAAGAGTAGGACCTTGAGATCCCGTGGCCAGAAAACATCAAGCGGACCCCAGTGATTTGCTGTGATTGGATAATATTGTGTACATAAACTTAAGTTACGTGAATTGTGCACTTTCTGATTATCTATTTTCGAGATCCGTTATCAATTATTCTCAAAAATTCATAAAACCAGTGACAATATAATTAATGGTTCACTATTCGTGTAAGCCTGATTCGTTTATTTTATTTTTTTGTGATCAATTAAGTATTATTGCGCATAGATCTTCGTGATCCCTGACAAACACAAATTATTGACTCTGTACTAGTATATTTTAATGTTTATTCGTGCTTGCCCTCAATTTGTCGGTTTTATAAGAAAACTGTGATAATATTTCTAAATAAATGTGTGAACTTATAAATTGACGTGTTTATTTACCACTCTATTTGACAAATGCATCGTCTTACCGTCATATGAAGTAAACAATTCGAGGATTTTGCGTCGACCGATGGAGAAGTTAAATTCTTGTTTATCCGACAAGACGTTTCGATGAGTCTGGCTGGTCTTACACCACTCATAATTAATAATTAATCTCAAACCAGTTACGAGTCACAGAGAAATATGATTAAACGTTTGATGTGTGATATTTCCAAAGATGATTTTAAGGTTACAATATTTTGTCAGTCAAGTTGCTTGTTGATGCCTTATCTACACACCGGTAATCCATCATTTTGACACTACGTTGTCATAGGAATCCACCGAGTACAAGTCGCTAAATAATTACTTTCAAAGTCGAAGGTAGATTGCGTTCCGTTCGACAATCGGCAAAGCAGAATCACGAATAATAAAGATTTCTAGGTCATTTATCATCCATCGATAAAAATGGACATGGAACGAGTGGGAATTGAAAATTTTCTGGCAGGTGGAGCAAGCAGGGCAGGTAAGTACCATTGTTGGATTTTAATTAAATTCGGCGGACCTTTTTTTTCCTACAGTTTCTCCAATATTGAATATCGTACAGCTTCGAACCCGTGTACACAATGCGATTTTTGTTTTCTTTTTGAGCCCTCGAGCCGATGTCCAATTAAGTTCGTTCTGCGAATTCACCGATCTCATGTACACGAAAGAGACACAGGATGTACAAGCGCGGCAAACATATTAGCATAAGGACTAAGACCCAACCCATCTATAAGCAAATCGCCCAATCACAAGTGTCGCCATAGACTGCTGTGCTGACCCCTCGATTGTTTGATTTGGATACGAATGCATATATGCGTTATGCAAATGTTCGCGATGGGTTATTGTTCTCGGAATTCCATGCATCCGAGCTCCGCTGAATGCTCCCTACGGAGAATTCCCCAATTTGATTTCTACCAGATTGGGACAATTCTGCGATGCGTTCAGAAACGAAAAAGCAGTTAAATTTAGCATATATCGATTTCTTGGTTGACAGGTGATATTCCAAAAAAAAAATTCGTATAATCACTAAATGAAGTCGGTAGACTGGAAAGCCCGAAAAAAATTAAAAAAAAAAAACACTAGCTAAAAATCAAAAAATCGAAAAATCGAAAAATCTTTAGAGATAAAAAATAGTTGATCGGTCTTCCTAATGAACGTGACTTGAGGGGGACCTGCGTTCAAGATATACACCTACGATAATACCGTGAGTTTGTCTACGGCGAGCTGTCTGGAAAATCTGCATTATTAATATTGATGGCTACGAGCCAAATCTCAACTTGGAAAACAATACCGGCTCCCCAAGAGATACACAAACTTCGGTGCTCTCGGCATAATGGTGCTCAGTCAATCAAACCAGTCTGTTCGAGGAGTATATTATATACATGACTGTATATATAAGCACAATACACCGAATGTATCCAAGCAGCACGAGGCGGAATTTCTCGGCGTATACACACTGGAGCATGCATCCGCGTCAACCACTTTAACGAAGCGTATTATCGTAAGATGCATCGGAACACCCGCATATAAATTTTAATGAGGTTGTATCGTAAGTCGTATATATTTGAGCCTTTAATTCGGGAAAGGGATGAGACGGTTTTCCTTACCGAGTCGTTGCCCCGTTGGATCAACGCCCTTCCCCCTTGGGCTTCCCTTCCGGCACCCCCATTCCGCCATAAGTACCTCAACTACGTGTTATTCCAAGTTTTCACCTTAGCGAGTGAGCGAGTGCACCTTCATTAAAACTGACTCGCGTTTCTGTTCCGTTAAATGAGCGACGATCATTAGATTTAATGGTTCCTTTCAATCAACGAGATGTAATCAAATTTTAACACGATTGCACACAAAAGTGCTAACGTCACAGTAATTTATAACATTTATCTGGAATATCGTATGGCTGTGGAAAAAATCGAATGAAATAATATCGGCAAAAATTCGCCACCGTTTTTTCGACTTTTCAGAATTTCGTTGAATTTTCAAATTACGGCTTTTAATATTTTAAAAAAAAATCTAACGAAGAAATGCATAAAAAATGGGGATGAAAAATGGAAAGTACGCGTTGGTACGGAATGTCCCTTATGTATATTTGCGAAAATTAAAGTTGGGGGCAAAAATGGTAGCGCAAGCCAAGAATGATAAATCCTTTAGTTGGGGAAACTCGGTTGCATCTCGTGTCCAACAAGCGCAAATACAGCTACTTAATCACAAAGATTAGGAATCATCGCCGAAGGCATGCAACATAATTAATGCGTGTTTGCGAGGCATGAACGCGTTTTCGTGGTCGTGTTCACAACGCTCAACTTATGCAATAATTCATTCTCACCTCATTCCAAGTTGCGCATGAATAAACGCCCGCCGGTGGTTTTGACTCGACTGTAGCGTTAACCGAGCCTCGAATTATTTCGTACGTACGTTGCTTCGTGCCTTCGTACGTCAACCTACACTCGTGTTTACAACACAAGAGGATACGACTCTGACGCGGTACGAGGATAACGAGAAATCCGCGATCGTAGCGATGTTTACCGAACCGAGACCACCCTCATCTCGTTCTACCTGAGCGTGTACTCCTACCCTCCACCGTTCCAATTCTTTTTCCGTGTTTATTCGAGCGCACTTGCATATACATATACAGCCACCCTGTAGTTCCGCGTAATTTCACGCGGTTTATTTCCCTCCAGATATCGAAAGGTTACATAAGACCGCCGTTGCTTTTTACTATACTTACCTTTGCAGTCGATGAAAAAAAAAAAAAAAAAAAAAAAATGCAAAGTAGAACCTTGAACATTGCTCCCCCATTAAATTTTGCTTTTTACAGAGCAACCTCTACGAGGAAGTATTGTCATTGATTTTGGAAGCTTTGCAAAGGGCAAAATTTAATGAGGAAGCAATGTGCAAGGTTCTACTTTTTATCATTTTTATCAGCTTCTTTCTTTCTCAAGTATTGCGGAGGTTATATGAAAAAAAAAAAATGTAATAACTACACTCGAAGATCTATAGATGTATGTGGAAACTATTATCTTCAAAAAGCACCTCGAGGAACGACGCGATTAGATTTTTTTATTTTTATTTTTTTCGTTTGCCTGAAATTGGAAAAACAAGTGGAAGAGCCACCACGTGGAGCACCTAACTCGCAGACGTTGTCGGGAAGGCGGCGAACGGAAAAACATATACGCCACGATGCAGAAACAAATGTAGCTGAATATGGGGAAGGAAAGGAAACGGCGGCGGGGAGGAAAGTAAATCCTCCCTCGGCGGTAGACATTGAATTACGGCTTTGGCGGAGGACGAAGAAACGAGAAAGAAGAAGCGGTCATTGTAGTAGCTAGCGGTGGTGGTATCACCAGAAATGTGCAGAACCAGAAGTAAGGAAAAGAAGAAAATGGAGAGGGACACTCGCTCAGCAAAGCACGAACATGTACTCAAGTAAAGCGGAGGTACTCTCCCGTAAATGAATGCGGGTTTCGTCTGTATGCACCCAACTATATATGGGCCAGCCCATTTCACTTGAACCGCTCTGTTGACATCATTCTCTCTGATTTGAAAAAAAAAAAAACAAAAGTTTCAACGTTTAAGCGAAAAGTCTCTCCAAATGCCAGCATTATTTTGACAATTGCTAAATCAGTAGTGCGATAAAGCCCTTGAAGAAAAATCGTCTTTGCACTGGGGTATAACGAAGCAAAAAAAAAAAAATCTTACCGAGGGCAATCCGAAGAGCAGTTTGTTCTGACTCACGCTGAGGGAGAAAATAATTGGCTATTGTCAGAGAAATTCAATGCTCCCGTTCTCCAGGTATAGATTTCATGAAAATCCGTTCCATCGACTGGGGAAATAAAAGCAATTCCAGTTAACAGTGTATCATTACTACTATGTTTATGAGTGACCAAGTAATCCCAGTTAATGCGGACAGGTACGTGAAAAGACGAATTCTCCACTGACTAATCGAGGATTTGCCAGGTCGTTGGTTGTTGGTCGATGACTCAAATATAGATTGAATACAGGGTGGAGCCAAGAGGGACTACTAGTGCGGCTAGGGACTGATATGGTACGGCTGCTTTTAGGTCCTGACCATATTGCCCAGATTTCCACTCGGATGCAGGTATATATTTTCCTTCCCATCGGAACCCGGAGTGTATAAAGGTGTACCGAGGCTCAGCGCTACACCCTAGGGGACCTTCGATAGTCCGGAGAAGCTATATAAATACCCCAATACGCTATTCCGAAAATGAAAATACTAAGAAGCCATAAAAATGCAAACGAACCGAACAGATTGCAAAATTTCCGCAAAAGAAAAAAATTACTCGACCCAGAAAAAAAAATATTTGCGTACGCGAATGATTTCCTGGTTTCCAGGAAACGATATTTTCCCGCGCAAGTAACACAAGTAGCAGCGCGAATAAACGAACGAGAAAGGGGTCGATGGGCATATTGAGAAAGGATGAGAGAAGGATGATGTTGAAAGTGGCGAAGCGTTTTATGACGGCGGCAGACTCGTAAACGCGTCTGTTGCTCCATAACGAGAGCGATGTGGGAAAACGGACGAGGAAGGAGACTGTATACGGGGACGAATGGGATGAGTCAAACGTATTTCTCGTATAGCGTGTATATCATTTGAAGCTACTCGCAAATCTACAATTCGAGAAAATGTACACCGGAAGGAAGAGGGACAGTTCACTGCATTCCAATGGAACACGATCACGAAACATTCCGCACCGTATTATATACCATGAAATTCTGCTACTGGTTATAACAATGGTATAACATACGAACACGACGACGCACAGTTTGTTCCGTTATAACTTCCGTAATTATGAAACAGATGTACATTCCGAGAGAGAGAGAGAGAGAGAGAGAGAAAGAGAGGGACGAAGAGAAGCGGACTTTCGAAATATAATAACGTGCAACAATAAGGGATCACAATGTGCGGTTATATATAAATCTATATCGTCCTCTCTATCACGACCACTTCAAGTATCCTGCATATGAATTACTGAAATCCCCGCTGTGCGACAACTCATCGAAAACTTTCGCTGGAAATTAGCCCCTGGATTATATGCACCTTTCAAAACCGACGGAACCTTTGAATTTCGATGTTCCGTCGTGATGACTCATACCTGCGCGAATATCCGGTTAATTTGGATTAGTCGGTATATTCGGATAGTTTGAATAACCGGATAATCTCGTGTTACCCGGAAAGCCCTCGACAACAGTGGATAAATAAAATATCGATGCTCCAGGATTTTCAACACCCCCTAAAAGAAGTAATATTTCGCTAAAATAATAATTCACACCGTGACCCTGATAAATTTTCAAAAGCTTCGCAGTGTCGTTTTACATCGATTGCTCCATCGAGCTCAATTTTTCCGATCAGTCTGTGATTTATATGAAACCGAAATGCATTCATTGTTCTGGCAGTTACGGGATATAATACATCGTGGGAAATGCGAATAGGGCGATGGGAGCGATTCAGTGATTGGCTCTTCAAGGGAACAACAATTTGTGTGCGTGTAATCGCAATTCTTGCTTCTCCTTTTACGTCGAACCCATTTCGAAGTCCAATCACTGTAGGATTGCCAATAAATAGGAGAGGAGAAGTTTGCCAGTTGGAGAATTGAGTTGCCGCGGCATCTAAATGGAAACAATATCAACGTGTCATAAGTCATACGTGCATACATTTCAACGTTTCAATTCCCCTCTGGTGGATATTCACAATTTCCATTACTGCTGCGAGAGCGCAGAAAAGAACGTGCAATTTATTATCGTTACCTTTGAATCCGACAAACAAATCTGATTCATTTTTCTCGGGAGTTCTCGTCTCCGGTGAATTCCCCGGATGTTTCTTTATTACGACGTTCCAACGTTCGCGCATCTCGATATGTGTCATCGATACATTTACACTGACCTATTTATCGAAGGCACGATAAGGTGGAATGCGATTGATAAAATTTTCAGACAAAGTAAGAAAATGCCGGAGAGTCGGTGGACCGAGTTCTTTAAAATTCTACAGACGAAATACCTGATTCATGTTTCAAGTAGTTTTTACGAGGCCCAACAGAGAGAGAAAGAGAGAGAGAGAGAGAGAGAGGGGAGACCGGTACCAGAGCCTGCAGTGAGTACATACTTTCGATGCATTGCGTCGAAGACCCGATTCGACCATTTCGCAATTTCGTACCGACTCCTTTATGAATTATTTAATACCAAGCCCACAGCGAGCATCGTTCTCTCATTTATGATTCTTTCAGGCTCTGCCCGATCGATTCTCTTCGAATCCAACCATTTACACATCGGTGTATCGTCGATATCGTATCAGGATACGATGTATTGACAATCTACTGTCGATACCTATTTAGAATAGCATTTATAATAATCTCGGTGTCCTAAATATATCCCCGCGATATTCAGCATCTGAGAATCCAGATGGGAAATCATTTACCACCCGAAAAGCGCGAAGAATTTTATTGGAAACCGTAATCTTTGAAAAATAGCACTTTCTCCAACTGGTCCCCAATACAGGGTGCATGGTTTCGAAGTTTCGTGTCCGGACATTGATTTGCC
This sequence comes from Clistopyga incitator, assembly GCA_947507545.1. Taxonomy (NCBI): domain Eukaryota; kingdom Metazoa; phylum Arthropoda; class Insecta; order Hymenoptera; family Ichneumonidae; genus Clistopyga; species Clistopyga incitator. The sequence continues at coordinate 9,179,214 of OX382186.1, forward strand.
TGCTCCAGGCGCAGAATGGTAGAACCGGGAACCCTTGCAACCCTCGCTATCGCGGTTCGTGGTTACATGCCCGCTCTCTGTCGCCCCCAAACCGATATAACCACAGCTCGTACCTAAATTCCCATGCGGCATTGGGAGAATCGATCGATTCTGGTATGCCAGGGGGGCGGCGAGGGGGGTCCTTAGTCTCTGTGGACGTAAAAGGAGATATGGCATGTCCCGTACCCGACGCCGAACTCACGCTGAGTGGGATAATCACAACCACTGATTTACCAGAAAGCAACTCCCTCCCTTTTATTCTATACAAATAAATGTGTCTTGTGTATACATAGATCCATCTAATTTATTGGCTATTCAGTTATTAAGAATCTTCATTAAGGGAACCACGTACCCTAAATAAAGTAATTACGAAAAATCTCCAGTGTCAGTACATTGACCATATTATTCTACAATTTTATGAAGACCCAAGGGGACCAAAAGAGTGTGCCATAAAAAGTGAATTTTTTTTTTGCAAATTAAAAAAACTGCACGGTGATAAAAAATGTAACATCTACTCCGATAAAGACGTTTTATTAAATTTGGGGGGGCTAAAGTTTTGCGAAACTATTGTGCTATCAGGAGATAAATGAGTTTGGACAGGAGTGATATACCGAAGATTTCCACAGTGCTGCTATCATCTTACCGCTATTACAACTACGTTATGGGGTGCTTTTCATATGCCTGTGGACACAAGATCCACACAGGGTAACGAGAGAGCTTACGCTCAGATGAAGGTGGCTGTTGTCGACGTCGTTGTTGGTCGGCGAGCGAGAGGAAATTACCCTGAGCGTGCGGGTGAGGTGCTCTACCTCGAGCGAGCTCTACCTTTGGAGTCTGAGCGTCAACGACTTGTGCGGAAAAGTTTATGCAGCAGCCCCAACAGCGTCAGGGTGTACCCTCGTACCTCGGGCTTGTCCGCAAGGATTTATAAAACGTGAGCTCACCCTGTTACCGTATATACACACACAATATGCATTCATTGCGCGTTTCTATATCATCCCAGGGTATATTAATATAACCGAGACTCTTCAGAGTGCACTGTGTGGCTTTGCTACCATCGCCCTTGGCGCACCTGTACGCACTGCACACATTACCTGCGGCTAACATGAGCAACCCTTCCAATTATAACGATCCATCAATTTTCCGATACACGATCGATATAACCCATGCAGAAATTTGATTTCCAAAGAAAATTAATCGTCACTGGTGTTTCCATCTTACAGTCGGATTTCAAAATATGGACAATGGAATTTTTGATTTCATATAATCCGGAAAGAAAGGAGATATTTAAAGGGGACGTCAAGGAAGGGTGTAAAAATGATAGTGTCTCGTCGATGAAATGCAAATCTTGATGCCAACCTGAGTTATTGACTCGTTAGACAAGAATGGATATCGATATCGATACCTGCTCGCTATGGGCGGGTGATAAATCACTTTTGCCATGGCGAGCGGAAATAAAAAGTAAAAGCGATATCATAAAGATGAGTAAACGGCAGTCTCTCGAGGGGAATGCGACATAGAAACTATAATGGGGTATAGATTTTAGCGTAAAGTATATACTTCAGTCCGGCATAACGGTAAAATCGGCTCTAGTATCACGCATTTACGAAGATGTATGCCATCGCAGCTTATGAGCTTCGTTGTTTCGCATAAAGTATGTTTATCTTGAAAGGCCGGATAAAGAGTAGCTATATGTATCAAAGGTTTTGGGGGGTGAGAATGCATCGCTGTTGTAGTGTACCGAACGGTGGTTATACGTTACATTGGAGTAAGGGTTCTTATGGTGAACCATTATTTTTCAAGTCTGAAAGAAATTCATTGAGAATTTTTCGAAAATAAATCGACGTGTCTGGGAGAAAAATTTTCGACTTTCCCAATATTAATAAAAAAAATGCTCTCTTTAAATATACGAGTGACATTAGCGCGGGGCATCCATTCAAGAGGATCGATTATCCTGAAAAAAAGTGAATAATAATTTTATACTATTAAATGTATAATTTGATAAAATAAAGCTTGCGAAATGTTCAGTCCATCGAATTATTTTTAGTACCTCGCATAATTTTTTTGGTTCAGTATTGGGCATTTTATTCACGTTCAGATTTTTGGTATTCAGTATGCACAAGAAGAACAACTAAATAAACTGAAAACATAACATGTAATCCTGTGCTTTATAGTGGGCAAATAAGAAGAAGAAGAAGGGAGAAGTTTGCGCCCTCAACGAAATACTGGTGAGATTAGTAGCTTTGGTCCACGTGCTGGGCTTGAACGCGAAAACTTGAGCTTTACGTGATAGCACTTCAAATGTATGAAATCCTTTGTGAGCTCAACGCATACCTTTTCTTTTTTCAAATCCTTCATAAATAATCTTTCGGAGCGCAGCATCTAAAAGTCTCGAGAAAGCGGCGATAGACCTGGATTATATGGGCGATAAAAGGCTAAGCTACGCAGAAGTGGAGAAAAACTAACCATAAACGGTCAACATTGGCAAAGATTTTATATAACCTCATTATATCGTTTTATAAATCCTCTTTTATAATGTGACGAGCCTTACAAAAAAAAAAAAAAAAAAAAAACGAATGCAAAATAGAGCTTTCTCATTTTTTCCGTGTATATTAAAAAATTACCTCTGTGCGGACCTTGCGATAAATTCGGTCAAGACAAAATATTTGACTCGTGATAATTTTGAATATTAATTTTTATAATTAATTCGCACGCCGTCACAATTCCACTGATTTAATTCGGCCAATGACCTCAGATTTTGCCTGCCATTATTCTGCCAGGCATCGAAAAAAAAAAAAATTCAAGCCTATTTTTCAGGGCCAACTTTTCGAAGAATTTGGCAGACGCCAGCGTTATTCACGTGCTTCGTACAAGAACGTAAACTTTGTATGCGGCTATAATTCTCAGACAGTGTATACCGAACCGCCGGGCCGGAGATTGGAAAGGGAAAAATAATCTAATTTAAGGTGACCCTCTCGAGGAGGTGAAGTTTTCGCAAGTGGCGCGACGGAGACTTGAAGAGGCGTCGAGGACTCGAGAGCCACCGCCACAGCTTCTCGACTATACTATCTCTCGTGTGCTCTCCTTTCCCGCTATCTCACTCCGACTTACCTTCGAAAGCACACGAATTCACGCGCCTATAGTGAGCCATCGTACCCTATCGTTATTGCTAACTCAAAAATATCGCAGGATTCCCGAAACGACTTGGCTTCTACCGGTGGAAGGTGCCTAAAAGAACGTTCGCCACAGCTACCACTTCGTACAGTACACACACACACACACACAAAATTCTGTATGTGCAAGCTGTGTCTCCCTGGGCTTTCTCACCTTCGCCACCCTAACAACCCCCATTAAACGTGTCTACTATCGGCCCCATGGCGAAAAGTACTCCCGGTACCACCCTACCACACTCTCGTCACGTCTATCGTCGTTACGTTAAGATAAGGAGTTGACGTCACTTACATTATTAACCGAACCTTAAGTGGGTCTGCCTCCATCGCTCTTGGCCCGTCGATGGGAAAATTGTCAAAGGAAAAGAGGCTCAAACAGATGCATCACTGAATTAACGATAATCAGGTTTTCACCGACGCTAGAATAAAATAGTTACTCGCTCAAAAATACGTAGAGTTTATATTTCGTGATATGAACTCGGTAATCGAATTAACATCGTCAATTAAATAATTCATCTACCAACCCCTGCCACAAGTTCAACGCTAGTTCCGGACTTTATAGAATTACAGATTAATTGGTAGAGGCGTTAAGTGACGAGGGAAAAAGCAAAAGGTTTGGTGACAATTGAATTTTCAAAGTGCCGAGTGATGAATAAATGAGCAACCGTGACTGCACGACTCACTGCGCTGAATTAAACTATGGATGACGAACTTTTTCCGCGATATCGTAGCTCGGGGTCACGATGTCTACAACCGGTGGAGAGTCTTTATCATGGTACACATTTTCAGTCTGCACGCCCACTAATACACTACGACTTTCGCTTGCGTATCTTGTGTACGTCCTTTCTGCTTTCTCACGACATTTTTTTTTTTTTTCTCCCTGTTACAGAATGGTACAACCAGTGCCTCCTACTTAGCTGAAGGCTTTGCTGTGTGGACTGAAGCTATTACGAAAAAAAAAAAAAAAAAAAAAAAAATGCGGTGGAACGGTGCTCGCGGTGACGGCGGACACTTCGGCCTTAGGGACTTCAAGCTCAGCGAAAAGAAAATTAGCCGGTGGCTTAGTTAGCTCATTCGTTAGTGTTTTCTTCAGCTACGAAGCACCCATGATTCTGTGAAAAAAGGTTGGCAATGGTTTTATATCGTGCAGCAAGCACTATCTCGAATACCACGGACGGAAAAAAAGGAAAGTACCAATAAAATAATAATCCGTGATTCGAGGGACGCAAGCCTCGAGTCCGTCGTCCATAAGGGTGCACCCTCGACACTTCCGGTTACCGGAGAACTTTTTATTTTCTTCGCCCTGACGCGGCGGTGTCTCGAAAGTTTTTTGTTTTTTTTTTTTTTTTATGTTGAAAACAAATGTTCCCCACCGGAAACGACATCTATATTCACTGATGTCAATATGCTGTTCGGATGCGGAAGATATTATCGAACGAGCCGATGGACGCGCGTCCGGCTTCAAACTTTCGCCGGCGAGCTTTCCTAATTAAACGACGAGGCCAGGTGCCGATTGGTCAAAGAGCGGTAAATAATATTTTTAATTATCCCGATGCAGTTCTAATAAGCACGAGCCTTCGGCTCCGTACATACCAACTAGTTCGGAGCTAAAACTTTAAATTGCTCGTCAGAGTGTTGGAATGCTGATGCGACGATTGAGTTTTAGTTTCCCCGGGTCTGTGAAATGTGTTTGCGAAAAATCTCTGTACCGAAAGTTATCCACGGACGAGGTTCGGAAAAAAAAAAAAAAAATTATGTTTTCGTGTTATACGCTCATTTTGAAATATGTTCAAACGAATATATATTTCGAAGGATCATTTACCGTGGATACTACGTGAAGAGTCATCGAAAAAGGACACGTCGTCGAAAAAAGGGAATTTGGAAAAAATGTCCTCAACACTTGCACCTAATTTTGGAAAAAAATTTAAACTGGTATTACGGACGATGTTTAGGCCGAACATGCTGAATTTAAGTTTTACAGTTTCACCCTCTCTATCAAGCTTCTCTCGTGTGCGCTGACGATAAAATATCTATGTTGCATATAGCGATCGTACCATATATATATACGTTCATATACCGGATAAAGAGAGAGAGAGAGAGAGAGAAAGAGAGAGGGGATGAAAAAAATTGCGATGTAACAAATTCCGGGTGGGCCACGCGAGCGAGTTTCACTCGGCGAACTCGGCCTCGACGAACTTGGGAAGCCCCGCGTTCACCGTAGAGGAAACTGCTTCGTTTGCTCTTCGTGCTGACGGCAGCGTTGTTAACGGTACGGAAAGGAGTAATATGTCTCTCGGTTACCTCCCGATCCCCGAGCCCTCTTCCTGCACCCTCTTCTTCCACCTCGTTCGTCTTCGATTCGTGCTGCGAGTTTAAACCTTGCATTCAACAGCAAGAGCAGCAGAAACGGTCCAAGTATTATTCAAAAATTGCTGAAGCTGACTGCACATACATGCCTAATCATCAATACCCGCAAGCTCATTCGTTAGCTTTTGTGAAAATAAAATCACTCATCCCAAATTGTCAAAATTTCACTAAGGTCAAGGCCGACGTAATTTACGTAATTACATTGATATTATAATTGCGAATATATTAATTTTTCTTCCACACGGAAAATTGGGAAACCAGAGTGAAACATATTGTTGGAACATGACGACGGTGATATCCACCTTGAAATAACAGGATGTACCGAACGCGAGGAGTAAAATGAGCTGCCTCGTAAAACCGAGTTCATCATAGCTTATTACGTGTTCCAGATGGTGTTCCCAGTGATTCATGCCACTAGCTCATCGTTTCGCCTCAACGTCTTAAGGAAAAATTTATAAATCCCACAGCGGCGTCCGCAAATTATACAGCGTCACGTATGCGGGTGTGTCAAAATTGCGTGAATAAATAGTCGATCTCCTTATACAAGCTCGAGGCGAAAAAATATAAAAAAATACTATTTATAGCGACGTCTATACATATAGACGTTGGTGGTTGCCTTTAATGTCTTATTCACGCAGAGAGAGAGCAAGGGAGAAACATTTTCCCAGAGGCTGTGTGCCAGAAACTATAGTTTCCCAAAGGGTAAACAATTTACGTGCCTCTGTATCCATAGTCATAATTTTTTCTCAAGTGTTATCAGCTTATTACGTGTACACGTGTGACGCAATAACGCAACTGGGTTTAGCTACATTCATTGATATTAAACCCTGTATTAAAATAATTTGAAAAAGGAAATCGGATTCAGAAAAATCATATGTCTCACCTGTGACATATGACCGTGGCCTGTTCGAAATAATTTAAAAAAAATAATATACATATATATATAAAACTAGTTACCGGAGATGGTGTTTTCCAATGAAACGCTCGGTTTCCGTAGGGATGAGCCGACAAGCGTGGCCGCTATTCCTCAGAAATCCTACGGGAGAATTCTCCGGTGGCTGCGCGTGGAACAGAGCGCGCCCGTGCTGTAATATGCAAATAGCTGCAGTTGTCCCCAAATGAATTCGTTTATCCAGGACGTAGATCCATCCACCGGGAGAGCAACTCCTTTCCATTATAAGATAGGAATCTTTGATGTCGGAATGAGGTGGTGATAACGCAAGGAGTAAGATGAATGAAGAGCGATAACGTCACTCCCGCTGGCTCTCCTGATCTTCCGACACGTAGTCATGCTGCTCATGTGAATTACTTTAGCATCGCTACCTAAGCTGAAAATAATATGGCAATAATAATAATACCCAGCCAGTTTAATCCAACTTGCCAATTATTCCACCATCGACCACGGAAAACTCATGTAACGGACCAACAACGACAGAGCGAGTCTATGTAATATGGAAGTCGGATCATTGTGTAATAACCTGCCCCAGCGATTAGCTTATAATAAGCTACACTTGCATGCTTAAGGTATACCTAACCTCCCCTCATCACAATATCCGGTCTCTGGCATGATGGGCTATATCTACAACCGTTTCCTCCAAAGTGTAACCTCCACTGCTTTGCATCGAGTTTGGTTGCTCCTACCCTTAGTACGGGGTTCCCTCGATCAGCCGTAAGCCACGAGCGTGCTAATGAGCTTTAGCGCGTCCAGGCGAGCAAGCGCGAATGCGCTCCGAGCTATATGCTGCTGTAACGGGCTACTCTTACCACCGACTCGCTATATTGCTCCGCTACTTCTATTATCTGCGTTTCCAAAGAGCACGTACGTTTCAAATTGTCCACACGCGTTGTCCCCTCGTGGTTTGTTATATGTATATGGGTGAAACATACTACGGCGAATTTCACGATCAAATATCGTGAACATAGCGTCGAAATGTCCTTGCGTCCAAATATCCTGGTGCGAAAATACCAGTTTCCCATTAAAATTACTTATTTAGTGGATGGAAGTTTGCTGATGACAGCATAGCGGAAGTAGACATCCGTGGGATGGGCTTGAATGTGTACGGGATTTTGGTGTAACGTCTGCCAAACGACTGCACTTTTATAGCGCCTTCAGAAGGCGGACCGAGAAACTACAGTGGCATTTTATATTGGGAAAATCCAATCAGTACTTGGATACCACGAACGAGTATACCATAGACAATCGCATCACGGGAACAGCGCTTGTGCAGTTTTCATTCTCCCTCTCCAGCCCCAAATGGCTGTTGCCCTCGCCCCGGAAGCCATGTATCTCGCTTCGTTTTCAATTACCGCCCTTCCATTTCACGCAGCGAACGATCTACCGACAAGTTGCCAGTCGATAAATAGTCCGCATCTTCTGATCCTCACATTCCACGGTGTTTGCACGGTTCATCCCATTGCTGTCCAGCGGACTCATTGCGCCTCTGAATCCAGCTCTCTTATTAAGGAAGTCCCGTTGAAACTGCACGTCTGAACTTTTGAGCTAGTTGCAAAGTTGTCCTGGATAAATCCGCCCGCAAGTCCCAGTTTCAGGCTCGATCTTGATCCAGATTGAGTCGCGTTTCACCAAATGAGTTATCCAACTTGGAATCTTAATAGATCCCGGTGCGATATCCGGTTCCACGTTGAGTGACAGTTTATCAGCGATCAGGGTTTGCCATGGTTGCCCTAAAAGGGACGTACTACTTAGAATCAGAATGGATTCCGGATACGATTTTATTCCGCACGGTATTGCGTCAATTCGAACAAAAGGTTACGAAGGTTTAAGAAAATTATGAATGCTCTGAAATGAAAATTCTGCGGGGACGAAAAAAAAAAATAAAATAAAAAAAAAAAAGAGAAAATATAAATATGGTATCATGGGCGGAGTAATGCAAGCAAAGCTTGTGTCGCGGTACTTCATCGAGAATATCTGTGTATCGGTACAAAAAGGTTCCGATCGTAACGGCAAATAGAGCTGAAAAGTTCGCAGAGATCGCAAAGTCAATCTCAGCTTTTCCCCGTTTTCCTCTTTGGCTCAGAGTAAAAAAAAAACGAATGGACAACTGCAGCCAGCCAGGTGTAGAAATAGGGTCGAGGAGAAACCTTATAAGTGCCTGTGGGTTTAGCGATACTGGATGCTTGCTCATGCGCTTTTCCCAGAAATCATGAGCCCGGATAGAAAATTCTCCAAGGCATGGCAAATGTCCGTTTGATATCGCCCTTTCAAAATACAAAATAAAATAAAATTTTTCTTGCCAATCAAAATTCTTCGTTGTACAATTTCTATGATTAAAAAAAAATGAAGAAAAAAAATCTGTCAAAAATCCACGGGGCATTCTATTCAATGCGAGGTTCGACCGATGGTCAACTTGGCGTGGGATGGCCCATATTTTTACCATCGAACAGTCACTACACAGCCTTCCCGTCCGACTGATTTCACCCTCGCTTCCATCGCAATGCAATTCTGAAGCTCTCGAAATTCCGTAACCGTAGTATTTGTACCTCACTCCGAGTGGAACGCACTCTCGGCTACAGACAATTTAACCTTCTCGCTGAGGGTGAATTCACTGGAAGGAATGAGAAGGAGGTGTAAGAGGCTCTGCGTGTCTATTCACATCTACCGCGGGGGTGGAGGATGGGGACGGGGCGGGAGGGGGTGGGGGGAGAATCTCTGATGTTCTCCCAGCTTCCGGAGTTACTCGAATTCGAAGCAACGTCCGAGCTGTACACTGTGGCATCCACGGTACTGGTTTGTGTATGGAGTACCGTTGAAAATCAGGTATAGCGCGGATACCTCTGAAGATGCAATGGCAATTGCTGTGGTAAGTTGGCACGCAGCCAGTTGAACCCAGCATATCGTGAACCGAAGCTGTTTTCGCCCAGAGATCATCGGAAGACTACTCGTCATCATCGCGTGGATAGGTCGTCATAAAAAAGCGAGTTTTGTGCTCTCTGCAATGACTACCTGTTAATTAACGTTAATTAACCATTGTCAGCGTATTCCAGAGAAAATGACGTAGAAGAAGGCTTTCGCAATTTTGCAAAAATTCTGGACCAGCGATTTTGGCGATACCAACGCAACACGGTAAAATTCGAGTGGATGTGATTGAGTTGATGGGATTGGAAAAAAAACACGAATCTCGCGTAGTTTGCAACTGTACCTTTGAATTATTGCTAATCTTTCGGTACAACTGTAATCCTGAAACAATTGAACGCAGTGGATAACTGTTGTTAACAATTTCGGGGAAAAAAATCGTTTTTTTTTTTTTTTGTTTTTTGTTTTGTTTTCGGGCATAGCGATCAAGCGAACGATTGATGGCCGGTCTCGTGCTTCTCTCGCGCTGCGTGAAACCCATGTGCGGTTTTTATTTATTCCTTTATTTTGTTTAATTTTCGATCGTAACAACGGGGATAGAGGTTGGAGAGCAAGTGGAGTGGAATGGAGTAGACTGAGTGGTGGGCAATATGTAGTTGGTGAAAAAGCAAGGTCGTTGAATGGTTTATGTCCGCGACGGGTAGTTAAAACGATTCGGTAGTTAAATCGCGAGCACGACTACCCGAATCTGTGTATATGCTGCACCTGCGGCGGCCTCACTCTCCTATACAATATACATAGCGACAACAGATAGAAGTGCGTAAAAAAATTTACTTTGACCCATGTATGTACGTGCTTTGGTTTTTTTTTATTTATTTAGCTGCACGCAAATACACACGAAGTAAGCACGTACCGGCTCTATACACAAACGGGTTTACTTAGGTCTTGCCTAACTGCACTGTTGGCTTTGTCTAATTGTTTCAAAACAATTAAGGCTCTGACTGAGAGTCATCATGCTGACACACCGGCTGTTCTAAGATCGACGAAGTGAATTCGGGCAGAATTCCCCAGTAAGTACATATTGTTGTCAATGGTTTATCGATGGTATACAAAAATTTTATTTGCCTCTGCGCAGAAGATCTTTTTTTGTTCATGTGAAAAAAAAAAAAAAAATGTTTCTCGACGCTGTCGTGCATGAAAAAGAGGCCCTTCGAGAAGACCCTCGCCGAACACTTCAGAGTGGATTTGACTTCGGGATTGAGGTGCTTAGAATCTATAGTGAGATCCATGGTAGTGGTGGCATGAGGGCGGTCGGTAATCGTCGATGGAAGAGAAGCGGAGTATAATCATCCACTTGATTGCAATCAGCACAGTTGGGCGAGCGCCAGTCTACACGATAACTACAAGATAATTATAGGCCTGTTCGATTAACTAAACCGTACGTTAGCTACACGAGGAGGAAGGACCTGGCATTGCTGGATTCCTGGAACAGGATAGACATCAGCAGGATCAGGTGTACCGGTAACGATCACCTAAGCAAAGTTTGATGTTTCCAGTTCTTCCTCGTGCTCGACAAGACACGACGTATGTACTTGCAACACCATTTTGTGGTCTTTAGTCCGGATTCTCATGGGAATCTCTTCTCCCAAAGAGTAACTTTCCTCACTGGACAAAACGGCGTGAAGTCGTGAGAAGATTCTCCGGAATGAAATTTCCTTTTCATCGAAACACCATCGGTGCTGATAACATGAAACCAATCGAGAACAAGTTCTCGTGCAATTCCCGTTCGGATATCGAGTATTTTAAATTGCTGTGAGCCCTGATGGAACTGTCTATCTGTATTGTATACCGTGTACTGGATATTTGTTGTATAGTGCGGAACAGCCACAGGAGGACGAAATGGGTGAGCAGTCTGCCCCCGGAGCCGTTGATTTACAGACGTCCCCCAAACGGATCGTTAACACCGAATGGGAATCAGCAAAGTGCTCAACGATAACAACATCGCGTTGTTGCCTGGCTGGTTGGTTTGCCGACCGGACGATTCAGTTCGACGTGATGAAAGTACGGGACACAGCAGCGATGTGCCCCTGCATCCCTGTGGCTGCCATTGCCGAAGCCGCTGCTGCCGCGCGACTCGCAAAATCTGGGTATTACGAACACCCCAGCCAATTAACCAATTGGATCGATTTCACGCCAGTGGTGTGGAGTATCGTTGGCTGGACAGCATGGAACGTATCTGCGTAGGCTTTCCATGCACTCCGGCCGATGGTCATGCGTGCCCAAAACTTTTCAACAGTAGTTACCACCACCCAAAATCGAAACTGTGCACTTTGGGCAGCTCCTATGGCCATTTTCAGTGAAAACGTTTCCAGAATCAGATTATGAACGTGACAAGACAAATTATAAAGTGGACATTGACAATCTGACTACTTTTCTGGCATTTCGAGAGTTTGTTGAATGCGGTGAGTGAGTGAGTGAATTTTTTGTTTCACTCACACCCTGCTTTGATTATGTCCTGATAGTAATGATAAGACGTTTTAAAATCATCCAATTTTTGTTCTCGCATTTGAGAGCTAATCCGTGACGAGCGCTATCAGCAATCATAAATTATAACTGTTCATAGACAAGCGACAAACAAACCGGTGCATGATCCTAATCATCGGTTACTGGAATACAAACATGCGTGATACAAAATTATACAAACTATGAATGCGGCAGGGTGCAAACTACGGATGATGAGCTTCGGGCCACGTTACTTAACCCATTCTGGTTGTGTATTGAGTTGAGGATTTACACAAGGCGACACAGTGAAACGGTGTTACGACCTGGATCATTTATAGAATAATATATATGTGTATATAGATATGCGGTATTTCGCGGCAGAGTTATATATCTAGATGGCGGAGAATTCTGTTGACGGAGTAGGACATAATCGTAGTGCCGCGATTGCGCGCACGTTTAATTCTCGATATAACATGACACGCGTAGAATGTTATAGAGCTGCTGAGGGGCACACCAGCAGGTCCTCCAGCACGCACAAATTATTCTAATCGCCGTTCACCACCCGGCCCGGCTCCACGTCCAACGGCCAGGGATAAATCAATCTCGGGATAAATCCACCACTCGACGGGTCCACCAATCTGGAACAATAAAGGCAGCCCACAGGCACTTGCACCCACATGCATATCCACCAATACCACATGCCAACAATTAATTAGAACATAATTAAAGGCCGCGGGTCGAAGTTCTCGCCGGTTAACAAAGTGACACACGGGTCTTCCGATCGCCAATCTCGCCCTACTAATTTTCATCCCCAGTATCCACAATTGGGTGGGCACGTTACCTACCCCTGCACAAATACCCTGAAGAGATTGGGTGATCTCAGGATTTCCGATCGATTGGTCATCCAATTTGCTTAGAGAAAAATTGGTTCAAAAAAAAAAAAAAGTTCATCGGTTTGGAAAAAGAAAGATGCCATTTTTTTTTCAATCTTGTTGAAAGCCATTAAAAGCTCGCCGGAATTGAAGTGACGAGTTAATGAAAAGAGACAATCAGTGGACTGTAACTTGGTAAGAAATTCCGGATGGGCATGCTTATCTCCAGAGCGTGCCGCACCACAGTTTCACAAAGCGCCGTAACAATAGCGTCACCGGCAAATTGTAATTCATCCAGCGGACTTTATTCACACTACTTCGAGACTTGGAGCGAACTTAAATTAAAATATCCGTGTCACATTGCTGGCAGTTGAGCCGGTTTCTCGCGCCGGGTTTTTCCAAGATTCATGGAAATATTGTTGGTCCCCAGCATCAGCAACAAAAACAGACACAAAAGAAGCCTCCCCGAGCACCAACTGTTCATTCCGCATGCCCTGGGATTTATAAAAACTAGACGGACCAGGTCGACGTGTTGAATTCAGAAGGAAGAAACGTTTACTCGTCGTCCAAAGTTCACGCATATAGTAGCCACGTTTTCCTGAAGGGTCAACTGACTTAATTCTCCAAAATTATAAACCTTGAAAAAAAATTGTTATAATTATTTCAGAGATAGTGAAATTTAATTAAGTCTCGAAATAACTTGACTCGAATTTCGACATAAATTCAAACAACTGAGGAAACAATTTTTTTTTAATATCGTAAATAGCGTAATCTGTTCTAGTAAATTTATTTGTGTTTTGTGACGTGATTACTAACGGTCCCTTGTAGTCCCTTAATTGGCACGAAGTTGCAAGACAAAGCAGTGAACCAATGCCTGCTAAATTGTACTGGCTCGCTGCAATGCTGCTCAATGTGCGCATATCGACTGGGTCTAGTTATCTCTCAAGTACTGGTTGGGTAATAACGGTTTGTACGCCAGTCCCCATGCCATATAGGGCATGACATGGCGATAGGTAGTATGCAAACTGGAAGTTGGATCGAACACGCTTAATTCGGGAGACAATACGTGGGGAGGATTTTACAATACGTCAAGCGAACGTAGTGAAACGTAGTCAACGTTTAAGTAACGACGATAAATTCGTCGTCATTACGATTTATCCACAGGTAATATATATAATATAAAGATGCTGATGTGACTATAAAATTGGTCCTGAAGACTGCACTAGGAAAAATGAAATTCTGATCATCCACACTCTTAGATATATATGATATATGGTAAGCAATTTAACGTCTTCTGAGTAAGATAACATAATTTTACACTACGTCGTAATAAAATTACGCACATACCGAAGTTCATGCGTACATTCCATGCGATTTAGTGCTGCGGCATCAGCTACTCGGAATGCGGAATGCAATTACTTTCCTAAAAGCTTTTATCCAATTTGGTTCACGTGTAACGTCATCCTACCACCAATTTAGAACTTGGTTGAATTGACCCCGGTCGCCCCGATCGATCGAGAGCTTCGGAGTGTTTCGAAATTCTATTACAATTTCCTCGATACGACGAGAAAATTTCATCCACTACTCATACGGATACAGCTACGGATGCACAGCGTGCAGCAAGTGTCAACAACAACAAAAAAAAAAAATCTCCGGTGCAATTTTATTTTTTAACGACACGTAAAATTTTTGTTTAAATGAATATGGCACAAAGGATATACAGACATTTTTTCTAAGCCACTTTTTTTTTGTCTGAATTTTTCGTAAACGAAATCCAAAAAAATAAAAAAATAAAAAAATAAAAAGAACGTTCAAACATATAAAATATCTCGATGTTCGTTTTTTATGTGCATTTTTATGTGCACATCAGCTGAAAAAGCACCGGTGAAGCTGACAAATCGTAGGAACCCTGAATTGTGGTATATCCACTATTTTTCTCATGACTCTCATCCATCTTACGCGGTTCCGATGTGTTTGACCATTTACTGGATTCTAGTGTCCGAGGATGAATGGCCGCACGAAATCCGACGCGAGCTTACGTTTGATTTGTCGATATCGAATTCGCCGCTGGAAAAACATTCCCGATGAGACGTGGCCAGTCCGTAGAGTAGCTAAAGTGCTGAATATGCTTACTGGCACATTGGGGTATTAACGGATGGCAGTGAAGAGGAAAGGTTATCAAAGAGGGAATCGAACAGAATGTTCCGAAGAAAAAAAAAAAAATGAAGAAGAAAGGAAAAACGCATCTGGACCGAGCGAGAGAAAAAGCAAAGGTACAGACGTGCGGTGGGTGGATTTCGATAGGACGGGTCTTAACCCATTGTAAGACCTCGAGTATAATGGAGGCCCATGTTTTTACGTCTCTTTCTGTTTCCCTATCTCTCACTTTTTCTCACTTTTCGTGAAATGGTGTAACAATGAAAGTTACACAAACTATTGTCTCAAATAGATGAAGTATTTTCTCCACTGTCTCTTGAAAACTCAAATTCGTTTTCCAAAAAAATTTTTTAAACAAATATACTGCAATTTTTGTTAAAGTACAAATAATATTTATTATTATTATTATTAAATTATATTGACTGAGTATTGAAAGTGGACCAAGTATCGGCATTACTTGAGGTAATTTACGTCGATAATGGTACGGAAATAGCGATAAAACATGAGATCGTGCAAAAAATAATCGCAGCTATAGATATACAGAGATAAAAAAATAATGCGAGGAATTAATACGACTGAAGCTCGCTCGCGAGCAATTCATGTGGGATTTCGAATCGCGGAGAGTATTTCATATCTCGAGAATTATCAGGTATACAGATATCCAACGTATTATGTAGAACATGTCGTAATAGCTTTAAAATCAGCTCGAGAGGTGTAACAGCGTTCGTCGAGCTCAATTTCGTATTCCGCTCTGATTTCCCTCGAGGATGATAAGCGATAAAGAATGCATCAGTCACGAACGCTAAGACTGCACCGTGCTATTGTTAATACTCGGGTGAATCTGTGCTATATTACGCAAGCATTATCCCGGTTTTAAGTGTACAGTGCAGTCTGCTCTATATTATAATACGTCGCAGTTTATAGAGATTGCGTGCACTGAGAGAGAGAAAAAAAAAAAAAAAAAAAAAACGCTGCATACAGCACCAACTCGTTCATTTGAAACATATGTACAATTGATTGGAGTACCATTTAGATAATCGAAATAATTGATTGTATGTTTCATTGAAAAATCCATTTGATTGAGGCAATTAAATATTAACCGTGCAAATTGTTTGCTTTTTAGGAATTTACTTTGCAGACTTTTTCTAAATAAATAAATAAAATAAATAAAATATGTGTACGTGTGGGTGCGTGTGTTTGTGGGTGGTTTTCCTAAGAAATCACAGAGACTCTGGTCGGCCAGCACATTTATTTGCCAGAAGAAAATGAAAAGACATTGACGATTCATGGCGCAGTGGAAATGGACGGTGGACCATGTTGGAAATCAGTGTTCAGTGGAGGATGTTCTCCGATGCCAACAACTACAAGCGTGACCCAGTGTGGGTCATGCGTGTACACATATCGACGTACGTGGACCAATGCCATAAGATATCTTGCCTGTCCGTAGAGTACCCACGGCTACAAATACCCCGTGAGTGTCAGTGCATGGCTCAATGCCTGACACTCGTAGAACTGTCGTCACGGTGACTGTGACACTTAAGATACGACACTGTTCCACCAGTTCAGTGCTACCAGACTGCAGTGTGCAATGCATCGAAGCCGGAGGGAAAGTCGTACCGACGAAGAGATACACGTTCCAAGAATCGGTCCTCCGCATTATTGCGATCCAATATACAACAATCTGCACGACCCTCGGTACATTTCAATTTTCCCTCGGTTCAACCTCTGACTTTTCAACACTGTTCTTACTGATGCCCTCGATTCCAATGCATCGAAGGGACATACCATAAAATGGAAAATCGGAGGGCAATGGATGGTCGAATAATCCAGGCGAAGAGGGTGAGGTCCGCCTTAAAGAGAGGCATCATCTCAGAGGCATACTTGATTCCAGCAGAGTCGAAATTCATCGGTTTATTATTTATTTATTTGATGGGGTGGACACCGAGCATAGAATTAGAGAAATTAACCCATATGTCATAATAATATGATTGCAAATTGGGTAACCCATTTGGAGGCACCATGGAGGAAGAAGAAAATAATTGGTTGGCCTAACCTAGTTGCAAAATACGCTGCGGGCGAAAAAATTAGCTAACAGACTGTACGATGAAACAAGTATTGTGATTTGTATAATGAGTTTTCCATAAATAATTGAGTGATACGCAATTAAGTGGAGGTATTTCATCCTCCGAGGTCCCGTGTAGTTGATTCGCCTGGAGAGAGGACAATTAATGAACACGGTCAAGTATAACTTTATAGCGTAGAAATATGACAATATGGAGAGCCATAAAAAAAAAGAACTGCGAAGAAACGGAAAGCGATAAAAATGAGAAGAGTAAGTGACGATGAAAAAGAGGATGACTGCGGGGAAATAAAGAAAATGGGGAATATATCAGCGCGGACAATACACGTGGCGTGGCAGTAAGCCAATAAAGTATACTTGAAAATCCGTTCGACGACGAATATATTTGACGATGTCCGCACGAATTGTGTCTACACGAGTGATCGTTGCTCTCGTTCTTTACTCCTCGTCGTTTCGTCTCCACTATTTTCATTGCACGAGCACGTTGTATTTTACGGTCGTTCTGTTCTCCAGTACGATCGAACCCGTTTCCGCTAGACCTACTGCCATACTAAAGCTCCGAGTCTGCTCTTTTGAAGACGAGCGAAAATTCTCGAGTGCATGGTGATATCCTTATCTTCGGCATTGAAGAATCGTACCGGAGGAGGGAGAAACCAGGCACCGGTCTCGCCCGAAAAGGAAATTGCCAAGGCAATACGAAAAATACAAAGCCTTCAGCATGAACTATCAATACTGTATACGCTTAGGGATGTAAGCTCGAATTCCAGGTCGATGTCCTCATCACCGTTTTTACAATTTTCAGTGTCCTTTACAGTGTTGATGAATTTTCATTTTTTCGCAGGCATCCCACCGCGTATATGTTCTCTTCATGGTGGTAAAATTTATGGGAACCGGTGATATCTTAACGCCAGCGGAGAACAATCAAGCCAGAAGACGAGCAGCGCGCAGATAGTGCACATAATACGAGTTCCAAGGTACCCACGACCATTACTCCCCAAAGGAAAAGCTCCAGCCTCATCTTTTGCCAATTGGCTCCACGTTCAACCAATAGCTTTCCTCCTCGCTCGCGTCCATGGTAGTACAGGGCTCAACTTCTATGGAAACGGTAATCGTTTGTGCTTGCTTGCTCGATCGTCTGGCTGTGCTCCTTGATCGAGAAAAAAAGGAGTCGGCAGGGTCGATTGATGAGGAGAGTCACGGTGCAGAGCAATGCACGGACCCGATGAACCGAATCGTTCGGTTCCGTCGATCAGCATCATACTCGGTTGGTCTCGTGATGAAGGGTCCGATACCGCAGCACACCACGACAACCAGCGGCCCAACCACCACCACCAGCGAATCCGAACGATGATGAATTGCACGCTCCGGGTGCTAACTTAACAGAAATTGCGACCCCGAAGAGCTCGACCTCTGGTAGCACGCGGTTTCCCGGTGAAAGTCTGTCGGTGTGACAGAGACCATGAGAAATGATAGTCTTTCGTGGGACTTTGGACCGGCGTTGGAAAAATTGGTACACAATGTCACGTGACTAACGGGTTGAGCCAATTATGACACATATACAAACCCGTTTGCGTGTATATCACTGGACGTTTCGATATGATGAAGAGAATCCACAAAAAATCATTCGATCGCGTTGATGTCGATACACGCAAAAGCGAGGGAGCATATACAAGTAAATTGAGTCGGATGATTACTATATTATTGGCATGTATGAATGGAAATATCGAGAAACAATGGGCACCCTCGATTCCGTGATTGTTCGGCCAATAGAGACTGCGAACAACGAGGCACAATGTTGCAATTAACGAAAGCACACGCGGGTATGGGGACTCGTTGCGATTTGTTGAGTTCAACGAACGCAGCTCTACGAACGCTTTTCCCCTCTGTTTCACGTAAACCATACGCAACTATGGAGTCCGAACAAATTCCCGGCTAGCGTTGAGCAAACATTCATTGATTGCTAATGGTGTGAGCAAATAAAATAGGATGAATATAAAGTACGTGCCAGGTACCAGCTAGCGAACGACATTTCGCTTTTCATCCTCTGTCGATGACGGATTGGCGGATTTCATCATAGTCGTTATTCATTATGTGCCTGGCTCAGTCCATCTGCATATTATATATCGATAACCAACACTAAGTAATGAATAAAATAAAATAAATAAAACAACGAGCATTGCGATTTTTTTTTTTTTTTTCAACATGACAAAATTGTCGGTAGGAGCCGCTCGTGTGAAGAACGGCTATGGAGATATCGCCCTGGTCGTCGGAGCTTAGCTGGTAGTTCGTCCCACGGGAAAGATGGAACAAGATAAGCTCACGACACCACCGGAGAAACTCCAACTGTGGTGCATACGCATTCACCCTCATTTTCTTTATGGCTACAAGAGCCGCAATTCTCTCATACCGAGTCGAGCTTATTTGTCGAACTTGTATCGAACTTGACGTGAGTTTTGCATTGTTGGAGAAAACGCAAAATCAGAGAAGCCGAAGAGAAGATCGTGATTTGATGCCTTCATCGATTTCCATCCGCGTACTATCCACGGAACTCAATTCCCGCGAGGCTTCCTCACCTACTTCACCACTTTCCACTCTGTATCGACAGCTCTATTGATCTGGGTATATTTCTAAAAATACCAACAATACGAATGACGTAATTCAAGAAGTCTTTCTGAGCTGAGGAAAAAAAAATCCACAGGCAGTGAAGGTAAAAATGCTAGCGATGGTTCGGTTTGTTTATTCCATCTCGTTAATGTCGTTTCTTCGGTAACCACTCGGCAAACAATCAGAAATGTATAGAGCGAGGAAAACGAGGTTCATTAGTGAATACCGGTAGTTTTTGCTGTCGCAGCAAATAGTGGAAGAGATTAAACGTACAACGCACACGGGTAATCATCTTATTTTACAGAGCATTACCTTTCGCACGGATATGCCTCTCCAGCTATTGTTGGCTCATTCACGATTTGAGCTCTTTAGCTCGGGAAATTTCATAATCGCCTCTAACTGTGCGGTGCCCGAAACCAAGCCGTTGTATACTTTATGACCGGAGGGTGCGAACGGAGCGAAGTATTTCCCACAATGTAGCGCAGTGACCTACTTGCGTCACGTGCACTCGATACGTTTTGCACGGAAGTTAAAAATGTGGCGAGCGACCGGTGAAACTACAAACGTGACCACACACCAGACCTCACAGCCCCTTCCGCCCTCCGAGCGCTTTCCCTTTACTCTTGTCACAAACAATTTTCTTTTTTTTTTCTCTACAAATGTTTTCTCGTTCAACGCAAATTGTATCCGCATCAAGCTCCAGGGTGATGATATTATAAATTATTTTGAAATAAATAACCATTTTTTTGCGTCGTACGGAATTTTTTTTTTTTTTCTGTCATGGGTTTCCTTGAAAGACATCTCAACATAGATAATCCAACCTGAAGACGAGTCTTAGCGGGGAATTAAAAGTAATCCAGACTCGAAGGGACCATCGTAATTCTGAACACATGAGAGCGAGTCCTCTTCAGGGTGTTTGACAATATCATCTTTTGAAGGAAAAAGAGACTGAGCTGCAATTAAGAAAAAATTCTTTTACACGTTTATTCGTTGGCGAATTGAAAAGTAAACTGTCTGGGGATTTAAAACAGAAAGATTGGTACCTGGAGAATAAGAGGTTCGTCAGTATTCTCGTCGGGTATAAACGGTCAACAAGAGCGGTCTGAAAATGTTTATTAAAATTCCTTAACGAGAACGGAGACCGCAGGTTAGCACATGCTCGGGTGTAAGTATTCATGGCTGAGGTTTTCCTTTGCTGAGGTTTGCTCAAGGCGACACTAACATTTGAATGCTGTGGGTGGTGAGAGCCTCGAGGCGAGCCTCAGCAAAATGAGCTTCCGCTGTGAATACAGGCGAGGTACGCCCCGAGCTTTTAGTCTTGCGCATGGAGGACAAAGTAGGCTCGGAGAGAGTGACGTCGTCGAGAAAAAGAAGCCACGAGGGCGTATTGAATTTTGTTGTTTTTAACCAGAGATGCATTTTTATTTAATTTTTCGATGAAAGGGAACGAAAGCCTCGAGAGATCTCAACGGACGTTTAAAAAAAACCGTCCGCGCACTTTGACGCGCTTAAGTTTTGGTTAAGGGACTCCGAAAACGCATCGTTAGTAAATGTCACCTTTTTTTCTTGTTCTTCTTCCCTTTTCCAAAGGCTGTGAACTGAAAAAAAAAGGTATTTCTAGTTGAGCCGTAAAAAATTCACTGCAACCATAATTTCTTGTTGTAAGGTGCTCATTTGATTGACCTTGAAAGATGTGATTTTGCAAATAGAGTTTCGGACGACTTGATAGTGAATAAGGTAGAGCTGCGAGGCTCACTCAAATTAATCCTACTATTCCATCTCAGTGTACCTTGTCCAACTGAATAATTTTCCATTTGGCGCTGTCACGGTGAACTCGAGAGGCTGCGGTGGGTCCGTTTCTCAGTGAGAGTGGGACAGAAGGCAGCTCTCGAGCCTCGTTCAGAACAAGTAATGAAATAATTTGGGTAACCCACGAGCAGAGAAGCAGCTATACAGCCGGTGTCGGCTCGTAAGCTTTGCGTAGTCTCTCTTTTCGGGTTCTCGGCAGGTCGTGATGAGGGTTTCGGGAGGCAACCAATTAGAAAGAGGAAGCAATGAGCTTTTGGTACGCTCTGCGTCACAGGGTAGCGTTGCACTCGCTAAATGTAACCAGTCTTCGCCCATATTTTTTACCCCTTCGCTTCAAATGTCTTCCCTTCGGCTTGTCGCTTTATCCGCCCGACTTTTTAGCAATTTCCGTGCAGTCGACTGTCATCATCATTCATTTAATAACGAGAAAAACGGGAAAACGAAAATAAAATGTACGAAACCGTTCAGTAATTATGTGGTCACAAATTGCTTAAATAAAAAAAAAAAAAGTGATACCAGTAATCTGTGTGAACAATAATTGTAATTTGTAGCATTGGGTATTTTTTGTTTCTCTTTTAATACCTGGCAAATATTTCTTTTAATACTATTGTTTATGCTTTGCTATGGGTGTTCATAGACTCTGTGTATACGGATGTTAAAGTGCGGAGGTAAGTGGTCTTTCTCGCGCTCTCGTTAGCCATCAATATGGGAGAGTGGTGCCCGGCGAGGGAGATAATTAAGGGTGCACCGGGGTTGAGCGATCGTTCGTGGAGACATTAAAATCGTTATACGTCTGCCCGCGCATAATATGGTTGACTGAGTTACGGGAAAGTGACTACCGCGCTAACGTCGAGGCCTTGCACCCTTAAACTGTACCGCACTTCCAAGTACCTTCCCAATCTTTCGTCCTGTTGGTATACACGTGACGGAGGTTGATGACGGGTTCTCAACTCTATCTTTATCTCCTGTTACGTCTCTCGTTATATTATAGTGTTACCAACTTTATGAGGGAACGTTGGATGACGTCGTTGTTCCTGTCGTAGGTCAGTATACCTGTAGGAAAATCCGCCGGTATACAACTTGTATTACTCGCACGCTCCTCACTGACCAGATCATTTAAGTTATACGGACTCGTTTGGGTTTCCACGTGGTAACAATCCCCAATCAAATGGAGCCTTTCATTAAAAACGAAATCGCCCGAATCCCGGTCGAAGTTACCCTCCGAGTTTTAAACTACAATTCGACGGTGAGCTCTTAAAATTTTATACCGAATCCTGCAATCCCAGGACCTTTACCTTCACCCGAACGATCTCAACCCCTGCGACTCGGTTGATTAATTTCGACGAATTTGATTATCGGAATCCATACACTTCTATTAGGTATCCCATCAACTTTTCGAAGTGCTCTATTTTTTTGGAGAAAATCAGTGGCCTGAATGTACTTGGATTTTTTTTTTAACCCATAATTTTCTTCAGGGTCCTAACATGTAAATGCGGTGAATAATCGCTAATGACAGCTATTAGTCAACTGTTAATTTTCCTGGACTTGCCGTTTCATGGCAAGTCGCGCAATTATTCAACTTTCGGATAGTAAACAGCAATAGCTAAATTTACTCAGCACCTGCTTATGTACGAGTTGGCATATTGTGCACACCACGTGTATACCGCAGGCGTTGGCATGGCTTATGCTTGTGGTAATGCGATATGCGCAATAACGTATCGCTAAACATAATACGATGCGCACATGGTAATATTGACTTATGGTAATCCAGGGTGAAAACTGGTGAAACCGGGCTACGGAAAGCCTCAGGGTCCACTATTCCGAAACAGTCACTACTACTCTTCCCGATATCTGCTAAAAGGGGACTTAATGAAAACCCGCGGCCAAAGTTTCAACGATGTGCTGCTGCTGGTGCCGACGGTACGCGTGTGACCCTGCCCAGCAATGTATTCCCCCACACGTTCTGGATATAGATGAATGGATCAACGCAATCATGCAGAAGGTATATCGTCTGTAATATCATTAATGGGTAACTGGATTAAGTGGCTTACGCGTCTATGGTATATCAGAACTGGACCACGCACCTACTGGCTTTTCCACACGTGTGAGAAATTTTCATCATCACGTGTCCAAATTTTCTATTGTTAAAGTCGCACGGGTAGAAAATGGACGTGTGTCGGCACGTGATAGGGGAGTTTTATTTGTGAACAAAAAATTTACGTATAAATTATAGTTTTTTTTTTTTTTTTTTTTTTTTTTTCAATTTTGGTACTGACCTTTCAATTTTTTTTCCGCACTCTGTTATTTTGCCAGACACGGTTTTGTCTGTTTATTCGTGATATTTGTACTGGAAGCGAAAAAAAAAAATGATAAAGTTGAAAATAAAAAAGGATGTACATGAATATCGTTTTAGCGAGTAGTCGTGGAGATGAGCGTTATTGCCATGGCTTGGATTCACGATATTTGGTGAAATTGTGACATATTTCCATTGACATGTAAGAATGGAATCGAAGAGATAAGTGAATCCAATATCGCGTGCCATTTTGAGGATTGAATTTTTTATCCCCCGCTCGGCTTGTGGTGTGCCATTTTTTGAATGCAACGTCACGTACTACCAGTCGTTGATGTTGCATGAAGTCGACGTTCGCACGTTCCCTGTTACACGGTTAATCTTCAGAGCGTAGTATCGGTTTCGTGTCATACACAGTGCGAGCCCTGATCCACCGCGATGGCTTAATCTCGTGATTCCAACGTGCGTTCCCTAATTTGCAGCTTAGTGTTCGTCTAATCTCAAAACGGAATGGCTTATTTCCCTCCGAAATCAATCAAACCATGTGTCCTTGTTTTTAGACGCGATGGAAAAAAAAAAGATTTTTTTGATCAAATTTATTATTCCTGAACAATTTGTCGGATATAATTTTGTCGGTAATGATCATTAAGGGAAATAACGAATTATTGATAAAGTGAAATATTTGTTGTCAGTGGTGATTGCAATATTCGACATTTCACGAGACTTCCGGCATGCAAAACTATGTCGAGCATTGTTGGATTTCTCATATATAGCGTGTTTTTTTTTTTTTTTTTTTTTGTTGGACGAGGTGTAGAAGTTTCAAACTGAATGGTTTCGACTCCTATATCAAAAGAATTGACATCTTTATATGGCCAATAGGAGTCAGACCTGAAATATAACTGTGGCCACGGTAGAGCCATTGGTGGCGACACCACCGACACCACGACCACCAGTGGTGTGCCGTTTTGTTTCTACTCTCTTACTCTTGCTCTCGTGCGTCAACGAGCTACGTTATATGCATTGAGAGTTTCCACAAAAGGCTGCACCTCGTTCTGTCGACACTCACGAGAAAGTGATAACGGTGTGTATTTAATAACGCTCTTCTCTCGTGTTCTCGAACGCTGAACATCATGCACCTCTGATGAATGGTTAACCGCATTCTTATGAATTATTACAAGCTCAAATGTTTCCGCTTCGGGAACTTCAGTAGCGAGTACTTCGTGGTTCCTCGTGAAAATGAAATTTTGTCTTCAGGACAAAAAAATAAAAATTTTGACATTTGTTTGCAATCCGCTAAAAATACAATAATGACTTTCCAAAAAATGTTCATTATTCTGGATCAGAGCTTTTGTTTGTAAAATAAAAAAATGATTTCTTCAGCATTAGTTATTTTGTTTCAGGAACATAGCAGAAAACAGGACCCTCGACGATGAGGGTCTCGGGACTTGGTCAATTGTTATTGTTGTTGTTGTTGTTGTTTTTGTTGTTGTACTGGACTGTACCCAGAGCATAGACTCACCACCGGAGCTTATCTGGAATCTCCACTGGCTTTGGTTCTCCCCGTGGTCGTAGAGACCCAACCACGATAAGCCAATACACTGGGGGGTGACACAAAATTGCTTAATCTGAGTACTGTCGAGAGAGATAATTGTATAGGTGGTGGGAAGCGAAAACTGATAGCATTAGGAACACCACCACTTGATTAACGCTGTGGGAAATAAAGGATAAATATCATCCCTTAAAAAAAAATCTTGCTCCTATTTCACCCCTTAGGCGCTCAGCGATACCATAAATGTTTCATGTCAAACACAAAATGGTAAACGAAGATTGAAATTGGGTCACCAGATCTCCAGCCAGGCTAAAAGCATCCATATTAGAGTTGGATCGATTTTCGGGACGTACGGGTTGCGTTTTGAATGACGCATGAAAAGTCATAAAGTCGAGTTAGTACAGGCCAGAATGTAGAACGCAAGCCAAACATTTGATACTGTTTGTTAAAGCTAGAGTGATGTCATGCACGGCAACTGTACACGCGTGTATCCACAGCCGGTAGCCAGTGGTACGTTTGACCAACATGAGCAACTTCTGTGCTAGACTCACCCCTGCGATGCTAAAATTCATTTAGACCCCACAAGCCCATGACTTTTTATTAGTGCTTCGTGTCGTTTTATCTGCAATTCCGAATCAGGGCTATTATGCAATTGGTTTGCACAAAGCTTGGACGCGTATTATCGGGCAGTTTAAAAAACGAGCGATTACAAGTGGCGCGCGACGAGCAAATGCATTGAACAGAAATCGTTGGTCTCATTCGTTGACGGTGGACTCAGCACTCGGGGTGTATCCACCCCCCAATTGGATACGGATACACCGAATCGGACTACCCCCCGACCTCTGTTGAAATGAGTAAAGAGCTTCGAAAGCAAACCTCACTCTGCTCTTTTTCCCTATCCGTCGTTGAGCTGGGAAATATTATCTCTATTACGGACAAATATTATTTTCATCGAAATATCGAGCAATATATTGCACATTGTTATTAGCCCGTGTGCATTTTCAATAACCACCGGATTACGAGTAACGCGTACGTTATTCAGAGCTTTTTTTTTCTTACTCATAGAGGAAGCTTCGTTACCACAAAATTTGTTTTTGTTTCACCTGACTGATTTGATAGACGAGCATTAAACGTGTACGGAACAATGGTAAAAGTCACAATATGGATTTGGAAGAAAGCTGTGAGTGAATTCATAAAAAGTAAGGACCTCGAGAGTGTTCACCAGGACATTTGATAGCGCTTGAAGGTATCTTTATGAGAACAGCTACGTAAGTAACGATAAAGTATGCAACGGGGTCGTACTATCGTGGAGCGTGGACGCGGTAAAGTTTATTCGCCCCGGGGGCGACAAGATTTCGGGTTTCAAAGTGGTGGCGTTGGTCGAACTCCACTACGAGGAAGCAATAGCTTTTCCAATGAAGAGAGAAAGCAAAGGGGAGCAAAGAGGAAGGCATCGGAGGTTTGGTACAGCGGCGGAGGCTGGAGGAAGAGGTCTTAGCTATATGGGTGACGTATTCAGACAGATAGGGAGCCATTACAGGGGTCACTATCGTGGAAACTGCTGGGTATTCCACGGCTCGGAGTATTCTCGCCGGAAACTGTCTTATGACTGGACCGTGCAAGCCCTTTACGGCTTACGGATCAGCCGCTCGCGGATTTCACACAGTCGTTGGTTACTATTGCTTCTGCACCCTGCACAGATTCTCCTCAAACTATTTTATCCTTCATTTCGCTAGAGGGGCTTGGAAAAAGACCCAATGTAAAACCTTGTACATTGTTCCCTGACGATTTTTCCCTTTTTTCAAAGTTACTTTCATGAAAGGAAAAAACAATTTTTTAGCCGACCATTTTCAGTATACGCTGTTCTCCACCTTCCTGACTACCAACGAAAATTTCATGATTTCCGCTTTAATTGCAAATCGGCTGAATCAGCAATTGTAATTTGAATTATATGATGTGCCAGTTAAATTAAGTCAGTTTAGCACCCCGTTAATATCAAATTAACACGCGAGAGCCGAACGAGAATACAGTCGTAAATATGTTCATTATGTATTCATACGTAATCACGTATCGGTCAAATATTTTGTTAATGAATGACAACAAAATATTAATCATAATAATGACAGATTTACCTTGCAAAATGATCATCCGATGTTTAAAATTCAAGCCATGTAATAATTTTCAAAAATTTTGTATTTGACTAAAAGCACTTTGGCAATTTGGGAAGCTTCTTCGATTTGCGGCAAGTTTCAATGTTGGAATGTAACTCCATAACTGATTTTCTCAATATCGAAGAGGTATTCAAATTCCTGTCTGCGGATGTAGTTTTCGCAGAAGAAAGAAGAGGACCTGTGATGTTCCGTCTAAACATCCGGCAAACCTCGGAGCATCGCGGTTGTGAGCATACCCTAGAACGGTAACTCTCGCTCAAATTATGCATACGACCCTGAAGAAGAGGAGTGACCTGTCGAAGTTGCTTCTGGCCATGCTCGAAAAGGAAGAGAGGGTCGTCGGGACAGGAAGAGGGTTGCAGCACGGAACCAAAGAGAAGTCAAGCTTTGGTGACATTCTTGACACTGGAATGGGTGGAAGGGTCGAATAACCGAGTATTCAAATCAACCCGAGAAGAGCTCCTCGTCCATTCCGAAACTGTCAGAGACAACGACTGTTGCTTATTGGAAATAAAGACAATTTGAACATTTGAAAATAACGTGTCAGGAAAAAAAAGTGTCGAATTGTTCTGCTCAATTCTACTCACATAAACCGGTTTCACCCTTCCAAATCAAGTGCTCTTAACTTCAGGTTAAACTTCACCGACATCAGCTTATGAATATCAAAAGAAAATATTCCAAACTCGTTTACGGAGTGGAATCTAACTCTCGGTAACTTGACCCATCCGCCAGACTCGATTGAATTTGCAAATTAATCGCTTCACTCCTCGTCCCTCTGTTTAACTTCATATTCCACGGTATATTATGTACTCAAGCTCGTTTGTACCTTTTCAATTCTCCTTTACACCAGCAATGAAGCTCTTGGTTCATAAAAAAGAATTTCAACCGTAACCAGGGAAAAGCAACGTTACTTCCAGTTCACATTTGATTGTGTGCAAAATTCTGGTAAAAAAATCATGTTTGCCAAAAAAAATGTTTTTATGGAGGGCAAAATAGGCTCATTTACCGTAGAGGGGAGAAAAAAAAATTGAATACCCGGAGTCGGACTGAGGCAAATTTCAGAGTTGCTAGGGCATAATACCAGGGTTTAAGGGGGATTGTTAGGAGGGCGCGTCTCTCCAGGGGGTGGTCTGGCGGAGACCGGGCAAAGCCTCGCAATAATTGATTAGAGTAACGACGTTCGACGGGAAATAGTGGCTGCCGAGAGCGAACGCGAACGCCGGGAGAACCAGACTTTAGTTTCAGCCTAGGCTACGTGACTTCCATTGTTCACCTTCATTTTGTTTCTCTCCGTGCGCTCTGCACTTTCCTGGTGGCTCCCTCGACACCGAGGCCCCTACTGGCATGATGTGGACGTCTTGTACGAACGTTCTCCTTTCCACGACCACGATCCAGTTACTCCTTCCTCCCTTTTGCACCACTCAGTTGCACCTTGTTTATCTTTGAGTTTCCAGGAGTAGATCATCGAATATGCAACGACCGGAGCTTTGTACTGCTTTCTCCTTTCCGTTACTGCATATACCGGTATCGTAATTCAAGATCTTTCCAACTGGCGAACCCTTCGATTTCTTGATTTTGACAGCGAAAAACAAAAAAGCTGAACTACCATGATAACCATTGCTAAGTCCGTAATTAGCACGGTATGAATTATGCAAAGACATCGGTAACTCACAGTGATTTTGTTGTAGCAGTGAGTGCAAAAAATCTGAAGCTCTACGTTATTACTCACTATCCACATAGGAATGAATAATACGCACGAAATGGAAAAGATAAATCTTGCGGATATACATTTTTCCCGGAACTTCTATAACTCGGATATATTTGAATTATGAGCTGAATGCAAGCAGCGCCTTCTGCGAACGTCATGCATAATGTCCAATTTAGTTTAGCCAAGCAGACATTTTTTTGTCGTGTTCCGAGCCACGATTCTTTCGTTTATTTACCGACCCCCGTACAAAGATACTCGGCTTTATATTTACCGTATTGTTTTGCATGTCATATTTTCCGGCTAACCGGCGAAGCCCCGGTTTAACATTACGGCCAAAGGTAAAGTCGTCGCTTCGTTATAAGGGATAGCGTATGTAAATAGCCGAGATACAGGAGTTGCAGGAGCTCGCTCAAAATACGTAACGAGATCAAATCCATGTTGGGCTTTCAAACCATTCTCTGCCCAGATACGAGAGAAGGAGACCAGGCCAAAGTTCCGACATTGTATGTTGAATGTACGTTCAGGTGTCGAGCCCTCACGTCCAATCCGACTATTCATACCTCGAGACTCTTGACCCAACGAAATACCTTCGTACCCGACGAACCTCAACCTTCCGCAGTGTCAAAAAATCAAATTTAATTTGGGAAACGAGTCAACCATTTTTTGTTCACCTCTGGAAAGCAATATTTGTTCATGGAGAAGTCATCTTACGCAAGGTGCTCGGACATAAAAATTGTAGTACCAATTTTCAGCTGAAAATAAGGCCACACACGAAATTAATATTCGCGTTAGGATGCCGGAGGTGTATAACTTCGTGCACGTGTCGTCAAATCTGGAAAAGTGGAAGTTGGCGTTTCAACTTGTCCGAGTGTATATAACAGCGAGTAGTAGGTACAAAATCGATTTACTGCGATTACACATCTCGAGAGCCTTCACTTCGCGTGCTATCCTACATGGTGGTAAAGTGCATCACGATCCCTTTCAGGTTTTCACGAGATTTCAACGTGCACTGGTAGAAAAAGGAAGTCCGCGTGGCCACCAGATGCGAAGGTAATACTGACAAAAGCGCCTTTCATGTTATCAGTACCGGGCAGGTATACCCACTAACGTTCCAGCCGCGCGCTTATCGGACATCCTCTTATACCCTCCGGCTCGCACGCTCACTTCTCCTATTTCCTTTTTTCCCTGTCCGACCTCAACGTATAAGAGAGACTATTTTTTATTTTTATATTTTTTTTTCCAACAAATGTACATCGGCTAGTGGCTTTTCTGTTCTAAAAATACGAAAAGAGCCGTAATTATCGTAATCAAGAAAATCCGTTTAATTTGCCATGGCCACATGAATGACGTTAAGAGGTGACTTCATGATAATGTTCCGATATAACAGATTATTTTCCGCACGAACATTATTTATGACGATTAAGGAGATTGCAGGCGAAAACAGTTGGGAGTACAGTCTCGGCTGTAAGTTAAATTTTCGAATGGAGTTGAATGCCACGGTACACACGCAACGAGGTAGAGAAGCGGAAGAGGGCGGTGCGCACGATGGCGGCGAGGCACTCGCGAAGCGTATGCCAGACGAGGAGCACAACCACCAATAAATTGCGGCAATCAGTGGTGCTGTCGGCTGTCCTAGTATATCTTACTCGGAGAGGCTAACGCGCTCACCGAGCCAAGCTTACTTCCAGTTCGAACGCCCGGACGGAGAACGCGGTCTATGATTGCCGGGGCATCCCCGTTTTCTCGTGGATGTCGTGGTGGCGCAGCGTCTCCCAGTCGTGCCCACCCAATGCACCATCCATTGCACGTAACTGGCTCCGAATTCCGTTATCCCGCACACCCCGACGCCTTTCTCCTTGTTTTTCCCGAGGCACCCCTTCGGTGACCACGTTTTTATTTGCCTTCAGCTTCAATGCCTGCGAGCAGAAGCACCAGCGAGGGAGAGGCACGGTTTGTTATCCGGGGTGCAATGTCACAAGTTCAACGCTAACGACAATTAAGACAAAACGGCCAGCGCATTTGATATCGAGAGAATTATGAAATTATAGCATTAATATACTAAAACAACGCTCTTCGGGTTACCAGATTTATTTTTTGTGTCAGAAAATGTCCGGCAATTTGCCTTGTGCGTCTCTTGGTATGCTCTAAAACCTCGTCGACAGTAGATATAGTAGTTTCAGGAGTAGTAGGATATGAAGTATACCGAAAGCAGGAACCAAGCGGACTGGAGCAACTACTTCCTCCTCTTCTTCGCCACATTGCCTCACGACACGCTCAACTCTACCCGCCATCCCTACACGACTTCTCCCTCTCGTGGCTCTTCGGTATGCCTGGACTCTGGACTACCGACATGCCACGATTCCCTAATAGGATCCTGGACGAGGAGATACCGAGTATTAAGACCCGAACTGCCCCGGAGAAGACGTACTAGATTAACGTAACGGAGAGCCGCATCTTTCTCGCTAACCCGAACTGGCAAACTCCCCTTAGCGCGTGATATCCTAGCTCCCCGCCCGATGCTTAATCATTGTCCGTAACTTAGAAGCAGTTGAATCGATAACAAACTCGCCTTGAAGAATGTAGAACGACGTTCTTCGTTTAACAGCCACATCGGATGAGGCATTAGCATACATTAAAAAACCCATTCCCACCGGATCCTTTCACTCTCCAATCTTGACAAAAGCCTTATCATCCTGACTGATAAGCTGCGATCGCTCATCGCCCGATAAAAATTCATGGGTATGCTAAAACGAAATTAAGCACTCGAAGATATAATGTAATTGGAATAATGTTTAATTGAATTTGATATTGTTATTGAAATTGAGAGGGGGAGCTCTCGATTCGGACCACAACGACCGACAACGACCACGGAAACGAGCGGTCGTCTTCTTTCAGTAGACACTCGTGGAAATCGCAATAGTACAGTGAATCATAAAGTGACAAGTATTATTTTTTTTTCAGTCCATGCAAATTGGGACAGTGAATGTCCTCGAAATTCTCGGTTTAGTTATTTTTGATTGCTCGCCCCAAAAAAGCGTTTGGTTAACGACCGGTCTTCAATATTGCACTTCGGGTGTTTTTATCTAGACTGTAAAAAAAAAAAAACGTGACTGACAATTTTTCGTCATAAACCGCCCCTTAAATTTCAAGCGAATCGATGGCTTTATTTTCAACTAACGGCTTATGAAAAAGAATATCTACAGTGACATAACTATCTTCTAATTCGACCTTTTGCACGAGATGGAATACCTGACAGGCAGAGTGTAAAATAATATTGGCGACCACGGTGCGAACGTCAATATTTCATGCCCCGCACGAACGTTCGATAATTTCATATCCCAAGCAACAAAATTATGTGGGAATAAAGCGCCACGAGAGAAATACCAAATTCCACGATGAAACTCAATATTAGTGGAACATGAACGGTCTTTATGTAGCCGAGTTTGCACAATAGGGAAACGTGGCGTTGTTGGATTATTGACGGAGGAGGCTTTGAAATTCTCGTTTACGTGAAAAGGTGAAAATATTTCATGTATTTCGACGCAATCAATGGCTGAAAATAAACTCAAGGGAATTTTCCGTCCCACCGACACTGAAGCGAAAATGAGATCCGTTCCAATGTAACGACCCATCTCATCGGATTTTTTATATATGAAAATCCCATGAGCTTTTTTTTTTCGAAATCTATCCGTGAATTATTCATATATTATAAATTGACGCTCCTGCGCAAATGACTTTTCAAATAGTATTGATAATATTAGTTTTATCGGGTTAAGAGAATTCTCATAAAGAAAATTATCCTATAGGATGGACGGTGTACGTGCGGGCGGCACTCGCTCATCTTGATTCCGCTAAATTTTGATGAAACCACGTTAAGTGGTTTTAATTATCCCAGAAAACTTGGACAGCGCCGTGAAAGTTTTGAACGTCATTGGGGGTTGGCGCATGCGCGAAGGGAAAGTAGAAAGGGCGCTGGCCTATCAGGAGGATCACACGCCGGAATTTTCACCACCCCACTCACGACTTCCGCTCGATGAACTCCTAGCAACGTCGGGCATCATACTTATATAGTTTCTATCGAAGCTCTTGGAGCGATTCCTGTAATTAAAGAAACTTTATATGTTCAGCATCGTTAAGATTCCCTATCCGGGCACGAGTATACGATAAAGCATTTGGACGTTAATGAAATTTTTAAATTTTTCTCAAGTATCCTTGACTCTCGAGTTTCGCTTGATGAGCTACCGCGGGGCACAAGTGGCTATCTAACTAAATCATTTCGCGACGTCGGAACTTCTCCTTAACTTCGTATATTTTTGAAAATCAAATTTAGAAAAAATTTTATTATTGAAGACATTTTTTTAAATTGTTTGTCAATTATTGTGCCTACCGAAATTAATTTGATAAACATGTTATTCAATTCCGGATTTGATGTTGCAAGTGTAGTTAAGGGGATGTTGCTATTTTATGCAAAAGGGGTCAGTATACAATTTGTGGTAATATTGCCAAACCTAAGGACAAAGTGTCCGATCAATCCAGAGGCCATTACGATTCCAATGGTAGAGCTTTCGAGATGCCTGGACTGGGGGGTCACGGGCTGGCTAATGTTTCAAAGTGGCGGAGGGGGTTACCGCAAGGTAATAGCTAACTTGGCACCGCACTCAACCCATAAACTCTAGCCATTAGATGGGGCTCCTACGGGACCTCTGAAGTCTCATTACATGCCGAGAAAGCTCAGACGCTGATGGTTTACGAAAGATAATCCTTGACCTCGTATAAAATCGTGCTCCCCGAGAGACGAACAGTCAGAGAAATTTTAACGACACTAACTCCCAGTTGACAAAAGACTTTTCCAACTTTGCTTGATCTCTAATTTGACTGATCTTAGTTTTTGTTCCAACCGTCCAACAAAAATCAAGGCTTTCCTACTCTTCACTATGATATCACGAGTTCATTTTCATTGTCATTAGGTTTTTGTGAGTGCAAACGTGTCACATTGACATTTGTGCTTAGGAAGCGCAGCAGAAAAGACTATCCACTTGAACTTCAATGTTCACTGTTCGTTGACTATAATTCAGGGACGACACGAGGGTGAAGGTTTTCACACTCTGCAATTCAGCATCGTCCCGAGTTCCTGAGCAGTGTGGGCATATATAACCATGGCAGTGAGAGTAATACTGGCACGGGCAAAGCTGAACGGATGCCAGCAGTAGATTCGGAGGACTCGCCGTTGTGAATGCTTCCCAACGAGTGCGGTGAACCGCCGCGTGGGCAATGTGACGAACTTCTGGCCTGCCCAGAAGCCCACTAGCTACGAAGGTTACCGCAAGCCTCCGTTGCAACTCGGCGAGAAGTAATTTCCTTGAAATTCTCCACGGCCTTCCACTCTTCTTCTTCCGCTTGCTCCTCTTACTTGTGTCTGATTAAACGTTCTTTTTTGTCAACGCTAAATTTTTTCATCCCCATCAAAGAAACACCATCGATTCGCTCTTCATCAATGTCCACTCGAATGAAGCAGAAAAGTCAAAATTACTCCGCATCGATGTAGTGTATGAAACCAGAAAATGTTGGTCTCTTCAGGGTATAGGTAAAAGTGAGACCGAGATGAGATTTTCGAGAAAAACGATTGTTGGGCAAAATTTCGTCGATGCTGGGATGCACTCGGTCTGATTAACATTGCCTCGGTCCGACTGAGCGAAGCGGACGTACACTGGCAATGCGGTAGCTGATGAGGACCAGGATTCCATTGCGCACCAAAAGCGATACTCGCAGTGTATTCCGGCAGTGGGATACGATAATGGTAACGATAACGACGAGAAGCTGGCGGTGACGGGATAAAATTGTAAAGTAGGAAAGTAAAGTGATGCTTCTATCAAAATTGAGTCCCTCTTTTAAAAAGTTCGTGAGTAACGGAAAGCATTGTAATCGATGATGAAGAATTTTTTTGAAGAGCACAACAATATTTGGAATGGATATTAAGGTTGCAACGAAAAAAATGAGGCGTGGACCAGGGAAGAGAAAAATTTGAGGACATGAGAGAGTTGCTGAAGAAGAGGTGACGAGGCCTTGTTCATTCGCATGAAGTGGCTTCGTCTTCAGCAACAAAGATGTTGTCGGGACGCTGAGAATACTCGATCCCGTGCTCGAGTCGCTTCTCCGTAGATATATAAACAATGTGGAAGGAGTTCATCTCTCTCTCGTCACTCGGCAGACGCGAGAATTCTCACGGGCGCCCTTGTCACGAAGACTTGTACACACGATTTCTCAAGCATCTGTTGGAGGTCTCTCCATCCCCGTCCACCGAGTAATCGTACCGGCAGTTTGTACCCCGGAGTAAATTAGACACTTGCATCCCACCCCGGGTCCAGGCAAACTTCGAATCAAGTTTCTCAACTCCCTGGAATTGACAGGTAACGAGGGAATTGAAGAATAATTGGGTTTAGCCTTTCATGTATTCCCCTCGTCCATTAAGAAGGATGTTGTGATACAATGGGAAATAAACTCAGTTGCACACTGAAAACGATTTTAGAATAGTGCAAAGCGTCAACAGCGCCGCCTAGCGGAATATTTTTTCTCAGCGTTATTTCGTTATGGATCTTCCGAAATATTTTCAACTTTTCTATCGTTATCGGCTCCCACTGATCGACATGGAGCAGATGTCACGTTTCGCATATGAAATAACATGGAAAAAATTGTTGAAATATTTTCGAATGCAGAGTATTTCCATAGCGATTCTGGAATCTGATATGCTCTTGAATTCGAATAACGGCGATGGGAGAAAGAGGAGGAGGGGGCGGGGGCGGGGGGGACGTCGAACGGTCGATGGGCACGTAAAATTTCTGATTAGTTGCCCATCGTGATGCGAAATTGAGGCACTTAAGTATACCGATGTGGCTGGAAACTTTTCCATACTCGAGTCAGCAGCTCTTAGAGGAAAAGAGGGTAGAGAAACCGAATGCTGGCTACTCGTGAATTGACGAATATTTGTGAGCTATCTCGCGAAAAGGAGAAGACAGCTCTTCGTACCGAACGACTATCCACATGCCTCACCATCGAACCAGTGAATATGTAAAAGATCTTCGGGATTTAATTTGAATATAAAAGTAGAATCCGTGTATCCCACCACCAACTGGATTCCAGCTGATTTATGCATTCTCCACAAGGGGTAGCTTCATGCATTTTGCAGCAGACAAGCACCTTCACCAACCCGAGTAACGAGACTTTCTTAGTGTGTGAACCACGATACCACCAATATTGTGGGCTTCAAGTTGGAGACGAAGAGATTTTGATTTTTCTGCACACCTCGTCACCGCATCGATATAGCACAACATCATCGCCGAAAAAAAAAATCTGACGCTCCTTATAAGCCCGCTTTCGTTCGCCGTTGAAAATCTCTGCTCACTATAAATTCGTTTGCTCCGAAGTATAAGATATGTCAAGCGACATTATTTTACTAGTCTTTCCAGCTACTTTCATTCATGTATTCTTCAGCGTTGCTCCAATAGCATCGGTGACACAGCAGAACACGGTTCGCCACATATGGGACATTCCGCACCAACTAAACGTGGGTTTGACCGTTGACCCCTCGGATTTCATCCCCGATTTTTTACTTCTTTCTTCATCCCTATAAAGTAAGCACAAATTTTATTAAATTTTTTTTTTTTTCTAAACAATTTATATATAGAGATAAAAAGTAAGATAAAAAAATTGAGGATGAAATTCAAGAGGTCGAATTGCCCATATGTACTATGTATTTACCAAGGGTTCTTCACATATTGCATCGTCGCCCAGGAGAACGTATAAAACTCTCAGAATGACCTACGCCTCGGTTGCATCGCTTCCTCTGAGATGATGTTTATTTTCTCATCACACACGAAATATGTGACAGAAGATGATATTACAATTTTTTTAAATAGTCCGTCAGATTTTCCTCTGAAGTGAATTCTGTGATAAAAATCATAAATTATAAAAATAATTCACGTGGAATTCGAATTTTTTACCGTATATATAATTGCTGGATTGAAATATCGATTGAGCCTCCTTCAAGGATAATTTGCCGGGTTCTATATTTTGCCCAATT
Organism: Clistopyga incitator; assembly: GCA_947507545.1. Taxonomy (NCBI): domain Eukaryota; kingdom Metazoa; phylum Arthropoda; class Insecta; order Hymenoptera; family Ichneumonidae; genus Clistopyga; species Clistopyga incitator. Next base: position 9,216,423 of record OX382186.1, read on the forward strand.
TATCGTGTGGTCATCGCCTCAAGTTTAAGCTTCACGAGTGCCGATTTAATTTAGGACCAGATTTAATGCGTGCTATTGAAATCTCAATAGTAGCGCG